>OZ026607.1:5615778-5700778 GCA_964020085.1 Micromussa lordhowensis
ACGAGGACGTCCTAAAGCGACCTGTGTTCTGTAACGAGCAACGGCACCAGAAAGAAGAACTGAAATATTTTTGCAAGGATTGTGAAGCAGCCGTTTGTCAAACTTGTGTCACTCTAGAACACGCTGGTCACGTTCTGGAGCTCATAGAAGAAGCAGCTGAACGGCAGAAGATACAGATGAGATCTTTGATTGAGACTCAAAGACAGAAATTGCTAGCAAAGACGAACGCAGTTAGTCAACTAAAAGAAGACTATGCTAAAGTCATACAGCAAGGTGAAGACATTAAGAGAAACGCCGAAATCTTTGCTAACAATATCATTTCCGCTATTGAAGAGAAGAAGCGAAGAATTTTTGAAGCTGTTGATAACCAAACAAAGAAATCGCTTGAAGGCTTAACAAAGGAAACGACCCAGATGGAGTGTGAGGTGAATGCTACAAAGTCATCACTTGAAAAAGCTGATAAACTTTTAACACGAAGTGCCAACGTTGAAATCTTTCAACTGAACAAAACATTTGCTACAATCGTTGGCGGAGTCTCTGAAGGTGCCGAAACTGTACACAGACGTGACCCTGAAGGTCTTCCTGTTTTCGCTTTCGTGGAAAATCAAAAGATGTTCGATTATGTCAACACGGAAGAATTTGGTTCGCTTCGAATAATGCAGAAAACAAAAGCAAGTCAATCTGTCGCTGAAGGTCAAGGGCTCAATGATGCAATCGTTGGACGTGAAGCAAAATTTCTGTTGACTACAAAAGATGCCCTGGAAAGACAGTGCTACAACGAAAGCGACCTCGTGACAGTACATGTTGTGGACGAAACAGCACGAAACAGCGTGACGGAAGTACTAACGAAGGATTCCAAAGATGGAGTCTACGAAATCAGCTATTTTCCCAGAGAATGTGGTACATGTCAAGTGGCAGTCAAGATAAACGGAGAAAGCATCCGCGGAAGTCCTTTTCCGGTCGAAGTCAAAACAATGAAGTTCACACCACTTTTATCCTTTGGAAGAAAGTGTTCCTCCGTCAGAATGCTTAACTCCCCTTGTGGATTGGCGGTGAATGACTCTAATGACATTGCTGTGACAGAGTTCTCCAACCACAGGGTCCAAATCTACACCAGCGATGGAAATTACTGGAGATCCTTTGGACGACAAGGAAGCAAAGAGGGACAATTTAACAAGCCAACTGGGATAGCCTTCGACCAAAATGGTCACATATTCGTAGCAGATTCTGGAAACCACAGGATCCAGATTTTCAGTGGGCTGGGCGAGCATTTGGGCACCTTTGGAGAGCCAGGAAATCTCTATAAACAACTCTGCAATCCTCACGGTTTATCTATAGACAGTGATGGAAATATCATTGTTGCTGATTCAGGCAATAAACTGATTAAAATCTTTTCTCCTAATGGTGAGTTTCTAATGCAGATAGGTGAACAGGGCTCCTTCACCTGTCCAACTCATTGTGTTCAGTGTGGCGAAAATTTTATAGTGTCAGATGGCCATGAACATTGCATTAAAATTTTCGATAGCGAGGGAAATTTTAAGTTCACTTTTGGAAAGCAAGGTGGAGGGGAAGGGGAGTTTAACAATCCTCGGTGTTTGTCAATAAGCAAGTCGGGACACCTAATGGTGTGTGATTCTTGGAATAATCGAATACAAGTGTTTGAACTGAATGGAAAGTTCGTTTATAAGTTTGGAACAAAAGGGGAAAATGTGGGAGAATTTAAGCTGCCCTCAGCTATAGCTGTTCTTAGCAATGGCCGGATAGTTGTATCTGAGAGGTACAACGATCGCGTACAGATATTCGATTGAAATTACATTGTTAATCTCCATGTACCCAAAAATAAAGGGGCAGTGTCTTGAGCGTGACTCGAAAAGGTCAAAACCTTAAAAACGTAACATATTCTATTTATGGAAACTCTAGTATCACGGTCTAGTTCTGCTACAAATTGAAAAACTCTGGCATACATTTTCAAATTCTTGGGAAAATCAGTGAAATCTAATTACAATTTACTCTTTATCTTGGTGTTCTAAGAAGAATTTGTGGAAGAACGAAAGCATAGGATCATAATTGTAGGATTGCTTTGACTTAAGATGCATCGAAATCGTCATAATAGTGCCCATTTAACGATACCTTCAATACTCGAGTCTTTAGTCTTTATTTTCTAACATTCTAGTAAGTATTTTAACAAATTTGACATGCCCACAGGTAGCTAGCTAATCTAGGTAGGTCATGTCTTAACTAAGTTAAGTTTAGTTAAAAAAAGGAGTAGGTATACAAATTTACAGAAATCAGCCGGAAGTTTACTAATGAATGACCATGTACATTTATATGACAGGTTATAATGCGAATATCGATTGCTAGATTAGTAACTTCTAAATTTATATCGTTATGCTTTCTAATGCTTAAGTGGATCGAAGCTACTTTGGTTTGCAAAGCTCAGATACTTTAACCGTAGGCTAACTTAAACAATGATTCAGTGCAAAAGTTTCGAAAAAAAACA
Organism: Micromussa lordhowensis; assembly: GCA_964020085.1. Taxonomy (NCBI): domain Eukaryota; kingdom Metazoa; phylum Cnidaria; class Anthozoa; order Scleractinia; family Lobophylliidae; genus Micromussa; species Micromussa lordhowensis. Next base: position 5,618,279 of record OZ026607.1, read on the forward strand.
CTTATCCTGAAAAACAACTTTGGCATTTAAATCTGACGCATTAGCCACATTCAAGGTTTTCAAATTATAAACTGTGTACTTGACACTTTGTATTGTTACTGTGTTGTCATTTCATAGCAAAAATTCAATGCAAATCTTTTGTCACGACGATGATGGAATATTGGTCTCCATCGAAACACGCATGACTTTAGCACTAAAAATGATTCTGTTAATAAATAGAAACAGCGCATAGCCACTTTATTGCAACTTTCTAGGTTTGACTAATTGACGGTTTTCAACAGTTTAAACGAAACTGGCCAGAAACAGTGTACCATAAATATATCGATTGCTAGTTTCCAAAAGCCAATTGCCCGCTGATAATTTCCGCCAGTACATAAAGAATAAAGGTTAATCCAAGTAACTACACTATGACCAATATATAGACCTAAACAGATGCAAGGAAAATTGGCGATGTTATATTTATATTTCGCCAATTTTCCTTGCATGTGTTGTCTTTGTATAAGTCACAATGCAGCTACTCGGATTTACCTTTATCCTTAATGTTTTTCCCTTCTGAGCTTTCTTGGGTTTTCTACAAATCGACTCTAGGCTAGCATAAATATTAAAATTATTGTAAGCAATGATTTTCTACTGTCTAAGTGTAAATTCCTTATGTCGCGAAGCTCACAACGTTTTATCAATCCTATGTGAAGTAGGTTTTACATTAAGACAAGACTATGTAGATGTGATAAAGATACTGAATTCAGAACAATTTTTTTCTTTAAATTTTTTGCATGCTATTTTAGCGTTTTATACTGCCATTTCATCGGACTTATAAGTCTTGTAAGTTATATCAAGTGTACAATTGCAGTAAGCATATTGTAATCCTTTAAAAAATTTGTAAATCAGTAAAAAATATTTTTTTGTTCCAGATTAGAAATAAAGCAATGCAAAGAAAGGGTTTGTTTGATATCCTTAGTGAATTACGTATTAATAGTTATGTGTTGTTGTTGTTTTTTTTCATCAAGGGTCGGGATTCCTACCGGGGTTCCATAGCTCCCTGGGGCCTGGGTACTCCAACATCTCAGCTATTGAGTCCCAGGCTCCGGACTTTCGCCCGTTTCCAAGGAGCTCAAAACCTCTTTAAGGCATCTCCAGAAAGCTGTCATTACACATATATCTCGTTGATACCCTGAATAAACATGGGTCAGGAAGTCATTTAGCCGGCAGTGACTTTGTTCAAATCCAAACACGAACTTCATTTGAACCAGCTTTCGAAACAAATGTTTGTTACGTTCGAGCTAAACTAACTCTTATTGTTATATCGCGAGCTTAGCATTTAGAAAACAATTAGACCTTGCCGGCGAAATTCCATACTTTATTATTCCCTGAAGTAAATCAAGAAAATTTCTTAAAGCCTTAAAAAGGTTAAATAACTTGTCATGTCAGTTAATCTGGCCTAGCCATATCTAACAGTGATCGGCGCAAGCTAAGCGGCGCTAAAACCTAACAATGAAAAAAAAAAAGATAAAAAAATGAACAAATCTCAAAGCGGACTGTCAACGAGCAAGGTTAAGGTTTTTCAACCTTCTTTAATCTTCGCACAAATGTTCGCTTCTACTAAACTAAAGTGGGGAATTTCAGAGGGACTGCGTATATTTGCCCTTTTTCTTGGCTTCCAGAATAGAAAAGACACCAGGTTACACCGGTATTCTCTGTGGTCGAGAATTGAAACGCTAGAAAGCTAAAAGGGTGAATGGTTGTCTATATTGGATAATATTTAACATTTTTACGAGGTTAATTTGATTTATGTTAGGCTCGGCAAAACACACGTTTATTTCCCGGATCAGACGACGTGGAGAATGCTCGGAAATAATTTTGTACAGCTAAACATTTATCAGTGAACACTGATTTAATTGCTTTTTTAAGCTTTCAGAGGACTTATAACGTTCTCGATTTTTTAACTTTTTAAAATGGCGTTAGTAGTAACCACACACAGAAACAAAGCACCACTGCGATGATCAATGAAAGTCCTTTCATCTCTTATCTACTAACAAATCAACAGAATAAAAGTGCATATTGTGCCCTGTTTTACATAAAAGCTGTCATTAAAGTTTTGCTGTACGTTTGTACAGCCGTTCGGCAGCGTGACCATCTCCAACCGGGGGCACACTTTTTTTGCTATCTATTTTTTAAATGATTTATTGTAAACGCGGATGATGAATCCGGTTTAGTTAAGCTTGTGCACCTCCTTTAGGTCCATTCGCGCGACATGCTGAAATTTCGAAATTCGTGATTGATTCTGAATTGTTCTTTAATAGACGGGTCTATTTGCCTTCAGCAAATACTAAAGTTAAATAAGCACTCCATGGAAATAAGTTAAATTTAAGCGGCCACCTACACAGTTCACAGCAAAATACGTGTACTTAACCTACGTCGAAAACAACAGCAAGGAAGGAATAAGAAAAGATAAGGTAAGAAAAAACAACGTTCTTGTTTCGATATTTCATACCACAGTTCTGCATAATGATTTCTCTCTTTTAATACCATTGAAAATAAATTTGTTTCAATGCTCTGCTATTTTTCTCCTTTGTTATTCTTTAGTCGCTTCGGTTCATGTTGGCATTTCTTACCTTTTCCAATGTATTCTACCGTTTTTAGCGTCTTTATTTGACTGTTACATACTTATTCTAAATTAAAATGTGGAATAAGGAAAATACAGAAATATATGTTTTGATTCAGAAAATGAACAAAAATTGCCTGCACTTAAGTAAACAAACAGTGAATGAATGAAAGAAAAAAATTTGTAATTTCCGTTTCAGGTTTATTAACTGAATTCTATCAATTGAAGCTCGTTTCAGTTTATATTGCCGTTTTCACGGGGTTAACACTAAGCGAGGTAAAATATTTATGTTCACAAATCCAGAAAAATGGTGTTATAACTTTATCCATGGCCACGTTAAATTTATGAATTACTTTTGTACCTTAAAATCGGAATAAAAACTACACGAGGTACGTTACACAAAGTTACACAAAAAGTGTGCATTAATCGATTGCAAATTCCTTTCCTTATACAGTGTTACCCAAAAACATGTCGACCGTTAGCGACCTTTCAAAATGGATTCTCTTGCTACATGGACTACTCATAACACTTGCAGAACAAGCCATTCACCCCAATTTGTATTTTTCCTCAAGAGATATCAGTCGTTTACAACAGCAAGCGCTAACAACGCATAGCGACATTTTCGTTCGCTTGAAGGAGGCAGCCACGGAAATGAAGAGAGAACCTTCGCGGTTTCTTCCTCCACGTGACTGGGATAAATTCGCCAGCAGATGGAACGAAGATCATGGAAATAACTTTGGTGCTCTAGCAATGTACTGTGTTTTAAACGACAAGGATATCTTAGCTAGAGATGTTGCCATGCAGTTCTTTGATGCCTTTGTCTCCTTACCCAACTGGCGTGTACGCGCTTCCATGGTAGATGATGTTCCAGTGGCACATAGCTTGGTTGCTGTGGCAACGGCTTACGACTTCATGTACGAGCATCTTAATGCTACCCTTCGATCAAAAGTCCTTCAAAAGGTGTCAGAAGTTAGCAAGGAGCTTTACGAAAGATCCTTTAAGCTTTCTTGGGGCACACAGTATATTCAAAATCACGTTGCAACTAATTACGTCGCTTTTTTCACTGGTGCCTTAGTCGTCGAAAACCACAACAAAGAAGCGACAATTTGGAAGGAAAGAGCACATTTCATGCTCAACAGAACGATGTTTCTTCTAAACCATGTCGTAGATGGTTCCTTGGAGGAAGGAGTTGCTTATGGCTCGTACACCTCACGATCTTTGACTCAGTACATTTTCTTGGCCAAGAGACATCTTGGTCTTGATTTGACAAACAACATTTGGTTGCGACAACACTTTTGGTTCCTTTATCGCACCATTCTTCCAAGTTTTACTGAAACAGTCGGCATTGCTGATTCCAACTCCAATTGGTTTTACGGTCCCGAAAGTCAACTTGTTTTCTTGGATAGTTTTGTCATGAGAAATGGTTACGGAAATTGGCTGGCAAGTAATATTCGTAGATTACGATTGGAGGATCCTCAAATGAAGGGTAGCTTTGGGCATCGTTTCTGCACACTGCACACTGAATTCCTGTTCTTCAATGCTAGCATTCCTGAGAGAGAACCGCCTAACGTATACATACCTCAACTACATGTTTTCCAAGACTGGGGTGTCGTTACTTACGGAGGTGGCGCCCTGGATAAAGACGGGCAGAGCAGTACCTTCCTCTCGTTCAAGTCCAGCGTTCTGCATGGCAGGGCAGTAAACGAAATTGTTAGACGCAAGCCTTATGACTGGATATTAGGATGGCGTAATTTTAATCCAGGCCACGAGCACCCGGACCAAGGTTCTTTTGTATTTGCACCCAATGGCGTTCCCTTTGTCACCGAAGCCCTTTATGGACCAAAATACACGTGGCTCAATAATGTACTCTTATTTGGACCTACAACCAAGCCCATTTGTTCTGGACCTTTCGAGGGCCAAATTGGAGACTGCGGAAAATGGATGACTTACAACGACCAAAAAATATGGTTTGCTGACGCTAGTGTCGTTGCTGCTGCACAATCTGAGGAAGTTGTGTTTATAAGTGGTGAGATGTCTGGATGGTACAATTCTTCCCTTGGACTTACAAGTGTGTATCGTTCACTTCTTCTGTTAAGGCCCGGTGTTCTTTTAGTAGTTGACCATATTGAGACAAAACTAGAAAGCCCAACCCGATACGTTGGAGCATTTTTTCATAACAAAGACTCGCCCTTTGAGCTACATGAAGACCAACATGGAGAAACAGTCGGCTCAATTACTTTGCGTGGTGAAAGGTATCTTGTTCTCTTAGGCAACTCTCATAGAGGACGCAGCATTGTACATTCCCAACATACTGAGTATCCAAGCGAGACTAGACCTAGAAATACTCACTTCCTCAACATCACAGCAAGATTGAAGCAGAGGCGGACGAGATTGGCGTACGTTTTTGTTGCACCTGGAAATAATGTGACGAAACCTCAATTAGAAGACGATGAAAATGGCGTGCATGCTTCTTTAGAAATCAATGGCTTCTCGTATGATGTATCAATTGCTACTAAGTTCAATTCTTCACGGGGAAGGCGTAAGTTCCTCGGCTTTGATGGGTTTTCAAGTGTTCAAGTTGACAACAAGTGTATGATAAAGTTTGGATTACGGAACAAAGCGGCAACTCAGAACATTAACAAGTGGGCCGTTAGTCCGGTGTTCTCTTTCAGAACAAATGTCATTATTTTCTTTGCATGGATCCTTGGTTTCCTTGTAATATTTCGAAGTGCATTCCCTAAATTTCGACGGCGCATTTGTACTGTATATTTGATTTTTGGACTTACTTTATTACCATGGATTATAACAGTGATCTCATAAGACAAATTATACTCTGCAAAAAAGCCACGCTTGAACATGATTTCAAATAATTGAGTACATCATGGGAACCTACAATCTTAGTCAGAATAGAATAAGAAATAAAAGAACCTCCCTCCGCAAATCAATGATGAACACACATTGTTATGGGAAGGGGTGGTGTCATGGTCTTATTTTTTCATTTACATTGACCAAGATTGTAGCTAAAAATCGAGAAACAATTCATATTTGCAGAAATCGAGGCGACACAATCCAAATTCCTTTTAGAAAACGGCCAATGATTGGTTCGCACGAAGACAAGGGTCGCGATTAATGTAAATTGGAATAATCTCAAGTATTCTTCGGCATTTACAAGTGGTTAAACCACTTAATGCCAATAACCACTTGTTATTACTACTATACCACGCTCATAGGGACGGTAACCAATCAGGAGCCGAGAAAGACAATAGGCTATTGTTTCGAGAACAATAGACTCTATTGTTTTCCAAATCCAAGATGGCCGCCACAAATTTCAGCCAATCAGGAGGTGAATTAAGAATTCAAGATGGCGGTGCCCATGAAAGTCAGCCATGTTGGAAAACAGCCCACCAGCCTCAACGGAGGACTGGGATCGGTCTTACAGATTTCCATGGCGACACAAATCACGCCAGGGTTTTCGCAAAAATGTCACGCAAAATTCACGTGACTAACTTTGATAAATAGGGGTTTATTTTGGGCGAGAAAATTGACCACTGGACTCGAATGCCTGGGATCAGTCTTTTCATATTTTTCCCTTAGGACTCGAGAATTAATCTAGACACATGTACATCAAATGAGAAACAATTGTATTTATTAAAAAACTCCTAATTCTTTACAAGAGGGACCTGTGTCCAATTTGCAAACAAGGTGTGTGCGTGCTGACGAAGGGAGATGAATGTTATTTTTTCAGTATAAAATAATATTACCATTGATCATTGCTTTCATGACATGTGGTGGCTCCTAAAGGAGCCGTTTGTGATTTGACGTACACTCACTGGTCCAGAAGTACGTCTATCCCATAGATGAGGAGTGAGATCGTCTCGTCTTGCTCGGCGACTCTTTTGAGGAGTTTTAGCTCCCTGGAATGCCTGATGAGGTTGTCCGGTACTCTCGCCATGAAGTTTCGGTCTAATTGGACGACCATCGACTTTAGTTTCACTTCTCCGCTAATCTTTGGTAGTGGAGTTTCGTCAACTAACGAGTTACCAGGCAGGGAGAGATCTCTCTCAACCTCCCTGAGCGCTTGTGAAATGAAAGCTTCCAGCTGTTTATCGTACTCCATCGTGAGTTGTCATACTTGGAAATAAAAATGCTGAAGTATTTATACCTTTCAGGGCTTATTGCTTAATGAACTTGTCGTGTGCTTTGTTGTTCCTATTCAGAATACCGCTCGCTTTGTTGTATAACTGATTAAGTGTACCCTCCTATCCCACAAACTCTTTCGTGAGACTGAGAAAAACTCTTATAATTTTTGTGCTTGTTGATTCGTAGGAGTTTAAAAACGCAAGGAATCGATTTTGGTTTTACGCTTGTAAATGTGATCTGGCCATTTTTACGCTACGCTTAATGAACTTGTCGTGTGCTTTGTTGTTCCTATTCAAATTGTCGCGTGCTTTGTTTCATAGACAAATAGGTGTACCCTCCTATCCCACAAACTCTTTCGTGAGACTGAGAAAAACTCTTATAATTTTTGTGCTTGTTGATTCGTAGGAGTTTAAAAACGCAAGGAATCGATTTTGGTTTTACGCTTGTAAATGTGATCTGGCCATTTTTACGCTACGCTTAATCAACTTGTCGTGTGCTTTGTTGTTCCTATTCAGAATACCGCTCGCTTTGTTTCATAGACAAATAGGTGTACCCTCCTATCCCACAAACTCTTTCGTGAGACTGAGAAAAACTCTTATAATTTTTGTGCTTGTTGATTCGTAGGAGTTCAAAAACGCAAGGAATCGATTTTGGTTTTACGCTTGTAAATGTGATCTGGCCATTTTTACGCTACGCTTAATGAACTTGTCGTGTGCTTTGTTGTTCCTATTCAGAATACCGCTCGCTTTGTTGTATAACTGATTAAGTGTACCCTCCTATCCCACAAACTCTTTCGTGAGACTAAAAATTCCTATGGTTTATTCTTGTTGATTCGTAGGAGTTTAAAACACACGAAGCGATGTTTTCTAATTCTAGAATTGTTTTACGTTTGTAAATGCGGATCGAATCATTTTTTTTTTTTTTTTTTTCAATTTACTGTGTACTTTGATGTCCCTATTCAGAATACCGTGCGCTTTGAAAGCATTAATGAATGGATTGTACCTACCACCCCAGGTCGGCAGTTCGTTTACATGAACATATTAAGCATTCTTTTGATCCATATTGTAATCAAAGGGTATAAAAATCGTTGTCGAGCGAAAGACATTCAAACCGTCCATCTACAAGTCTAATCATGCCAAGCAGTGCGGAGAAATCTAGGGAAAGAGTAAAGAGGTGGAAGAAAGAAAATCCAGAGAAGTACAAGGAACAGAAAAAAAGATACAAGAAGAAAAACGCCATTGCTAACTACGAGCAGTTAAAAACTTGGCGGCGAAAAAATCCAGAGAAGCACTTATTACAAAAACAGCGGGAGATATGTGCCAAACGGATGAAAGCAACAGAGCAGCAGCAGCAGCAGCATGAGTCGTCGTTGGTTGGCTTTGAGTGCACGGATGAGATGGAGATAATTGTAAACATCTTCATCACAAACGTGGACCATGAGCAACCGTTAAAGGTTATAACCTTTGACTGTGATGAGGCAATAGCTTCAGAACAGCAACAGCAGGATGCAGTAGCTGAATTTGATCTGTCTTTGCTTGACATGTAAAGGCGATAAAACAAAACGGCTCCTTTAGGAGCCACCACATATAATGAAAGCAATGATCAACAAAGACCGAAACAAATCTGGCGTGTAGTCGGTGGTTTCTTTTCCGACTGGCAGTCACATTGATATCAGTAAAGAAAAATGTGAATGAATATTAAGGTAACCGATCACAGTATTCATGTGCGCTCTTGCTAACGCAATTCAGCGCGCTCACAAGGATTGCAAAAACCAAACTTGGCTTCAATACAACATTTATTTTATTTGCTCCATGCTTCAGCTATCTTTTCTTATATCTGAACACAGTGTTTTGATGGTTTCATCACCATCAATTACGGTCGCGAACCTGCAGTAGGCACGCTGTTTCATCACAAAATGTCTGCAAACATAGCCTCCGATTTTATAAAGAGATGTATGGAAAGCGCATAAAAAGTTGTAAATATTCGCTATCATAAAAGATTTTTTCAAAGTGTCGGACTGGGATATTGATACCACAAGTAAAAGCAATCTGTTAAAAAATAAACAACAATAAAACGAGTGTGGCAAGCCTTTCGTTTTTACTATCTCTCGAAATCGAAGGCATATTCCATGCAAACCTTATAATTTTGGTGGCGAAAACGCGTAAATCCGACGCATAAATCTTTTCCAGAGCTAGGTACTCCATTCGCCGGACCGGACTTCGTAATTTCATGCAAAGCTTGAAAGCTTATGTTGCGTACTACATTCTTCGAAGCTGGTTATTTTCTTCAGCGGTTTCGCTATGGGCCAAACATTGTACGTATAAGCAACATATTCTGTAACTCGCGTCGCTGTGATATGAGCCCGTTGATACATGAGCAGCGGTAAAAGCCACTTCATGTAAGTCTCGCCGAATTGTCATGAGCGAAATAGTTAGTGATGTTTTAATCTTTTGTTAAGAAGGTAAAATGCAAAGAACTCCACAATTCGCCGAGGTTTCTTTGTTATCAAAAGAACCAGTTAAATCCAACGTATACGTGCTAATTTAAAAATTGCGATTGAATGCGGAATAGCTTTCTCCGAAAATATGCCTCTTTCTTGAGAACCACTTGCTAGAATTTAACGAAATGAGTAACAGAGGGAATTCTAGATATTCCAATGAACGTTCAACAAGGGATAATTAAAGATCTCTGTCACATTGTTATTAAAGTAGTGTTAACTTGTGAGCATCGTGCAAATTATAAAGACTAACGACCGGATTTTCTGCAAATAAACAAAACCGATTTTAAACGCCTGTTTATATTTAATCATGTTGCCATAACAATGGCTTATATACCAGCTTAACTGTAAAGAAACAAAGTTCGTGCTGTTAACTTGCTACAATTTCGGCGACCAAAGGGTCTTAGAGAAAACAGTAAATGAAATACAGGTATTAACAACTGTGTTAAACCATTAAAGTACTTAGAGAAAAGAAAATGTGCATTCAAGAACTTACAGAAAAGGAAATGTGAATGAATTAAAGAACTTACAGAAAGGAAAATATGCATTCAAGAACTTACAGAAAAGAAAATGTGAATCTAAAGTAGGGAACCCCTACCTGTTTATTCACAAAAACACAAACTTATTGGTTGAAAAGATGTTTATTCGCTCATTTTTCATAATCTTATGTAACACTTATAAAGCAGTGACATTCAATTTACAGTTAACAATGACAACATGTGTCCTCGTTCTTCAAGAGTTGCATTTCTCTCCATACTGATTGTACCTCCGGAAGTCTCTTTGCTGAGGTGTGAACAACTCTTGGGGTCGTGGATACCCTTCATGAATTCTACCCCCTTCCAGCCAAGCTTTGGTTTTGCCTCGGGGTTCTTCGTCCACCCACTGAAAGAAACCGCACCAACGCTTAGGGCATTTTAGGAACAATCTCCCTGGATTCTTCTCTGACTGGGACAAGGACATGACCAGTGGGCGTTTACAGTAACACTCCATGATGTGTACTGGTTTGGACAGAAAGAAGTTGTGGAGTTTATGTTTGGCTGAGTCTAAGTAATACTCTACATTGTCCACTCCACAGCTGACATAACAATTTCGGACGGGGCATTTGTAGTACTCCCAATGGCCGTACTGAGTGTTGGTGTCTTTCTTTTGTAAAGTATCGTTCGGATGCACAGGACAAGAGTACAAGATCTGGGTGTCACTTCGGGTGGGTGGTGACGGATTCCTGAAAGGTACTGTAGATGTTTGAGGAGTACTAGACGGTAGGGGATGCCATTGCTTAGCGAGCTCGTCCAGAAAGGCGTCAGGGTCAAAGATCTCTCCTTCCTCCAGGACTTGCACTTCCACTATTCCCCCATTTTCTACAATCGGGGGTACTTCATGAAATGTCTTTCCTTCGGGTTCTTGTTTGATCTTCTTGGTCTTTGGTTTCTTTTCTGCTTTCTCTTTCTTGACCGCCCTCTTTCTCTTTTTGGTGGAAATCCCCTCTGAAGTTTGGTCGGGTAACATGTATCTGGTAGGTGATTCTGGTTGTACTTGCTCCATTCTTCTTCAAACGCTCAGATCAAACACTTGTTTGCGAGTGACGAGAATGAACGGGAAACAGACTTATATCAGTGAAACAAACCAATCAGCATCACGTGGCGTGATCTCTGACCTGACCAATCACATCACTTCGTGACCAAATAAGGAAAACGAGTATACACCAATCAGCGTCGTTTCCTTGTCGACGTAAACATTACCTAAACGTATTTTAGCCCAATCAGGTCGCTTCATTGTTAGTCATGTGATTTGACTTGTACCCATAAATAGGGAGATTGCTCAATAAAACCTTTCATTTTATTCACCATGTCTAGTTGCGAGTATTGGTCTAGTCGCGAGTATTGGTCAAGGTTATGCGAAAGATGCGAGCAAATCGTCAACAAATACGGAAAGGATATAGTCCTTCCTACAGATTCTGTTGATGACCCCCTGAAAGAATTCGAAGTCGTTGATGTGAGTAAAAACGTATTCCGTTTCGTGGTCTTTATCTTGTGGTTGAAAGGACAACCAAATTCATTCGAGTGGTTTCTCACCATTCGTGAACGTTACCCAGACCTCTGGAGGCAATGTCTTTACAGACTGTTCGTGCTATGAAGAGTAAAAAGAAAAACACCTATGCGACTCTGTTGACAACCTATCGAGATCCGACCGCACCTGGTAGTTTGGGGGGTGTGGCTCGTTTTGCACGCGCACAAAAATTACCCATCGGAAAAGTACGAAAGACATTGGAGCGTGATTTGGGTTATACCTTGCACAAACCCCGGAGACGACATTTTCCTACCCTCCCCGTGATGGTGTTTGGTATCGACGAGCAATGGGCGGCAGATCTGATCGAAGTGATCAATATTGCCAAATCCAATCGCGGTTACAGGTATCTATTGACAGTGATCGACGTGTTTTCCAAGTATGCCTGGGTGGAACCCGTCAAGACCAAGACAGGACAAGACGTGACGACTGCTTTCGAAAAGATTTTGAAACGAAGTCAAGGTCGCCAACCGCAGAATCTTCAGACGGATAGCGGGAAAGAATTTTACAATAAACATTTCCAAGCCTTGATGAAACAGAAAAATATCCATCACTTCTCTACCAGTGGGGATACCAAAGCCAGCGTCGTAGAACGATTCAATCGAACCTTGAAAGAAAGATTGTATCGCTATTTTACCATCAAGAATACAGTGACATTTTTACCCGTGTTGCAAGATTTGGTCTTGGGTTACAATCGATCGTATCATAGCAGCATCAAGATGCCCCCCAACAAAGTGACTGCAAGTAATCAAGAAGAAGTATGGAACAACTTGTATGCCAAACGTTTGAATGCCAAACGCCTCAAGCCAAAGTTTAAAGTAAATGATCGCGTGAGACTCAATAAGAAACATCGGGTGTTCAAGAAAGGTTACCTACCAGGCTGGACGGAGGAGGTGTTTATAGTATCCAGAGTCGTCCCTGGAAGTGTGGTCACTTACAGAATTAAAGAGATGGATGACACACCTTTGGAAGGAACCTTTTATTCTCAAGACTTACAGAAAGTCACTGTATCGGATGACGATTTGTATCGAGTGGAAAAAGTGTTGAAACGAAATGGGAATAAATTGCTTGTACGCTGGAAAGGTTGGCCAGATAAATACGACAGTTGGATCGACAAGAAGGACGTGAAAAAGCTTTGAGAATGACTGAAGAGTTTTACATCACCTTGCCTAGTCACAGCAATCGGACAGAGTTTCCCCAGAACCAAAGCAATCATTTCAAGATTCGATTACCACACCCCATCAGGTTGCAAGGATCGAGTTGGAAAGTGGGATTGATTAGCATCACGTTACCAGATGTGAAAGTTCATCTCCCCAAGTTAGTCCACGGTAACGAAATCCTGTTTACCATGGATTGGATCATGAAATACCCTTCCGGGGGGTTGAAGTTTGGTAGAGCTCACTACGATCCGTACGATCTCCGCGCCGTGGTAGAGTACATTGATGGGGTTGGTTTCATGAAAAGTATGGTGACATTTTTCGAGCAGCGTCGCATCTTGAATTACGGAGGACCTCATCTTGGTAGCAGCTATACAGCATCCGATGGAAAGAGAATGTATGTGAAATTTCGTTGGGATGGAGACGATCTCTTGACTGATAACAAAGCTACACATGTACGTTCCAATTACTCACCCGCATTGAAGATCAATAAGATGTTAGCCTTAAAGATGGGGTGGTTGAAGGAGAGAAGCCCTGGAAATTATGACTTGGGACCCAATTTACGTCAAGAGTTTTTTACTGACACGGTTCCCAATTTAGAAACGATGACGCACGATCTGAAAAACGACAGGGATGAGCCTTTGTTTTGGCTGCTAGGAGAGGACCTTTTTCATCTGAGTGTGACCTGCGATTGGCGCTTTACGAATCTCAACAAAGCCTTTCAAAACGTGGTGGGTTCGACATCACGTTCCCTGTTCATCTATTCCGACGTGGGAGGAAGTTCAGTGGTTGGAAATCAAGTCACAGATTTATTGCGAGAGGTCAATTATCGACGGACAGGGGATGGAAGTCATTATTTTGAACCGCTCCACATTCAATATATTCCGTTGCGCAAGGACGTTGTGGACATTATTGAGACGCAGGTGTCAGAGACAACAGGAGAGCTACCTCAATTTGGCGAGGGAAACACGATTCTCACCCTTCACTTCAAACGAGCATGAAAGGTGGAAGTTTAACACGATTCAAACCTGACCCACAAGACGGAGGTGGCTTTGTCCAAGAACTGCTGAAAGCGAGTGTTAAGGGAGGTCTGAAAGGATTAAAAAGCGGTCGCGGTGTTCGAGATCGCATTCGAAAGGCAAAAGAGGGTGCAACACGGAGCGCTAAACAAGCAGTGAAACGTAAAGCTTACGAAGTCCTAGATAGAAACATCAAACGAAAATTCAACGACATCTTCGGTGACTAATGAATCCCATCTACTCCAGAAGCTCACGACTCGTCAAATCTAGAAAAGGACTGTCAATGTCATGCTTTGAAGGTTGCTCAAAAGCCTCGAAATGTCGCCAAAAGGTACAAAAAGGCGGATGGATTGGTCCTGGAGTCAGTAAACCTGTTGGCTACGATTGGGATCACATCTTAGCGAGAAGACAAAGGAGAAGAAGAAGAAGAAGATGACTGATACCTTGATAGACGGTGGGCTATTACATCCGGGTTCAAAATCAGTTATGAATCCTCAACTAAGCCTGTTCAACGTTCCACCCACTGATCTTAGCATGTCCAGTTATCGCATCGTACCCATTCAGACCTACACGACAGGCATCAACCCCGTGGAATTCCAAGTGGATCCTCAAGAAGATTACGTGGACCTCAGTCGAAGTTTCTTTGAGGTTGAGTTAGCGCTAAAACTGGCCAATGGCGATAACGTGGTGGAGGCCACGAGACTCTGGCCCACAAACAATTTGGCCCACACTCTGTTCAAACAGATCAGTGTGCGACTCAATGGTACCTTGATTAGCCCTCAAACTGATAATTACCATTATAAAGCCTACCTGGAAACATTGCTCAACTACAACAGAGATGATGGAAAAACCGTGCTAAAACCTCAAGGATGGTACAATGCAGTGGACTTTCCAATGCAAATGACTGCGAACAACACAAACACGGAAGGAGATGGACACGAAGCTTTCCAAGCATTGTCCTCTAACCAACAAGCTTCAGTGAAACTCATGAAAGCAGAACAAAGCTATTACACGGATGGAAAGCGACACGTGCTAAGGTTCACACCCCACATTGAAGTGTTCCACTTGAACAAATTATTGGTACCAGGTGTGCAGATTGGAATCCAAATGTATTTCAATTCTCCCAATTTGTTCTTGAATGGTGTGAATGTAGCTGGAAGATTGACACATGAAAATGTCAAAGTGAGAATGTACCTGTGTCAAGTAAGGCTCAACCCCAGCGTCTACCGAGAGTTGATGACGAAAATGAACGTCAACAGAACCATAGTGGCTTTCCCGACCGTGAGAAGTGAAATTAGGACCTTCAACATGCAAGGAAACCAGCAAAGATACGAGTGCAACAATTTATTTCAAGGCCGAATTCCTAACAGAGTCATCGTGGGGCTTGTGCATTCAGATGCCTTCAATGGTAATGTGGCACGTGACCCATTCTGTTTTCAAAAGTTTGGTGTGAGTAACATCAGGCAACTGGTCAGAGGAGAAGAGTATCCATACGAGACCCTGGAACTAGTGCACAACAACAGTACTCAAGATTTGAGAGGTTACTATCGGTTCTTACAAGCCACAGGATGTTTGTGCAAGCATCAAGGAAACATGGTCAGAAGTGAAGACTGGGGTCATGGAAAGAATTGCACACTGTTTGTATTTGACAACGCAGCCAACGGATGTTTGGACAGTCCAGTGTTGAATCCCAAACTGTCAGGAGAGTTACAGATTGTGCTGAACTTCGGTGCACCACCAGGGAACAACATCACTGTCATCCTGTACGGAGAGTTTGAGAACCTCTTGGAAATAGACAAGAACAAAGCCGTGTTGTACGACATTTACCAACGCTAATGGAGAAAGTACCTCTGAATAACGTGCAACTGGATCATTTGGCGACAGCAGATGCCATCTTGAAACCCTACTTTTACGGCACGGTGGCTTGCGATCGATTACCAAGTCGACCGATCAAGAAAGAACCTCGTGGGTACATTGTGAACACAGATCCGCACTATAGAGGGGGACGACACTGGCTGGCACTTTGGACCCATAGTGGAAATGTATGTGAGGTAATGGACAGCTACGCCCTACCATTGGAGTCTTACGAGACAACAGAGCCCCTGCAAGACTGGTTAAAAAGCCAATGGAAATATGTCATTTACAACGGACAGTCTCTGCAATCGATTTACAGTAAAAGTTGTGGCGATTACGCCTTGTTCTATTTAAAGGACAGAGCGAGAGGTCAAAGCATGAACGAGTTCTTGAGACGTTTCTCGAAACATGATTATGTAAACAATGATCACAAAGTAGGTCAGATGTTAAAGAAGTTGATCGAGAAAGAGTTAGAATGGGATCAAGTGTGTAAAATGAAACATCAGCAAGACACTTCACGTTGCGGTGTAAGGCATTTAGTGTAATGATTGTTGGTTTCACAATAAAATATGGTTGAAAACATGTTCTGTGTAATGATCTTGTAGTACAATGGTTAGTATCCTCTGGAGGTCGGAGATCTTTTTCTTTCCTTGGGGTATCAAAAGGCACATACCCTTGCACCATTAGTCATTTGGACGTATGGAACGACGCGAGGCTTTTCGATTTCATACCCCTTCCAGTCTGTTGGTGGTGGGTCCTTCAGGGTGTGGCAAGACAGTGTTTACCACCAACCTTTTACTGAACAACCTCGATTTGTTTCGTACCACACCCTCTCAAATACATTATTGCTACGGGGTGTGGCAAGATGGGTTTCAACTTATGAAAGAACAGGGGGTCAAATTTCACGAAGGCGTTCCCGACACAGATCAATTGAAAACATGGTTTCCTAAAGGCGGACTCCTTGTGTTGGACGATCTTATGGCTGAAGGAGGAAACGATAAGCGGGTGTTGGATCTGTTCACTAAACATTCTCATCATCAAAACGTCACCGTGCTCTATTTGTGTCAAGACATGTTTCCGCCTGGAAAATATGCCAAAAGTATTTCCAGAAATGCTCACTACATCGTAGCCTTCAAGAATCCACGAGATCAATTAGGCATGAGAAATTTACTGCTACAGGCGTTTCCCACTCAATGGCAAGTTTTACAAGACACGTTCCAACGTTTGACAGAACGTCCGTTTGGTTATATGGTCTTGGATTTACACCCTGGCAGTTCAGACGATCAAAGGATTCTCAGCCACCTTTTAAAAGACGAAGGATGTATGCGATGTCACAAATTCATCGAGACACCATGATGAGCTCTTCCCTGGATTCAATGACTACCATATCTCTAATGAAAGGATCTAAGAAAAGCGCCCAACTGTTAAACAAAGATTTGCTGTACCGATTGGATGGTTTGTTTGCCTTTTACCACCGTCAGTGGTGGTGTCATCGTCAGATGTTTTACCGCTTTAAGTGGTGCCACGGTTGTTTGAACGCTTTGGCATTGATCATCGTAGCAGCAGGCATCGTCGTAGGATCCGTCTTGGAAAACAGTCTGCTGATTGCCTGTTTAACTGCCGCTGGAACTGTGATTAAGGGATGGAACGACTTCAAAAAGTTTTCGTTTAAAATCGACATGTGTCGCTTTGCCTACACCACTTACGACAAAACATTGATCGAATTGAGAACCTACGTGCGAGGACTTCCGATGGAGGAGTTTGAGGGATTTTTGATCAAGATGCAAACCTTGGATGACACAATCACTGATTTCACACCCCCAGTATCTGACAAGTGCGTTCAAGAATACGAACAACGATTTCGCTACGATCACGTCGATAAAAGCAGTAGCACTTACGTGTGAGTGGTAGTATGTGCCATGAAGAGCAAGCGAACAGTTCGTAAAAAACCAAGGAGACGGAGGAAGACACAAAAAGGGGGGTTGTTTCCGTTGGCAGCTCTCATTCCAGCTTTAGTCGCAGCAGGGAAGGCGGCGGCACTAGGTGGAATCTCTGGTGCAGCGGGTTACGGTGTGAAAAAAGGTTTGCAAGCTGCTTCGCGTAAACGTCGAAGATGAAAAATAAACCAAAGACCAAGAAAAGAACTAGACAGCGAGGCGGAGCACGGACTCGACGTAAGCATGATAAGATACAACGCGGTGGTGCACTGTTGACTGTTCTCAAGAACGCGGCCAAGATCGGGTACAGGCTCGGAAAGGACAAGAACTATAAGAGAATGGGTGCAAAGGGTGTCACAGGCAGTTACGACAGACGTCCTGCACCGTGGGAAGTATGATTCGATTACGCAGGCAACGCCCTTTCTTGGAGGCTATTCTAAAAGAAGCCAATCGAAACAGGAGACAGGAGATGTTAGAACATGCTAATGCAGATCAAATCAATGCCGTGAGCGAAATGGTTCTCAACCTATTACGAAACAGAATTCCCGTTCACCCGATCACCATGGCTAAACTGCAGCGCTATAAGACAACGCTACGCGAGGTGGGGAAACGCAGAAACTCGGTCAAGAGGCGAAGAGAACATCTCCAAGAACAAAAAGGTAGCGGATTCTGGAGCGGATTGCAAGACTGTTTCAAAGCATGTTGTGTTCGATGAAAGGACGTGATGAAAAGGGATATCCCCTGGAAGGTGTGGATGTGGTACCAGAGCATAAAGGAAAGCAGAAACCGTTATGCAGTAAAGAACAAGATTTTCATGCCACCAAGATTGAATCCAGTTTGTCTAGACTCGTTGAGCTATTGCAACAAGCCAACGAAAGAGTGGAACAACTGAAAGACAATGTGCAGTATTGGAGTCGTAAATACCATAGCTTATACCAAGAGTACATGGCTTTAAAGCACGGGGACCTTTGCGAAAGGTGTCAGACTATCAGAGACACCACACCACCCGGAGACACTATTACAGTGTGTACGAATTGCAGTCGAGATAGAGATACAGTAGCCAGTTTGAGGCTCAAACTCGAGAAGAAAGAGAGTGAACTCTGTTACTGGCAAGACTGCTACGAAACGTTACTCCAACAACATTTCGAGGATGACAGAAGAGGTTATGATGGTACCCACGAAACAGTTTGACCAATTGGTTCAGTATTACAAGGGAGAAATCACCGACAATGCCTTGTTGAACAAAGCGGGACGATTGGCCGCCGAAAGTCACGTGATACTTGGCGATAAATCGATTCCAGATTCGATTGCCATCAAGAAAATTAAACCTTTAGCTCGTCAGAGAGGTCGTTTGACCAAACGTATCAGACAAATTGGTCCTTTGTCGAGCAATAGTGCTGATGTCGGCGACGAGGAGGATGAGGAAGAAGGAGATTTGGTGAAGGGTCCGCTGGAGACCATGTTCAAACAATTGATTAAGAACACTTCTCGAGGTTCGAAGACCCCGAAGATCAAGGAGGAAGCTACACCGTCTACGTCAGGTGTTAAAAAGAAGTCACCCGCTGCTAAAACACCCATTCCAACTGACTCAGATCTGGGAACGCTCCTAAGAAAGGCTGACATTCTCCTGGGTAAAGACAAACGCAGAGGCAAGGGTAAACGTAAAAACGAGGCCGAACGCTTAAAACCTACGAGTGGCTGGGAAGATTGGGCCAAAGGAAAGAAACTGAGAAGAAATCTACAACACGATTATGACACGACCTAAGACCCGTACGCGCAAGTACCGTCAACGAGGACGCGGTTTTGACATTCAAAAATGGTTGGGCAAAACGGGGATTGAATTTCACTGGCCTGGGTACCAATTTATGGGTCCGGGTACAAAGTTGGCCAAGAGACTCAAACGAGGTGATCCAGGCATCAATAGACTGGACAAGATTGCCAAGCAACACGATATCGATTATTCCAAAGCCAAGAATCTGAGAGACAAGTGGAAAGCCGATACGAAAATGATCAAGGCCATTGATAAATTACCCGGCAGCAAAACGATGACTGAAAAGATTGTCAAGAGAATCATGCAGGCCAAGAAGAAGTTAAAATTGTAATCAATTTCTCCCTTTGGAGTTCGTGTTATTCAATAAAAATTGAAAAAGGAATTATCAGACTCTGTGTTCATTTTAAACAATTTAATTGCATAATTCTCATTGATTGTTAAACATGTGATATCGCGTACCCCCCTATCCCATTGATTGTTAACCACGTGATATCGCGTACCCTTATCCCCCATCATCTCATTGGCTCCTAGCCTACCATTGTTTATCCTTTTGTGAAAACAGTTTTATTAATCAAACGTTGTAAGCAAAATCATTTTACTTGTGACTACGTTCAGTGCGCATCGGTCTTGGTAAGCAAAGTTTTCTTTCTTGGCCTGGTGGAATGGAGTTGACTGATCGCGAATTGTGCGACGCTCTGGATGAATTTGAAAGGACTATGGTTGATGTAAGTGAATTTTGTCATTATTGGAAAACCGCTTCGACAACTAGAGTTGATGAACTACGAACGATTTAAAGTTTTGTTGAATCTTTAGTTTAAGTGCAAAAAGTTCGAAATGCCTTCGATGTTATGTTTAGTTTCAAAGCATGTAGTCGGTTATAATTCATTTCACGTTCTAATTTGTTAATTCCTCAACGGTGGATTAAAATGCTCCGGTTGCATGGTGTTTTTCTCAAGGGAACAGCTTCATTCAACCTTCGTTAACTTCCATTAGCAATTCATGTCCACTTGAAGTATTTCAATGATGATCTAGTGGTTACGATGTCTGGTTTACTTATTTTTGTTATTGAACGTGCTACGTCGGAGTTTTTGTTTCAGAATATTACATATGTTGATGAACGTGTTTCCCACATGCTTTGTAAAAGTACTAGACGGTGATTGGCGTATACTTGTTTCCTTATATGGTCACATTTTGTTATGATTGGTCAGATAGGACATCATCTAGTTAAGATAAATCGTGCATGTGCGTCATTGAGTCATTTCATAGCTAGTCCTCAGACAGTCATGTTCACTCCACAGCCTCATCAGCGTGTTTTACACCGGAGCCGTTCTCTTTCACCTGTACGTTCACCTCGACATGTGGTTCCTCGCCGAAATCGATCCCTGGGGCGTAAGCCAGTTCCTGTAGGAACTAAAAGGTCGTACGACGAGGCATTTTTTGATGATGATGATGACGATTGGATCTTCCATCCAGCTTTAGACCCGTACATGGAGACGTACCCATCAACCGGCGCGTCTTCGGACCGACCCTCTTCGCCTCCGGGAGGGGTAATGGTCGGTGGGGCACCACCACCAGAGCCGCTGTTGGATTTTGAGATGCGCCCCGTGGGACCTCGACGTAATTGGCGAGATGTCCTGCATAAACAGAGATACCAGGCTCGCATACAACAGCACCGCGAGGCCAATCCCACTGACGACTTGGGACGAGAGGTCACGGAAGCGTTACGACGAACCATCCATCGTCAGATTAATGCCGACAGCACCCTCAAACCTCACCACACGTTGCATTTCACTATGCAATCAGACGCATTCACCCATGCATTTCAATCAACGACGTTTACTGTGAGTGAATTTGAAGAGGGTTCAGATCGCTTAGACACGTACCTCCAAGCCCTAGCATCCAGACTCAATTCTAATCAAGCCTTCGAAGCAGACGACTCATTTACGGTGGAGACCACGTTTATTCATACCCCTGCCCCTGGTAGTGGACATGGTAAACGCTACAAACCCAGCAGTGCAGCTGTCCGTGGAATCGTCAAACGTTCACGCGTCACCATCAAGAACAGAGATGCATTGTGCTGTGCTCGGGCTATCGTCACCATGAAAGCCTTCGTTGATGCCAACGGCAATACAGGGGATCGTCATTACAAAAACCTCAAACAAGGTTATCCTGTCCAAGAGCGATTGGCCAAGGAACTTCATCGTCTAGCAGGGGTACCCGAGGGACCATGTGGCATCTCCGAACTACAAAAGTTCCAAGAGGTTCTCCCTGGCTACCAGATCAAAGTCATGTCTATTGACCCTCCTCACATGTTGATCTTCGTGGGACCCACACCATCGGACAAGATCATCCGTATCATCAAAGAAGATGACCATTACGATGGGTGTAACTCGTTCTCGGGGTTCTTGTCCAAGAGTTACTTCTGCGATGAGTGCAATCGGGGGTACGACCACAACGATCACGAAAATCATCCCTGTAAAGGTAAATGGTGTCCATCTTGTCATCGAAAAGACTGCCCAGATTTCGCAGAGGTAAAACGACTGTTGGGTCCAGGAAAATTCCCTTTACCTTCTTCTCCTTGCCGTCTGTGTCATCGATCCTTCTTTGGTGAGGACTGTTACTCTTACCATCTTCATCGACGCAGTAAAAACATACCATCCATTTGCCTCACCTACAGAAAATGTCCCGACTGCTTTAAGACTTACGAGGTGGAGAATGCTGGAAAATCTAGAAGTAGACCTAAGCAACACAAATGCGGTTGGGGCGAATGCCCCATTTGTGAACAACAAGTGCACGTCGCCTCCCATCAATGTTACATCCAACGTATTCCAGAAGAGGAGGATGATCCCAAAGTGAAAAGGGTGCCGCGAAACGAAGTAGGGACGCGCCACTTCATCGAGCCCGATGCTGAAGATCCAGATACCAGAGTGTGGGTGGAAAGAGATCCACCCCTTCAGGTCTACTGTGATTATGAAGCGACCGTGGACGACGAGGGAGTGCAAACGCCCATCTTGCTCGGCGCCGAGAGCAACGAAGAAGACCACACGGAGTTCTTCTATGGTGCAGACTGTACAAAATCTTTCTTTGAATGGTTGGAATCTTTGGCTATTGATCAAGACGGAGATGATCGGAACGTAATTGCTGTCTTCCATAACCTCAAAGGATATGACGGGATGTTCCTGTTACAACATTGCTATGCGAACCATCGAGAAGTCACGAATCAGATCACCGTCGGCACCAAAGTGCTGTCCTTCTCATCAGACCGATTGACCTTCAAAGACTCTCTCTGTTTCCTTCCTTTTCCTCTTGCTACCTTTCCGTCTACCTTTGGCATCCAAGAATTGGTCAAAGGGTTCTTCCCCCACAAATTTAACACGCGGGAAAATCAAGGCTACGAAGGACCCATGCCTCCTGCTGAGATGTATGATCCTGATGGCATGTCAGCTAAGAAGAAAGCAGAATTTGAGCGGTGGTACGCCGAGAAGGTCGCTGCCAATTACCATTTCGTCATGCGACGAGAGATGGAAGTCTACTGTGAATCGGACGTCAAACTCCTAAAAGCCGGATGTCGAAAGTTTAGAAAAGAATTTCAGCAACATGCTGAATTTGACCCCATCGAGGAGTGTGTAACCATTGCGTCTGCGTGCAATCGGTTCTGGCGAAAGAAACTCTTAACTCCTAACAGCATAGCCACTGAACCCATGCAAGGATGGCAAGGAGCTCGTAGCAACCAGTCCGTAAAAGCATTCAAGTGGTTAGCTTGGCGTGAACACCTGCTTCGTCGTGACAGTCGCTTCAACGACAAGCCTCAAGAAGACTGCATTCGACACGCGAACAATGGCGGCGAGCAGAGAGTGCTAAACTTCCTGGTAGATGGCCTCGATGTACAGAACCACGTTGTCTATGAATTTCATGGATGTTTATGGCACGGTTGTCCTCGTTGTCATCCCAATCATCGTGACCGACATTCCAAATTCCATCCTGATCGTACCATCCAAGAATTGTATGAAGCCACTCAACAGAAACACCGTCTTCTACGTCAGCACGGGTACAACCTTCAAATCATGTGGGAATGTGATTGGGATCGTGAAGTCAAAAGCAATGAAGATCTCAAACAGTTCCTAGCATCCTACGAGACGGTCGAACCTCTTAATCCGAGGGATGCCTTCTTTGGGGGAAGAACCAATGCCGTTCGTCTCCATCATGAGGTCAACGAGGATCAGGGTGAACAAATCAAGTATGTCGATGTGACCTCTCTCTATCCCTGGGTAAACAAGACACGGCAGTATCCCATTGGTCATCCCATCATTATCACCCACCCGGAGAACCAAGACATCCAAGCGTACTTTGGTATAGCCAAAGTAGATGTGATTCCTCCTCATCACCTGTATCATCCCGTCTTGCCCTTCCGACATGGAGGTAAACTCACTTTACCTCTATGCAGAACCTGCATGGAAGAAGAGATGACCAAAGGCCTCTTGGAAAAATCGCATCATTGTCCTCACTCTCTAGAGGAACGTCTTCTTAGGGGTACGTGGTGCACACCTGAACTCGTCAAAGCAGTAGAGGTCGGGTACCGCATTGTACACATCCACGAGGTCTGGCATTTTCCAGAGGAACAACGTCAAAAAGGGCTCTTTGCTGACTATGTCAACACATGGTTAAAAATAAAACAAGAATCAGCCGGGTATCCTGGATGGGCCACAACACCTGAACAAAAACAGCAATACGTCCATGACTACCAAGCCAAAGAAGGCATCAGCTTAGACCCTCTCCTCGTCGAAAAAAATCCAGGACGTAAAGCTACGGCAAAGTTGATGCTCAACAGCTTCTGGGGCAAGTTTGGCGAAAACTTACACAAGAAAACCACGGAAGCCGTTACCACACCAGCTCATCTCTTTGCCCTAGTGTCAGACACCTTCACAGACATCCACACGGTCCGCATTTGTTCGCACGATTCCTTGGAAGTAGTCTACTCGAATTTGAGGGAAAACCAGCGCGACAACGGACGTGTCAACATTTTCATTGCCGCTTTCACGACCTGCTGGGCCCGTTTAAAGTTATACTCCTATTTAGAACTGCTACAACAACAAGTCCTGTACTTCGACACAGATTCCGTCATTTTCTCCTGGAAGCCTGGTCAACCCGACATTCCTCTGGGCGACTTTTTGGGTGAAATGACCAACGAATTGGATGATGGAGATTACATCATCGATTTCACCTCAGCAGGACCCAAGAATTATGGATACAAGACCAAAAACGGCAAAGTGTGCTGCAAAGTGCGAGGGTTCACCCTCAATGTTCGAGGTCAGCAACAACTTAACTACCACATCATGCGCCAGAACCTTCTGGAGGAGTTGACGGATCCTCTTGACGAGCGCAGAAACATCGACGTCGTCAATCCCAATTTCTTCACCAGACATCCGGCCACCAAACAGCTCAAAGTGGGTCCACGCACCAAACGATATGGATTGGTGTTTGACAAACGTGTGGTCGATCCGGACACCTTCAAGTCCTATCCTTATGGATACACTGGGTTCAATGATGTGGACATGGAAAATGCTGAAACCTTGATGGAATTGTAAATAGTTTTCTCAGCCTTTCACGTCAGCGAACACACCACTCACTCACTAATGATTCACGTTTATTGTGAAAAATGATTATGGGCGTCTTCCCACTGAGGGACTGGACACAAGTCCCTCTTGTAAAGAATTAGGAGTTTTTTAATAAATACAATTGTTTCTCATTTGATGTACATGTGCCTAGATTGATTCTCGAGTCCGAGGGGAAAAAATATGAAAAGACTGATCCCAGGCATTCGAGTCCAGTGGTCAATTTTCTCGCCCAAAAACAAACTCCTATTTATCAAAGTTAGTCACGTGAATTTTGCGTGACATTTTTGCGAAAACCCTGGCGTGATTTGTGTCGCCATGGAAATCTGTAAGACCGATCCCAGTCCTCCGTTGAGGCTGGTGGGCTGTTTTCCAACATGGCTGACTTTCATGGGCACCGCCATCTTGAATTCTTAATTCACCTCCTGATTGGCTGAAATTTGTGGCGGCCATCTTGGATTTGGAAAACAATAGAGTCTATTGTTCTCGAAACAATAGCCTATTGTCTTTCTCGGCTCCTGATTGGTTACCGTCCCTATGAGCGTGGTATAGTAGTGTTATTGTTATAATTATAATTATTATTATTATTATTATTATCATTATATTATATTATAATAAAGTTTCCATATAACGCGCACTCTGATTGGCTGAAACAGCGTGCTTTATCAGAGAACAGAGCATGGGTTGATGACGGTAAGCTGGCTTCTTCAAATTTCGCTTCGGAATTTTGACAAATTTGACCCAGATTAAACATGCCTTGTGGCTCAGACAAATGCAATGGAAACGAGCTATTTGTCTGCAGTAAATATAGCTGCAGGGAGACCATTGTCATAAACAACAGAAGTGCTAAAACTGTTCTAAAATAACAAGTTTTGCTAGATTCCGACAAAACACGCAACGAAATAAACAACTTCTCATTCTCAACCTAGCGAGTGCTTCGATTAAAGACATTACGAAGGCAGAAAACACCAACTGAGCTTTCTATTTACGATGAGAAGCTTTATTTTTGTAAAAATGCTCAAACAACACTTACATGCAGTGTAGTAACGCTCGTTTGCTAACTGGCGATCTCCGGTCATCTCGGCGAAGTGAATCATCGCTCACTCGACGAGTGATCAGTTGAAAGCTGGCTCTAATATTCTCCTTTACTCGGAGTAGAACCAGTGGAAGCAGTCTAGTCTTTCCAATTTTGACCCCAGTTCGTGCAATCTTGCTGCAAAGCGGCTGCAAGCCGTAAACGACTGTAGCTCCTTGGCAGCTCCTTTCAAATACAACTCAGCATTCGCTAGTTTTGAGCTCCTTGTTTCTTAATTTCCATTTGAAACGGTCGGCACGTTTTTATGAGCCACAATGCGGCCGGATTCCTTTGTAGTAGAAACCTTTAGATCCTTATTTAAAGATAAAACTAAAAAACGAACTTTGAAGGCATCGTTCTTCCCCTGGATAGCAACTCGATACTGAAAGCTTAGCAGACGTTCAGTTTGTGATTGACAGCTGTCGTCTCATTAGCCAATCAAATTTTTGGAACAGTTCTAACAAGGACTGTGATTGGCTTATTTTAGCGTGCTTTATCAGAGAAAAGAGAACGGCTGACGCCACTTTTCCCCAGTTTGGCTTAAAAATTCAGCCGAATGCGCGGATAATTTATTGGATTCTTTATCATAAAACAAATAAAGAAGCCTCGACTGTGCTCTGTTCTGTTGTAAAGCACTTAGGAAGCAGTAGAGCACTCAAGAAGTAGGGAAAAACACTCGACTACGTCTCGTGTTTTCCCCTACACTTCTTTCGTGCTCTACCGCTTCCTGCGTGCTTTACAACAGAACAGAGCACAGTCGAGGCTTCTTTATTTGTTAATTAAATTTTATAACATAGATAGCACCCTGCGCGCGCTCTGATTGGTCAAAAACCCATGTTTTATTTAACAAATAAAGAAGCCTAAGACGTGTATTACACTGTGATAAAACACAACGGGCATTTGAGAACACGAGGGAAATGCGGCTCGTGTTTTCTACATTTCTGGAGTGTTTCTATCGTGTTCTCAAATGCCCGTCGTGTTTTATCACAGTGTAATACACGGCCTAGGCTTCTTTATTTATTAAATAACCACTTGTTAATAGTTAATACTTAACTATTCGCTTGTTGTATCCTAATCTGTTCTAGTCACTCGGTTTGTGGCAGCGAACGAAAGGAGAACGAAGCGAACACGAAGACAAGGGGGATCTAAGAAAGAAAGTTTCCGCCTTTTCTTTCCCAAGCTCCCTTGCACTTTTCAACTCGTTTTTTCGCGCCGATACCCGCTGGCCGTTCTATATACGCAGCTCCTCAAATACTTACCAAACGCCTGGAACAAACTAGTCTTACTATATCCAACATGGCCGCTGCGCCGTTGTCATTGAAGTCTCTAGGGATTTGTCGCAACCGAGCATGACGTCACGTCAGTCATATTGGTGTTCCAAAACAATGAAACGGCGGCCATGTTGGTGCACCAAACGAAACTCCTTTCTCATGTTAACACTATTGTTTCAATAAGCTTCAATACATCTGTACATGTGCTGGGCACATGAGCGATAACACTCTATAAGCTTAAGTAATTCCTTATTTGCAGAAATGGAAGCGAAAGAAACAATAACCTTACGGATCATCATAGCCATCATCATCATGGTCTCTGCATTGTAAACAATAATAAATAATTGCAGCAAGAATAAAGAAGGATTTCTTTTCACTTTGTGAAATATGCGACATCAGATGGCAGAGAAAATGGCGGACTTGCGCGCAAGGTATTATGGTTGTGAGAGTTCCTTTATAGCAAGGGCGGAAGAAGGAGCGCTTGGGTTCTTAAGTGACGGATAATTGCTTTGTGAGCTTGGGGCGGGGGGGGGGGGGAGGATCAGGCAATTTTCTGGGCGTGATTTTTTCCCTCGCCTTCTGGTTTTGCATGATATTTTTAGGTGGACAATAGCTTGTGCGAGAATTTTTTAACATCAAAAATAGGATCTTAATCGTAGAAAGCACATGCTCGGTTCTTTTTTTCAAAGGCTCCTCTTCCACGATTTGTTTCAGCAGATTTTGCTGTGCAGGAAGTTTATTTGGAAATTGCTTCCTCCCCACCCCACCCCTCTCAAACAATAATGGTATCTCCCTAACCATTCACAAGAAGATTAGGAAATTTAAGATGACATGTCAATGGAACACGACCTTAGGAAAAGAAAAGAGGAAAATGTTCCCTGAAGAAACGGAACTTCTGAATGGAAATTTTCCAGTTCTACATTACACGCCATTTGCACCAGATCTAAGCCTTTGCTCGGTTAAACGGCCAAGCCACTTCGCCTCAACGAAAACTGAATTGCAGGTTATTCGGGGGAAAGTTGAAATGTGACACAATTTTACCGCGCAATAATTCCCAACTAAAAATTCAGGAACGTTTTGGTCAACGCCAAACGACGATAGTCACTGATTTCTAAAAATCAAAAGCCAAATCTCAGAAATCAGTGAAATGGCGCGTGCACTCTTTTCCATCATAATAACGGTCAGCCATTGGTTGTTATAACGAATCAGTCATCGGTTATTTAAAAAGAAACAAAAGAAATATTAAAAATTCACAACACTACACCATGTTTACATTTGACGTCAAGTTTGCTTGCATGCGCGCGCAATAATAGAAGGCTACACGTCTAGAGTTTCTATGCCCCTATCATTTGTTCATCTTCCTTGTTGTGAAAACGCGATGGACATCAAAACGCTGCTTCATAACCTTCGCGAAGAAGTGTCTTGTTCGGTGTGTTCGAGCATTTTTACTGATCCAAAACAGCTGCCATGTCTACACAGCTTCTGTTTACAGTGCTTAACACAATGGCACAGAGCAAGCTACAATAGCCGAGGCACAATCAAATGTCCGAACTGTCTAGCGCCCAGCAGAGTACCGGAGAGCGGCGATCTGAAGGATCTACCAACAAGTTTTTACCTGAACGGTATGATCGATGTTTTGACTATTAAAGAATGTAACAGCGGCCAGGTGAGGTGCGGCAATTGCGACGAGAAAAGCTCCGAGAGCTCCTATTGTTTCCAGTGTTGTGCTTTCTGGTGCGAGGAGTGCGTAAGTGGACACAACATCATTCGCAGCAACAAAGAACACCGCGTTCTCTCGGTGAAAGAGTTTCAAGACAAAGACTACGAGGACGTCCTAAAGCGACCTGTGTTCTGTAACGAGCAACGGCACCAGAAAGAAGAACTGAAATATTTTTGCAAGGATTGTGAAGCAGCCGTTTGTCAAACTTGTGTCACTCTAGAACACGCTGGTCACGTTCTGGAGCTCATAGAAGAAGCAGCTGAACGGCAGAAGATACAGATGAGATCATTGATTGAGACTCAAAGACAGAAATTGCAAGCAAAGACGGACGCAGTTAGTCAACTAAAAGAAGACTATGCTAAAGTCATACAGCAAGGTGAAGACGTTAAGAGAAACGCCGAAATCTTTGCTAGCAATATCATTTCCGCTATTGATGAGAAGAAGCGAAGAATTTTTGAAGCTGTTGATAACCAAACAAACAAATCGCTTGAAGGCTTAACAAAGGAAACGAGCCAGATGGAGTGTGAGGTGAATGCTACAAAGTCATCACTTGAAAAAGCTGATAAACTTTTAACACGAAGTGCCAACGTTGAAATCGTTCAACTGAACAAAACATTTGCTACAATCGTTGACGCAGTCTGTGAAGGCGCCGAAACTGTACACAGACGTGACCCTGAAGGTCTTCCTGTTTTCGCTTTCGTGGAAAATCAAAAGATGTTCGATTATGTCAACACGGAAGAATTTGGTTCGCTTCGAATAATGCAGAAAACAAAAGCAAGTCAATCTGTCGCTGAAGGTCAAGGGCTCAATGATGCAATCGTTGGACGTGAAGCAAAATTTCTGTTGACCACAAAAGATGCCCTGGAAAGACAGTGCTACAACGAAAGCGACTTCGTGACAGTACATGTTGTGGACGAAACAGCACGAAACAGCGTGACGGAAGTACTAACGAAGGATTCCAAAGATGGAGTCTACGAAATCAGCTATTTTCCCAGAGAATGTGGTACATGTCAAGTGGCAGTCAAGATAAACGGAGAAAGCATCCGCGGAAGTCCTTTTCCGGTCGAAGTCAAAACAATGAAGTTCACACCACTTTTATCCTTTGGAAGAAAGTTTTCCTCCGTCAGAATGCTTAACTCCCCTTGTGGATTGGCGGTGAATGACTCTAATGACATTGCTGTGACAGAGTTTTCCAACCACAGGTTCCAAATCTACACCAGCGATGGAAATTACTTGAGATCCTTTGGACGACAAGGAAGCAAAGAGGGACAATTTAACAAGCCAACTGGGATAGCCTTCCACCAAAATGGACACATATTCGTAGCAGATTCTGGAAACCACAGGATCCAGATTTTCAGTGGGCTGGGCGAGCATTTGGGCACCTTTGGAGAGCCAGGAAATCTCTATAAACAACTCTGCAATCCTCACGGTTTATCTATAGACAGTGATGGAAATATCATTGTTGCTGACTCAGGCAATAAACTGATTAAAATCTTTTCTCCTAATGGTGAGTTTCTAATGCAGATAGGTGAACAGGGCTCCTTCACCTGCCCAACTCATTGTGTTCAGTGTGACGAAAATTTTATAGTGTCAGATGGCCATGAACATTGCATTAAAATTTTCGATAGCGAGGGAAATTTTAAGTTCACTTTTGGAAAGCAAGGTGGAGGGGAAGGAGAGTTTAACAATCCTCGGTGTTTGTCAATAAGCAAGTCGGGACACCTAATGGTGTGTGATTCTTGGAATAATCGAATACAAGTGTTTGAACTGAATGGAAAGTTTGTTTATAAGTTTGGAACAAAAGGGGAACATTTGGGAGAATTTAAGCTACCCTCAGCTATAGCTGTTCTTAGCAATGGCCGGATAGTTGTATCTGAGAGGTACAACGATCGCGTACAGATATTCGATTGAAATTACATTGTTAATCTCCATGTACCCAAAATTAAAGGGGCAGTGTCTTGAGCGTGACTCGAAAAGGTCAAAACCTTAAAAACGTAACATATTCTATTTATGGAAACTCTAGTATCACGGTCTAGTTCTGTTACAAATTGAAAAAGTCTGGCATACATTTTCAAATTCTTGGGAAAATCAGTGAAATCTAATTACAATTTACTCTTCATCTTGGTGTTCTAAGAAGATTTTGTGGAAGAACGAAAGCATAGGATCATAATTGTAGGATTGTTTTGACTTAAGATGCATCGAAATCGTCATAATAGTGCCCATTTAACGATACCTTCAATACTCGAGTCTTTAGTCTTTATTTTCTAACATTCTAGTAAGTATTTTAACAAATTTGACATGCCCACAGGTAGCTAGCTAATCTAGGTGGGTCATGTCTTAACTAAGTTAAGTTAAGTTAAGTTAACTAAAAGGAGTAGGTATACAAGTTTACAGACATCAGGAAGTTTACTAATGAATGACCATGTACATGTATATGACAGGTTATAATGCGAATATCGATTGCTAGATTAGTAACTTCTAAATTTATATCGTTATGCTTTCTAATGCTTAAAGTGGTACTATGACGAAAATCGTACCTTTCCTTTTTAAGCCATTTTGAAACATAAAAACGTGGACTGCATGAGAAGAAAAATGCTGTTTACTATTTTCAAATATCTCTTTCCGTTCCAAAGATATTCAAGTTTTTGAAATATGCAAATTAGCCAAGTGATGACGTCATACACTCAACCAGATTTTGTTCAAATATGATGAAAAGAGATATCTCAGCCAATTTGTTTCAGAAATGTTTGATTTTTTGCAGCAAGTTTCTACTGAATATGCTCCACAATATGAGCGCAACAGTTCTGTTACCATGGCAACATTATGGGTTCCAGACCTCCCCCATATTAAAAGCTTTTCTGGCCACCTTTGGCGTTCCATTTTGATATTTGCTAACAGCACTTCATATGCAAGATCCAGCAAGCCTATAAATATGTTAGCTCGACTTTGTGGCCCTGTTTAACATTTTCAAGCTGAAAATCACCAACATATTGAAATTAAGTGGGTGGGGACTGGAAAAGAGTGAATTGCCATGGCAACGGAATTTTTAATAGCGATAGGTGTGTTTCCTGTAGAACTATTAGCCTGCCAAGTTTCAATGATTTGCACTGCAATTTGGCCAAGATAGCTCTATTTATATACTCAATATAATATTGGGTTGAGTAAATGACGTCATCGGTTATCTCATTTGCATATTTTACCCATTTTTCAAACTTACATATCTCCGGCACTAATGCAGATATTTGCAAACGGTAAACGGCGTTTTGATTCTTTCATGGAATGCTATGTGATACACTAAAAAAAACAAGGGGTAAAAATTTGATCATAGTACCACTTTAAGTGGATCGAAGCTACTTTGGTTTGCAAAGCTCAGATACTTTAACCGTAGGCTAACTTAAACAATGATTCAGTGCAAATGTTTCCAAAAAAACACTTATCCTGAAAAACAACTTTGGCATTTAAATCTGACGCATTAGCCACATTCAAGGTTTTCAAATTATAAACTGTGTACTTGACACTTTGTATTGTTACTGTGTTGTCATTTCATAGCAAAAATTCAATGCAAATCTTTTGTCACGACGATGATGGAATATTGGTATCCATCGAAACACGCATGACTTTAGCACTAAAAATGATTCTGTTAATAAATAGAAACAGCGCATAGCCAAGCTATTTTTCACTTTATTGCAACAGGTTTGACTAATTGACGGTTTTCAACAGTTTAAACGAAACTGGCCAAACACAGTCTACCATAAATATATCGATTGCTAGTTTCCAAAAGCCAATTGCCCGCTGATAATTTCCGCCAGTACATAAAGAATAAAGGTTAATCCAAGTAACTACACTATGACCAATATATAGACCTAAACAGATGCAAGGAAAATTGGCGATGTTATATTTATATTTCGCCAATTTTCCTTGCATCTGTTGTCTTTGTATTAGTCACAATGCAGCTACTCGGATTTACCTTTATCCTTAATGTTTTTCCCTTCTGAGCTTTCTTGGGTTTTCTACAAATCGACTCTAGGCTAGCATAATTATTAAAATTATTGTAAGCAATGATTTTCTACTGTCTAAGTGTAAATTCCTTATGTCGCGAAGCTCACAACGTTTTATCAATCCTATGTGAAGTAGGTTTTACATTAAGACAAGACTATGTAGATGTGATAAAGATACTGAATTCAGAACAATTTTTTTCTTTAAATTTTTTGCATGCTATTTTAGCGTTTTATACTGCCATTTCATCGGACTTATAAGTCTTGTAAGTTATATCAAGTGTACAATTGCAGTAAGCATATTGTAATCCTTTAAAAAATTTGTAAATCAGTAAAAAATATTTTTTTGTTCCAGATTAGAAATAAAGCAATGCAAAGAAAGGGTTTGTTTGATATCCTTAGTGAATTACGTATGAATAGTTATGTGTTGTTGTTGTTTTTTTTCATCAAGGGTCGGGATTCCTACCGGGGTTCCATAGCTCCCTGGGGCCTGGGTACTCCAACATCTCTGCTATTGAGTCCCAGGCTCCGGACTTTCGCCCGTTTCCAAGGAGCTCAAAACCTCTTTAAGGCATCTCCAGAAAGCTGTCATTACACATATATCTCGTTGATACCCTGAATAAACATGGGTCAGGAAGTCATTTAGCCGGCAGTGACTTTGTTCAAATCCAAACACGAACTTCATTTGAACCAGCTTTCGAAACAAATGTTTGTTACGTTCGAGCTAAACTAACTCTTATTGTTATATCGCGAGCTTAGCATTTAGAAAACAATTAGACCTTGCCGGCGAAATTCCATACTTTATTATTCCCTGAAGTAAATCAAGAAAATTTCTTAAAGCCTTAAAAAGGGTAAATAACTTGTCATGTCAGTTAATCTGGCCTAGCCATATCTAACAGTGATCGGCGCAAGCTAAGCGGCGCTAAAACCTAACAATGAAAAAAAAAAGATAAAAAAATGAACAAATCTCAAAGCGGACTGTCAACGAGCAAGGTTAAGGTTTTTCAACCTTCTTTAATCTTCGCACAAATGTTCGCTTCTACTAAACTAAAGTGGGGAATTTCAGAGGGACTGCGTATATTTGCCCTTTTTCTTGGCTTCCAGAATAGAAAAGACACCAGGTTACACCGGTATTCTCTGTGATCGAGAATTTAAATGCTAGAAAGCTAAAAGGGTGAATGGTTGTCTATATTGGATAATATTTAACATTTTTACGAGGTTAATTTGATTTCTGCTAGGCTCGGCAAAACACACGTTTATTTCCCGGATCAGACAACGTAGGGAATGCTTGGAAATAATTTTGTACAGCTAAACATTTATCAGTGAACACTGATTTAATTGCTTTTTTAAGCTTTTAGAGGACTTATAACGTTCTCGATTTTTTAACTTTTTAAAATGGCGTCAGTAGTAACCACACACAAAACAAAGCACCACTGCGATGATCAATGAAAGTCCTTTCATCTTTTATCTACTAACAAATCAAGAGAATAAAAGTGCATATTGTGCCCTGTTTTACATAAAAGCTGTCATTAAAGTTTTGCTGTACGTTTGCACAGCCGTTCGGCAGCGTGACCATCTCCAACCGGGACCACACTTTTTTTGCTATCTATTTTTTAACTGATTTATTGTAAAAGCGGATGATGAAGCCGGTTCAGTTAAGCTTGTGCGCCTCTGTTGGGTCCAGTCGCGCGACATGCTGAAATGTCGAAATTCGTGATTGATTCTGAATTGTTCTTTAATAGACGGTTCTATTTGCCTTCAGCAAATACTAAAGTTAAATAAGCACTTCATGGAAATAAGTTAAATTTAAGCGGCCACCTACACAGTTCGCAGCAAAATACGTGTACTTAACCTACGTCGAAAACATCAGCAAGGAAAGAAGGAGAAAAGTTAAGGTAAGAAAAAACGAAAAACGTTCTTGTTTTCGTTATTTCATACCACAGTTCTTCATAATGATTTCTCTCTTTTAATACCATTGAAAACAAATTTGTTTCAATGCTCTTCTAATTTTCTCCTTTGTTATTCTTTAGTCGCTTTCTTGTTCATGTTGGCATTTCTTACCTTTTCCAATGTATTCTATCGTTTTTAGCGTGTTTATTTGACTGTTTCTTTGACATTGCATACTTATTCTAAATTTAAATGCGGAATAAGGAAAATACAGAAATATATGTTTTGATTCAGAAAATGAACAAAAATTGCCTGCACTTAAGTAAACAAACAGTGAATGAATGAAAGAAAAAATTTTGCAATTTCCGTTTCAGGTTTATTAACTGAATTCTATCAATTGAAGCTCGTTTCAGTTTATATTGCCGTTTTCACGGGGTTAACACTAAGCGAGGTAAAATATTTATGTTCACAAATCCAGAAAAATGGTGTTATAACTTTATCCATGGCCACGTTAAATTTATGAATTACTTTTGTACCTTAAAATCGGAATAAAACTGAACTACACGAGGTACGTTACACAAAGTTACACAAAAAGTGTGCATTAATCGATTGCAAATTCCTTTCCTTATACAGTGTTACCCAAAAACATGTCGACCGTTAGCGACCTTTCAAAATGGATTCTCTTGCTACATGGACTACTCATAACACTTGCAGAACAAGCCATTCACCCCAATTTGTATTTTTCCTCAAGAGATATCAGTCGTTTACAACAGCAAGCGCTAACAACGCATAGCGACATTTTCGTTCGCTTGAAGGAGGCAGCCACGGAAATGAAGAGAGAACCTTCGCGGTTTCTTCCTCCACGTGACTGGGATAAATTCGCCAGCAGATGGAACGAAGATCATGGAAATAACTTTGGTGCTCTAGCAATGTACTGTGTTTTAAACGACAAGGATATCTTAGCTAGAGATGTTGCCATGCAGTTCTTTGATGCCTTTGTCTCCTTACCCAACTGGCGTGTACGCGCTTCCATGGTAGATGATGTTCCAGTGGCACATAGCTTGGTTGCTGTGGCAACGGCTTACGACTTCATGTACGAGCATCTTAATGCTACCCTTCGATCAAAAGTCCTTCAAAAGGTGTCAGAAGTTAGCAAGGAGCTTTACGAAAGATCCTTTAAGCTTTCTTGGGGCACACAGTATATTCAAAATCACGTTGCAACTAATTACGTCGCTTTTTTCACTGGTGCCTTAGTCGTCGAAAACCACAACAAAGAAGCGACAATTTGGAAGGAAAGAGCACATTTCATGCTCAACAGAACGATGTTTCTTCTAAACCATGTCGTAGATGGTTCCTTGGAGGAAGGAGTTGCTTATGGCTCGTACACCTCACGATCTTTGACTCAGTACATTTTCTTGGCCAAGAGACATCTTGGTCTTGATTTGACAAACAACATTTGGTTGCGACAACACTTTTGGTTCCTTTACCGCACCATTCTTCCAAGTTTTACTGAAACAGTCGGCATTGCTGATTCCAACTCCAATTGGTTTTACGGTCCCGAAAGTCAACTCGTTTTCTTGGATAGTTTTGTGATGAGAAATGGTTACGGAAATTGGCTGGCAAGTAATATTCGTAGATTACGATTGGAGGATCCTCAAATGAAGG
Source organism: Micromussa lordhowensis (assembly GCA_964020085.1). Taxonomy (NCBI): domain Eukaryota; kingdom Metazoa; phylum Cnidaria; class Anthozoa; order Scleractinia; family Lobophylliidae; genus Micromussa; species Micromussa lordhowensis. The sequence goes on from OZ026607.1 coordinate 5,654,545, forward strand.
GTAGCTTTGGGCATCGTTTCTGCACACTGCACACTGAATTCCTGTTCTTCAATGCTAGCATTCCTGAGAGAGAACCGCCTAACGTATACATACCTCAACTACATGTTTTCCAAGACTGGGGTGTCGTTACTTACGGAGGTGGCGCCCTGGATAAAGACGGGCAGAGCAGTACCTTCCTCTCGTTCAAGTCCAGCGTTCTGCATGGCAGGGCAGTAAACGAAATTGTTAGACGCAAGCCTTATGACTGGATATTAGGATGGCGTAATTTTAATCCAGGCCACGAGCACCCGGACCAAGGTTCTTTTGTATTTGCACCCAATGGAGTTCCTTTCATCACGGAAGCCCTTTATGGACCAAAATACACGTGGCTCAACAATGTACTCTTATTTGGACCCACAACCAAGCCCACTTGTTCTGGACCTTTTGAGGGCCAAATTGGAGACTGTGGAAAATGGCTGAATTACAAAGACGAAAAAATATGGTTTGTTGACGCTGGCATTGTTGCTTCCAGGAAATCTGAAGAAGTCGTTTTGATGAGTGGCGAAATGTCTGGATGGTACAATTCTTCCCTTGGACTTACAAGTGTGTATCGTTCACTTCTTCTGTTAAGACCCGGGGTTCTTTTAGTAGTTGACCATATTGAGACAAAACTAGAAAGCCCAACCCGATACGTTGGAGCGTTTTTTCATAACAAAGACTCGCCCTTTGAGCTACAAGAAGACGAGCATGGGGAAGCGTCCGGCTCAATTACTTTGTATGGCGAAAAGTATCTAGTTCTCTTGGGTGACTCTCATAGAGGACACAGCATTGTACATTCCCAACACACTGAAAATCGAGCAGAGAGTGGTCTAAGAAAGACTCATTTTCTCAACATCACAACCAAGTTGAAGCAGAGGCAAACGAGATTGGCGTATGTTTTTGTTGCACCTGGGAATAAGGTGACGAACCCTCAAGTACAAGACTATGAAAATGGCGTTCATGTGTCTTTAGAAATCAGTGGTCGATCGTATCTTGTTTCCATTGCCACAAAATACTATTCCTTGCTTACAAGGCGTGCATTTCTCGGTTTTGATGGCTTTGCAAGTGTCCAAGTTAATAACAAGTGTGAAATGCAGTTGGGATTAAACGAAATGTCAACTCGCGGCAAATTAAGGTGGGACAGTTGTCGAGTATATAATTTCACGACGACTCTTTTTATTTTGTTTGGATTGATCGTTTGTTTTGCTGTAGTTAACTTTGTAATCTTATCGGGATCCCGTCGAGGTGGTTTCAAGTGCATTCGAGGTATCTTCACGCCTGTTTTCATCTTGGGACTGATCCTAATTTGGTCTATTGTGCCAGTCTTTTCAAATAAGTCACCCCGTTAAAGCTGACCAGCAGTTGGCATCTCACACTGCCATTTTGAGGTTCAATAATAGGCCATTTCTAAATTACCTTTAGCCTCTTTTTCAAAGCGAGTCTTGGTGTCCACCTTTCATATGAAAATGGGATTTCATTCACATGCAAATTAAACTCAATTTCATATGAATGGTTGTGCACCAGGCCTCACTTTGATAAAGAAGCTTAGGCAACTTGAAAATGGGCTTTTCTATTCCTTATGCCAGCGAGCAAATTTTTCTTGAGTAACTTTAACCATCAGTGAACTATTGCGTGTTTATCATGTAATAGACTAGAAAAATTTAATCCATGACAAGAAAGGATGATCTAGGTGATAAATCCTAGTGCCCTATGACAAACTTTCAAAACTATATTATTAGTGTCGTAAAATGTGGTGCCAGAGGTTTAAATAAACATCTGGTGATACTCGCTACATCAACCTTGTAACTTCGTAGCCCATGGCAACATCCAGATTTTAAGCGCACTGAAAAACAAATGGTAAAATTATTAGAATTCGAAGTTGCCACGGTCTGTGGAAGAGGCATGTACGTGGAAATCCTTCTCGTAGATCATGTTTTCTTGACCATTATATCAGAGAAATTTTATATTTCGCCACCACCGTATATAGGGGAGGGTCTCAATGGGCTTACTGTCGTGGACACTCGACCGGTTGAAAACTAATCACAACAGACCAAGAAAAGAAATTTCTTTTAAGGCTGAATATAGTTGCTGAAATGCCAGTTATCGGTTTGGTTACGGAGAATTTTCAGCTATTAGTTAAAATGTCAGTTCATTTCTCATGTACCTGTGAATTTTGCCGACCTCATAACTTAGTTACCAGCTAGATTCCTTTTTCATCGTAAATCGCGAGTAGAGGGTGTCAACGAACCTTTAAGTTTAAAATTATGTAAAGATCCGAATAATTGAAAATTAGCCACATTTTTCACAATGTAATCTGCTTATCTCTTGACATTATACCTGTAAAACAGGCACCGGTTTATTATTAAGATGTGTATGTTTAATTTAATGGACGTGCAAAAGGACGTAAAATGAAATAAGGGAGAAAATGAATCTGAATTTACTTGCAAAGTATATTGAAAAGAAGTAATATTAAAACATCCTTTCAACATAAGTCGTGAGCTTCAATATCATGTAAATTTACCATTTAGCAAATGAGTGCTTTTTCCTATTCCACAGCTGTCTCTGAAAAACACTCCGAATGACTCCCACACAATCTTATTCCAGAAGTTTCTAGAAGATGCCTATTAGGCCCTTGAAAACAAATAAATGACCTGAATTCAGAGATTTCAACGTTCCAAGACCAAAAAATATACAAAAGTGTCTATAGAACAAACTTTAAGCGCGGAAAATTCAATAAGCGAACGCTAAAAGCAAAAGTCAGATCGTGTTATTGTGTTGCTATTTAGACTCGTCGATAACCAAATAGAACGTAAGCAAATTGCGAGTATTAATCTTTTTTGGGAACTTGAACGCCTAATTTTAGTAAGCCTTTTTAAGTAATGTGGCAAAGCAAGCCACATTTTGATTAATACTTCTGGAAAACACCGTGTCAGGACGTTGAAAACAACTGTAATTCAATTTTACCTTTTATTTCACTTTAACATTTTCATTAGTTAATCCTCCATCTGTGGACATCAATTGATAAATTAAACATCAGCGTCCTTTCTTAATTGATGCAAATTCAATAAAATATATTATTATAATAAAGCTGAGTTTGGTTCAATTTAGTCTGTAATTATATGAGTGGTTAAAACAAAGCGGAATTCGGAGAGTTTTTACTTACGACAATTATAACCATGATTCATTACAGACCAAATTAGATTAATTAAGGATACCCTTAACAATTAATCATACCCATAGTAGAATTCGAGGAAGAAATAAAGATAAACAGAAGGCTGACAGTACTTAATCAACACTACAACAAAATTAAGGGGAAAAAAAGCCATCTGTAAAAATGTTTCAAGATACAAAGAAAGCATACTTCGTCACAAAGGGAAATTTCCACGTTATTGAAGACCTTATTATTGGATATCTGTATTTGGAAAACGTAGTTCATCGCGTTCCAGTTTCGTATAAATGTAAGCGTGCTAAGAACCAATTGTTTAAGACATTCAGATAACATATGATTTAATAAATATACGAAGATTTGATGAAACACGACTGCAAGTACAGGTTATTGATCCACACTGACACCTGTTATTGATATAAGGGCCTTCTAAATAATATTCTTTTTTCATTGGCCAATCTTTTTATAACAAGTTTGGTTTGGATGACTTGCCCCTTTCCGTAAATTTCACCACATAAATAATATAAAGTTTTCATATAAGCACAGTTTCGAAATCATTAAATTTCCCGCACAGGCTGCTAAAAAGGGAAAAACTTCTGTCGCAAATGCAAAATTTATTAAAACAGAAACTTGGCAGGACGTAACAAGGAACTAATTTTATAAATGCAACCGTTGGAACATACTCAAGGAAATTTAAATTTGTCTTTGCATGTTGTTCTGAAAGACCTGCCAATATTTACTGCATCACTGGGGCAAAGAGCTAAGAACATCCGGTTTGTCTCAGGAACCTGTTTCCTTCGAATAACAAGATGGAAATCAAAGTGATGTAACAGCAGCCTACCATGGGAACAGGTTGATATTTCAGATTAAATCAACTTTTTAATTCTTAATATCATTTATATTACGAGGATATCCCACAGTTGATAATTTAGTTTCTTTTTTTAAAATTTGCTTTATATTTTATTCATATTGTAAGAGAAATTTAGATGTTAGTCATCAACCTTTTTATTAGACTTTTCTGAAGTTCAACAATTTTCTACCACTCAAAGGTAAACACGACATCTACGACGACTCAGACAAATGCTGAATTTGAATTTTTCGTTGCCCTTAGCTTAGAAGCTGATATTTTAACACGTCAAAAGTGAACTAGGAAATATCAGCGTGGAATATTATTATTATACTGGTATTGTTATATTGTCCGTCCTCAATTAAAAGCTGTCATTAACACCTACAGCATTACTAAATTATGCAAGGATCTAAAATAAATTAACTAATATAATATTTTACAACTCCCTTTCGCAAGTTATATTACCTGTACAAGGACAAAAAGGAAATATCATGCGATAAAATAATTGTTTTCTTGGTTTTGCCCGTAATATAACTTTGCTACAGTGTAGATGCTAGTTTAAACCTATTTTTGCTTGTGTTATTACAAGTAACCGTTAAACATTTCTTAAAAATCTCAATAAAAAGATTACAAATATCACCAAGAAGATCGTTTGAAATATAAATAAGAATATAAAGATATATATCTTTTCTGATACGGCCGAACCAATATCTTCCTGTACACCAAATAACGCTGGCCGGAATTCATAAAACAATTAAATTTCAACCGCTTTAACCCCAAAAGTCTAAAGTACTTCAAGAGTCTTTGATCGTGTTTTCTTACTCTTACATTTAAAAGTAAAAAATACATATGCTTATCATTACATGGTTTTAAGTCATATAAAGAATAAAAAAGTGTAAAATGTTAAATAAGTCGAGCTCAGCTGTCGCGTTACATGTCATGTAAGGCATCACGTGGCGTACCATTTCAGGTTAATTTGTCATTTACTTGTCACTCACAATAACATTTTATACCACAAAGGTTTCGCAATCGTATTAAACATCCCTCAATTTAAGTGTGGCATTTATTTCCAGCGCAGTCCCATGTAATGGCTGATTACTATTTCTGTAGTCTCAACACTGATGGCGAAAATAACGAACGAGAAAAACATGGAAAACATTAACAGAAACAGTGGCAGTAAATCGAATTAATGCATTTTAACAAATTGAGCCCTTCCACGCACAGTAGAAAATTGTCACAATTTAGTTTATTGATTTATTAGAAAAAACACCCACATGTTTCGCCATTATGAGAAAGAGAGAATAAGAAAATTTGGTTCCTTCTGCTACACTTGATATTTTTGGCGTCTTTTTTCTTACAAATCCCAAGTATATAATCTTTATTTACCAACACCCTTGAAATCATCCTCTTCTTCAGAAAGCTTTTACCCTTTACTGGAGAATCTCTTGAGGTCGCCATTCATCTAAATGACATTTTCCTCTTAATTAAAAAACCATGTGTGACTGATTATGGTTATGAAAGACAGGTTTCCTTCAATCAACTAATCAATAATCCTTATTTAAAGTGCGCGCCTCTGAACAGTTCGCATCACTTCGGTTGCCGGTGTTAATTGACAAGGTTGCCTTCAATTTCACGCTAAGAGTGTTCACTGGGTACTCTGGTAAAACTGGAAAACAAGACATTTCTCCTGCACACATGAAGGTAAAATGTTAGATTTAAAGCACTTTGATCAAGGAACAAAGCGCAAAATATAATTATTGCATCAAAAGAAAGCGGAAAGTTGCTCATTTACATCAGTGGAACACAACTTGTTTCGAAGTTGCTCTTAGGGAAACACTTAGCGCGTATATAACAAAGAGTAATGCTCTGTCTATATCCATGCACATCTTTATCTCATAGTATTTCAGCGCTCACACGGTAGATATTTGATGAACTGTATATTAAAAAAGCTACTTTGTACTTTTAAGGTTAACTTCCTTCGCTAAGCGTAGGGCCACCATCAAATGGCTTACAGCGGCCATAAGGAAGCCTATTGCTTCCTGTACATTCAGTCTTTTTGATGGAGCGGTTTTCACTTACGCGTCGAAAGCGATTCGCATTTGCTTTGGTTTTGCATTACTACACTACGTGATTGGCTAAAAAAAACTGGCGTCACTTTGTCATTCAATCACAAGTAAAACCATAACCAATCGGGGCTCGCTTGCACACGTTTTCTAGTTACTTCCATTTGCTTGGAGTTTTGACTGGTTCGATGAATGTGTCTGCGTCCTTCATGATTGACCACAGTGATTAATGCGGTTTTGGTCTTACGATATATACTCAGCTATTATGTGTCTGTTGTTGTTCTTGAGGTTACGATGGCAGGATGCAGAGTTCGTAATAGGCGTTCTACTGAAGATTCTTACTTTGCGAAGAGGGTATGTTACTAGAAATCTCTCCATCACTTTATTATACCTTTGCACGAGGGTAACATGCGTTTGGAAGACGCTAATTTCCACAAGACTGATCAAATCTAGCCTCTCTTTACAACGTCAATGTATTATCAAGTGGGCAGGTGGAAAGAGTAAAAAATAACCAACCAGAGAATACTGTTGTTTTACCTAGATTCTCTATTCTTAATTCTCTTTTCTTAAACAACGAATAAGGCACATTACCACACAAGTGTAGTGCTCAAAACCTTAGTTTCATTTAAATGGTCTCACACTAGGAATTCAACCACAGACTTAAAAGTTATGAACCACCTTTTATAGCATAATAAACAGTACCACATGAAAGTACAGCTCAATAGCTCTCGTTTGAATGGTCACATACTAGGGTTTCATCCACAGACTTAAAAGTTAGAACCACCTTGTATAGCATAATAAACAGTACCAAACGAAAGTACAGTTCAATAGCTCTCGTTTGAATGGTCACATACTAGGGTTTCATCCACAGACTTAAAAGTTAGAACCACCTTGTATAGCATAATAAACAGTACCACACGAAAGTACAACTCAATAGCTTTCATTTGAATGGTCGCACACCTTGTACAGCATATTATAATAAAGTTTCCATATAAAGCGCGCTCTGATTGACTGAACCAACGTGCTTTATCAAATAACAGACTTTCAAATTTTTGCTTCTGAATTTTAATAAATTTGACGCTAATTAAACATTCCCCGTAAACTCAGACAAACGAAACGGAAACGGGCTATTTGTCTGCAGTAGACATGGCTGCACAGAGGGCATTTTTAACAACAATATTGTTAAAACTGTACTAAAACAACAAGTTTTGCTATGATTCTGACAAAACGGTAATCACGTACAGGTAGTGAAATAAATACATTCTCAACGTAGCGAATGCTTCGATAAGTTACGAAAGGCAGAAATTATACCATACATGTAAGACAACAAACCAAAAATAATAAAAAAAAACAATTGAGCTGTGTCTATTTATGACGAGAAGCTTTTCTTTGTAAATATGATCAAGCAATACTTACACGTAGTGTAGTAAGGCTCGTTTGCTAACTAGAGATCTCCGGTCATTTCAGCGAAGTGAACCTCAACAATTTCGTATGAACGCTCATCCGACGAGTAATCAGTTGAAAGCTTGCTCTAATATTCTCTCCTGTACTTGGAGTAGAACCAGTGGGAGCAGTTTAGTCTTTCCAACTTTGACGCTAGTTCGGGGAAATCTTAATGCAAGCGGCTGCAAGCCGTAAATAACTGCAGCTCCTTTCAAATACAACTCGGCATTTTGCATTTCCATCCACAAGCTTTGAACTCTTTGTTTCTTGATTTCTATTGGAAAAGTGCACACAATGCGGCCAGATTCCTCTAGACTAAGAGGCTTAAGATCCTTATTTAAAATTAAACTAACAAAGTGAACTTCGAAGTGATCGTTCTTCCCTCGAAAGCTACTCGACCGATTTGTGTTTGACAGTTGTTTTCTCGTTAGCCAATCAAATTATTTGAACAATTCAGACAAGGATTGTGATTGGCTCATTTTAGCGTGCTTTATCAGAGAACAGATGCACGCTGACGCTACTTTACCTCGTTTGGAAAATTAAGTTTGGTTTGAAAATTCAGTCGAATGCGTTAGGAAATTAATGGATTCTCTATCACAAAACAAATAAAGAAGCCTCGACGGTGCTCTGTTCTGTTCTAAAGCAATTATGTTTCTTTTTGCCATCGCCTTATTTCGATGATTTCTTTTCATGTCGATGACTTACCAGTCGCAGCTTCTAAAATAAAAACAACCATTATCTCCTTACCTAACATTAGTTCCGTCTGGTCAACTGTCTACAAATTTAAATGCACAGTGTTGCAAAAGACATCACACGAACATAAATGGTCATTTTACTTCATACGTGTAAACTCTTTCTTTTTTTGTAAGAGTGAATATACTTTATTGGAATAGCGAGACTGAAATTTGCGAAATGTTAAGAATATTTTGAGAGTAAGATTTTCAAAAAAAGTCAATTCTTGTGTTGAAAATTTGTAAATACAATGCAAGTAAATGTTTTTAACTCGACTGCATAAGCATTCCTCCCTCCCTAAACGGCAAAATCAGCCTGAAAAATCAACAAAAACAGCATTAGCTGCATGTTCGATCTAATAACATTTCTGGAAGGAGTTATGTATGTCGTATCAGGAGCTGGCTCAACAATTCAAAGTCATGATAGGACAGATAATCTGTGCATGTCGGCATTGTCCACTTTGTATTCCTTAATGTAATCTAAAATATTCACTAGAATATTTTCAGCACAAAATCGGCAGAAAAATAGGAATATTCAGCCTAATGCCCGTCAGTTCCTCGAAGGGCCCGAAAAGTTTTCTCTCCCGGAAAGCCATAGCAAAATCTCAAACCTTATGATTACAGAGCTGTTTTATTCACGCATTCTTATTATAAGGTTCAGGCGTATACACTTCTCCGGTTTTAGAAAAGTGTCCAGGGCTTTCGACACTCTTCGTATAAAAAAAAAGTGAGTTAAACTGCAGCTTCACAAAAAACAGATCAGAATGGCGTACATTTTCATCATTTGCGTAAACGTTTCTAAAATTAGCTTCAATCGCACCAGAAAGGGTGTATACTACAGATCGTATACTCAATATAATTCAAGCCTCAGTACTCTTGAATTTGATGATCGCATTAATAGTTACAGACTCGTTAGCAACGTCAATCTTTATTCCTAGGGTGTTTGATTCCACACTTGAAATTTGGGAATTCCTCAAACGAACAGCGTCATATGATCATTTATTTATTTATTACACTCGTAAATAATTGTTTACACCTGAACTTTTATTATTAGTCGAACGATCGTCAAAGTTCTCAGTTTTAAATTGCAAAGCCATTAAGACTTCCGCATGACATAATATTTACCAACCATTTTGTACATTATAACCTCAACCACACATTGACAAAAAAATCGAATACAATAGTTACATTTTCCATTGTTACAAAAAGGAAATTTCATCACTTTATCGATTGCACTATTTTATGGAGTTCTTAAATAAAACCCTGAGAACCAAAACATCAGCAGGCATATAGCAAAATGCATGGCAATTGAAATTTAATCCATTGTTCCTTTCTACTGAGAGCTTTATTCAAGTCTCTCTGAATAATCAGTGAAAAAGAATATTATGTATTTATGAGCTATGCAAGCTGTAAAAACAGTGCAAATGTATATGATATTCATCTAATTGTTTCCTTGTAAATAACTCAACTTTAAGGTTTTTAAAAGTGTTTCTGTGTTCGACGAAGACAATTTTAATTGTAAAAATCCGAAATCCAAAGGATCCTCTTTATTCCATCAGTCTGTCAGTCTGCTATTGAGAACGAATGAGTTTGAAACGTAGATATTGTAACAGTGATATCTAAAAATGCAAAGTTTCAAAGTAGCAGCTTGTTTTTGTATTATAGTGTATTATAAACTGTAAACTGTAATAAACTGTAAACTAAAACTATAGTCGCATCCTGTAATCGGTTACTTCTTCGTTGGAGATCAAGATAGAGAACTTTATTTTGTGCCTGTCGTTATGGTGTTAAAGTTGCAAAACACGAAACAGCTGTCGAAACACTTGCGTACGATTCGTACTTGTAGCTTGCTTCTACTTTTTTTAAAACCTTTCTCAAAATAATCTTCATTTATCTATTTGGGTTATTTAAAACACACGGTTTCCTATGTCGTTGGTAGTCTTACGGAAACACTTGTGTGCGGAGGGACAACAGCTGTGAGAATACTCGCCCGGCTCGTGCTTCCACAACATAGTATCGGTTTGAAATTTTGAATGGCATATTCTACTTCCTTTGGTTTTCTCTGGTTACAACGATAATATTTAAGAAATAGAAAACATGTGCCGTGTTTCTATCGAGTTCATAGAAACACGAGTGAAAGTTTGGGAGAACGAGAAATGCTCGTGCTCGTGTTTCTATAACTCGATAGGAACACGGAGAACATGTTTTCTATTTCTTTTAGAAAATACCGCGACGAAGAAAAAGAAAAACAACTTGTTTACTTCGATCATCACAGCTCATGCTAGTTCTGTGTTTCTATCGAGTTATAGAAACACGGTTTTAAACCAATCAGCGTGCGTATTTGCTTTGGGTTATTTTCTAAAACTAGATACAATGCACGCGTAAGTGTGGGAGAACGAACGCATAAAATGCAAGAGTCGAAAAACTCCCCTTCGTTCTTATGCCCACTTAGTTTTTTCTGGTTTTCTCAGAATATCCTTTCTTCCTCTTCATTAAAAAAAGGTTTCTTTCATTTACTTTCCAGAAAGTGGATGTTAGGGAGAACCCAAAACAGCTTTTATTTAATACAATCTTTTGTTGGTTTTTATAAAATTGTGGCAATATTCTCGTGGGAGAAAAACTACGGGAACAAGCCTATGGCTCATGTTTCCACTGCTCAGTATTGTTACTTTTCTTCCTTTGATAGAAAGGAAACTTCCTGCGTTTGGTTTCGATAGGGTTATGGAAATCTCGCCCACGGCACATGTGTCTACGGCACTACATCTTTACCTTAGATAGTAAACTTCCCTTGTTTGATTTTTCATATCAACAGTCGTTTGTGGGACATCTAGACAAAGCTGTGAAAACATTCGCCGCCCATGCCTCACGTTTCTACAGCTTTCCTAGTCTTGAAACTCGCTTGAAGCAGGGAAATGTTTTATAACTTCTTTCTTTCTATTAAAACAAATACTACCTTCCTTATGGGCTTCTGTCATGCTACACAGCAACTACTGTTCTACAAATTCAAAACATTATTACAATCGGCTTGTTCCCTTGGATCAAGGTACGCTTTTTTAAGGTACTACCGGACGATATTGCTGCTAGGTATGCTAACGTAATCGATAAGACAGGATTACCGGATTATGTCCGACAATTGAAATCACGTTTGTCTGTTTACGCTATATAGCTTTATCTTCTGAGCACTTGATATTCCAAACACGTTTCGAAATAAGGAAGTGTTACTTGCCAAAAAAAAAAAATTGCAACTAGCTATAACATTCTATAAACTCAAATAATTATACCACTGCAAGGCCTGCTGACCCAAACTGCATGTATCGATACCGTCAGCTGATGTGTCTCAGGGCAGACAGGTTGACAAAAACTGTCTGGCCCCAATTCGAACATAATCACTAAGTCATTTTCGACATTTTAGAACAAAATCAGTCTCGATGAGGGTAGTATAATAGAATGCTGATTTACTGAGCAAGGCTGGGCAGGTCAAGAAAAACGGGTCTCTTTTTCGCTCGTGGTCATTTTTCCGGGTCTCAACACGCCGCGCCCGATTCATGCGACAAGAATCTCAAGCAACTTCTTTGCCGTCCGTTCGTCTTCAGTCCAAAAGCAAAGTTCGTAATGTTTTTTTTTTCGCATGTTATAAAGTAAGTGGCCTTATAGTCCCTTACTTGGGACGATTCTTTCACAATCAAAAAAGGGACGATTACGTAATTAACATGTCGAGAATTAGTTTGTAGACTTTGTTAAACTGACAATCCTTTTCCAAATCGTTACTGACTTTCAAACTTGTCATTCATAAGTCGCGCACCAGAAACGTCAACGATCGGGACTTGGCTAGACACTGCAGCTGACCACCTTATTCTGATTTTCTTTATTGTTTCGTCTTGTTTTGTTTTGCATTGTTTTTTTTCTCACGCCTTATACGCCGCTCTGGCGCAATGAGTTAGGTAAAGGTGACTAGTTTTTGTCCTAAAATAGTTGCATGCACTCAAGAGTTATAGAGTTTTTACAGTAATAGAAACAGATGAAGCTATATCCTTCCGGCTATAGTATTTCCTATAATAAAAATGATTCTGATTATTACAACAGAGTTACGAAAATGCACCGCGAATCACTAATTTTAAGTAAGCTAAGAAGTTAATTATAAACGTTTCTGCCAACAAGCCATGGTCATTTTCGAAGATATTTGCAAACGGGGCACTCCATGGAACTGAGTTAAGTTTAGTTTTCTAAGAAATGTTCATAATCGAGTATTAGATCATAGCACCACCCACACGCATTAAGTACAAAAGACCTGAAAGAAATATCAGCAAGCATCGATTATCAACAGGTGAAAAGCAATTATCAAAGCAAGAAAACGTGGTACACTAGTTATATCATCGCGCGGTTCTCCTATAACAGCGGTCAGTTATTGACTTATCACCTTGATAGATTGACAAGACGGGCCAGATATGAGTTAATATGCATGACAACGCGTTGAGCATCGGTAAACTTGAGGAAGTAGAGCTTGGCGGTGAATTTTCTTTCGATAACCACGCAAAGTTCTGAAACAAAGAGAGATATTTAAGGGAAGAGAACCAGTACGAATATACTAATATCACAAAAGCGTACAGTGAAAATACGAAATATATACGCCCAGTACTTTTGTTTTAGAACGGAAGAACCCACTCTCTAGATATACGCAAAAAAGGTTTCTTGATGTACTATTGATAGTCACGCATGAAAAGAAATCGGTTTTGCCACGATATATATCAAAAATATTTTTAAACCAACAAAAATTAAATCTACAGTATAATTCCTTATTAAGTGTAAAGAAAAACAGAGAAATTACGTGTACGGCTCATTAAATTTAGCTATGCTTTGTTTTTTCAAGTCTTACAAACTGTTTAAAATGCACGGAGATATAACTTGTTTTTCTTTTTAAACTGAGCGCATCGCTTTTTACCTTCAGGCTATTAACCTTAAAAGACAAAATTGGCTGTTTCTAAGTCATTTTATTTCAAGGAACTATTAGCGACCTCAAGGGACAATTTCCAATATAAATTTGGCAGTATTCCAGAGGAAGATAGAAAACCAAAAACCGTTAAAGCTTCGATACCTCGTAAAGAACCGGCTTCAGAAATTTCTCAGCCTGGCATTCACGACCGTTAATTGCTCTATGAATAACCCACACACAGGCGCCAGTGGCATAGATTATTCCTCGTCAACGACAGGATGAACAATACAGAGATAAATATATAAGTGAACGGCGAGACAGTCATTCTGTTGTCTTGCCATTATGATTGAACACTGGCGCAAAATTGGAATATTCGTCCTTTGTTCACCTAAAGTTACCAGAGCCCGTAATTTTTACCCGAGGGTCTTCAAACACATTGTCTTGCCCGCTATTAGGGGATGTAAAGTTGACACATTTAAGAACTCTTCAAACTACAAGCACAACTCCATTTATAAGATTTCACAACTAATGGCTTTGAGCGGCTTGGTTTCCCAAGATCTAGAAATTTTAATGACCAAGCAACTCATAAGATTTCACCTGCTCACCGGAACACGTGGCGGCTCAAAATCGATATCACATTCTGTATTCTGTATTCTGAAATAGCTTTCTTGTGATGGAGCAGGAAAAACTCATGCCTCTGGGAAGCTTAACCTTTAGCTGATATGTCAAACCAAAAGCACATTGCTTTTCGGGGTTAATTCTTAATTTTCGGTGTATAGTTCGGTCATTACTATATTTAGTTGAGTTTATCTCTGTTTAAACTTGATTACTTTAAAAATCTAAGCCCACCTTTTTTCCTTTGCAAATTAAACGCTTCTGTTAAATCTCGTTGAATTCGACTGATTAATCTAAGAGGTCAGTCATCGTGCAGAATTTAAATGTTCAACGCGTCTTGCAGACACGTTCATCCAAACGATCTTACACTGAGTTTCCCTCTGTTTAAATCGGCTTAATTTGGGAATATACGACTGTCATTCCATTCCAAATTTAACTTGTAAAGCCCACTCTTTTTTGTTTCATATAATAGGAACTGAATTGAATGGCCCACCTCGATTGAATTCAAATTCTAGATTTGAAAAGAAGGCGACCAAAAGTTGAACCTTGACGAAATGTTCCCAAATTAGATCGGAGTACAAACAAGAAGAACAGTGAATTCTAAGAAGTACTTAAAGCAAACCAACATTTATTTTTCGTGAGAAAAAAGAAAGGGGAAGTTGTGTAATCTTGAAACCGATCGATTGAGCCTCAAAAACTGTCAGAAACTCGTTATCAGAAATGAAGGAAGCGTGCATAAATGACATGGTATTTGATAAGTGAAGACCATTTATGGCATCATCAGTCCTTAAAATATTTCAATAAGAAATTATCCACCTGCAATTCAAATCACTACTGATATAAACCCGAGCCACTGCTGACAAAGCCGACATTTGCGCGTGGAAGAGAAAACCTGTTCCTGTCTAGCGATAGAATCCTACACCTCTAGCACTGTGTAACTTGCAAACTCAGACGGGTCAAAATGGAAACAAGTTTAACTTTCTCGAAATTGGTAAGACCAAGTTATTTCAGTTATTAATTTCAGGCTTTGAATCTGGAGAGTTATTGTTAAAATTGTTAAATGTTACTTTTCTTTGGAAGCACTATATGAAAGGTGTAAGATGGAAGTTAATTCAGTTTTCAGAAGCATTTTCAAAGTTCTATTCTAATTTCTAAAAGAGGAATGATCTGGAAAATGGGATTGTCCTTTTTAATTTCTGGGCTCAAATTTAGTTATTCCAAAACGTCAAATTTTTCAGAAAGTTTTCAACGATGGCTCATAGCTTTCTTTTCATCGTTAATATAAACAGGCTGAAAAACGTTAGCGGCTATTCTAGGACAACCGTTTTATTTATGGACATTTTCCACAAATTGACCGCAATCTATCCTCTAAGCCATTGATGATTTCAAGATAGTGAAAGTCGTAAAGTTTTCCTGTTATATTCTTCCACCCACAGCTGGTGTTTGTCCTAAGCTTCCTCGCCTACACAATTGCTTTCGTAAATAGCCATCCAAATGCATTCTCGTGGACGCCGAAGGATTCCGAAGATGACGTCGGATTCCGAAGCCTTTCGTATGACGATGGACCAACTTTGGACGATTTTGAGGAACTAGATGAGGACTACGAATTAAATGATCTAGATGTCGATGACGAAGACAGCCTTTCCGAGTACAATTTTATGAGGAACAATAAAAGAAGCCCTAGCTCTGTAAGTATGCGCAAAACGTTCATTTTCCTATATTAAAATTTCAAAATAATTGCAATGCAAGCTGCGCTGTCGCTCTTAATCGCTCTTGAATTACTCAATTACTCGTTTACTCAGCTATACTTAACCACACGCCATTATGCCTAGAGCATTGTCTCGCTTTTCAACACGATTCCAAACGATTCACCATCTAATTTAATTTCTTCTCGCTGGTTCTAATGATTAATCAAACAGCGATACACCTGGTGTCAAACACTTTAATCATTTTTGGTAATGTCTGTATGTGTGTAAATGGAACCCACTCATAAGAAAATATATCTCTTCTTCTTTACATCAATCTTATTAAATGGCCGGACACTTAGGCACGCTGATGAGCTTTAACGGCGAGCTTTCTGAACTCACCATGTGTGCATATCAAAGCTTTGCAACATAAAATATTATCTGTTTAATTTAAGAACATTTATAAAAGCGTCGCCATCTCGTGGAAAACAGGTGTTTTCTCCAACATAACAGAGTGACATTTCATCAATTATTGATTTTCTCAAGCCGGTATCTGATTTATTTTATACACAAATGCATACAAATGAAATGATTGGGTTGACCGAGCGATAACGAGGTCAAAACGGCAAGGCAGATGTTTGCGATTTTCCCGAAAAGGCCAAACGTTCGAGGTTAATAAGTTGTTTATTATATGGCTTTTTGCTTGGCTTTTGCAAGCACCTCGGCCCGTGGGCACTTACGGGAGAATAATGCTCTAGCATTAGCCAATCAGAGCGCGCGTTTATATCCGCTACAAACGCAAGCCATATAATAAAGGTAATTATCAGGTTTGTAGGCGATAAAACGCGCACTCTGATTGGCTAGCGCATTTCTCTCCCGTAATGCCCACGGGCCAATTACGTGCCTGCAAAGACAAAGCAAAAAGCCATATAATAAACAACTTATTAAACTCGAACGTTTGGTCTTTATTTGGAAATCTCAAACCTCGGCCTTGCCGTATCGACCTCGCTATCGCTCGGTCCATACATCAAGGTCTCGGTTTGACATTTTCCCGTAAAGACTTCATTCTCAGTTAACAAATAGCTACTAAATGTGGTCATGTTAGTGTTCCAAGGAAAAAAAGGCCTTTCTCTCTTTAAGGACATTGCGAAGGAGTAGAAAATGGCATTTCTTGTTGACACGAGGTTCCCCAGTTATTGTAACAGAAACCTTGTTCTCGAGAGGAGGAACTGAGGCCCTATTGACCACAGCGGGCACCATTTATCGGCACTTCGAACGCATCATGACACTTTGTATGTGATAATGATCTCACTGTAAAAGTCTTCGAATGCGCTCGATAGAATTTTTACATTTGAGTTCTACTACCCAAATTAAACATGGATGCGAACCAACAATAAATCTTTCCGTAATGTGGTTATTGTAATTTTTTAAAGGTAAGCAACAAGAGTTTTCAAAATAAAGCTGGATATTACCTGATTGAAGGGCCTAATCATGGCATCACTGGAACAACAAGCCTGTCGCAGTGTCAATTGAACGGTATGTTAATTCTTTTTTTTTAACTCTTTTCAAGTCTCCTTGTTTAAACTTGTGAAACAAATAACTTGCTTGTCTCCACGGACAGACAGTAACAACATGGGCGCTTTCCACGAGACGTTAATCTTAATTTGTTAAATATTTATTTGCAGAGGTAGTGATGACGTCCCTCAATACTTTCCATGTCTAAGCGAGCCAAGATGAGCAACCTCGTTCCCAGGGCTCTTCCCCTTTGTAAAATTGGGAGCCCTGGGAACGAGGTTGCTAGATGAGACCTTTGAGCTCCTGGGGAACTCATATATTACAATATGTTCTGATAAAATACCCAGAAATGTACAGTATTTTTTGGTTTCGCTACACTGGACTGGAAAACGTTGCTGAAATCTCCAATCTCCGCATCTTAGAAATCTATAGATCACAAGCAAAATTTTTAAGGAAAACATCGGTTCTGTTCTCGTGTACCGGTACACAAGAACCGATGCAAAAGATTACTGTTAAAAATAACTGTTAAGTTAGTGGTTGTATTTAGGCTTTCTAGCTTCTTTTACTTTTGCAGGGCCCCTAGTGATATCAGCTTTTTTTTTGCTGAAGAGGTCACCCTGGTTAATAACATTTATTATTATTATTATTATTGTTATGATGATTATTATGATTATTATGATTATTATGGTTATTATGATTATAATGATTATTATTATTATTATTATGATTATTATGATTATGATTATGATTATGATTATGATTATTATTATTATTATAAATTATTATTATTAAAGATTAATACGCGCTATTTGTCTAAAATTATGGGACTTCCCATTCGGCCAAACATTCTAGTTTGAATTCGGCAGCATTTCCACTGGAAAATGGAAGAGTATATCTGGATTGGCTACCCCGAAATTGAGAATATTTCGAAAATTTCCGAAAAAGAGGATAACCTCACGAAGTATTTCCAGTTTTCGAAACTTCCCTCCCGCACCGCTCGAGTTTGCATCCGAAATGTCCAAAATTTCTGGTTAAACAATCAGTTTGGTTTTTTGAGATTCAACGGTTTCGGATTTTCCGGATACTTTATTTCCCAAAACAATTTCTGACCCATTCCATTCACTCAATTCCCTTCCAGTAATAAAAATTGCATCTGACATGGGACTCGTTATGCGTCTTAGGGCCTCAATAGACTAGACATTTAGTTTTCGACAACTATTTGTTATCGAGAACTTAAAAACGTTGTGTGTGAGATGAGTTGTCCACAACTAAACCCTAAGTTTTTAGCTGTCGACAACTAAGCAGTTTCCCTTTTCGAAAAGGGAAACCGCTTTGAGATAATTTGGTTTTATCAACTGGGTTGATAATGTGAATTGGCCACTGTAAAGAGATTCGGAAGCTGACGTTTCGAGCGTTAGCCCTTCGTCGGAGCGAATCAATCAATCAATCCCACAATTCCTTGATTCGCTCCGACGAAGGGCTAACGCTCGAAACATCAGCTTCCGAATCTCTTTACGGTGGCCAATTCACATTATCAACCCAGTTGATAAATGACAATTATTCCATGAGCCCGAGTTGGGTATGAAGTGATAAAATGACCAACGAGCGCGTAGCGCGGGTTGGTTATAATCACTTCTTGTCCAACAAGGGCGAATGGAATAAGTGTTTTAGTAAATTCTCAAACCGGGTTTTGCCGCCGATTTTTATTTCGGCCATTATAGAGGGCTGAAGTTGAAAACTTCCTGCGGAAAATTTTTAAACTTGGCGCACTATTTTCCATATGACGTAAAACTCCGACTATTGGCTTATAGTCGGAGTTTTTTAGCCAATCAAAAAGCTAGAAATGCAATAGTCGGAGCTGAGAATTTACTAAAACCAAATTATCTTGTAATACTCCCACCGACGCAGCACCACAGTTTCTTTAGAAACTTGCCCCCTTTATTCGGAAACTGCTTTAGTTGTAGACAACTACGTTTGAACGTTTTCCCCGATTGTTGTAATCATAGGTTAGGTTGTACAGAACTATCGAAACTACCTTGTCAGTGGACAGTGGTTTGAGCATGCGTAGTAAACATTAGTTTCCAAGGTCTCGCTGACCTGACTGTCATCGACAACTAACGGCTTCAATGTGTGCTCGCATCAGAAACAATTGGATGTCCATAACAAATAGTTGTCGAAAACTAAATTTCCAGTCTGTGGAGGCCTTAAAATACCTTGAGTACGTTTAATACCTGAATACCTGAGAATACGTCTAATTTACTCCTTTCTAATATTAAAAAAAAAGCAAAATCGAACCTTCAGATCGATGGGGCCTTTGCCGATGGCGTCCCAAGGCGGGACACCACGCTTTTTGTCCCAAACGTTGTTCCGTAGAATAGAATGCCAGTCAGTTCCGAAAGAGAAGCTCCTTTTTCTTGATGCAGATAATTGGCCTCAAGACAAAGCTGCATCGTTATCTTAGATACATTTGGGATTGAAGACAATGTAAAATTTTAGGTTCGATCTCACAACGAGCTATCCGATTCGCAATCATTGTGTTACCGTTGTGGTTAAGAGGAGTGGTTAAACGTAAAAATGACTGAACAGAGCATTTCACTGCTCGCTCGATAAATTACTAGGCAGCTGTCATCTGTCGTCTCGGGGAGATTGTGCACCGAGGGGATTGTGTATTGTTGTTGCAAGCAGTGGCGGAGCTAGGGGAGGGGCCCGGGGGGCCGAAACCCCCCATATTTAAGGTAAAAAAAGAAGAAATGACTGAAGGGAAAATGGCCGCCATGCCAAGTAAATCAAGACAGCCCCCCCCCCCCCCCCTTCCTTTAGCTCAAGCTCTGGATCCGCCACCGGCGAGTTGTTGGGTCTTTTGCATGTGTTCTTGTGTACCGGTACACGAGTACAGAACCGATGTTTTCCTTAAATTCTATTTTGGTAAGCCTAGTTCCCACTAGCGACATAACGATCATAATCATAATCATAAGCACGTTGTTATGTAGCTTATGTCTTAGTGGGAACGTCTAGAAACATAGTCATAGGCGCCCTTATGATCGACATAATCAGAATCATAAGAAAATGATCGACTATTCTCTTATGATTATGATTATGTCTGTGACTATGACTGTGTTGCTTTTCTTTGTAGTGGGAACGCAAAAATCATAACGACATAATCAGAAACATAATGACGCAACGGGGTCATTGTATTTTTGGCCAATGAAAGTCTAGGTCCAGTACTTTCTGGTCGGTTCATTTCAAGATGGCGTCCAGCTTTGAAGAGTCGCTAGCAAGTGCCGTAGAAAAAAAGCGCCGCCGTTCCCACTAGAACATAAGAATCTTATGTTTATGCTTATGATTATGCTTATGATCCTTATGTCGCTAGTGGGAACTAAGCTTTGCGGCATTGTTAGCTTACATCAAGCGACGGACTTTTGGTTTATGCGAAGTTTTATCCCATTATGATTTTCAACTTCTTTTAAACTTCAGGAGTGTTCGAAGTTGGAAAAACCAATGGCATACCTTTCTACAAGAACAAGGCTTCTGGGTGGTACTTAGCCATAAAGCCTAACGGACAAGTCTACATGGCGGTAAGAACCATGATAGGAAAAACAGGCATTTTAAGAGCTTGTCAAGCTTAGTGATTGATAAAATGTTTGAGCATTTCGGGTTTTGAGACATTGGCTTTTAGCGTGGCAAAAGAACTAATGAGCCCATTAATATGGTACCATTCAGATTGAAGCCGTTCTGCCAATAATAGTGCAAACAAGGATTAATTCCCTGGGCCTGTAGGAGTAGCCCGACGAAAAGACCGTTCGAAGAATGGCCGAGCGGAACTGGAGCCTCGCTTCCAGTTCTCACGCGCCACTTTTTCGTTTGCCTTCAGTTCTCGCGCAGCTATTCTTTATCAGCCATAACTTTTCATAAGACCATTTTTTTGCTTCTGGCTTGCCGATTCAAGGACGAAATGTCGGGACTGCTCGAAGCTATGAATAACGACCAACTACGGCGAAACGAGCATGCTTTAATTTTTCTTTGATTGTCTCTATATCGATTATATTATTGTCCTCGCGAGTATGATGTTTGTTTGGTTCCCGGAAGTAAACCATACTACAACACTGAGATATTTTAGGCTTTAATTTGTTGCCGCTTATTTTTATCTTTTACTTTTTCAATACGCTAGACTCCCGGGGTTATGTGGCCCATGTAGCAGCTCTCGTAAGGTAAAGGAGTTCTATCTCCTAAAAAACACTTCCTATAGTTTGCAAACACCCAAAATAAAAGGTTAGAGGGAGAATTCTTAGTTAAAAGCTACACATCTTGTTAACGCCACAACATTTTCCCTTTCAGTCAATGGAGAACAACGACACCCGGATCTACTCCGCAATAGACAGCACAGATAATCACATTGTTTACTTGTATCGTATCGTTGCTACTCCTGCCGGAAAAAAGCGTCTATACCTGGATATTACTCCACAGAGCAGAACAGTAAACTATGATTCCACCAGTCACACAACACAATTCAATGTTAGAAGCGGCAAAAAAACCTGTTAGTGCGTTACCACATTATAGGACATTTTATCCATCTTTAGAGCTTATCAATACCCTAAAAGTTAGAATTATCTGAAATAAATTGTTAAGTTTCGTTTTGCTGTAACGTTGCCAATAATTGCCTGACTGACTGATCCAGTGATTTATTGATTGGTTGTTTGATTGTTTGTTTGATTGCCGATTGATTGATTGATAGCTTGTACTTAATCGATCGGCATAAGGTAAATTTCCAATCGAGTTGGACAGTATTTAAAAGCAAGCTGACATAAACCAATGAAAATAGGGCTTTAGTTAGCGTTATCGTAGTGTTTAGGCCTTTATTGCGTTTTGAATCTTGTGTTGAGATTGTGTAAGAAAACAAAACGGTTTAGCCAAACAGAAATATGATTGAAATTAATTATTAATTAGCAACGATACAGTTTTCATCACACTTGTAATAACAAAAGGTTCTTTAAAGATGTTTTTCGGTCCGTACTGCGCACTCGTTTGCGTTTTTTGCTTTGCTTCATGTAAGACATCACAAAATGTAAACATTTCGCAACTACCTACATGCAGTAAAAGCAAAGTTTCAAAACAACCGCCATTGTGGATGCGAAGAGTGGAAGCTTTATGCTTCGTTCTTTCTGATACCACTTGATGAAACAACTTCGCAGTTGTAAAAATCAGTGAAGCTGTTGGAAAAAGAACTTGAAAGGCCTCAAAGATAAGGTATGTGGTTCGTAACAAATAAGATCGGTTCGCATTCCATCGAGTGGGAACTTATGTTTCTAAACATTAGGGTGCTGAAACTGGGCAGCACGGACTGGAAATCATCTTTAAGTACATATCAAAACAAAATATATTAACAAGAACGAATAATTTATAAAAGAAGTATTTTTGAAGAAATGCGACGGACCTACCATTCATCCAATACTGTACAAATTGGTGCTGTTATCCTTTCAGCCATAATTCTGATAACCGGCTACAAAATATTTAATACTAGGTCTGAGGATGTGAACTTCACCAACACTAATGATAAAATGTAGCGCAGCAATTGACTTTTTCGACTTCCGCATCTTCACGAAGGCATACGAAGATTAACGAAGACGCACCACAATTACCGTCGTGCATTATCGGTCGGGTGAAAGGTCCGCTTGTAAGTCGCTTAACAGAGCTCAGTGAGGATATTTTGTGTGATTTGGCGACACACAAAATTACCATTACATTGAAGGAAACCTGAAAATAGTAGTAAACTAAAATAGAAAAACACCAAACAGATAAAAATAACCAGTAAAGAATCAAGCATGGAGAAGGATGGAGAAGATTAACATGAATCATACAAACGAAGAACTTGGAAAGGTTTAGGCTAGTCAAGATGCACAAACCTTGACGTAACCCTTTGATTCCGATCAGTTTTTAAATAACTGCGGTCAATTAACCCCGCAAAGGCAATCGAACATTGCCGAATGGCTTTGCCAGTCACACTCGAGGCATGTTCAATATTCGCTTTTACAACGAACACAGCTTTTCGCAAGCTTGGTGAGGGCCACATTGCTTTCTTAAACAATAAGATTTCCCTTCCATTAGAAAATGCACTCTTTACATTGGCCAAAACACTTCAAGTGAAAATTGAATTACACCTTACAACCAAGGATTAACTTAAGCAACAAATTTTAAAGTTAACTGAATAAGTATCAAAAGGCACAAGATAAACTGGCGCTGCTTACAGCACTAATTCAATTCTGTTCCACTAATTAGATAGGAAATTGTAAGACAAGAAACAATTAAAGAACATTGAAATTACAAATAAGAATTGTTCCACTGTCATTACTTTTGTTTTTTAGTTTTATTGATGTTGTGGGCTGGTGTGTCACAGTTGGTTATACCCCCAAAAGGTTTCATCCTAACATATTTGATCGCTACAAAAAGAGTACAGTGAACAAGTCGTATGATAAACAGCATCACATAAAAGTAGCTCTCAGCACTTTTTTTTATGGTCATACACTTGGGTTCCATGCAGCCTTAAAAGTTAGTACCACCTTGCAAACCATGATAAAAACAGTACCACGTGAAAGTACTTCTCAATGGCTTGCATTTGAATAGTCGGTCACACACTTGAGTTCCATCCACGGACTTAAACGCTATAGACCCATCTTGTACAGTATGATAAACAGTGACCACATGAAAGTTCTGCTCAATAGCGTTCATTTGAATGGTCACACGTGAGGGTTTCATCCACAGACTTTTCAAACTTTCAAAACAGTACCACGTGAAAGTACTACTTATCTTAGTAGTCTTAGACCGGAATTCCGTTCAAAAACGTCAAAGCTAGAACTACAGGGTTTCACCTACAGGGAGAAGGGACAATCCACGTTCTATGCTAGTGCTACACCCAAGACAGCGTATTCCATCACAGCAGTGAAAACACATTTCCTCTTTCTGTCCGTATTGGTAACACAGGCTTTCATTTGATAACTTTTTCTTGGTAATGAGTTAAGCTATATTTTTCGATCTACAAGTTCACAATTGATAAAGATTGAGAGCCTAAAGGAGCTATGTTGTAATATATTAGTGATTTAAATTCTGCGATGGACAAAATTGCCCCGAAATCAACGCCTACCAAGGTCGGAAAACAAGAAAAATGTAGAGGTAGTTTTACATCAACACGGTTGCTTTAGATTGGGAAACAATGAGATGAAAAACTAGAAATTTTCAAGATTCGATGCACTCCCACAACATAGTCCCTTTAATATCCGTTGTCTTGTAGCCAAACTCGCACATTGTCTGAATCACGTGATAACCACGTGATATTCAGGCGTATCCTCTCCAGGGACTGTTGTACCGTACGCTGGGAGTTTGGAACCGAGTGCTTGGCAAAAAAGTCCTACCGACGACAAAAAAAAAAAACACAATCATGAGTAAACGGTTATTAAAGGAGCTATGCACGCTGCTTTTGGAAATTTTTGCTTGAATCAATCAATATTTACAAAGGAATGGACTCCTGAAATAAACATATCCACCAACTTTGAATGCGGAATGACTGACATGCACTTCTTTTATCGTTGTTCAAGACGGAGCTCATACGTAAAGACCGACTTCATTTGGTTATCAATAGACGGATCGAAAACTTACTAGAACCGACCAATGACTACTGACAAACTTTGCACGAGTCTTCCAGCCAATACCACCATGGCTAAACTGACCAATCACTTTCAACTGACTAGCCTTATAGCACCATCGACTGACTAAAACTATTCACTTGACTCTGAAGATGACTTCCGCACAGGTTGTCTAAACGTTAGTCACCAACCACAAGTTCTTTTCAGAACTACCCTCACTCGGACGATCACACAAGACAATCTAAAGATATATAAATTACAATGTTTTGAGATGATGCCACATCAGCGTTAGCTGGTTTTCATGTGGGTCCTATGTCCTGGTCAAATTGAAATTTGGAGATGTTGAGATGTTGGCTTTTGTGGAGAGAGAGAAAACTGGAGAACCCGGAGAAAAACCCTCGGAGCAAGGCGAGAACCAACAACAAACGCAACCCACGTATGGTACCGCGCCGGAATCGAACTTAGGCCACATTGGTGGTAGGCGAGCGCTCTCACCTCCACGTCATCCCTGCTACCCCGAAGGCTGATGGTAATCTTTGTTTTCCTCATTTGTCTGATTGATAATGTATTGCCATAAAGGTGAAGTTATGTATTGATCAAGTTTGGAATGAAACGCAGTCAATGCATTGACAATTCAAGATATTTTTACCTGTATTTCCTGGAGGTTCTTTTCAGTTGCAAACGAAACTGTTGTAGCCTTCGGAAAAAACAACAACAATGGTTGGAAAATTTTTTTGATGAAAGACGGGAGAAAAAGGCAGAGGATTCGGGAAATTGGTAAGTTTGCAAGGGAAGAGGGTTTAGTTGTCACATAGGTACTTTTGGCACCAACTACTCTGTCACAATTCTCCCTGAATACCTCCCCCCTCCCTTCAAGATGGGAGTGGGAGGTTGTTTCCCGCACAGGTTTCTCAATGATCTCTCAATGGTGATGACAAAAATGTGTCTCAAATCAAGTTACGTGTTGAAAGACAGTTAAATTACTTAGCTAACACTTGATTATAGCGAGAGAATGAATGCTCGGGTGACAGAACGCTCTATACATACAATGTCTCGTTACACAAGACAAAAACGTTCACCTGCACTGTAGTAAAAGTTTCTGCAGTTTGTCAGCCGGTTTACCTGAATAAGACGAGGGAGTAACAGTCCACTGGCGTAACGATTGTACAGCTCGTCCCAGTTGTCCTGCAAAAACTGCCAGGCAAGTTCACGTCCTACTAAACTAAACAAAAAAAAAAGGCATGCGTTATTAACGGTTGAGAGCAGGAGAAAGATGCACACGCGAGCTAAACTGGTCCTTCGAGCCGGAGCTTATCGTTTGACTAGCGGTATTATATTGCCACCCCCCCCCCCCCCCCCTTGGATTTTAAATGGGATGCTAGTCTATCACCAGTTAGCAGTCCACCTCCTTTTCAAAACCTGGGCAAATACAGCTTCCGTTTTGGAAAACAGGTTTTATTCACTCACGGAAGATCGGCACATACGCCTGTTACACTCGGTTATCTTCGGATGTTGTCGCTTGACTTTTACCATGAGGTACCGCTAAGGAGATGAAGATTGTTTAGTCTGATCTCTAGACACTCAAACTTCTTCAAGTTCCTCCGTATCCTCCCCTGTTTTCTTTTCCGTTGGCAGAAGCACTGTGAGAGTACAGTGTATTGCCTAAACACACAACAAAATCACCCCGACCGGTACTCGAACGCAGACCATTCTATCACTTTCAAACTTCGCACCAGACAACTGAGTTACCTTCCGGTCACACCTGCGATGACAAAAACTGCATCCTGGGAACGAACCTCACTCTAAGAAAAAAAGCATAGAGCTAAAAAATAGTAAAATAAAACGCTAATCCTCGATCAAGAATGAAGTCTATTTTAATTTCTTAATGAGAACCAGAAGGAAAAAATGAGAACGCGTGTGAAAAAAAAGTTCATTTACATAGATTATAGGTAACTAGTCTTATATGGGGTCTAACATGGCAGAAGGCTGAAGTTTTTAGAGAAAAGAGTGAAAAAGTATAAACGTAAGGAAGATGGCACCAACACGGGTCCCTTGCTAAATCATGCTTATTATGTTTTGTGTCTTTTTGTCTTGTTTTGTTTCACTTTTAATACACTTCTTGAACTAATAACCATTACAATTCTCGTACAAATCATCAAAGCTGTTGAGCCTACCGACATGGAGAAACCCAGCACTTTCTTGATCAGTTCAGCTTGTGATACCGCTCCCATGCAACTTATCAATCGCACTTTCTCCTCGTCTAAATCAGCTTCTCTAAAAAGCTTCATCATGGCGTCTAAGGTGACGTCATCACCATGCTTAAGAACTGTGCGGTACACCGCTGCCCTCAGGTCCGCTGGGATGGTGGATTCACCTTTACAGTGAGCGTCAAATCTTTTACGCGCCTCAGCGATTGTCGCTGGATCGCCGCTGCGCCCCATACAACCTAGCACCAGGCCTCTTAAGAGCGCGTCCAAATGACCTTCAAGAAACACAAGGAGAGATTAATTCCGTAAAATTCCAATCATAAGCCTAACGCCAAGAAGTTTGTTTCTATCGTTAACAGAAACACGGGAACCTAACGGATCATCTGTTGCGTTGTTACCTTCGCCCCCTTTAGGATCCCAACCAACTTTGCTGGCAATTTGCTCGTAGAGCTTTACGCAAAAGGTCTGGAAACTAGAGTAGAACCCAGTGTTCTGCAACAGCTTGGCCAGGTTGCTCAGGTTGCTTGTCAAGTCGTTCCATACAGTGTAGTTCGTCTCGTTTCTGCACTGCTCGGCTAATTTCAGGAATTCTGCAGTGGACGCCAGACCTGCTTGCGCCTGAAATGTAAAGTTAAAAATGATACATGAAAATACCGGTTTATAACTGATCGCTCAAACAAGAACTCATTGACTATGGAAGCGAAGAATTGGATAGAAAGAGCAATGCGTTGTTGTTTTTGTTGTTTGTCGTTTCATTCATATCTAGAAAAAAACATGTTTAAAACATTGTTGTCTCATTTCTAAAGAGTACTGATACGGAGAGAATACCTGCTTTAATAAATGTTTAACGTTTGGTGGGAATTGACTTTGAAATAACTTTCTAACACGCACAGCCGAGAAAACAGTTTTGGCAGCACAAACAAAAGATTGCATTACAGACTTGTGGATTAACTTCGATGGAAAACCCGCATCCACCAAACAAGTTACGCCAGGCCAGTTTTCCCGTCAACAGAATTACCTTTGAAATTCTTCACAACATTAGCAAATCTCGATTAGTCTGAACATTTTTACTGAAGAACACTATTCTCACCAGATTACTGGCTAGGGAGTGTAGAGGGAGATGGGGAAAGGGAGTGGTATTCCTTAACATACCAGGGCAGCGAGATCACTCTGAAGTCCTAGCCTGTCTCTTGGAGGAAGAGTGTTGTCATTGATGGCTGGTAGCAGAAGTTCCAACATGGCGGATGAGTATTGAACTCGATAGAAACCAACTTGTCCAGGGTTTAGCTGCAAAGATATGTCATGAAGCGCATGACGTTTTGAAATTTTAATTTCAATTTTAGGACTTGTAGATGTGAATGCACGACACTTTCATCGCAGGCTAACTGCTACATGTATTTTCACGTTTTTACAAGCTGCTTCTCGTACGAGATCACTTAAGCAAAAAAAAAAAAAAAAACAATTGCAACGTCTTCTGTGGAATATACACACACCGGAAATTCTAAAAGAAAACCTGAGGGTGTTTTGTCGTGGATTCTCTTAACGTGTGCCAAACATTTGCAGTTTAAGATTTAAGTCTGCCATAAGCCAGTGTGTTCTCCCCGACCGATGTACGGGCTAACTCCAGCATTCATAGCATTAAGCAGATAACAGTATTGCTAATACCGCTGGATAATATATTAGTTCATCAAGGGTTACCCCTAGCCGTTTCTGTCTGCCTGTGCCCCTTTATACTCAAAACAGACTGCACCGTACCTTAATCCACTGGTCTTTCCCGACTCCAGGAACAAGGACAGTACAGGAGTCCTTTTCTAACAATGTTTCAACTACAGGCTCTGTAGGACTTGCACTGGTGCACACAGCTACAGGGACTTTCCACTGGGAAGAATCTAATAAGAAATAAAATCGTAACCACTTTCGTCTTTAGAAACCCCAGGAGGGCCTAGAGTGGCCAATAGCGTGACGCGAATTCTACTCACGCGAACAGGGGGGGCATTTTCATGAATCTTTCGTCCTTCGCTAAAACATTTATACAACGCAAGTGTAAACAACATATTTATAGGGACCTTAAGCAACGACGACGGCGACGCCAAAGACGATGCTTAGAAAAAAAGAATTTATATTTTACCGTCGTATTTCGCACATACCTAGATCTGTTCAGTACGTCTATCGGTCTCAGAACTTGCTCAAGCTTAAGATGCAATGCCAGCGTACAATTCCAAAAGAAAATACGAAAAATAAGCCGCCGTCGCTCACGTTCTCCAAAATACCCAGAACTTGGTCATTTCACGTTGTCGTTTTACAGAGGACGGCTAAGAAATGTACCAAGAATTATAACGCACGTGCACAGCTATTGTTCTGCTCATTAAACCTTTTGTTTTGTGGCGTTCTCGTTGCCGTTGCCGTGGTGGTTTGCTTAAGCTCCCTAATTAGGGACTTTAAGATCTGAGACGCGACGGCTGTAAGACGCGGCCGGAAGTAAATTTTCAAAGAGGTGACATTTTGCGCATGCTCACGCCGTCGTCCTGATGGCATCACGTCGCGTCGAGAACGTGAGTTTGGCAATGTTGACGTTCTGTGCAAAACGTGAGTATATTCCTTCCAATGCTTCAGTTTAATGATGATATATTCCCCTAAACTTGAGCAATTAGCAATCTAGGATCGTTGGACGTAATTTCTGGCGACATTTTAAATCGCAGAGGTGACTGGATTTTGATTTTTTTAAACTTTCTTCGAGGTGTACGAACCTCGTAAAATAACAGCGCCTTCGAGGAAGGCTTGCAAGTAGTCACGAGCTATAACTGCAAATACTGAATGCAGGAGTCTTCTACATAC
The DNA here is from genome assembly GCA_964020085.1 of Micromussa lordhowensis. Classification (NCBI taxonomy): domain Eukaryota; kingdom Metazoa; phylum Cnidaria; class Anthozoa; order Scleractinia; family Lobophylliidae; genus Micromussa; species Micromussa lordhowensis. Next base: position 5,684,234 of record OZ026607.1, read on the forward strand.
TTTCCTCGTCTCTTGTACCGTTGCATTTCTCGATTTATTGCGTCATCTGCCGCTAAACTAGCACATTTAAGTTTGAATTATTTAATGTAATTTTATTAAACTTTGTGTGTTTTTATACCTTCCTTTAGTTCAGTAATGTTTTGGACATATGACCATGAAACCATCCTATACACAGCCTTCGACTGCATCGCAAATTGTTCCATTGCGGCATTGGAAGACAGGAGGTGCTCTTAATGCGTCAAGAAGTAAAGGAATATCCGTCTTTTCCACTCGGAAATCGGCTTTACACTGCTTTACATTCGGCTGGGTCTTAATTCGCGAGGGAAAACTTTCCATACGCCGAGTGAGGGAAAGGAAGATTACTCGGCCTGTATGCTTCGTAAAGCAGAACTTCTTCGTCTATGATCTCTTCTATTAGACACAAACAAAGCATTTCGTGGACTTTCTTAAATGATGCCGTGGCTATTTCTGCGAAAGAAATCACACTGATAAAGAGCGTTTCGCTGCCGCGTTGTCTTGCATCCAGACGGGGATCTTAACTTTACTTTTCCCGCGCAAACGACGGCGTTCTAGTCCCAGTCCGTTTATCAGCCACCGCGTTCTAGAAGCCGTCGCGTCTCGGATCTTAAAGTCCCTATTATCCGCTGTAGGACGTAGCTGTACTGATCCAAGTAATATCCCTGATTGGTCAATTTCACGTTTTGAATTTTCGCACGTAAAGTAACAACTAATCAGAGCACGACACCAGCCTCAGTAGAGCTACGTTATAAGAATGGAATTGTTTGAATCGAATCTCCGACGTCTTTCTCGTGGGACTAGGGGGGGGGGGGAGGGGGAATTAAACGCGAGGGGAGAAGAAATGTTTATCCATACGTGCAATGCTACACTAACTCATTATCGCCATTATTCCTTTACCTTTTGTTGCACCATCTGCCGAGAACTTCCTCTGACATATAGTGAGCTCCACAGATTCTCCTTTCTGGAATAAAACAAATACTCAGATTAAATTCACTTTCACTGAAAATTACTGATTCCTATGATATCGACGGTGCTAAAACCACTTGCTTTTTTCCTTATCTGTAATCCCACAGACGTCAGAACACTTTCAACTCTGTTTCAGTGACTGTCTCGCTCTCACTGGCGGTTTTCCCTAAGGTTTTAAATGGCAAAAGTCATCGCGATTCGTGATACCTGTTCTGCTGTGACAGACAGCACGGGAAATCCCATTTGTTTTGTCCATGTATCCATGACTGCAGCCACAGGTTTGGAACTGGCATGGGACAGGCTGGCCCACAAATCATCTTGGAAAAAAAAAACTCTAAACTAAAATCCAAATACTAACATTTGTTGCACCAAAAAAACATAGCACATATACTGGATAAATACAAAGTATAAACAATTGTTGTTACTTCAGCTCCAAAACTGGCACCAAAATTTTGACTGAGGCAGTGCCCGATTTTGTGTGGGTGTGGTGTTTGTTTTGTAGACTGTTGGTACCAATTTGGCGCCTAAGTAGGCATTCACGTCTGCCCCCACCCCCCTTATTTTGTATGCTTAAAGAAATACAACCCATTACCCACGATAGTGACAAAAGCGCACGTTTACCATATAAAATAGCGTAACAAAATGAGGTGGATTTACTCATTTCTTTTATATCACTGCGACCAAGTAGTCAAGTGACGCAAAAGTTCAACTTCAAACCCTGATGTGTTCACGATGGCTTACTGTAAAACTAACTTGTACAGTAGAGTAACGTTGCGTGACAGAGAGAGGATTGGGACTGGACGAAACTAACCTGTAGAGGCGGCGCTGTATTCAAACTTTTTCAGGTAGTGATTAAGGCCTTTCCTAAAGTCCTTAGAATAGCAACAACAGCAGCCTTTAGGGTACTCGTACTTGGATATTAAAGTACATTTTCAAGGTAAGAAACATTAAATTTAGATAGAGTGCTGGCTTCCTGGAATAAACAGAAGGGGCTACTGGAGTCAGGAAGCCAATTTCCATATAATAACCGAATAAACTGAAATAGAAGTAGGTTGACTAAATTAGGTACAACATAGCTTAGAGCTAAAACACATTAAACACAGACAGAAATGGTTAAGGTCCACAAGGTACGTGAACTTACGTGAAGTAATTTAATATTTTACTCTACTGAAGCCCTGATTTTTTTTCAGGCTTCTTCTTTCCAACTGCTTAAGTTGGAAAATTCACTACGATGATCATTCTTGAATTTCACTTTCACTTTATCGAGAGCACCACGCTATCAACATTTAGAAGATGGTGTTTTGCTTTACATTGCTTTCCTTATTTACTGTACTCTGGCGCTCGGCCAAGACATGCAAGGTAAACCTAATGGATCAATATTGTGTTCCATCTATTTCGTAGTGAAGCTGAAATCCGTCCTTTAACGGAGGACTTTGAAGATAAAATGGGATTCTGTTTAAAACAAAGTTGTCGCAGCACTGTAATAAATCAAAGCACACCTTATTAGCCTTACATCCTTAGCCTCGTACTCATATTTCCAGACAAAGGATTTTTATCATGAAAACCGTATGTGTCTAAGGATGAACAAGTATTGTTATTCATATATCGGCGCCATTTATTCAGAGGCTCTATCGAGGCAACCAGTAACTGTAAATGACAGTTTTATATATATTTATTTACCTTTTTGGATGATTGTCGTTATTCTAGATCTCAACGTCTGCCTGTTTGAAAATGGTATTCTAAGGAACAATTTGATGTTCAGCCAAAAATTTAATCTTGAGTTATTTGTACCCACGCTTTGCCAGGAATTTACGTTCCATTTGACTTTGCTACCGGAATTTCGAGAATTGTCGGTTGAATGGTTGCATTTTTTTTTCGGAAATTCAACAATTTTCGGATTTTACAGTCTAAATTTTCCCAGGAATACCACTTTCCTGCATTTCGAAGTATCCCTAATTTTTGGTTTTGGTCGAACGGAAGATGCCGTTAATTTCTGACAAGAGTTAAATATCTTGCTAAAAGACTTACTTGATCTCCTACATACTGATGGAGCATTCTGATAATTGAAGCGCCTTTGTTGTAAGAAATCGTGTCAAATATTTCCTCGATCTCCCCTGGATGTCCAACTGGAACCTGCATGTACAAGATAGTAATTTCATCAAATTCAGATGGTAACTGCATGATAATAGGAGGTTTACGTCATCCAGGACGACGAAGACAACAAGAATGTTTCGAGACAAGGTTTAAAGGTAATGTAACAAGAACCGATTTTTAACGCAGACTTTTTGCAGCTGGTGTTTCACGGGACAACTCGCAACATTTCTCAATGCTGCGCGAAAAACTGAACTCCCTTCAAAGACGATGTTGCAGGTTTTTTAATCGCTTTCAAAAACCTGCATATGTTGCCTTAACGGAATGTTGCGTTAAAAGTCGCCCTGTGCGCCATGTTACACGATATTGTTCTTGTATACAAATGTTTTTCACTGCTTTTGTTTCGCGTATTTTCAGGACCTTGAGGTTTTTAAAACTCAAAACAGAAGGCCAGACAACATAAACAGAAAACCTCACTGTAAACCTAAATCAAAATTCTCGCTTATCCTGGGCCAGCTTAATCGGGCTTGCCTAAATCTATATATTATCATCTTAAAATCTCGTTCCCAGATCTCTTATGGGCGAAGCAAGGGATCTGGGAACGAGATTAGTTTCTGCACGTGTGTTATACATGTACTTCTTTGTACATTCCTTTTATGTATCTGTCCTCTGCAAAATATCATCGCGAGATGACCAAATTCCACGTATTTTGGAGAACGTAACTACATGTACGTATACATTTTTCTATGCTGGAACCGAGCACTACGTATTAGGCCTCGTTCTGACTATCAACAAAACGGCATAATGACATAACGAGATTATGTCGGTGATGTGAACATCTACAGGACAGTTATGCTGCTATCATGTTATTACGCCAGGATGTTCACATTGCAAACATAACGTCCTTCTTGTGTCGTTTTACTTGTGTCGTTATGTCGCTAGTGAGAACTACAATCTTGGCCAAAATATAAAGGAACAATTAGTCCCCTCCCCCACCCCAAAGCAATGATGAGGGCGAGAAGGAGCAAAAACGCCCAATTTTAACATCATTGAAATTGGGGAAGTGGTGGTCCAAATGTTCCATCTATTTTGTCCAAGACTGTAGGCTTAATTGTGAAGACATGATTGATCATTTATGAGAATCAGTCAGTCTACGAACCAATGAAAACACGTTACCTCAATGGGATGACTTGAACATGACATGGTGAAATAAGTGCGAAAGGCGGGACAGAAAAAGAAATAAAAACATCGTTAGAACCAGCGTGACAGCGTAACTTGGCAATCAACTTGTTTTCTGAATAATATCGGGTAGTTGCATAATAATAAAAATCAAATAATCAATAGCTACTTCTTATACGTTGTTTTTCGCAGTGCTTCCCAACTAATTATAACGAGCATCTAAACTTGCACCTGAAATTTGTAGCTAGGCGGAAGCGTGGTAGCTCCAGAAATACATGGCGGCGTACTACAGAGGCAGAAGGGCTTACTTTAAGCCACAGCTGGAACACAGTCCAATAGCTGGATAAAGATAGACAGCGGAGGAAGTTCTTTGTTGCTGTCCTTATGGCCAGTGGGCTTAATGGGCAGTGATGACGAGAAAAAAGGCTTCTTTTTTTAGATGAACAAGGGGCTACTTTCGATTCTATCGCGTTTTATTCCAATGCTTCTGACAGGGCTTATTTTGCCACATTCAGGCTTCAAAAATCAGGCACTCAATTTTAACGCTAGCGCAAGGGAAGAACTGTTCCTATGCCTGGATAGATACACAACAACAATGGCGGACAGACAGACAGACTGACAGACAGACAGACATGTTTTATTTGGAGTCTTATACAATAAATGGCATATCGACCACAATTTCCAAATAACTAAAAATTACAAACAACAAAAAATATACATGGCTAAAAAGTTACTAATTAATTACAACCTAGTATTCACTTTTATGCCGTCTTCCCCATTCCTTTTTTCAAAGCATTCGAATATATGTTTTAGTTTTTGTATTTTAACATTTCCGCTAGGGGGATTTATTAGAAACATGAATATTCCGTTAGGTGACATTCTGCGGATCCAGACCTTGAGCTAAAGGGGGGGGGGGGGGGGGGGGGGCAGTCTTGATTTACTTGCCATGGCGGCCATTTTCCCTTTAGTCATTTCTTCTTTTTTTTTACCCAAAATAAGGGGGGGGGGGCGGCCTCCCCGGGCCCCTTCCCTAGATCCGCCACTGCACAACTACAGTTTGTGGTAACTAGCATAGTATACAAGCTAGTGAAGGCCTCGCTATAACAACTTACTTACTTGCCAAAACAGTGTCAAAAAATAAACCGTCCGAAATATTAAGAGTACAGTAGAAACCTTTGGTTTTGCGGAGATGCGTAACGGCTTTGAGTAAGTAACGGAGATGCGTAACTGTTTGAGATCCGTAAAGGCTTATTATAATTGTGTTATTTTCTCATCGGTGTACCTGTAAAACCTTGAGGGTGCAGTAAAATTATCATTTTCACACATGCTGTCTCCGTCTAATTCGTGTTTAGTAGACGTACATTTATTTTAACTACATGTATGTTTCAGTGTCCGAGACCTTTGTCCGAAATTTGTCCAAAGTAATATAAAAAGTGTCCGAAAATTAAACGTCCGAAATAAAACATCCGAAATTGGACGTCCGAAATTTTTTGAAAGTAATGTAGCCTCTTGTACTCATTACATGCCTATAATCTGAAGTGCTGGTTATGAATTACTTAGTGAAAAACAAAATGTACATGTAAATACCTGTTACGTAATGCATCTAGTTTCAAAGCACTGGCAAGATCAGTGCTTACAAACTGTGTCCACACATCAAACTCTGGGAAACAGTGGTCTACAAGGAGATACTCAATCCACGAAGCAAAACCTTCCTTCAGCCACAAATGAGTCCACCATTCCTGAATTTTTCAGTATATAAAAAAAGTGGAAATGTGGACTAATGGTATGCCGTCTCAAGCCACATGGTAAATGAATCCCATATGAAAAGGTCGGGAATGCTTGTTTGAAAATTTGAATTAAACCCCTTAAGGAGGCTAATCTGGGCGTGGCACGAGCTTTAATTGACCCATAAACGGTACCACTTTAAAACGGACATGGCAGCGTTTTTAAATGGGAATTCCACACCTCAGTAAATACATGTACCATGCACGTGCACAGGGATCGGGGGTGGGAGTGGGGAGGGGCTCCCATCTAAAATGGACAGGGGTGATCGCCGTACCTTTTAGGGGTTTAAAAAGTAGTTTGGGTACCTCTAGATTCCTTCCAATACCAGTGCCTTAAAAGAAGCCTGGGAATATTTTGGCCTTACATAGTATCGATTGATGAGCTTAATGAAAGATGGAGATGGAGATGGAGATTTTTAGGGCATGTTCTTAGGATGCCCAGAGAACACCATTGCGTCACAGCACTTACCTGGGCACCTATGGGCAATGCCCCAAAATCACCTGGCGCCGCACCGGGGAGAAAGAGAGGACAATGGCGGGCTGGAAGTCTTGGGAAGAAGTGAGAACCCTAGCTTAGGATAGGGATAAGTGGAAGAAGAGTAGTGCGGCCTTATGCGCAACAGAGCGCGAAGAGGAGTAGTGCGGCCTTATGCGCAACAGAGCGCGAAGAGGATAGGTGAGGTGAGGTGTTGGGTACCTCTTAAGGTGCAATTCTTTTGCAGTACATATTAGAGTATTGAGCCAAAACAAACATGACAGGAGGAAGTAGAATTGGTATCTCTTAGGGATGGAAAAAACGTCAAGCCACACCCACAGAAGAGGATCTTGGTACCTCTTAGGGGTTCTTTTTAAAATTTTCAACGGGCACCCCCCGTCCTTTTTATATGGGTTTCTTGCCCCACCCTCCGCCCCACCCTCCACCCCACCTCTCCCCTCCACCCATCCCGGGACTGGATCAACTCACTTTGTACATACCTTCCCTACATAGGATCATGACAAGGGTGTATTTCTTTGGGATTTTCAAACAAAGGGATGAATCCTTGCCGAGAGTGGATTCATCAGTTCCTTTGTTGGACCATGGTCCTGCTGATCAACCTCATTCCCAGGGTCCTCTGGGAACGAGGTTGCCTGCTGATCACGATCTTAGATCACTAATCATGCTACAAGAAATTCCAAAGAAACGAGCCCTAAATTTCTTTATAATCTTGGACGTTTTGTGGTGCTGCAGATCACTTAAGTGACTGACATCATCTTAGTGCTAATCCTCACTGACTGTTATACTTTCTACCCACCCTTGCAACATCACCACTTCTGGTTTTACAAGCACCACCTGACAAAACCAACAGCTTTAGTGTCACTTTGTTGGTGCTAACAAAATCAACAGATTTTAACCCAGCTATCCCAGACTAGTCAGATACTACTGAACTGGCAAACCAACAATCCGACAAAATTAATATCAACAATGGCAAACTGCTACTTAAACTACCAGTTGTCCCTCTTTTGCTTAGTCTGTTGTGCATGGCGGGGCCATTTCTTTCTTGTGGTTTATTCACAGTCTCGCTTGACAGAATAATCGAAAGAGGTGACACTCACAATCTAAGCAGCTACATGTACTCATGGGGAAATACTGTCTACAGAAATTGAATTGAACAAATTATTTCCAAATGACCTTGAAAACTATTTTCCTGTACTGAGTGTTCACGTTTTTGTCTTGTCCGCAGTCAACTCAAGATTTGCGCACTTTCCCACTACAATAACCTTTGTACAAGTATGATGAGAGCTACATGTATGTTACATTGAACAATCATACATGGTACTAACTTACCACTGTGACCTACAACAAAAAAAGAAAAGAAAAACAGGTTAGCAAGAATTCACGCTACATTACTATGTACTTATTGACTGAGTGGGAGGGCCGGATGGGGAAATATTTGGCTCGAGGGCAGGACGTACATGTACCAACCTCACTCAGTCAATAAGCATTTTACCATATGACCACTTTTTTATCATATGACCATTTTCATTCTTTGGTGGAACGAGGCCGCGCGCGGCAGCATTGCTTCGTTTCGAGAGTAGTGACTTTCTTTCTGTTGCTTCGCTGTGAGTGGGTAATTGCAGTAGTTCGGTGTCCGAAAGCTCACCGGGATAATAGAATTCACTGTCGGAATGTTCGCTTTCACTCATTTTCAAGGAAACAATTTTTAGCAACAAAATTGTTTCGCATTGTTTTTGCGGGGCCGTACACGTTTTCCGGCTCTATCACTTTGACGCGTACGGCTCTCATACGGGACCTTTTTTGTTATGGTTTTTCAAGGAAATTGCTTGCGGGGCCGTACGGGTCATGTGATAAAAGTTATTATTTTTTATATCATGATCAGTTACGTATTTTTCAGCCTGTTACAATATGGTGAGATTCTCATAAGCCTCCCCCTAACCGAAAGCCTGTAGGCTTGTATCTGAATCTTAATTGCTGGTATCAATAATTATTATTGAATAACATTTTCAAAAGTAATTATGAAAAAAACTGTATATGTACCAGATTTCCAAACCACATATGGGCAAGTTCATGACCTAAAATGAAAGCAGTCACTTTAATTTACCTGGCTCTTGACAAACAAGTGTGCAATTGCATTCTGTCAGCTACTGTAAAATATAATTTCTGATAAACCACCAAATTAACCCAAATTTGACTCCCATGTCGGCCGCAACTGGCCATGATGAGAGTTGCCTTTGTTCCACATCGGATGTCCTCACCTTTGACCACATTGGCAACATCTATACTTAAGTTCTACAGGAGGAAAAGCTCTTTCCTATGATACCAAGATCAGGGTGATTAGCTCAATGGAGCCTGAGATATGCACGAAAATGCTCAGAAATTAGAGTGAAAAACTTGGCGTGAAATTTCCTGTGACTACACTTAGCTACTCTAAAGTAAAAATTGCCCAACTCGATGATGCTTTCTCAGACATTTTTGAACTGGCAGCATTAGCCCCTGTAGAAGGTCAATCACTGCAGCAAAAAGATAAGGAAAGGAGAAAAAGGAAAGGTGCAAAAAAAATGTAAAAAATTGTGCATGCCCGAGCGAAAAAATTAATGTTGTAAAATGTGGCTAGTGGAAAGAAAGGCATGCTATCCTGTTGCAAATGCCTCTTTGAGTAGATTGGGGCTAATTTGGCTCATATACAGGCTGAAAATCCCCAAACTGTCCAAAAAAAATGCATTTTTGGCAAAAGCTCTAGGAGTCGATGGGTTAATAAAGTCAGTACAGTACTGAACTCACCAACAACTAAGGCCACATATTGTTTAGCTGCAGCAGAAGACTCTTTTGGATCTATCAGCAGGCAGGTCTCCCTTAAATTTGGAAAGGAAAAAAAAAACAGGAAATTATAAAACAAAAATATATTATTTGTTTGACTCAATTCATAGTCAGCAAAGAAAAGAAGAATAAGAAAATTTCATTCACATTTCAAAGTTCAATATCATGTAATGCATGGGTGCATGTACAACTGTACATGTACCTCAAAGAAAAGTGACATGTCTTTTAGATACATGTGTGGTAGCTTTCACTTCTGAGGAAAGTTTGAAATTGTTTTATTTGGCAGAGTTGTACATGTAAGAAATCTAGTTATAAAATGTTACACCAGAGCAAGTTTGGAATATTTTAAGATTGCTGTGGGACGTCAAAAGCTTGTGCTAGTTCTGTGTGTTCATTAACATACCTGTAGGTGACCAAGCCCCAGTTTTCCATAGCTCCTGGGATCAAGTATAAATAATTAATTAAACGTTTTGTTTAGCACTGAAAATTAGCAGCTGTACCAACTCACACAAATAATAATATCATTAGATTGTACATTATTTTTGTCACTGTATAAAGTTTCCATACCATTAAAACTGAAAATCAATCATGTTATGATCTTTATTACTATTGGTCAGATATGGCAGAGCTAATTGGCCCCCAGAGCCCCAAGGGGACTCCCAAATAAAAAAGTTGGGAATTTGCTACTTGCACATGACCCATAATCCCTTGCGTTGTTGGGGGGTAACCAGTAGAAGAAATGTATGGTATCATGACAAAAATTAGTTCGGTGAGCTCGGAAAACCAGCTACTAATGCTTAAAAATGCACCAGAATTTACCAAAATCATGATAGGAGAAATTTGTACTAGTTTATAACTAAATGTAGAGAATTTTTTTTTTGTCCATACATCGTCTGTAAAATTACAAGATGATGTATGGACAAAAAAAAAATTAGCGAATGCTTGTTGGAAAATTTGAATCAAGCCCCTAAAAGATACCACTAAAAACAGAGTAGCCTCAATTACAAGCCGCTGTTCAGAAAAGGGTACCACACTAGTAGACCGGGCTCAAAAGACCAGCAGAAATTGAGCCTCAAATTGGAAATAAGAACGTTTTTTGTTATTATGTCTTCGAGTACACAGTAAAAGATACTCTAATTGACAGCTAAAAATAGACTGAGACATTTTGTCATGAACACCCTACATGGGCGGTGGCCTCATGGTTAGTGCGCTCGACTCCAGAGTGAGCGCTCCGGGTTCGAGCCCTGGCCTGGGACATTGCCTTGTGTTGTTAGGCAAGGCACTTTACTCTCACCGTGCCTCTCTCCATCCAAGTGTATAAATGGGTAACGGTGAATTTTATGCTGGGGGTAACCCTGTGATGGACTGGCATCCTATCCAGGGGGGAGTAGAAATATTCCTAGTCGCTTCATGCCATGGAAACCGGGATAAGCTCCGGCCTGATGGGCCACTTGGCTCGTATGCAGACTTTACCTACCTACCTTTACCCTACATGTAAGTGAAACCAGAATCATTGATTTATACCCCTACGCAAGACGACGAGCATCAGGGACCTATTCGTAAGGGACTGTCCTCAGGGACACATCTAGCATGCTTTCCTGATTCACAACAAAGACATAACACGTCTAGAAATATTAACATGATTGTGAAATTTAAGTTTAAAGCTTGGGATCATAAGGCTTACCTATAACAAAGTCTTGGATAGCAATGAGGTCAAGCTTGGGCAATGAGTAACCAATACCAAAATACTCTTTGTAAAAGGGAAGGCACTTCTTGGCAACCTAGTCATTGATGCCAATAAAAGACATTAGATTTATTGATTGTCTTTCTATGTATTTATCTGTTAAGTAGACCAGTCTTTAGATTCCTAAATATCAGGTGGCTATATATCTGCACAATCATAAAAATGAGAAAACAAAATCTTATCACCCAACCGAACTGGGTTGTTTGAACGTCAATTAACACTAACCGAGGATGAAAAGATGACCAAAGTATTAATTAAAACTGTTTTTCTCCGCTTAATATTTGTTCAACCTCAAAATACACGTAGAAGGATAAACAATAGAAGCCCAAAAACCTCACCGCAAAGTTACAAATTTTCAGACCGGTAATCCTGGATTGGCTTAATCAGGCTTTGAACAACCCAGCCCTGATGGTTTGCATGAGTACTGGACTCTGGATCAAGTGGTCCGGGTTCGACTCGCCCTGGCCAGGATCACTATGTGGTGTTCTTGGGCAAGACCCTTAGCTAATAATTTACTAGTGTCTTGCGCAAGAACACAACACAGTGATCCTCAGTTCTGGAATTCTTACTCTCATAGTGCAGTGCCTCTCTGTCCAAGTGCATAATTAAATTGGATACTAGCAATTTGAATAATGGGGTGGTTAAATACTGTTGCCCTTATGTCGTGGAAATCGGGATAAGCTCTGGCAGTAAGAGCCACTTAGCCCAACACAGACCAGACGGGATGCTAACTAGTCCATCCAAGGGTTACTGTACACCTCAACAGTCAATATCCTTGCACCATTTATACACCTATAAAGAGGTGAGTGGCACTTAATGTGAGTGAAGTGCCCTGCCGATGAACACAACATAGTGATCCCCAGCAATGGTTTGAGCTTGGACCACTTAATTGATACAGACATGAGCAGACTTACATGTAAGTACAGTATCATTAATAAACAGTCTTATCACCCTCACATCCCAGAAGCTTACGAAGCTTGGCTTACAACATATTAAACATTTAACAAATGCAATTATCAGCTCACCTCTAAAGCAAACTGACCCTGGCTAGCTTTTCCTTTTGCAGCGTAAACTCTGATATTTACATCATCAGCATCCTTTCCCTCAACAAAATCAAACTCCCCAACAACAAATGCCACCAGATATGTAGACATGATGGGTGATCTGGCAAACTTCACCACTTTAAGGGAGGCATCATCAGTGAAGTCTTTCTCTTCTGTCACATTCTGTAAAATACATTGGTTGAAAATTAGACTCTTTCACAGGTGACATTATTAGTTTCTAATTAAAAATAACTGTTGTACATCCCTGGGCAAGCCAGACACCTCTACAAAATGTTCTCGATTTATCAACATGAGTGGACAGAGCAAGAACTTAAGACGGAATCCGCCAGACGTTGGAGTAACAAGTGGACAAAAATCTTGTACCAAGATTATTTACATTGTATTGCAAACTTCTGTAGGGCTCATTTGATTATCTTCTCAAAACAATTCATTTCTAGCAACACCAAACGTCGAAAACGAATGTTGAACTTCGTATGAAACGCTTAAAAGTTTTGGTGAAATGAAACTGATGATAGAATTTTGCCTGTGTTTCCACAAAATCACTGAACTTTGAAATTTATTTTCACTCGTTCCCGTGGGAAATTATTTTTCGGTGTTAGTTCAGGCAGTTTAGCTTTAAAAAAATGTAAAAATGACTGTAAAATATTTAAAATTACTCTGGTACAGATTTTTGTCCACTAAAACCTGAAATTGCTCCATCTTCTATCGGATTTCGTCTTAATTTGTAACACTGGTCATTTGATATTAACCAGGACACTTTTCCACTTTGCTCTGATGAAGGCGCACTGGTGCGAAATTCTTGCCAGTAACTTGATAGATTACCACCAACCACAAACTGAGTGCGGAGAGCCTTCTGCTTCTAAAGAGTCTTTTGTATATCTTGCAAATGAGTGGTCTACTTGAGAAGGAGCCTGAAAACCTAATTGGCATCAATCTTTTTTTTTTTAATTTGGTCGAGGCACAAATTACTGAGTAACTTACTACATGTAGTATTGATTTAACAGTCTAAAATTAATCTTCTGGCATTCTATCACAAAGGCTGTTCTCTTATTGGCTATACTATTCACTACCTACTCTGCTGTAGATAGTGAGTAGCCTACACTGTAGCAGTGTCCAGTTGTTAACATAAAAAATGGCAGCCGCAAAATGGCAGCCACAGCTGTTCCAGAAAATAACCATACCTCACCAGCCCCATCCCTCAGGAAATTCCTATTAAGAATAACAATAAAGATTAAGATACATTTCTTTAAATGTTTTGGTCTTAGAGAACCCCACCCCCAAGGAAATTCTAATCCCTTCTGCAGGGGGGGGGGGGGGGCAGTATGGATATTTTCTGGAACTACGTATTTTCAAAGTGTCTGTGGGAGAATTCAAATTAAGTTTTGAATGACTAGTAGGTTCATACTAAAATAATTAGATAACTTGCTTTCAATTTCTATGTGTGATATATGTAGCTTGACTCAGGCAACACCCTTGTCAACTATCACGCAGTGGAAATCTCAAGCTCATAATCTAATTGTTAATTATTATCTTTGGTCTGTGCACTAGACCTTAATTACCATGTTTGATAAAGCTTCTCTGTCTTTGGGAACAATCAAGGTGATGTCAAAAGTGGCACGGATAGTTGGTTCATCCCAACAAGGAAATGCTCGACGTGCCCCTGTTGGCTGTAAATTAAAAGACACACTTAGTACTCACTTGATAATGCTGTTTATTATACATTCAACTCTCCGTAAGGGTTAATTCAGCCTCAGCCTTCGGCTTCGGCTGATAACCCTTACCTCGACCTTGATTATTCTGGATATCACAAAAACCTCATCCAATAATTGTTTAATATCAGTATAATATATAAGGAGGGTGCAAGTAGACTATGTTGACCATCCGGAGTACATGTATGTTTAGCGAAATCTCTCCTTGTGTCTGATTTGACAGTTACTTTATGCCTGGGGGGGGGGGGGGGGGGGCAGGCATAAAGGGTGAATTCTGAAAAGGTCTGGCATGCTGGTTGGAAAATTTGAATTAAACCCCTAAAGGACACCAATCTGTGGCTCCAGCATTATTTGACCCCAAAAGATACCAGCTTGAAATGGACAGAAGGGGTTCTAAATTATTATTCAAGTGCCCAGGGTTGGATCCAGGGGGTTGTACACCTCAATAACTTTTGATGTCATTGGCATGGATTGCGAATGCCGCAACCACTGATTTTACCCACTAAAATACCAGTTCTAGCTTTCCAGCCCTGACACTTGTTTGTGTAGGCACGATTATATCAAATCTGGAGTGTCACCCATCCGCTGAATCCACTCTGTGCAACCGGTAAAAGATACCTTGACAGCTAAAATCTACTGGCCTTTTATGGTCACATTCACACATACCAGTGAGTTTCAGATGATATATCACAGGAATGAGGATGTTATTCTTTGAATCACAGTACCTCAAAGTGTGTAACAGCACAGAACTTCTCATTCCCATCCTCTCCTGTATATTTACATCTGTAGAAACCTTTTAATTTGTCATTCAGTTCTCCTGTAAAATTCAGAGACAGCAATCCTCTACCCACAGGGAGAGGTGCGGGAAAGCTAACAGCAACCGTTTCATCCTCAGTGGTATGCGAGATGTTTGAAGAATGGTAATCTATTGAAAAAAATTGCAATGCACTGTCAACATGTGAATTCTCCTTTTGTTTTTCATTCATTTAGTAGTACTCGTAGTTGGGACAAATTAAAGTAGTAAATTAAAGTAGTAAATTTGTATCATCTTTATCATTAAACCAGAAAGGACTGATGCTAGTCATTCATCATCAGGGCCAAAAGTGTTATCAAATGCCATTTAAAGTGCACCTAACCCCAAAATATTTTTTTCGCTTAAATGACTCTTTGCACCTGTTTGAAAAGCATTGCGCCTTTTTGCCCTTTTCTAGCCCTAATCTTGACTTTTTACAGGCGGTAAAAGTTAAGAAATCTGGCCATCGTCTGTTCCACGACCGAGCAACTAAGGGGAATGGGTTTATTCCTGGGTTGACGTCATAAACTTATTTGCATGCATGTTTACAAAGACTTAATACGATGCAAATCAGTCTGTGACGTCAACCCAGGAATAGACCCATGCCCCTTACTAGCTCGGTCGTGCAACAGATGATGGCTAGATTTCGTAACTTTTACAGCCTATAAAAAAGTAAAGATTTAGTTTCAAAAGGCGCACTGCGTTTCGAACAGGTGCAAAGATTTATTTAAGCGAAAAAAATATTTTGGGGTTAGGTGCACTTTAATTCAATCTTTGCCAGAATCTATCAACTACATGTATTGTACTTACTTAGCTCTCCAGCAGAAAAGCTGGCTGACTCGACAGTAATATCCAAACAGTTGATGACTACTTTACTGGTTTCTTCCCTTACCTGCAAATTTTTAGTGATTATTATTATAGAAATTAGAAATGAAAGAATTAAGAATGTCTAAAAATGTGAACTTGTCTAGCATTGTTTTAAGGCAGGGGTAAACCTAAACAAACTCGGCCATTTTCTAACAATTTTTCACAGCTAGGATTTAATTGAAAAGTCGAGCAAACTGTATACCGCATTTACTCAAATAAGCACCGCGGTGCTTATTTAATTTTTTCGTGCCACAAGTGTGGCGCTTATTTGAGGGCAGCGCTTATTCGAGGGCAGTGCTTATTTAAAAATAATTGTACCAGACAAATTTACTTTTTCTTTATTTTTATTCAATGGTATATACTTCGTATCTGTTAATTTTCCTATGGACTGATACTAAACTGATAGTAAATCTAGAATTACAAGAGAAATTCACGCAAAATAACCAGAGTGAAAATATCAGCGGTGAGAGCGAACTACTTTGTCGTTGTGGAACAATTTTCAAGGAAACTAAATTGCTGATGCTGTTTTAAAATTGTTTTACAGTGTTTTTTCCTGGTTACATGTATACGGAATTCCTCGAATAAGCGCCGCGTCGGGGGTGCGGCGCTTAATAACTTTTTTGTCCCAGATGCGGTGCTTATTCGAGGGCGGCGCTTATTGGAGTAAATACGGTATCTGTGGAAAGCTTATGAATTGTAGATCAAGAAAAAATATTTATCATTCTACATGTCAATTGTAATAGGATACCACTCATTTAATTCTGCCACCTGCTGGGTTCTACCAAGGCTTACTTAAGAAAAGATAGCTCCTTCTGGAATTGATAAAAATAAATGTTTTTTGTATCATGTTTTGTATCAATCATGTTGCTTATTGTTATAAGCAGAAGGATTTCTAATATGTTGAAAACATTTCAAATAACGGTTGATTGAACTTGACATGGGAAATCGAAGGGGTGTCTCACTTCATAACTTCAAGTACATCATATGGAAAATTGCTCTGCTTGTAACACAGAA
>OZ026607.1:5705778-5775778 GCA_964020085.1 Micromussa lordhowensis
TACTAATGCTTAAAAATGCACCAGAATTTTTTTTTTTGAATAATTTATTCTTTGATTTATTCTTTATTTATTCTTTATTCTTCTTTACAATATTACATACATAACTTATTTAATGACGGTAATTGACAAAAATTGCTTTACATTATTTATAACACGCAAATTACTTACAATACACTTTTGGTTATATTAGAATACTAAATCTGCTTAAAATAAAACCTTACGAAAGTTGAAAATATACTTACTAGCTATTAAAAGGCTATGAATCAAATAAGTTGAGAAAAAACAAAGGTAAAAGAACAAAAAAAGAGGAAACAGAAGCACACACATGTGTACGTGTCGTGTGGTGCTTTTTTGTTTTGTTTTATTTGCTAAGATTGGTACTGATTGAGAAAGTTGTGTTTACAAGATGATTTGTAATTTACATCTGCTCTTCTCTATAGACAATTTAATCTTGAGGTATGCAAGGAAGGCCTCGAAGTAGTAGTTTTCTTCATCTCTTGAAGCACAATAGATGTAATATTTTGCAATTATTAAGCAGAGGTTTAAACCGCGTTGTTGGCTGAAATCTTTTGTAAAGCCATAGATTATGGTTTCCTCATTCAATTCGATAAAGTCGCCATTTTTAACATTCCACCAACGAGAAAAGCTTTGCCAGAAGGTCTGCACGTTCGGACAAGGAACAAAAAGATGGGTCAGGGTTTGTTTTTGATCACAGAGATGACATTTATCATGCTGTGCAATTTTATCTCTGAATAGAGTAGCATTGGTTGGCAAGATGTGGTGCACAATTTTAAATTGGAAAATGGCGAGTCTTATATCTTTGGTCACATTGAAGGGAATATTATAAATAGTACTGATTGCTTGCTCGTCGAGATTTGCTTGCAACATTCTTCTCTCAGCTGTAGGAGGTTCAAATTTCTGACTGATAAGAAGTCGAGAAACTGATTTACAGGAAAGCTTGCTTAAAGGTATTTTCCCAACGTATTCTAAGTTCGTAGGTGTATTTGGGTTAGATTCTTTTAACAAGCGAATCCATTTTTGAGGAATTGCGTTGCATATGCCGTAATATGTGAGAAAATTAGTTTTGATTGCGAAGTTGCGGCAAAAGTCATTGAAAGTTAAGAAGTTACTTTCACAAAAAATGTCTTTGACTCTAATTACTCCTGCCATATGCCAACTTTGGTAATAAACGGAAAACTTTTCGATTTTGATAAAGCGGTTATTCCACAAGATTTCGTTTAGTATTTGTTCTTTGCTTTCTGGAGTATGTTGGTTTATCGTCTGCCAGGTATGCAAGATATCTTTGTAAATATTAATGGGTATAGACACTTTAAGACACTTTAAGTCGTAGTTACATTCCAATAAAAAAGAAATCCCTGCCTCTTTTAAAAACGAAAGAGGTATGTGGCTCCAACTTGCGTTACCGCTACTTTCATGTAGCCTTTTTATCCAAGTGACCTTAAGGGCGTTGATCATTATTTCGAAATCTGGTAGGTCTAAGCCACCTTTAATTTTCGGACCAATCATAGTGGTGTGTTTGATTTTAGGCTTTGTTTGCCAAACAAACTCAGAGATAGCAGTTTTGACCGAGGATGCAAATTCTAGAGGGAAGGTGAGTACAGATGTATTGTAGACAAGCTTGGAGAGGGCAAGGCTCTTAAGAATGGTTATTCGACCATACAAGGTAAGACTTCGTGACCGCCAAAGATTTAGCAGTTTTTTCATCGAGTTTAATTTTTTCTCAAAATTCTTTTTGAAAGAAATATGTTCATTATAAGTGAAATAGATTCCTAGTGCATATATAGGTTCCGAAGGCCAAGCTATACCAAAAGGTGTCGAGGTGTTGTATCTACATGACCCTAGCCACATTCCTTCAGTTTTGGACTTATTCAATTCTAAGCCTGAAACGTCACGGAAGATGCGCAAAGTTTCAAAAGGGTTTTCCGCCGACTTTGCGTCAGACACGAAAGCAGTAGTATCATCCGCATATTGAGATATTTTATATTCCTTATTATAGATTTGTATTCCCTTAATATTATTATTATTTCTGATTGCCTGTGCTAAAATTTCCGCGCAAAGAACAAAGAGGATACCGGATAGAGGGCAGCCTTGTCTGACTCCTCTTTGAAGGTTAAAAAACTCTGAAGCGTACCCGTTGTTAATCACACAGCTGCTGATATCGGTATAGAACGTCCTAATCCATTACTTCCGAATTTGTGGACCGAAGTTAAAGCCTTCTAGAACTTTGGCTAAGAAATTCCAATCTACGGAATCAAAAGCTTTTTGAAAATCGATGAAAATTGCCATGCCAGGTATGTTTTCTAAGGCTGTTATTTTCATTATGTCTTTAACTAGCCTAATATTCTGTCCGATGTAACGGCCTTTAACATATCCGGTTTGGTCCTCTTAGGAAGAACTTTGGAGATTCTACCTGCTATAGTCTTCGTTACTATTTTGTAGTCAATGTTAAGAAGGGATATTGGTCTCCAGTTTTCCAAGTAGAGCTTGTTTTTCCGCTTCTTGGGCACAACTTTGATTATACCTTGTCTCTGGGTTATATTGAGATGGCCGTATGTCAAAGCTTGATTAAATCATGATAGGAGAAATTTGTACTAGTTTATAACTAAATGTAGCGATTTTTTTTTTGTCCATACATCGTCTGTAAAATTACAACACGATGTTTCCAAATGCATCCAAATGCGGAAAACAATTAAGGTTTCAAAAACGTTTCAGCCTGACCAACCATGAACATTTTTCGCAATTATCCGAAATTTAAATAAGCCAACGAGGCCATTTCTCCAACTAATAGTTGTTGAAGTTTTCAGCGGTGAGACATTCAGACGAGGCGAAAACTTGGTCAATACAAAGCCTTTTTGTAGCGCCTTTTTAATAATACGCTCTTCTTTTATATAAGATCGTCTAATTTTGGAGCTAAGGCTGAACGTTATTCTTTTTTCGTGATTTGAGGCGGAAAATACTCTTAAGGCGGGGTAAACATGAATAGGTGTGAAATTTGAAGTAATATAAAAAAGGAAATTGTTAGGATTAAGATGGCTTGGAAACACTACCAAACAGTTGACCCCGCAAAAGAGAGCCCCAGGTTGCTAGGGGACTGTTTGGTATCGGTCTACTAATTCTTCACTTCAAATTTCAATTCATATTTTCCTCAATTTAACCTTTCCTTTGAGAAAAAATATCTCTTTCCCAAAATTCACCCAAATATTAACACAAAACCGCCAAACAGTGACTAATGAGATAAGCAGAGAGATTTAGTGTCGCTTGAAACGTGACCGAGATATTGGCAGAAAGGCCGTGTTAAGGAACCTCAAAACAGCCTTCACGTTTACCCCCGCCTTAAGATGTTGTTAAATTTACATGATATATACACAGTATTTCAATAAATGCTGAAGACTTGCTGAGAGGAAAACTACCGTGATAATACTTCAGACTTTGTATCACCTGATGACTTTGATGGTGTGGAAGTTATTTTGGAACAATTATAAATAAGAACTTCTGATTATTACAAACCGAGATATGTGTAATAAGAAAACCATTGTTAATGTTTTACAAAACATGCCCTTAAGCATTTGGGTTAATTTGGGTTAATAAAACGGACTGGAAAATTCGAGTCGGAAAGCCAGGTTATGTGTTTATTTTAAGAAATTAAATGATGTTGTCACCATAGTCTGCGTATTTTGAGAGTGGAAAAGTTGAATTTTTTAAATAAATGAATATCATAAACATTTTGCTCATTGGGTTTGTTAAATTAGAAAGAAACCAACGGTTTCTTAACGTGAAATAATTTCTAAAGACAGTCAGTTCGTTTCGTTCTCACTCGACTGCCGACGAGACTGCTCGAGTAATTTTTGTTCTTCTTCCTGCTTCTCGTACCTGTTCACGGTCTCGACAAGATTTTTTGGTACTTATCTTTCACCCTGTCACGTAAAATATGGAATTTCTTCCGGTTTTCCAATAGCTGGCAACTTAGAATTGAAGGCAAGTGTAAAATGTGGCGTAAAATGTAGTAACAAGAATACGTACTGAGCTAGAGTCGTCTCCTTGAGTTAATGTCTTCGTTTATAGTACGTACTCTTCCGAGAAAGTCCAAATCTTCTCAACAGCTTAGCTCCTTGTGAAGAACTGAATATTGTCTGTTGCATACGAAATTGACATCTGTGAATTTGAAAAGTCATATTACTGAAGCTCAAGTTGCAACTGCCAATACCTGCAGGTCCTTGTAGAGACTGAAAACCAGCGTCCACCTGCATTTATCTGGGGTACGCTTCTTAATATTTACTTAACGAAAAATTTTCATCGAGTGGGAAAAACTGAAAATTTGTCCTTATGCTAGGGATTTTAAGAAACTTCAGACCATTCAAAAATTAATGTCAACTCTAACAAACTGACTAGCTCTTCCCGTTCCCAATGTCATCTGTCATCTGCACTTAGGGGAATTCAATATCATTTCAGTTCGGAAATGTTTTCAGCGAAAATTGAGCTCCAAATGAAAAGGCCAAACATGACAATAAAAAAGAACTTAAAACACTTTGAAAACTGATATTTTCGCACTAATGTGACATCTCAAGCAAACATGTTATTAATACGTTCAAATTGGTGTTCAAATAGTGTTTAATTATCGTTCATTGACGAGTGAAAAGCTTGTTCAAATACAACGGTGCTAACAGAGGATAAAAGAGTGCCGTGAATTTGAAATACCTAGCTATTTGTTAAATGAAATTTGAAAAATTAAAAGCTATGAAACTGATTATTGATACAGGAAAATTACAATAAACGAGCACAGTTGTTAACAAAAGAATATGAATTAGGGTGTACTAGGCAAGTTAGTCACCTGCTTCTAAGGGAATTATTGTTTTGCTTCGGAAATCAGCTTTTTTTTTCATTAAAACTGAGTACCAAGACGACGAAACCATTGAAAGAGCTTAATTTAAAACGAAACTGCAGGTTGTCAGATTATAGTTACATTTCAAGCTCATGCGATAATTATTGGAGAAATATTGGAATCGGAATACTGCTTAATATTAAAGTAATATTTCCAACTACTCTTCCGAGATAGTCCAAATCTTCTCGACAGCTTAGCTTCCTGTGGAGAACTGAATCTTGCCTGTTGCTTTCTGTCTTGATTTAAGAAGGCCTAATAATGAAATTGTTGAATACCAAATTGACGGCTGTAACAAGTTTGAAAAGTCCTATCATTGAAGCTCAAACTACAATTGCCAATCCCTGCTGGGACTTGTAGAGACTGAAAAACAGCGCGTGCCCACCTACACGGTTTTGGGGCAGGCATCTTAATCTTTACTTAAAAGAAAAAAAAATTCGTTTGAAATAATCTCAGGATAATTTTATAAGTTCCTGATTAAAAAATAAAAGAAGAACATTCGACATTTCCTCGACTTGAAACTGAGTTAAAGAACATTAAATTGTTTAAAATACCTGATGGGCTTTGTATGTAGACTTATAACTTTACTCTAGACAAATGCAGTTGCGCATGCGCTCTTTTTCATTTTCAATACGTGCAGGTACGACTCGACAACTGAATACTGAGCTTTAATAATACTTTTTCCAATAATGTGCTGTTTAAAATATTAATGGGCGACTCTTACAGCGCAGAAAGCATCAGATTAATTTCATAGCTTTGCAAGTTTTACAAACAAAACTTGTTAAATTCCTTGATGGACTATTTGTTTTTGTTTCCCCAAATTGGTTTTCAACCAACTTATTGCTAAGGTTAACGTTTTTGTTTTCGAAGGTAAATTTCTTAAAAGTTTCCGATTTCAGTCTTACAACGAGCCAAGCCGTTTTTTTATTTCGAAAGTGGTTATTTTCTGATTTATAGAACCTAGACAAATGCAGCTACGGGTGCGTGTTTTCATGTTCAAGACGGACAGGTACGTGGCAACTGTAAACTGTAAACTGAGCTTTAATAATACTTTTTCCAATAATGCGATGTTCAATAGCTACAAAATATTGGGCGGCTCTTACAGCGCACAAAGCATCAGATTACTTTCATTTCTTTGCAAGTTTTACAAACAAAACTTGTTAAATTCCTTGATGGACGATTTGTTTTTATTTCCCCAAAATGGTTTTCAGCCAACTTATTGCTAAGGTTAACGTTTTCATTTTCGAAGGTAAATTTCTTAAAAGTGTCCGATTTCAGCCTTACAACGAGCCAAGCCATTTTTTATTTGGAAAGGGTTATTTCTGGCAGCCAGTAGTGATACATATCAATAAGTAATAGCTACAAACAATAGCCTTTTGTAAATGTATGTAAATATTCAATTAGCTTTGTTTTTCATAATTGTAGTTTTATTTCAGTAATGATTAAGGCTAATGCTGATACAGGAAAATTACAATAAACGAGCACAGTTGTTAACAAAATAATATGAAGTAGGGTGTACTAGGCAAGTTAGTCACCTGCTTCTAAGGGAAGTATAGTTTCGCTTCGGAAATCAGCTTTTTTTACATTAAAACTGAGTACCAAGACGACGAAACCATTGAAAGAGCTTAATTTAAAACGAAACTGCAGGTTGTCAGATTATAGTTACATTTCAAGCTCATGCGATAATTATTGGAGAAATATTGGAATCGCAATACTGCTTAATATTAAAGTAATATTTCCAGCTACTCTTCCGAGAAAGTCCAAAACTTCTCGACAGCTTAGCTTCCTGTGGAGAACTGAATCTTGCCTGCTGCTTTGAGTCTCGATGATTTAATAATGAAATTGTTGAATACCAAAATGACGGCTGTAACAAGTTTGAAAAGTCCTATCATTGAAGCTCAAACTACAATTGCCAATCCCTGGGACTTGTAGAGACTGAAAAACAGCGCATGCCCACCTACACGTTTTTGGGGCAGGCATCTTAATATTTACTTGAAGAAAAAATCATTTTGTCGTTAAAACGTTTTAAAACGAAATATTTAAAGATCTTTATTTATAGCATATTTAGATCAGTTAGCAGTTTTACTAAAACAATCAGATTATTCACTCTCGACTTCTGTGAGGTAAGAATTGATGACGCCGACGTTTTCTCGTTTTTCTTAAGTTTCAGAGGAAACGATTTAGAGACGTTACCGAATAATGGAATTTCTTTAAAATAACGAAAGAAGGTCATTCTCCGTTACTTGACTTAAAGAACTTTAAATTGTTTAAAATACTGATGAGCGCTTAGAAACGACTGCTAATCCAAATGACAATTCATTAAAGCGCCAATTTTGCTAAAACGTGAAATTTAAACTACAGGTTAAGAAATAATCTCAGGATAATTTTATAAGTTCCTGATTAAAAAATAAAAGAAGAACGTTCGACATTTCCTCGACTTGAACCTGAGTTAAAGAACATTAAATTGTTTAAAATATATGGGCTTTGTATGTAGACTTAACTTTACTCTAGACAAATGCAGTTGCGCATACGCTCTTTTTCATGTTCAATACGTGCAGGAAGGTCTCGACAACTGAAAACTGAGCTTTAATAATAATAAGGCTAATGTTGATACAGGAAAATTACAACAAACGAGCACAGTTGTTAACGAAAGAATATGAATTAGGGTGTACTAGGCAAGTTAGTCACCTGCTTCTAAGGGAATTATTGTTTCGTTTCGGAAATCGGCTTTTTTTTATTAAAGCTGAGTACGAAGACGACGAAACGTGACCATTTGAAAGACCTTAACATAACACGAACGCTAAAGGCTGTCAAATTGTAGTTACATTTCAAGCTCAATAATTATTGGAGAAATATTGGAATCGGAATATTACTTAATTATCATTCATTGTTATTGAAGTAATATCCCATCTTCTGAGATAGTCCAAATCTTATCAACAGCTTAGCTTCCTTTCGAGAACTTGATTTAAGAAGGTCTAATGATGAAATTGTTGAATACAAAATCGATAGCTGTAACAAGTTTGAAAAGTGCTATTATTGAAGCTCAAATACTGCCAATCCCTGCTGGCACTTGTAGAGACTGAAAAACAGCGCATGCCCACCTACAGTTATTTGGGGTACGCGTCTTAATATTTACTTAACGAAATTTAAACACAGGGAAATAATTTAAAAATCTTTACTTAAAACACATTTAGATCAGTTAGCAGTTTTACTAAAACAACAAGATTGTTCGCTCTCGACTTCAGTGAGGTAAGACTTGAGGACGCCGACGTTTTCTCGTTTTTCGAAAGTTTTAGAGGAACCGATTTAGAAACATTATACTGAATAATGGAATTTCTTAAAAGAACGAAAGAAGGTCATTCTCCGTTATTTAAAAACTGATGAGCGTTTGCAAACGACCGCTAATTGAAATGAAAATTCATTCAGCGCCAATTTTGCTAAAGCGTGAAATTTAAACTATAGGTTAAGAAATAATCTCAGTGTCAATTTATGACCAATGTCTTTATAAAATAACGACGTTTCCCCATTTTTTCTTAAATTTAAGGGGACCATTTAGAAAAATTTCGCAGGATAATTTGATAAGTTCCTGAATAAAAAATAAAAGAAGAACATTCGACAATTCAATCTTTCGCCTGGGCGAGCAGTGCTCGAGCCGGATGCTTCATATATCCGGGCTGAATTTCTATGAGGTGCTAGGTGATTCGGCCTTTAGCCGCATCAACACTTCTCGTGCTCATAACCTTATTCTTAAAGTGCAACTACCCCCCCCCCCGCCCCACCCAATTTTTTTTTCGCTTATACAAATCTCCTTATTTTTCTGATCGCCACTGCGAACAAATCATCGTTGTACCTACATGTATTTTGGTTAATTTTCATCGAAAAAAAAAAATATACATCGTAGTCGTCCTATCGGAGCTAGAATCCGAATTGTATCGCTAGATGATACATTTTTTCGTTTAAAAGTCTTGTCCATTTTTAATAAAATATGAAGCACAAATACCCCAAAGATGTTTTCACAGCGCTCGAAACCCAGTCAAACGTGTCTTGAGTGTTTTGAGCCTTGTCTTTCGATGACGACACAAGAAGCCCGATCCAGGGGCCCATTTCTCGAAGGTCCCGAAAATTTTTCGCACCCGGAAAGCCATAGCGAAATCTCGTAGCTTATGATTACAGAGCTGTTTTATTCACATGTTCTTAATATAAAAAGAGGTTCTCTTCACACAAGAACTTTCAGGCGTATACACTTCTCCGTTTTCAGATACAGATGAACTAAAAATGGCTTTACGGGCCCGAAATGTTTCCGGGGCTTTCGATCGAGAAATGGGCCCCTGATCCTACTTTGTCGGTCGTGGGGCAGAAAATAATCACTTTAAGAATCTTACTGTAAAAATTCAAACATTTATTATACAAATTGGCTGAGATATCCTTGTTTATCATGTTTGATGAAAATGCGGTTGAGTGACTGACGTCATCACTTGGCTAATTTGCATATTTTAAAAACTTGAATATCTCTGGAACGAAAAGAGATCAGTTGAAAACAGTAAACAGCATTTTTACTCCTGTACCAACTAGTTGTTTGTGTCTTAAATTGGCTCAGATTGGAAAGATGCGATTTTCGTCATAGTGGCACTTTAAACGCCTGTAGAGTCGCGGGGATTTTATCAATCGAGAAAATTTGGGATAACTATTAGAAATTTGGGGGTTAGTCGCACTTTAATGGTTTTTCACTGTATGATGTGGAAAATACTATTTCTTGACAATTTCTGGCACAATGACAACTTAATCTGTCAAACGCGGTCTGTTTAGTACAGTTGATATTTGTTCGCATTTGTTTTGGTTTTCAGACATAAGTGATTGGCTTAAAAAAACCGCGTCACTTTGTTATTAGCCTGTTCTAGGCTCTCGGTTAGTGGTGACTATCGTAGCGGGACCTGGTAGAAAAAAAGAGAGGTTTCCGCTGATCCCGCTCGTTGCTGATCCCGCTCGTTGCCCGCCCGTGTTTTTGACCGTCCCCACTGACCGAGAGCCTGGAACAGGCTACTTTGTTATCCATTCACACTAGCGCACAGGGCGCTTATACGTAGGGCGGTGAAACGAGCGGGTCCGAGCAAAAAGGTGTGATGCAGTAGACTGGGGTCTACTAAAACGAGGAGATTCCTTACTTACACACTCGAACTTAGAATAGTTAGATGTCTAAAGAATTTACACGAAACTCCCTTCTACGTGAATCGGCGAATTTTTTGCTGAATGTTTTGTTCTAAGGCAATGGGAAAAGGTGAGTTTTTCAGGGATGAAAACAGGATCGACTTAAAATTTCACGCTGTGAATGAGTAAGATCTCGCGCTAGTTGTACGCGTAAGCTTTTGACATGAATAAAGTTTTTGCAAGAAAGCTCTCTTCTCTGGTATCGAGTTAATTTGTGAGTTTCTCAGGACAATGCTTAATCATAACCAAGTTCTGCTTTCGATTGTTTCTTATTCTTTCTACTTGTTTGGCGAGTTTGAAGAAGTTTTAATTTTGAAAGGAAAATCTGACGCGTATAAGTAGCTAATTTGCATAGTAGAGCGCGTGCACTTTCATGTCCGAGACGGTGTCAAAAACCGGTGTCTGACATTTGCAGACTGCAGACTGCAGACTGCAGACTGTAGACTTTTTAACTAAATACTGCATTCCCGTTTCCATTACTGATAGCTAACCGTAAACAGGCTAACCGGAGTGCTATTCAGGCTAACCTGACTGATATTCAGGCTAACCAGATTGCTGTTTAGACCTAAATGCAGTCTGCAGTCTGCAGTCTGCAGTCTGCAGTCTGCAAATGTCAGACACCGGTCAAAAACACTTGACAAAATATTTTTTCGCCATCTGTTGTGCTGAAATGCTGCAACAGTTTGCGCTATAAGTATAATAACATTATGTGTGTTTCTTCAACGTAGTGAAATTTTATACTGGGAAAATAAATCAGACAAGATAGAGAACTCAAACAACAGTTAAAAATTGTTATTCGGGTTGGTCAAAGAACGCGCTGCCGTAACTTTGCTTTAGTATCTCTGCTGTCTTTCCATATTTTCAGCTAGACTTTTAATATGTTGTCAAACATTCATCAGTGTTAACGTTAAACGCATTTGAAGCTAGAGTTGTTCGAGTTCGAGATTTTTAAATAAAAGCCGGCGTAATGGAAGTTCAGTTTGTCAGAATTTGTCATGCTTAGCTGCAAAACACACATCGGCGAACGCTCTTTTTCATCGATAACCAGGGATTTTTTTGGATTTTCACACAAACAAAACTGAGCAGTATTTAAAGACAAACGTTTTTGTGCCTTGATGAATCATCACGTGTTGCTTGCAATTCAGGCGAAACTCAAACTCGCAAACTGTTATTACTTTTCGGTCGCGATAGACTCTCGGCCAAAATCCCTGCAAAAGTGTGGTAAGAGTAGGAAAACTTTGAAGTTCTGAAACGCTGCTATATCCAAATATATCCAGTTGATTTTTTACTATGTTATGTAAAAGCTATTGATCTTCAACATATGTAAAATTTGGACTGGAGTAATGTGGAGTACTCTTTAAATGAGCAGCGGAGCACAACTTGGTCATGATAAGCGGGACATTCCTGCATTCAACACAGTCTTATTTCACTCAAATTTGAGCAGCTTACGACGAAAATACTTAAGTGATGTTCCAAAAGACAAAATAGTATTGAGTTCGGGGCTAAAAATATCAAAGAGGCCTTTAAAAAGACGTTACTGGTAGCTTAAAAATAAAGAAAGAAAATGTCATTTCCGGTTTGTCGAGAGGAGATTTTTGGCAGCCATTAATTGCACCGGAAGCGCGGAAGGAGCGCTCGTGCCAGTCTTTCTCCGCATCACACATTGGACCAAGAGCGGACTGCCCGTTTCACCGCCCGGCCTTTTTCCGCCCTGCTAGCGCACGTTCTCCCGCGCTTCGCCTCCGCTCACGCGTATTGGGCTTTGATTGGTTTACTGGATTTCTTTTGTCCTTTGTGATTGGCCAAAGCTTGACCAAAGTCAAACCAAAACCGCTCTAAATAACATCCCGCGAATTAGCATATTTATTCATGTTGCCGATGCGTCCAAACCTGGCCAAGTCTTATGATAGGGACAATTCCACAAACGAGGAAGATGAAGTAAATCCATCGATGTGATTGTCTACGCGAGAGGGCAAGATACGGACTCGCCAATTTTATCCGGCAAAAAGTATGTTTTTATGCATTGTAGTAAATTCTTTATTGACTAAGGTCGTTCGTTTCAGAAGACTGACTTTCCTGACCTTAAATAATATCGTTTTCCTTCCTTGACCATTTCCTTCCCTGTGACAAGCCTGTCCTCAATCGAGCACTTAACCACGAGGCTGCCACATCACAGAGTCTTTTCTCAGTAAGAAACTTAAATAGTAATTAACATAGTAAATTTTTATCATCTTTATCATTAAACCAGAAAGGAATGATGCTGGTCATTCGACATTAGGGCCAAATGTGTTATCAAATGCCATGAATTAAAACTCTGCCAAAATCCATCAACTACATGTATTGTACTTACTTAGCTCTCCAACGGAAAAAAAACAGGCTGACATGATTGTTTCTTTCCTTACCTGCAAATGTTTAATGATTACTATTACTGAAAATAGAAATGAAAGAGCTGAAAATGTTTAAATGTAAACTTGTTTGTTTTTGATCATTGGTCCATTAAAACAAAAAAGGCAACACGACATAGAGCATAAATTATGTTGCTTAGCATTTTTAGGCTGGTTTTCACTAGCAAAAGAGTACGGGTCTGTTGAAATACTGTTGAAACTGTGGGGACCCTACAGTTTGAGGTTCCTTGACTTTCATGGGCCGCCTCGCACATGGGCGGCCGCGTGAGTTAACATGGAGAACTTGCTGAATGTGGAACATTTTTAGTGATCGTTAAGTTTGTTGAGTTAATTCATCATTAAGTAGTCGTAGAACCTGCTTACAACACGGTAGGAGTCATAGTAATATGAACCAGACTCCGACCCCATATGTAACCAGGATGGCAGGATGTCCTCCCCCCTGACTAACCCCTATTCACTCCCCACTTACTAAACGCACCCCCCCCCTCCCAACACGCCACCGCATGAAACAAACTCACGTGGGTAAATGTTCTAAAAAGGGTTATATGCACGACATCTTTCCATTGATGGCCAACAGCAACATTTCCCGAGTTGGTTCCTTGTTAGCCCAGTTCAAGTTTTTAAGGGGAACTTCAAAATGAATACAACCTATTTGAAGAATTCCCACCGGCATGACCTGTTCATAATTTCGGGAGAGCTTTCAGAAATCCTTGACTTGAGTGTTCAATCACTATCACGAGCACAGTTCAGTTTGTATAATAACACAGCTCCTCAACTGGGTAAAACAGAACTGTCAGAGAGGATAGGAAGAGGGCGTCTTTGATTTGATTTAATTACGTGGTGGTATCGCGTGAAATTAATCACTGATAAATCATTGAATCACTGACAGTTTCTTCAGGGCTGCAACTGAATTTTTGATTTTCTTTTGAGATCAATGGAGAAATCTGAGATCAGTGGAGAAATCTGAGTTCAAAGTGAAAGTGAAGAATGATCATCGCAGTATATTTTCCAATTTAAGCAATAGACCTTTTTCGCTTGTACATTTTGTTTTCCCAATACAGATCATGTGACGATACTCAGGAGATTTGATCCTTTGTCTTGTTCATTAAAAAGAGAGCATGCAAGCATGAATATGTTTGCAGGTACTCTTTTTAATGAGCAAGACAAAGGATCAAATCTCCTGAGTATCATCACATGATCTGTACTGGGAAAACAAAACGTACAAGCGAAAAAGGTCTATTGGAAAGAAAAAGCCTGAAAAAATCAGGGCTTCAACGGGATTCGAACCCGTGACCTCCGCGATACCAGGGCGATGCTCTACCAATTGAGCTATGAAGCCACACGTTGGAAGCGAGGTCAATTTAAGCAATTTTTTAAGCAATTTTCCAATTGCTTAAATTGGAAAAGATACTGCGATGATCATTCTTCACTTTCATCTACAACCGCAGTTCATATATGGGAAATCTGTCTGAATCTAACTTTTATACCACTAACTTGAGTAAGAAGGAGGGAGGACACGCTAAATAAAAGAAGCATTATTTTTTTGCCATGGACATTACAGCGCCAATATTTAAGGGGGCTTATACCCAAAGTCGAGGAAGAGCATGAATTTGGAGCTTTATACTGACACTAGATCCAGTTCTCCACGAAACTCCGATGCAGGATGCAGAGGGATATTCTGTTAAGACTTCCTGTGATAATCTTGGACCCAGTACTCCTCATGTAATTTTCGTATCATGATCGAGTACTACCCATCTCTTATCTTAATTCGCAACCGTGAAAGCCAGTCAAAATAATTCATCAACAAACAATAAACTGCATTTTAACACCTTTATTGCCTTACTACTTTTACAACCATTGCTTCCTTCATGTGCTAAGACAGTATAATGTCTAGAGGTGCAAACATTACTAATCTACAACTGAAAAGTGGTTTTCCGTGCTCAAGATGCAACCAAGCGAAAGAACCTTCATTCGTTTTCGACCGTTCCATTAACGTCGGCCGTTGTGTTGATATCCGACAGCAACATTCCCTGAGTTGGTTCCCTGTTGGCCGACATTACCACCGGTCGCGCCAAAGGACATCTGCCGTTTGCCGTTCAATTGATGTCCAACAGCAACATTTCCTGAGTTGGTTCCCTGTTGGCCGACATTGCCAGCGGTCGCGCCAAAGGACATCTGACGTCGGCCAGGCTCCTCCAGCTCTGTTTCTATAAAAAAAGGCGCCGAACATTAGAATGAAATTTTCTTTTAATCTAAGCGTATTTTTTTTTATAGAAGTCCTTATACGAAGCATGTCACAAAGGAACAAAGGAACACAAATTATTATCTAAATAACAAGCAAGCTGTCATGGCATTATACAGTTTTCTACCAGAAGTTGTACACACCACGTCTGCCATAGTAGCCGCCGTTCCATTGACTTCCAACAGCAACATTTCCCGAGTTGGTTCCCTGCTGGCCAACACTGCCGGCGGTGTTGCCGAAACTCATATAAGTGCGGCGGCCAGGCTCCTTCAGTTCCAGCTCTGTAAAGCACAAGTGCCAAGCATTTTGTAATTGTATGAAACTCATACGAAGCATGTCACAAAGGAACAAAAATTATTACGAACATAACAAGCAAGAAATCAAGGCATTATACTACAGTCTTCTAGAAGAAGCTGTTGTACACACCTCGTCTGCCATAGTAGCCGCCGTTCCATTGATGTCCAACGGCAACATTTCCCGAGTTGGTTCCCTGTTGGCCAACACTGCCGGCGGTGTTGCCGAAACTCATATAAGTGCGGCGGCCAGGCTCCTTGAGTTCCGGCTCTGTAAAGCACAAGTGCCAAAAATTTCTAATTGTATGAAACTCACTTTTCCTTACTATAGAGAGCTTTTTAAATGAAGAAGGCCAAAAAGAAACTTGCGAATTCTCTTTAAGTCTCTATCACTAATAAATAAATATAAATAAATATTATCCTGTTTTAACCCCAAAATATGATTATGATGATAATGATGTGTTTCATTCTGTAAAACAAAGGCCACATCACAGCTGGTGGATTAAATCAACAGTTTTCCTTAAACACAGAGCGCTTTAAAGGGTATTCATTTTTAACAATGACATCGAATCACGCAAGCAAAGTCAACAGCAAAGTCACATTAGCGCGAGAAAGTAAAAATGCTATTACACCTGGTTAGCGAGTGTACAGTAGCATCAAACCCAAGAACAAGCTTAATACAGTACTATTGTTACTTTCAAAAGTCAAATGGAAACGGCTGCTAGCTATAGCAATAAACTAACAGACATACCGGTCATCTGGTTTTCAACCTCCTCAGCATCACGGAACGGAGGGCGAGGAAATGCCATCGCCAGGCCCAAAGAGATGAAGAAAAAAACAAAGCACTTCATATTCCTTCAGAGGAACGCAACAGAAATTAGTGGAATTCTACTAGTATACCAATACAAATGCTGCAATCCAGCTGGTTGAGCTATTGCACACTATTTAATTTAGTCATAATAACTGAATTACCATTATGCGATGACTATCAGTACTACGTACACAGCTACAGTGTTTCAAATGACAATTTAGTCCGGAGGGCGCGGCAGCGCGTATAAAACATGAGGCCATAGTTCAATCGGTCATCTGCCTCGTTGTCTATCACTGACCACAAAGAAATTTCTCACAATCTCATATACTAATTATAACTACTGTAATTTGTTTGTCAGTGTAACCGTGTGCAAATAAATTAACGCTCTCGTAAATCTGCAAGCTCGTTCAATCCAGTCGTATCACTTGCTATATATGCAAGCTTGCCGAGAATACATGTATTAGAAGTTGTAAAACGAAAGGAAAACATAGGCTGAGAAAATTAGGATATCGGCTCCATGCAGGGAATTTACCTTTTGAGACTGAATCTCTAATTGCTTGTCAGTAGAAAGTTCTCGGACACTCTAAAATCCTATCTTGTAATCTCCGTCTTTGTGAACTAGTTGATGTGTCAAACAAGGTCTGTTTAAATAACATCCTGAAGTAGAAGATTTATTCATGTTACGTTTGAGCTCATAGGATTCTGTAAGATGCAAAAGGAAACGGATGTATGTAGGAAACAGACGCTGGGAATGTACCAGAGGAAACGGAAACTCCCCAGCTTCAAGGAGGGCAAACAATAGGAGAAAAATAACCAAGACTCAAGAAGCTTAAGTGGGCTCTTGTTTATTTTCCTCACTAAAAATATTAAGCTTTGCTTCACGCTAGAGAAGTGTATTCCTCACGAATGAAGAGGCACAGATAGTCACGGCACCCTTATCTTGCACAAAAATTATGGAAACCCTTTCCAAATGCATCCAGATGCACACTGAAATATAGAGCAATTCCGTTACAGAACAAAAGGCTTTTAAAAACGGGGGTCGAGTGGTGAGGAACGAGCGATGTTAAGGCGGGGATACACCCAGAAATTCTGTAAAGATCGGATTTTTGTTTTCGCCGGAATTTGAATCTTAAGGTGTTAAAGTTTTACTTGAGAAACATTTCTTAGCCATGAAAACAGTTTAAAAATGTTTTTTTTCATGGCCCCATCTTAAGCAGCCGTTGTCGCCCATCACCCCTCGTCACCCATCGCCCCTCACCTGTCGTGATACCATTCATTCATGCCTATGCTGAACATTTGGCACAATTTATCAGACAATGGTAATTATAATCCATCAAATATTTTGGCTCGCGCGCGATTGCAAAAGCCTCAATCCATATAAAAGGAAAGAACTACAGGAAACGGAAAACAATTAAGATTTCAAGACCTCTTGAACCTGTTGCATGCGATGAATCGTCTGTAAGTAGGTTTGTTCGTGGTCTCTGAGAAGAAGAAGAAGAAGAAGAGTATGCAATCGGCTTTAAACTCGGTTGGACCCCAGGACTCGGATGCATGAAGCTTCCCAGTAAAACAACCACAGAGTTGCAGACCAGTCGTTATGGCTTAGAACGGTTGAAAAACAATTCCACAATTCGTTTCAGCCTGACCAACCGTGAACATTTTTCGCAATTATCCAAAATTTAACTAAGCCAACGGGGCCATTTCTCCAAGTAATAGTTGTTGCAATTTTCAGCGGTTAGACATTCAGACGAGGCGAAACTGGGTCAATACAATGCCTTTTTTTAATGATACACTCTTTTTCATATACAAGAACGTCTAATTTTAGTCAGTATTTCAATAAATCAATGCTGAGAGGAAAACAATACTTCAGACTTTGTATGACCTGATCACTTTGATGGTGTGGAAGATATTTGGAACAGTTATAAATAAGAACTGCTGATTATTACAAACCGAGGTGTGTGTCATGCAATAACAAAACCATTGTTAATGTTATACAAAACATGCCCTTAAGTATTTGGGTTAATTTACATTTTTGTTACCTTTAATCGACTCTGAACTGAAGAACGTTCTTAATACGTTCGTAGAATTTTGGTCAATCATACAGAGAGGTTCTTTTATAAAAAAAAGAGTGTACGCAAATTCAGAAGCTCAAATCCTAACTAATGAGTGCGATTTTCGCTGCCATCATTCATAATTACAACGAAATTCAACGAACCTTGAAAATATTAAAAGAAAAATAAAACAAACAAACAACCCACACACTCAACTAGGCAAGATTGGGCGATCTTTCCCGCTTGGAATCACTCGCTGCTTCCCCCAAGAAAATGGTGTTCTTTATGATAAATAAATCCTCTCTCGAACAAGCTTGTTGGCTCAAAATTATTGGATGTTGTGTATATATAATATGGATATTTATTATCCAACTCTGCTTCGTAGAGTGCAAATATCGCGCGAAACGAGTACAAATATCACACGATATTTGTACTCGTCTCATTCCTCCCGGCCGCGTGAACTTCAAAACCTTGGCAAGTCAGAATTTTGGGAAAAGAAATCGTTGGATAATAAATCTCTTATTAGACGTTTTGGTGTGTAGTATTGCTGTATATTTTTACTCGTTGTTTGTATTTTGACTCGCCCTACGGGCTCGTCAAAATACCGCACAACTCGTAAAAATATACAGCGATACTACACACCAAAACGTCTAATAAGATATATTTATGGACCCCACTGCGAGTCTTGGACAATAAACACGTAAAAAGGCCAATATATCATCAGCTTGATCAGTAACTCGTATTTAATAGATGAAGCAAATATTTCGAGTGCACAATGGGAGCGAATGTATTTACCAAGTGGGAAACCTGAAGCAAATCAACGAAAAACGATTGAAATACGATTACTAGTTTAGAAAATTCAATTTAGGTAATGAACATTTCAGGTAGGGTAAGTGAGAGGTACATCATTGTCTTTGCCCTCGCGATATTCTAACCCTTTGATATCGGAATTTACACAATCGAAGGTTCGGCACGGGGTATTCAAGTAGAAGAAAAAGCACAAGCATTGAAATAAAAGTGAGGCCTTGGAGCCATTACTGGCTCATAGCTACCGGAGCTCTATATCCCGGTTTCTGTAGCATGAAGCAGCTGGAAGTATTTCTACTCCACCTCCTGGACAATGTACCCGGCCAGGGCTCGAACCAGAGCGCCCGCTCCGGAGTCAAGCACACTAACCATGAGTCCATCGCGCATCCCACAAGCATTGAAATTAATGCCTTAAATTATGAGTGATGAAACTATGGAGTACTTGCTGACAGCCCTTTATAAACCCTTCGGTATACGTACAGTGAGAAAACAACTTAGCTTTGCACAAGCCACATACCGAGTTTTTAATTATATCAACGTAATTTCCAGTACAGTAGGGCATGGAGTAGTATTCCACCTAATGTAAGAACTACCAGATTTTTTATTAAGTTTAAAATATAAGATCACCTTATGTCCTACTCGTTCTCCCACAAGCGAATCATGCAAATCAGTTTTTCTCCTAAAAAGCTAAGGATGCTTACAAGATACAGCCATTCAAAAAATTTAGTAACAAATGTATGGATTGCCGGACACTTGTCCGGAAATCCATACATTTCTTTGCAAATTTTGAAGTTTTTGAATGGCTGTATCTTGTTCAATATTAGCCCAATTAACACGAAACCTTTTGGAAAGCTTGGTGTGCTCTTTCTAAATATATGGGTCTTGCGTTGTTAATCCCATAATACACGGATTCGTACCCAGGTCCCCACGGTATGAAATCCGGCAATTTAAATCAACTCCAATCGTGAAGGATATTTTACTAATATGTCACGTGACACTCGTGCATCCAGTTCTCTTCAATATTTCTGGCCAGGGAAATCGAGTACTACCCGCCTCTTAAAATATCTAAAGGCTAATAAAAGTAGCATTCACCAGCAAACAGTAAACTGCATTTTAAACGCCTTAGTTGCTTTACTTCCTTCACAACCTCCCTTCATTTGCTAGGATAACATTAAGTCTACAGGTGTATTACTAAACTGCAAGTGTAGTCTGTTTTCCTTGCTCAAGATGCAACCGAGGAAAAGAACCTGCATTCATTTTCGGCCGTTCCACTGATGTCCAACAGCAAGACTCCCTGAGTTGGTTCCTTGTTGGCCCAGTTCAAGTTTAAGGGGAATTTCAAAATGAACACAAGCTATTTGAATTGAAAACTTCCCACCATGACATGTTCATAATTTTAGGAGAGCTTTCATAAATCCCTGATTTGAGTGTTCAATCTCTCTCCTCCGCAGTGGTTCGAACGTTCGTTGTATAAATCCGTTGTGCGAAGTGAGTGCAGGCGCAAAGTCGAATGTTTCGACCAGGCGCAGAACCACCGCCAGATACCACGCCCAACATGGCCGCCATCCGGGGGAGGCAATTTCGCAGGGGTGGCTTGCGTACCTTATATCGGTAAAAATGGCGTGCAAGATTTTGAGGTTAAGTGATGAGCTAAAACATACTTGAATTCATGAAAATCGGGAAAAGGTTGTTGCTCTCATGAAAACTGTTTTTCTAAGCGTCTATTGTTTAGCTCCGAGGGGTTGAGCCATCACTATCGAATTCAACATTCTCGAGATCGTGTATTTGGTGATGAAGAAATGAAGCGGAGAAAAAATGTGCTCGGGAAACTCATGGCTAGTGAAACTCTGAACAACATCGCAATTCAGTCTTAAAAGAGACAAGAACAAGTAAGTTTTTTTAACATTTGTCTGCTCGGCGAACTGAACAATTTTCTTTGTGAAATCATTGTAAATTGAGCTTAATCTTCGCATACATTTATTTAAAGGAAAGTAATTTTTTCTCTTTTACATCTGCGGTGATGGGTAAATCCCTTGCAGATTACATATAATAGATGTAGATGTAGATAACAATATTTCAGTGGTGAGAACCAAACGATGATTAAGCTTATCCTTTTGTTTACTTCTTTTTATTAACGGGATTTTTACAGAAACTCTAAATTCAACGTTTGAAAATAATAGGAAAAAATAAATATAAGATATATAGATTGCAAGTTGAGATTTACCTTGAATAGACAGCTCTTGAAGAGGACAGTCCAGCTGATGCGAATCGTCCGCCATATTATTGTTTTTCCAAGGGAAAAAGAGGACATGCAAGACTACCCCTAGCGGGTTTCAGGGGGGCCTTCGAAGATCACAGATATGAAATTACTTTGCAAAAAAACTAATGCAAACTGTAGCGACATAATTAGCAATAAGTTTCTGTGAGTTTCAAGCTGTCAAATGGAGCCAAAGATGAGATATTTATCGATGTACGAGAAAACGACAAGGATGTACGAGAAATCGACTTACATCAGGCAGAGGCTCCTGCGCTTTCCACCGTCGCCGCCGGTAACCCTGTGCCTGCACTAACATTACTCAGCGGATCCTCTTAGAGCCCTTAGAACCTCTTCAGAGGAGAGAGCTGTTCAATTACTATGACGAGCACAGTTCAGTTTGGATAATAACACAGCTCCTCTACTGGGTAAACAGAACTGTCAGAGAGGATAGGAAGAGGGCGTCTTTGATTTGATTTAATGCGTGGTGGTATCGCGCGAAATTAAATCATTGATAAATCATTAAATCACTGACAGTTTCTTAAGGGTTACAACTGAATTTTTGATTTTCTTTTGAGATAAATGGACAAATCTGAGATCAGTGGGAAATCTGTCTGAATCTAACTTTGATACCACTATCTTGAGTTGAGAAGGAGGGAGAACACGCTAAATAAAAGAAGTCAGCTTTTTTTGCAATTGAGATTACAGGGCCAATATTTAAGGGGGCTTGTATCCAAAGTCGAGGAAGAGCATGAATTTGGAGCTTTATTTTACATGAAGATGCTGACACTAGATCCAGTTCTCCATAACACTCCGATCGTGAGGGATATTTTGCTAAGACTTCCTGTGATACTCTTGGACCAATGTTCTCCTCATGTGAAATTTGCGTATAATAATCGATTACTACCCATCTCTTATCCTAGGTCGCAACTGTGAAAGCCAGTCAGAATACTATTCATCAGTAAACAAAACTGCATTTTAACACCTTTATTGCCCTACTACTTTTACAACCATTGCTTCCTTCATGTGCTAAGACAGCATAAAGTCTAGTTGTGCAAACATTACTAAACTATAACTGAAAAGTGGCTTTCCGTGCTCAAGATGCAACCAAGCGAAAGAACCTTCATTCGTTTTCGACCGTTCCATTAACGTCGGCCGTTGTGTTGAGGAGATCCGACGACAGCAACACCCTGTTGGCCGACATTGCCACCGGTCTCGCCAAAATAATAACCGCGGCGGCCAGGTTCCTTCAGTTCCGGCTCTGTAAAGCACAAGTGCCAAGCATTTTGTAATTGTATGAAACTCATAAGAAGCATGTCACAAAGGAACAAAAGTTATTACGAACATAACAAGCAAGAAATCAAGAAATTATACTACAGTCTTCTAGAAGAAGCTGTTGTACACACCTCGTCTACCATAGTAGAATTCATGTCCAACGGCAACATTTCCCGAGTTGGTTCCCTGCTGGCCAACACTGCCGGCGGTGTTACCGAAACTCATATAAGTGCGGCGGCCAGGCTCCTTCAGTTCGAGCTCTGTAAAACACAAGTGCCAAGCATTTTGTAATTGTATGAAACTCATACGAAGCATGTCACAAAGGAACAAAAATTATTACGAACATAACAAGCAAGAAATCAAGGCATTATACTACAGTCTTCTAGAAGAAGCTGTTGTACACACCTCGTCTGCCATAGTAGCCGCCGTTGAATTGATGTCCAACGGCAACATTTCCCGAGTTGGTTCCCTGCTGGCCAACACTGCCGGCGGTGTTGCCGAAACTCATATAAGTGCGGCGGCCAGGCTCCTTCAGTTCCGGCTCTGTAAAGCACAAGTGCCAAAAATTTCCAATTGTGTGAAACTCACTTTTCCTTACTATAGAGAGATTTTTAAATGAAGAAGGCCAAAAAGAAACTTGCGAATTCTCTTTAAGTCTCTATCACTAATAAATAAATATAAATAAATATTATCCTGTTTTAACCCCAAAATATGATTATGATGAAAATGATGCGTTTCGTTCTGTAAAACAAAGGCCACATCACAGCTGGTGGATTAAATCAACAGTTTTCCTTAAACACAGAGGGCTTTAAAGGGTATATAGTCCAGCTTAGTCTCATTTTTAACAATGACATTGAATCACGCAAGCAAAGTCAACAGCAAAGTCACATTAGCGCGAGAAAGTAAAAATGCTATTACATCTGGTAAGCGAGTGTACAGTATCATCAAACCCAAGAACAAGCTTAATACAGTACTATTGTTACTTTCAAAAGTCAAATGAAAACGACTGCTAGCTATAGCAATAAACTGACGGACATACCGGTCATCTGGTTTTCAACCTCCTCAGCATCACGGTACGGAGGTTGAGGAAAAGCCATCGCCAGGCCCAAAGAGATGAAGAAAAAAACAAAGCACTTCATATTTCTTCAGAGAAACGCAACAGAAATTAGTGGAATTCTACTAGTATACCAATACAAATGCTGCAATCCGGTTAGTTGAGAATTGCACACTATTTAATTTAGTCATAACAACTGAATTACCGTTATGCGATGAGTATCAGTACTACATACACAGCTACAGTGTTCAAATGACAATTTAGTCCGGAGCGTGCGGCTGCGCGTATAAAACATGAGGCCATAGTTCATTTGGTCATCTGCCTCGTTGCCTATCACTGATCTCAAAGAAATTTCTCCCTAAGTGGGCTCTTGTTTATTTTTTTCATTAAAAACATTAAGTTTTGCTTCAAGCTAGAGAAGTATATTCCTCACGAATGAACAGGTAGAGATATTTTATTTTATAGTCACGGCACCGTTATCTTGCACAGAAATTATGCATCCAAAATGCATCCAAATGCGGAAAACAATTAAGGTTTCAAAAACGTTTCAGCCTGACCAACCATGAACATTTTTCGCAATTATCCGAAATTTAAATAAGCCAACGAGGCCATTTCTCCAACTAATAGTTGTTGCAGTATTTAGCGGTGAGACATTCAGACGAGGCGAAAAGTGGGTCAATACAAAGCCTTTTTGTAGCGCCTTTTTAATAATACGCTCTTCTTTTATATAAGATCGTCTAATTTTGGAGCTAAGGCTGAACGTTATTCTTTTTTTTGCGATTTGAGGCGGAAAATACTCTTAAGATGTTGTTAAATTTACATGATATACACAGTATTTCAATAAATGCTGAGAGGAAAATTACCTTGATAATACTTCAGACTTTGTATCACCTGATGACTTTGATAGTGTGGAAGTTATTTTGGAACAATTATAAATAAGAACTTCTGATTATTACAAACCGAGATATGTGTAATAAGAAAACCATTGTTAATGTTTTACAAAACATGCCCTTAAGCATTTGGGTTAATTTGGGTTAATAAAACGGACTGGAAAATTCGAGTCGGAAAGCCAGGTTATGTGTTTATTTTAAGAAATTAAATGATGTTGTCACCATAGTCTGCGTATTTTGAGAGTGGAAAAGTTGAATTTTTTAAATAAATGAATATCATAAACATTTTGCTCATTGGGTTTGTTAAATTAGAAAGAAACCAACGGTTTCTTAACGTGAAATAATTTCTAAAGACAGTCAGTTCGTTTCGTTCTCACTCGACTGCCGACGAGACTGCTCGAGTATTTTTTGTTCTTCTTCCTGCTTCTCGTACCTGTTCACGGTCTCGACAAGATTTTTTGGTACTTATCTTTCACCCTGTCACGTAAAATATGGAATTTCTTCCGGTTTTCCAATAGCTGGCAACTTAGAATTGAAGGCAAGTGTAAAATGTGGCGTAAAATGTAGTAACAGGAATACGTACTGAGCTAGAATCGTCTCCTTGAGTTAATGTCTTCGTTTAAAGTACGTACTCTTCCGAGAAAGTCCAAATCTTCTCAACAGCTTAGCTCCTTGTGAAGAACTGAATATTGTCTGTTGCTTTACCTTGTTTAAGTAAGGCTTAATAATGCAATTGTTGCATACGAAATTGACATCGATATCTGTGAATTTGAAAAGTCATATTACTGAAGCTCAAGTTGCAACTGCCAATACCTGCCGGTCCTTGTAGAGACTGAAAAACATCGCATGTCCACCTGCATTTATCTGGGGTACGCTTCTTAATATTTACTTAACGAAAAATTTTCATCGAGTGGGAAAAACTGAAAATTTGTCCTTATGCTAGGGATTTTAAGAAACTTCAGACCATCCAAAAATTAATGTCAACGCTAACAAACACTAGCTCTTCCCGTTCCCAATGTCATCTGTCATCTGCACTTAGGGGAATTCAATATCATTTCAGTTCGGAAATGTTTTCAGCGAAAATTGAGCTCCAAATGAAAAGGCCAAACATGACAATAAAAAAGAACTTAAAACACTTTGAAAACTGATATTTTCGCACTAATGTGACATCTCAAGCAAACATGTTATTAATACGTTCAAATTGGTGTTCAAATAGTGTTTAATTATCGTTCATTGACGAGTGAAAAGCTTGTTCAAATACAACGGTGCTAACAGAGGATAAAAGAGTGCCGTGAATTTGAAATACCTAGCTATTTGTTAAATGAAATTTGAAAAATTAAAAGCTATGAAACTGATTATTGATACAGGAAAATTACAATAAACGAGCACAGTTGTTAACAAAAGAATATGAATTAGGGTGTACTAGGCAAGTTAGTCACCTGCTTCTAAGGGAATTATTGTTTTGCTTCAGAAATCAGCTTTTTTTCATTAAAACTGAGTACCAAGACGACGAAACCATTGAAAGAGCTTAATTTAAAACGAACCTGCAGGTTGTCAGATTATAGTTACATTTCAAGCTCATGCGATAATTATTGGAGAAATATTGGAATCGGAATACTGCTTAATATTAAAGTAATATTTCGAACTACTCTTCCGAGATAGTCCAAATCTTCTCGACAGCTTAGCTTCCTGTGGAGAACTGAATCTTGCCTGTTGCTTTCTGTCTTGATTTAAGAAGGGCTAATAATGAAATTGTTGAATACCAAATTGACGGCTGTAACAAGTTTGAAAAGTCCTATCATTGAAGCTCAAACTACAATTGCCAATCCCTGCTGGGACTTGTAGAGACTGAAAAACAGCGCGTGCCCACCTACACGGTTTTGGGGCAGGCATCTTAATCTTTACTTAAAAGAAAAAAAATTCGTTTGAAATAATCTCAGGATAATTTTATAAGTTCCTGATTAAGAAATAAAAGAAGAACATTCGACATTTCCTCGACTTGAAACTGAGTTAAAGAACATTAAATTGTTTAAAATACCTGATGGGCTTTGTATGTAGACTTATAACTTTACTCTAGACAAATGCAGTTGCGCATGCGCTCTTTTTCATTTTCAATACGTGCAGGTACGACTCGACAACTGAATACTGAGCTTTAATAATACTTTTTCCAATAATGTGCTGTTTAAAATATTAATGGGCGACTCTTACAGCGCAGAAAGCATCAGATTAATTTCATAGCTTTGCAAGTTTTACAAACAAAACTTGTTAAATTCCTTGATGGACTATTTGTTTTTGTTTCCCCAAATTGGTTTTCAACCAACTTATTGCTAAGGTTAACGTTTTCATTTTCGAAGGTAAATTTCTTAAAAGTGTCCGATTTCAGCCTTACAACGAGCCAAGCCATTTTTTATTTGGAAAG
Organism: Micromussa lordhowensis; assembly: GCA_964020085.1. Classification (NCBI taxonomy): domain Eukaryota; kingdom Metazoa; phylum Cnidaria; class Anthozoa; order Scleractinia; family Lobophylliidae; genus Micromussa; species Micromussa lordhowensis. The sequence continues at coordinate 5,732,382 of OZ026607.1, forward strand.
GGTTATTTCTGGCAGCCAGTAGTGATACATATCAATAAGTAATAGCTACAAACAATAGCCTTTTGTAAATCTATGTAAATATTCAACTAGCTTTGTTTTTCATAATTGTAGTTTTATTTCAGTAATGATTAAGGCTAATGCTGATACAGGAAAATTACAATAAACGAGCACAGTTGTTAACAAAATAATATGAAGTAGGGTGTACTAGGCAAGTTAGTCACCTGCTTCTAAGGGAAGTATAGTTTCGCTTCGGAAATCAGCTTTTTTTACATTAAAACTGAGTACCAAGACGACGAAACCATTGAAAGAGCTTAATTTAAAACGAAAGTGCAGGTTGTCAGATTATAGTTACATTTCAAGCTCATGCGATAATTATTGGAGAAATATTGGAATCGCAATACTGCTTAATATTAAAGTAATATTTCCAGCTACTCTTCCGAGAAAGTCCAAATCTTCTCGACAGCTTAGCTTCCTGTGGAGAACTGAATCTTGCCTGCTGCTTGAGTCTCGATGATTTAAGAAGGTCTAATAATGAAATTGTTGAATACCAAAATGACGGCTGTAACAAGTTTGAAAAGTCCTATCATTGAAGCTCAAACTACAATTGCCAATCCCTGGGACTTGTAGAGACTGAAAAACAGCGCATGCCCACCTACACGTTTTTGGGGCAGGCATCTTAATATTTACTTGAAGAAAAAAACATTTTGTCGTTAAAACGTTTTAAAACGAAATATTTAAAGATCTTTATTTAAAGCATATTTAGATCAGTTAGCAGTTTACTAAAACAATCAGATTATTCACTCTCGACTTCTGTGAGGTAAGAATTGATGACGCCGACGTTTTCTCGTTTTTCTTAAGTTTCAGAGGAAACGATTTAGAGACGTTACCGAATAATGGAATTTCTTTAAAATAACGAAAGAAGGTCATTCTCCGTTACTTGAATTAAAGAACTTTAAATTGTTTAAAATACTGATGAGCGCTTAGAAACGACTGCTAATCCAAATGACAATTCATTAAAGCGCCAATTTTGCTAAAGCGTGAAATTTAAACTATAGGTTAAGAAATAATCTCAGTGTCAATTTATGACCAATGTCTTTATAAAATAACGACGTTTCCCCATTTTTTCTTAAATTTAAGAGGACCATTTAGAAAAATTTCGCAGGATAATTTTATAAGTTCCTGATTAAAAAATAAAAGAAGAACGTTCGACATTTCCTCGACTTGAACCTGAGTTAAAGAACATTAAATTGTTTAAAATACCTGATGGGCTTTGTATGTAGACTTAACTTTACTCTAGACAAATGCAGTTGCGCATGCGCCCTTTTTCATGTTCAATACGTGCAGGTACGTCTCGACAACTGAAAACTGAGCTTTAATAATAATAAGGCTAATGTTGATACAGGAAAATTACAACAAACGAGCACAGTTGTTAACGAAAGAATATGAATTAGGGTGTACTAGGCAAGTTAGTCACCTGCTTCTAAGGGAATTATTGTTTCGTTTCGGAAATCGGCTTTTTTTTATTAAAGCTGAGTACGAAGACGACGAAACGTGACCATTTGAAAGACCTTAACATAACACGAACGCTAAAGGCTGTCAAATTGTAGTTACATTTCAAGCTCAATAATTATTGGTGAAATATTGGAATCGGAATATTACTTAATTATCATTCATTGTTATTGAAGTAATATCCCATCTTCTGAGATAGTCCAAATCTTATCAACAGCTTAGCTTCCTTTCGAGGGGTCTAATGATGAAATTGTTGAATACAAAATCGACAGCTGTAACAAGTTTGAAAAGTGCTATTATTAAAGCTCAAATACTGCCAATCCCTGCTGGCACTTGTAGAGACTGAAAAACAGCGCATGCCCACCTACAGTTATTTGGGGTACGCGTCTTAATATTTACTTAACGAAATTTAAACACAGAGAAATAATTTAAAAATCTTTACTTAAACTTTACATGATATACACAGTATTTCAATAAATGCTGAGAGGAAAATTACCTTTATAATACTTCAGACTTTGTATCACCTGATGACTTTGATAGTGTGGAAGTTATTTTGGAACAATTATAAATAAGAACTTCTGATTATTACAAACCGAGATATGTGTAATAAGAAAACCATTGTTAATGTTTTACAAAACATGCCCTTAAGCATTTGGGTTAATTTGGGTTAATAAAACGGACTGGAAAATTCGAGTCGGAAAGCCAGGTTATGTGTTTATTTTAAGAAATTAAATGATGTTGTCACCATAGTCTGCGTATTTTGAGAGTGGAAAAGTTGAATTTTTTAAATAAATGAATATCATAAACATTTTGTTCATTGGGTTTGTTAAATTAGAAAGAAACCAACGGTTTCTTAACGTGAAATAATTTCTAAAGACAGTCAGTTCGTTTCGTTCTCACTCGACTGCCGACGAGACTGCTCGAGTATTTTTTGTTCTTCTTCCGGCTGCTTCTCGTACCTGTTCACGGTCTCGACAAGATTTTTTGGTACTTATCTTTCACCCTGTCACGTAAAATATGGAATTTCTTCCGGTTTTCCAATAACTGGCAACTTAGAATTGAAGGCAAGTGTAAAATGTGGCGTAAAATGTAGTAACAAGAATACGTACTGAGCTAGAATCGTCTCCTTGAGTTAATGTCTTCGTTTATAGTACGTACTCTTCCGAGATAGTCCAAATCTTCTCAACAGCTTAGCTCCTTGTAAAGAACTGAATATTGTCTGTTGCTTTACCTTGTTTAAGTAGGCCTAATAATGCAATTGTTGCATACGAAATTGACATCTGTGAATTTGAAAAGTCATGTTACTGAAGCTCAAGTACAGTTGCAACTGCCAATACCTGCCGGTCCTTGTAGAGACTGAAAAACATCGCATGTCCACCTGCATTTATCTGGGGTACGCTTCTTAATATTTACTTAACGAAAAATTTTCATCGAGTGGGAAAAACTGAAAATTTGTCCTTATGCTAGGGATTTTAAGAAACTTCAGACCATCCAAAAATTAATGTCAACGCTAACAAACACTAGCTCTTCCCGTTCCCAATGTCATCTGTCATCTGCACTTAGGGGAATTCAATATCATTTCAGTTCGGAAATGTTTTCAGCGAAAATTGAGCTCCAAATGAAAAGGCCAAACATGACAATAAAAAAGAACTTAAAACACTTTGAAAACTGATATTTTCGCACTAATGTGACATCTCAAGCAAACATGTTATTAATACGTTCAAATTGGTGTTCAAATAGTGTTTAATTATCGTTCATTGACGAGTGAAAAGCTTGTTCAAATACAACGGTGCTAACAGAGGATAAAAGAGTGCCGTGAATTTGAAATACCTAGCTATTTGTTAAATGAAATTTGAAAACTTAAAAGCTATGAAACTGATTATTGATACAGGAAAATTACAATAAACGAGCACAGTTGTTAACAAAAGAATATGAATTAGGGTGTACTAGGCAAGTTAGTCACCTGCTTCTAAGGGAATTATTGTTTTGCTTCGGAAATCAGCTTTTTTTTTCATTAAAACTGAGTACCAAGACGACGAAACCATTGGTAGTTACATTTCAAGCTCATGCGATAATTATTGGAGAAATATTGGAATCGGAATACTGCTTAATATTAAAGTAATATTTCGAACTACTCTTCCGAGATAGTCCAAATCTTCTCGACAGCTTAGCTTCCTGTGGAGAACTGAATCTTGCCTGTTGCTTTCTGTCTTGATTTAAGAAGGCCTAATAATGAAATTGTTGAATACCAAATTGACGGCTGTAACAAGTTTGAAAGTCCTATCATTGAAGCTCAAACTACAATTGCCAATCCCTGCTGGGACTTGTAGAGACTGAAAAACAGCGCGTGCCCACCTACACGGTTTTGGGGCAGGCATCTTAATCTTTACTTAAAAGAAAAAAAATTCGTTTGAAATAATCTCAGGATAATTTTATAACTTCCTGAATAAACAGTAAAAGAAGAACATTCGACATTTCCTCGACTTGAAACTGAGTTAAAGAACATTAAATTGTTTAAAATACCTGATGGGCTTGTATGCAGACTTAACTTTACTCGAGACAAATGCAGCTGCGCATGCGCTGTTTTCATGTTCAGTACGTGCAGGTAGGTCTCGACCTCTCTCCTCCGCAGAGGTTCAAGCAATCCGCTGTGCGAAGTGTACCGCAGGCACAAAGTCGAATGGATCGATCAGGCGGAGAACCTCTGCCAGATGTACGTCGATTTCTCGTACATCCTTATCGTTTTCTCGTACATCGATGGATTTCTCGGCTTTGGCTTCATTTGACAGCTTGAAACTCACAGAAACTCATTGCTAATTATGTCGCTACAGTTTGCATTAGTTTTTTTGTTACCTAGTTTCGTATTTTCCAAGAAAAGAAGCAAAACTGTTTTACTTCGAAAGCCTCCCTGAAACCCGTGAGGGGTAGTCTTGCATGTCCTAAAAACAATAATATTGCGAACGATTCGGATCAGCTGGCATGTCCTCTTCAAGAGCTCTCTCTTCAAGGTAAATTTCAACTTAAATAAAGTCTTGCAATCTATATATCTTATATTTATTTTTTCCTATTATTTACAAACGTTAAATTTAGAACTTCTGTAAAAATGCCGTTAATAAAACGAAGTAAACAAAAGGATAAGCTTAATCATCGTTTGGTTCTCACCACTGAAATCGTATTGTTATCTACATCTACATCTATCTATGTAATCTGCAAAGGGATTTACCCATCACCGCAGATGTAAAAGAGAAAAAAATTACTTTCCTTTAAACAAATGTATGCTAAGATTAAGCTCAATGCAACTTAAGACTTGAGCTTCGATTTCACAATGATTTCGCGAAGAAAATTGTTCAGTTCGCCGAGCAGACAAACGTTAAAAAAACTTACTTGTTCTTGTCTCTTTTAAGACTGAATTGCGATCCTGTTCAGAGTTTCACTAGCCATGAGTTTCCTGAGCACATTTTGTTCTTCTCTATATTTCTTCATCACCACTTACGCGATCTTGAGAATGTTGAATTCGATAGTGATCGCTCAACCACTCGGAGGTGAACGAAAGACGCTTAGGAAAGCAGTTCTCATGAAAGCAACAGACTTTTCCCGATTTCCATGCATTCAAGTATGTTTTAGCTAAACCTTCGACATCACTTAACCTCAAAATCTTGCACGCCATTTTTGCTGATACAAGGTACACAAGCCACCCCTGCGAGTAGCTCACAGGAAATTGCCTCCCCCGGATGGCGGCCATCTTGGGCGTGGTATCTGGCAGAGGCTCCCGCGCTTTCCGCCGTCGCCTGTAACTCTGTGCCTGCACTTACATTACTCAGCGGATCCTCCCCACCCGAAAAAAAACCTTTGAGCCTCTGCGGAGGAGAGAGGGTCTCGACAACTGAAAACTGAGCTTTAATAATACTTTTTCCAATAATGTGCCGTTCAAAATATTAATGGGCGATTCTTACAGCGCAGAAAGCATCAGATTAATTTTATGTCTTTGTAAGTTTTACAAACAAAACTTGTTAAATTCCTTGATGGACGATTTGGTTTTGTTTCCCCAAAATGGTTTTCAGCCAACTTATTGCTAAGGTTAACGTTTTCATTTTCGAAGGTAAATTTCTTAAAAGTTTCCGATTTCAGTCTTACAACGAGCCAAGCCGTTTTTTATTTGGAAAGTGGTTATTTCTGGCAGCCAGTAGTGATACATATATGTAATAAGTAATAGCTACAAACAATAGCCTTTTGTAAATCTATGTAAATATTCAACTTTGTTTTTCATAATTGTAGTTTTATTTCAGTAATGATTAAGGCTAATGTTGATACAGGAAAATTACAACAAACGAGCACAGTTGTTAACAAAAGAATATGAATTAGGGTGTACTAGGCAAGTTAGTCACCTTCTTCTAAAGGAATTGTTGTTTCGTTTCGGAATCGGCTTTTTTTTTTATTAAGCTGAGTACGAAGACGTCGAAACGTGACTATTGAAAGACCTTAACATAACACGAACGCTAAAGGCTGTCAAATTATAGTTACATTTCAAGCTCAATAATTATTGGAGAAATATTGGAATCGGAATATTACTTAATTATCATTCATTGTTATTGAAGTAATATCCCATCTTCTGAGATAGTCCAAATCTTATCAACAGCTTAGCTTCCTTTCGAGAGGTCTAATGATGAAATTGTTGAATACAAAATCGACAGCTGTAACAAGTTTGAAAAGTGCTATTATTAAAGCTCAAATACTGCCAATCCCTGCTGGCACTTGTAGAGACTGAAAAACAGCGCATGCCCACCTACAGTTATTTGGGGTACGCGTCTTAATATTTACTTAACGAAATTTAAACACAGAGAAATAATTTAAAAATCTTTACTTAAAACACATTTAGATCAGTTAGCAGTTTTACTAAAACAACAAGATTGTTCGCTCTCGACTTCTGTGAGGTAAGACTTGAGGACGCCGACGTTTTCTCGTTTTTCGAAAATTTTAGAGGAACCGATTTAGAAACATTATACTGAATAATGGAATTTCTTAAAAGAACGAAAGAAGGTCATTCTCCGTTACTTAAAAACTGATGAGCGTTTGCAAACGACCGCTAATTGAAATGAAAATTCATTCAGCGCCAATTTTGCTAAAGCGTGAAATTTAAACTATAGGTTAAGAAATAATCTCAGTGTCAATTTATGACCAATGTCTTTATAAAATAACGACGTTTCCCCATTTTTTCTTAAATTTAAGAGGACCATTTAGAAAAATTTCGCAGGAAAATTTGATTAGTTCCTGAATAAAAAATAAAAGAAGAACATTCGACAATTCAATCGTTCGCCTGGGCGAGCAGTGCTCGAGCCGGATGCTTCATATATCCGGGCTGAATTTCTATGAGGTGCTAGGTGATTCGGCCTTTAGCCGCATCAACACTTCTCGTGCTCATAACCTTATTCTTAAAGTGCAACTACCCCCCCCCCCCCCACCCAATTTTTTTTCGCTCATACAAATCTCCTTATTTTTCTGATCGCCACTGCGAACAAATCATCGTTGTACCTACAGTGAACTCTCCGCTAACGGACACTCTCGTAAGCGGACAGCTCTACTTATGGACACTGTTTTCAATTCCCCTTTTTGACCTTTTTCCTTTGTTTCTTATGGAAATAATTCCCGTAAGCGGACAGCTCCACTAACGGACACTTTTTCCAGTTCCCGAGGGTGTCCGCTTACGAGAGAGTTGACTGTATTTTGGTTAATTTTCATCGAAAAAAATATATATACATCGTAGTCGTCCTATCGGAGCTAGAATCCGAATTGTATCGTCAGATGATACATTTTTTCGTTTAAAAGTCTTGTCCATTTTTAGTAAAATATGAAGCACAAATACCCCAAAGATGTTTTCACAGCACTCGAAACCCAGTCAAACGTGTCTTGAGTGTTTTGAGCCTTGTCTTTCGATGACGACACAAGAAGCCCGATCCAGGGGCCCATTTCTCGAAGGTCCCGAAAATTTTTCGCACCCGGAAAGCCATAGCGAAATCTCGTAGCTTATGATTACAGAGCTGTTTTATTCACATGTTCTTAATATAAAAAGAGGTTCTCTTCACACAAGAACTTTCAGGCGTATACACTTCTCCGTTTTCAGATACAGATGAACTAAAAATGGCTTTACGGGCCCGAAATGTTTCCGGGGCTTTCGATCGAGAAATGGGCCCCTGATCCTACTCTGTCGGTCGTGAGGCAGAAAATAATCACTTTAAGAATCTTACTGTAAAAATTCAAACATTTATTATACAAATTGACTGAGATATCCTTGTTTATCATGTTTGATGAAAATGCGGTTGAGTGACTGACGTCATCACTTGGCTAATTTGCATATTTTAAAAACTTGAATATCTCTGGAACGAAAAGAGATCAGTTGAAAACAGTAAACAGCATTTTTACTCCTGTACCAACTAGTTGTTTGTGTCTTAAATTGGCTCAGATTGGAAAGATGCGATTTTCGTCATAGTGGCACTTTAAACGCCTGTAGAGTCGCGGGGATTTTATCAATCGAGAAAATTTGGGATAACTATTAGAAATTTGGGGGTTAGTCGCACTTTAATGGTTTTTCACTGTATGATGTGGAAAATACTATTTCTTGACAATTTCTGGCACAATGACAACTTGATCTGTCAAACGCGGTCTGTTTAGAACAGTTGATATTTGTTCGCATTTGTTTTGGTTTTCAGACATAAGTGATTGGCTTAAAAAAACCGCGTCACTTTGTTATTAGCCTGTTCTAGGCTCTCGGTTAGTGGTGACTATCGTAGCGGGACCTGGTAGAAAAAAAGAGAGGTTTCCGCTGATCCCGCTCGTTGCTGATCCCGCTCGTTGCCCGCCCGTGTTTTTGACCGTCCCCACTGACCGAGAGCCTGGAACAGGCTACTTTGTTATCCATTCACACTAGCGCACGTTCTCCCGCGCTTCGCCTCCGCTCACGCGTATTGGGCTTCGATTGGTTTACTGGATTTCTTTTGTCCTTTGTGATTGGCCAAAGCTTGACCAAAGTCAAACCAAAACCGCTCTAAATAACATCCCGCGAATTAGCATATTTATTCATGTTGCCGATGCGTCCAAACCTGGCCAAGTCTTATGATAGGGACAATTCCACAAACGAGGAAGATGAAGTAAATCCACCGATGTGATTGTCTACGCGAGAGGGCAAGATACGGACTCGCCAATTTTATCCGGCAAAAAGTATGTTTTTATGCATTGTAGTAAATTCTTTATTGACTAAGGTCGTTCGTTTAAGAAGACTGACTTTCCTGACCTTAAATAATATCGTTTTCCTTCCTTGACCATTTCCTTCCCTGTGACAAGCCTGTCCTCAATCGAGCACTTAACCACGAGGCTGCCACATCACAGAGTCTTTTCTCAGTAAGAAACTTAAATAGTAATTAACATAGTAAATTTTTATCATCTTTATCATTAAACCAGAAAGGAATGATGCTGGTCATTCGACATTAGGGCCAAAAGTGTTATCAAATACCATGAATTAAAACTTTGCCAAAATCCATCAACTACATGTATTGTACTCATTTAGCTCTCCAACGGAAAAAAAACAGGCTGACATGATTGTTTCTTTCCTTACCTGCAAATGTTTAATGATTACTATTACTGAAAATAGAAATGAAAGAGCTGAAAATGTTTAAAATGTGAACTTTTTTTGTTCATTGGTCCATTAAATCAAAAAAGGCAACACGACATAGAGCATATATTATGCTGCTTAACATTTTTAGGCTGGTTTTCACTAGCAAAAGAGTAGGAGTCTGTTGAAATACTGTTGAACCTGTGGGGACCCCCTACAGTTTGAGGTTCCCTGACTTTCATGGGCCGCCACGCACATGCGCGGCCACGTGAGTTAACTTGGAGAACTTGCTGAATGTGGAACACTTGATCGTTAAGTTTGTGAGTTAATTCATCATTAAGTAGTCGTAGAACCAGCTTACAACACGGTAGGAGTCATAGTAATATGAACCAGACTCCGACCCCATATGTAACCAGGATGGCAGGATGTCCTCCCCCCCTGACTAACCCCTATTCACTTCCCACTTACTAAACGCACACCCCCCCCCCCCCCAACACGACACCGCATGAAACAAACTCACGTGGGTAAATGTACTAAAAAAGGTTATATGCACGACATAGAAATCCCTAGAATATTTAGGCGCCAATCATCAAGAGAAATGGCTTCTGTTTTATTCTGCTTTACTTAATGCTTTAATCATACCTCCACATGGATAACTTATACGCCAACATGTGGAAAGCCTACCTACAAGTAGATCCACTAAGTAGATTCTTGGGCTCAATTTTTCAATTCTTGGAGAGAATTAGTACACACCTAGTCTGCCGTACTTAGCAGCTTCATTGATTGCCAACAGCAACATTTCCCAAGTTGGTTCCTTTTGACACAGTTCAAGTTTAAGGGGAACTTCAAAATGAACACAACCTATTTGAAAAATTCCCACCATGACCTGTTCATAATTTCAGGAGAGCTTTCAGAAATCCTTGATTTGAGTGTTCAATTACTACGACGAGCACAGTTCTAACCTACAAAAGGCTGAATGGCAACACCCGGAATATATAAATGATCTACTTATCAGAACCTCTGACACTCATAATAGATCAACCCGTTTCTGCAATATAAACTTAATGTGCCCGCGATTTAAGAGAAGTACTGAAGGGGGACTAGCGTTTGCTGTGCGAGCCACGAAAGAATGGAACAAACTAAGTGTGGATATTAAACAGAGTACCAGTGTAAAACGTTTTAAGCGTTCCCTTTTTAAAATAATTTTAGATAATCAAATTCTTAGCAAATTATTCCTGTAAATTTTTATATTTTAAAAATATTTTATGAAGTATATAGGTTAATCGTTTTTTTTTTCTTTTTCAAATTTTAATTTTCGAGAGCCATTAGTTTATCAGTTTTATTACTGTTATATGTTACCCTCGTTAAATAAAGTCTTACTACTACTACTACTACCACTACTACTACTACTACTACTACTACTACTACTACTACTACTACTACTACTACTACTACTACTACTACTACTACTACTACTACTACTACTACTACTACTACTACTACTACTACTGCTACTACTGCTACTACTGCTACTACTACTACTACTACTACTACTACTACTACTACTACTACTACTACTACTACTACTACTAGAACTGCTACTACTACTGCTACTACTACTACTACTACTACTACTACTACTACTACTACTACTACTACTACTACTACTACTACTACTTCTACTACTACTACTGCTACTACTACTACTACTACTACTACTTCTACTACTACTACTACTACTACTACTACTACTACTACTACTACTACTACTACTACTACTACTACTACTACTACTACTACTACTACTACTACTACTACTACTTCTACTACTTCTACTACTACTACTACTACTACTACTACTACTACTACTACTACTACTACTACTACTACTACTACTACTACTACTACTACTACTACTACTACTACCACTACTACTACTACTACTACTACTACTACAATTCAGTTTGTATAATGACACAGCTCCTCTACTGGGTAAAACACAAAGGTCAGAGAGGATAGGGAGAGGGCGTCTTTGATTTGAGGGTTACAACTGAATTTTTGATTTTCTTTTGAGATAAATGGACAAATCCGAGTGAGATCAGTGGGAAACATGTCTGAATCTAACTTTGATACCACTATCTTGAGTTGAGAAGGAGGGAGGACACGCTAAATAAAAGAAGTCAGCTTTTTTTGCAATTGAGATTACAGGGCCAATATTTAAGGGGGCTTGTATCCAAAGTCGAGGAAGAGCATGAATTTGGAGCTTTATTTTACATGAAGATACTGACACTAGATCCAGTTCTCCATAACACTCCGATCGTGAGGGATGTTTTGCTAAGACTTCCTGTCATAATCTTGGACCAATGTTCTCCTCATGTAAAATTTGCGTTTAGAAAATAACCCAAAGCAAATACGCACGCTGATTGGTTTAAAAACGTGTTTCTATGACTCGATAGAAACACAGAACTAGCACGAGCTGTTGACGTAATGATGACGCGAACAAAGATAATTTACATTTTGATGATTGAAGTAAACAAGTTGTTTTTCTTTTTCTTCGTCGCGGTATTTTCTAAAAGAAATAGAAAACATGTTCTCTGTGTTCCTATCGAGTTATAGAAACACTCGTGAAAGTTTGGGAGAACTCGAAAAAGCTGTGGAAACACTCGCCTGCGGCTCGTGTTCCCACAGCATTTCTCGTTCTCCCAAACTTTCACTCGTGTTTCTATAACTCGATAGAAACACGGCACATGTTTTCTATTTCTTAAATAATAATCGATTACTACCCATCTCTTATCCTAGGTCGCAACTGTGAAAGCCAGTCAGAATACTATTAATCAGTAAACAAAACTGTATTTTAACACCTTTATTGCCCTACTACTTTTACAACCATTGCTTCCTTCATGTGCTAAGACAGTATAATGTCTAGAGGTGCAAACATTACTAATCTGCAACTGAAAAGTGGTTTTCCGTGCTCAAGATGCAACAGAGGAAAAGAACCTTCAGTCATTTTCGGCCGTTCCATTAACGTCGGCCGTAGTATTTATATCCGACAGCAGCAGTCCCTGTCTGGGTTCCCTGTTGGCCGACATTGCCATTGCCGAAATTATAACCGCGGCGGCCAGGCTCCTTCAGTTCCGGCTCTGTAAAGCACAAGTGCCAAGCATTTTGTAATTGTATGAAACTCGACGAAGCATGTCACAAAGGAACAAGGGAACAGCAATTATTATGTACATAGTAAGCAAGATATCAAGGTATTATACAGTTTTCTACCAGAAATCGTACACACCTCCGTTTGCCATAGTAGCCGCCGTTGTGTTGATATCCGACAGCAACAGTCCCTGTCTGGGTTCCCTGTTGGCCGACCATGCCAGTGGTCTTGCCGAAATTATAACCGCGGCGGCCAGGTTCCTTCAGTTCCAGCTCTGTAAAGCACAAGTGCCAAGCATTTTGTAATTGTATGAAACTCATACGAAGCATGTCACAAAGGAACAAGGGAAGCACAATTATTATGTACATAGCAAGCAAAATATCAAGGTATTATGCAGTTTTCTACCAGAAGTTGTACACACCTCGTCTGCCATTGTAGTAATTGTGGTAATGGCCGCCATTGCCGAAGGAGCCACCGTTCACTTGACTTCCAACGCCAACATTTCCCCAGCTGGTTCCCTGCTGGCCAACATATCCGCCGGTGTTGCCGAATCTCAGCTCTGTAAAGCACAAGTGCCAAGCATTTTGTAATTGTATGAAACTCATACGAAGCATGTCACAAAGGAACAACAATTATTGCGGACATAAAAAGCAAGAAATCAAGGCATTATACTACAGTCTTTTAGAAGAAGCTGTACACACCTCGTCTGCCATAGTAGCCGCCGTTCGATTGACTTCCAACGCCAACATTTCCCCAGTTGGTTCCCTGCTGGCCAACACTGCCAGCGGTGTTGCCGAAACTCATATAAGTGCGGCGGCCAGGCTCCTTCAGTTCCGGCTCTGTAAAGCACAAGTGTCAAAAATTTCTAATTGTATGAAACTTACTTTTCCTTACTATAGAGAGCTTTTTAAAATGAAGAAGGCCAAAAAGAAACTTGCGAATTCTCTTGAAGTCAGTCTATCACTGAATAAATAAATATAAGCATATATGTAAATAAATATTATCCTGTTTTAAGACCAAAATATGATTATGATGATAATGATGCGTTTCGTTCTGTAAAACAAAGGCCACATCACAGCTGGTGGATTAAATCAACAGTTTTCCTTAAACACAGAGCGCTTTAAAGGGTATATAGTCCAGCTTAGTCTCATTTTTAACAATGACATTGAATCACGCAAGCAAAGTCAACAGCAAAGTCACATTAGCGCGAGAAAGTAAAAATGCTATTACACCTGGTTAGCGAGTGTACAGTAGCATCAAACCCAAGAACAAGCTTAATATTGTTACTTTCAAAAGTCAAATGGAAACGGCTGCTAGCTATAGCAATAAACTAACAGACATACCGGTCATCTGGTTTTCAACCTCCTCAGCATCACGGAACGGAGGGCGAGGAAATGCCATCGCCAGGCCCAAAGAGATGAAGAAAAAAACAAAGCACTTCATATTCCTTCAGAGAAACGCAACAGAAATTAGTGGAATTCTACTAGTATACCAATACAAATGCTGCAATCCGGTTAGTTGAGAATTGCACACTATTTAATTTAGTCATAACAACTGAATTACCGTTATGCGCTGAGTATCAGCACTACGTACACAGCTACAGTGTTTCAAATGACAATTTAGTCCGGAGCGCGCGGCTGTGCGTATAAAACATGAGGCCATAGTCAGACCTCAGTCATAGTTCATTCGGTCATCTGCCTCGCTGTTTCGCAATAACTAATTTGTCTGTCAGTGTCACTTACGCTCTCGTAAATCTGCAAGCTCGTTTAATCCAGTCGTATCACTTGGTATATATGCAAGCTTACCGAGAATACATGCATTAAAAGTTGTAAAGCGAAAGGAAAACATAGGCGGCTGAGAAAATTAGTGAATAGCTACATGCACGGAAACTGCGTATTCTAAACTGAGTTGTATGAAGATATACCGTAAGGGAATTTACCTTTTGCGACTGAATCTCTGGTTGCTTGTCAGTAGAAAATTCTCGGACACTCTTGTAATCTCCGTCTTTGTGAACTAGTTGATGTGTCAAACAAGGTCTGTTTAAATAACATCCTGAAGTAGAAGATTTATTCATGTTACGTTTGAGCTCATAGGATTCTGTAAGATGCAAAAGGAAACGGATGTATGTAGGAAACAGACGCTGGGAATGTACCAGAGGAAACGGAATTCGAAACTCCCCAACTTCAAGGAGGGCAAACAATAGGAGAAAAATAACCAAGACTCAAGAAGCTTAAGTGGGCTCTTGTTTATTTTCCTCACTAAAAATATTAAGCTTTGCTTCACGCTAGAGAAGTGTATTCCTCACGAATGAAGAGGCACAGATAGTCACGGCACCCTTATCTTGCACAAAAATTATGGAAACCCTTTCCAAATGCATCCAGATGCACACTGAAATATAGAGCAATTCCGTTACAGAACGAAAGGCTTTTAAAAACGGGGGTCGAGTGGTGAGGAACGAGCGATGTTAAGGCGGGGATACACCCAGAAATTCTGTAAAAGATCGGATTTTTGTTTTCGCCGGAATTTGAATCTTAAGGTGTTAATGTTTTACTTGAGAAACATTTCTTAGCCATGAAAACAGGTTAAAAATGTTTTTTTTCATGGCCCCATCTTAAGCAGCCGTTGTCGCCCATCACCCCTCGTCACCCATCGCCCCTCACCTGTCGTGATGCCATTCATTCATGCCTATGCTGAACATTTGGCACAATTTATCAGACAATGGTAATTATAATCCATCAAATATTTTGGCTCGCGCGCGATTGCAAAAGCCTCAATCCATATAAAAGGAAAGAACTACAGGAAACGGAAAACAATTAAGATTTCAAGACCTCTTGTACCTGTTGCATGCGATGAATCGTCTGTCAGTAGGTTTGTTCGTGGTCTCTGAGTAGAAGAAGATGAGTATACAATCGGCTTTAAACTCGGTTGGACCCCAGGACTCGGATGCATGAAGCTTCCCAGTAAAACAACCACAGAGTTGCAGACCAGTCGTTATGGCTTAGAACGGTTGAAAAACAATTCCACAATTCGTTTCAGCCTGACCAACCGTGAACATTTTTCGCAATTATCCAAAATTTAACTAAGCTAACGGGGCCATTTCTCCAAGTAATAGTTGTTGCAATTTTCAGCGGTTAGACATTCAGACGAGGCGAAACTGGGTCAATACAAAGCCTTTTTTTAATGATACACTCTTTTTCATATACAAGAACGTCTAATTTTAGTCAGTATTTCAATAAATCAATGCTGAGAGGAAAACAATACTTCAGACTTTGTATGACCTGATCACTTTAATGGTGTGGAAGATATTTGGAACAGTTATAAATAAGAACTGCTGATTATTACAAACCGAGGTGTGTGTCATACAATAATAAAACCATTGTTAATGTTATACAAAACATGCCCTTAAGTATTTGGGTAATTTACATTTTTGTTACCTTTAATCGACTCTGAACTGAAGAACGTTCTTAATACGTTCGTAGAATTTTGGTCAATCATACAGAGAGGTTCTTTTATAAAAAAAAGAGTGTACGCAAATTCAGAAGCTCAAATCCTAACTAATGAGTGCGATTTTCGCTGCCATCATTCATAATTACAACGAAATTCAACGAACCTTGAAAATATTAAAAGAAAAATAAAACAAACAAACAACCCACACACTCAACTAGGCAAGATTGGGCGATCTTTCCCGCTTGGAATCACTCGCTGTTTCCCCCAAGAAAATGGTGTTCTTTATGATAAATAAATCCTCTCTCGAACAAGCTTGTTGGCTCAAAATTATTGGATGTTGTGTATATATAATATGGATATTTATTATCCAACTCTGCTTCGTAGAGTACAAATATCGCGCGAAACGAGTACAAATATCACACGATATTTGTACTCGTCTCATTCCTCCCGGCCGCGTGAAGTTCAAAACCTTGGCAAGTCAGAATTTTGGGAAAAGAAACGTTGGATAATAAATCTCTTATTAGACGTTTTGGTGTGTAGTATCGCTGTATATTTTTACTCGTTGTTTGTATTTTGACTCGCCCAACGGGCTCGTCAAAATACCGCACAACTCGTAAAAATATACAGCGATACTACACACCAAAACGTCTAATAAGATATATTTATGGACCCCACTGCGAGTCTTGGACAATAAACACGTAAAAAGGCCAATATCTCATCAGCTTGATCAGTAACTCGTATTTAATAGATGAAGCAAATATTTCGAGTGCACAATGGGAGCGAATGTATTTACCAAGTGGGAAACCTGAAGCAAATCAACGAAAAACGATTGAAATACGATTACTAGTTTAGAAAATTCAAATTAGGTAATGAACATTTCAGGTAGGGTAAGTGAGAGGTACATCATTGTCTTTGCCCTCGCGATATTCTAACCCTTTGATATCGGAATTTACACAATCGAAGGTTCGGCACGGGGTATTCAAGTAGAAGAAAAAGCACAAGCATTGAAATAAAAGTGAGGCCTTGGAGCCATTACTGGCTCATAGCTACCGGAGCTCTATATCCCGGTTTCTGTAGCATGAAGCAGCTGGAAGTATTTCTACTCCACCTCCTGGACAATGTACCCGGCCAGGGCTCGAACCAGAGCGCCCGCTCCGGAGTCAAGCACACTAACCATGAGTCCATCGCGCATCCCACAAGCATTGAAATTAATGCCTTAAATTATGAGTGATGAAACTATGGAGTACTTGCTGACAGCCCTTTATAAACCCTTCGGTATACGTACAGTTAGAAAACAACTTAGCTTTGCACAAGCCACATACCGAGTTTTTAATTATATAAAACGTAATTTCCAGTACAGTAGGGCATGGAGTAGTATTCCACCTAATGTAAGAACTACCAGATTTTTTATTAAGTTTAAAATATAAGATCACCTTATGTCCTACTCGTTCTCCCACATGTACAAGCGAAACATGCAAATCAGTTTTTCTCCTAAAAAGCTAAGGATGCTTACAAGATACAGCCATTCAAAAAATTTAGTAACAAATGTATGGATTGCCGGACACTTGTCCGGAAATCCATACATTTCTTTGCAAATTTTGAAGTTTTTGAATGGCTGTATCTTGTTCAATATTAGCCCAATTAACACGAAACCTTTTGGAAAGCGTGGTGTGCTCTTTCTAAATATATGGGTCTTGCGTTGTTAATCCCATAATACACGGATTCGTACCCAGGTCCCCACGGTATGAAATCCGGCAATTTAAATCAACTCCAATCGTGAAGGATATTTTACTAATATGTCACGTGACACTCGTGCATCCAGTTCTCTTCAATATTTCTGGCCAGGGAAATCGAGTACTACCCGCCTCTTAAAATATCTAAAGGCTAATCAAAGTAGCATTCACCAGCAAACAGTAAACTGCATTTTAAACGCCTTAGTTGCTTTACTTCCTTCACAACCTCCCTTCATTTGCTAGGATAACATTAAGTCTACAGGTGTATTACTAAACTGCAAGTGTAGTCTGTTCAGTTTCCTTGCTCAAGATGCAACCGAGGAAAAGAACCTGCATTCATTTTCGGCCGTTCCACTGATGTCCAACAGCAAGACTCCCTGAGTTGGTTCCTTGTTGGCCCAGTTCAAGTTTAAGGGGAATTTCAAAATGAACACAAGCTATTTGAATTGAA
This sequence comes from Micromussa lordhowensis, assembly GCA_964020085.1. NCBI lineage: Eukaryota > Metazoa > Cnidaria > Anthozoa > Scleractinia > Lobophylliidae > Micromussa > Micromussa lordhowensis. The sequence goes on from OZ026607.1 coordinate 5,750,273, forward strand.
AACTTCCCACCATGACATGTTCATAATTTTAGGAGAGCTTTCATAAATCCTTGATTTGAGTGTTCAATCTCTCTCCTCCGCAGAGGTTCGAACGTTCGTTGTATAAATCCGTTGTGCGAAGTGAGTGCAGGCGCAAAGTCGAATGTTTCGACCAGGCGCAGAACCACCGCCAGATACCACGCCCAACATGGCCGCCATCCGGGGGAGGCAATTTCGCATTGGTGGCTTGCGTACCTTATATCGGTAAAAATGGCGTGCAAGATTTTGAGGTTAAGTGATGAGCTAAAACATACTTGAATTCATGAAAATCGGGAAAAGGTTGTTGCTCTCATGAAAACTGTTTTTCTAAGCGTCTATTGTTTAGCTCCGAGGGGTTGAGCCATCACTATCGAATTCAACATTCTCGAGATCGTGTATTTGGTGATGAAGAAATGAAGCGGAGAAAAAATGTGCTCGGGAAACTCATGGCTAGTGAAACTCTGAACAACATCGCAATTCAGTCTTAAAAGAGACAAGAACAAGTAAGTTTTTTTAACATTTGTCTGCTCGGCGAACTGAACAATTTTCTTTGTGAAATCATTGTAAATTGAGCTTAATCTTCGCATACATTTGTTTAAAGGAAAGTAATTTTTTCTCTTTTACATCTGCGGTGATGGGTAAATCCCTTTGCAGATTACATATAATAGATGCAGATGTAGATAACAATATTTCAGTGGTGAGAACCAAACGATGATTAAGCTTATCCTTTTGTTTACTTCTTTTTATTAACGGGATTTTTACAGAAGCTCTAAATTCAACGTTTGAAAATAATAGGAAAAAATAAATATAAGATATATAGATTGCAAGTTGAGATTTACCTTGAATAGACAGCTCTTGAAGAGGACAGTCCAGCTGATGCGAATCGTCCGCCATATTATTGTTTTTCCAAGAGAAAAAGAGGACATGCAAGACTACCCCTAGCGGGTTTCAGGGGGGCCTTCGAAGATCACAGATATGAAATTACTTTGCAAAAAAACTAATGCAAACTGTAGCGACATAATTAGCAATAAGTTTCTGTGAGTTTCAAGCTGTCAAATGGAGCCAAAGATGAGATATTTATCGATGTACGAGAAAACGACAAGGATGTACGAGAAATCGACTTGATCAGGCAGAGACTCCCGCGCTTTCCACCGTCGCCGCCGGTAACCCTGTGCCTGCACTAACATTACTCAGCGGATCCTCTTAGAGCCCTTAGAACCACTTCAGAGGAGAGAGCTGTTCAATTACTATGACGAGCACAGTTCAGTTTGGATAATAACACAGCTCCTCTACTGGGTAAAACAGAACTGTCAGAGAGGATAGGAAGAGGGCGTCTTTGATTTGATTTAATGCGTGGTGGTATCGCGCGAAATTAAATCATTGATAAATCATTAAATCACTGACAGTTTCTTAAGGGTTACAACTGAATTTTTGATTTTCTTTTGAGATAAATGGACAAATCTGAGATCAGTGGGAAATCTGTCTGAATCTAACTTTGATACCACTATCTTGAGTTGAGGAGGGAGGACACGCTAAATAAAAGAAGTCAGATTTTTTTGCAATTGAGATTACAGGGCCAATATTTAAGGGGGCTTGTATCCAAAGTCGAGGAAGAGCATGAATTTGGAGCTTTATTTTACATGAAGATGCTGACACTTGATCCAGTTCTCCATAACACTCCGATCGTGAGGGATATTTTGCTAAGACTTCCTGTGATACTCTTGGACCAATGTTCTCCTCATGTAAAATTTGCGTATAATAATCGATTACTACCCATCTCTTATCCTAGGTCGCAACTGTGAAAGCCAGTCAGAATACTATTCATCAGTAAACAAAACTGCATTTTAACACCTTTATTGCCCTACTACTTTTACAACCATTGCTTCCTTCATGTGCTAGGACAGCATAAAGTCTAGTTGTGCAAACATTACTAAACTATAACTGAAAAGTGGCTTTCCGTGCTCAAGATGCAACCAAGCGAAAGAACCTTCATTCGTTTTCGACCGTTCCATTAACGTCGGCCGTTGTGTTGAGATCCGACAGCAACATTCCCTGAGTTGGTTCCCTGTTGGCCGACATTGCCAGCGGTATGGCCGAAATTCATATAAGTGCGGCGGCCAGGTTCCTTCAGTTCCGGCTCTGTAAAGCACAAGTGCCAAGCATTTTGTAATTGTATGAAACTCATAGGAAGCATGTCACAAAGGAACAAAAGTTATTACGAACATAACAAGCAAGAAATGAAGAAATTATACTACAGTCTTCTAGAAGAAGCTGTACACACCTCGTCTTCCATAGTTCCACTGATGTCCAACGGCAACATTCCCTGAGTTGGTTCCCTGTTGGCCGACATTGCCAGCGGTATGGCCGAAATTCATATAAGTGCGGCGGCCAGGTTCCTTCAGTTCCGGCTCTGTAAAGCACAAGTGCCAAGCATTTTGTAATTGTATGAAACTCATAAGAAGCCTGTCACAAAGGAACAAAAGTTATTACGAACATAACAAGCAAGAAATGAAGAAATTATACTACAGTCTTCTAGAAGAAGCTGTACACACCTCGTCTTCCATAGTTCCACTGATGTCCAACGGCAACATTTCCCGAGTTGGTTCCCTGTTGGCCAACACTGCCAGCGGTGTTGCCGAAATTCATATAAGTGCGGCGGCCAGGCTCCTTCAGTTCCAGCTCTGTAAAGCACAAGTGCCAAGCATTTTGTAATTGTATGAAGCTCATACGAAGCATGTCACAAAGGAACAAGGGAACAACAATTATTATGTACATAGTAAGCAGGATATCAAGGTATTATACAGTTTTCTACCAGAAGTTGTACACACCTCGTCTGCCATAGTAGTAATTGTGGTAGCGGCCGTAGCCGCCATGGCCGAAGGAGCCGCCGTTAAATTGACTTCCAACAGCAACATTTCCCGAGTTGGTTCCCTGCTGGCCAACACTGCCGGCGGTGTTGCCGAATTTCATAGAAGTGCGGCGGCCAGGCTCCTTCAGTTCCGGCTCTGTAAAGTACAAGTGCCAAAAATTTCTAATTGTATGAAACTCACTTTTCCTTACTATAGAGAGCTTTTTAAATGAAGAAGGCCAAAAAGAAACTTGCGAATTCTCTGTAAGTCTCTATCACTAATAAATAAATATAAATAAATATTATCCTGTTTTAACCCCAAAATATGATTATGATGATAATGATGCGTTTCGTTCTGTAAAGCAAAGGCCACATCACAGCTGGTGGATTAAATCAACAGTTTTCCTTAAACACAGAGGGCTTTAAAGGGTATATAGTCCAGCTTAGTCTCATTTTTAACAAAGACATTGAATCACGCAAGCAAAGTCAACAGCAAAGTCACATTAGCGCGAGAAAGTATGAAAATGCTATTACATCTGGTTAGCGAGTGTACAGTACCATCAAACCCAAGAACAAGCTTAATACAGTACTATTGTTACTTTCAAAAGTCAAATGAAAACGACTGCTAGCTATAGCAATAAACTGACGGACATACCGGTCATCTGGTTTTCAACCTCCTCAGCATCACGGTACGGAGGTTGAGGAAAAGCCATCGCCAGGCCCAAAGAGATGAAGAAAAAAACAAAGCACTTCATATTCCTTCAGAGAAACGCAACAGAAATTAGTGGAATTCTACTAGTATACCAATACAAATGCTGCAATCCGGTTAGTTGAGAATTGCACACTATTTAATTTAGTCATAACAACTGAATTAACCGTTATGCGATGAGTATTAGTACTACGTACACAGCTACAGTGTTTCAAATGACAATAGGCCCTTTGCAGCTGGGGTCACGTGACCAAATTTTTCCTAGAAAATTTTTATATTATGGGCTATAACTTAAAGAATGCCAGAAATGGAAAGAGCGCACCGAAAATATCAAAATGGCCAAGTTTGAGCCCCCTGGAATGAAAGAGCTGCAAAGGGCCTATTTAGTCCGGAGCGCGCGGCTGCGCGTATAAACAAACATGAGGCCATAGTCATAGTTCATTCAGTCATCTGCCTCGCTGTTTCGCAATAACTAATTTGTCTGTCAGTGTCACTTACGCTCTCGTAAATCTGCAAGCTCGTTTAATCCAGTCGTATCACTTGGTATATATGCAAGCTTACCGAGAATACATGCATTAAAAGTTGTAAAGCGAAAGGAAAACATAGGCTGAGGAAATTAGTGAATAGCTACATGCACGGAAACTGCGTATTCTAAACTGAGTTGTATGAAGATATACCGTAAGGGAATTTACCTTTTGCGACTGAATCTCTGGTTGCTTGTCAGTAGAAAATTCTCGGACACTCTTGTAATCTCCGTCTTTGTGAACTAGTTGATGTGTCAAACAAGGTCTGTTTAAATAACATCCAGCAAAGTAGAAGATTTATTCATGTCACGGTTGACCTCATAGGATTCTGTAAGATGCAAAAGGAAACGGATGTATGTAGGAAACATATGCTGGGAATGTACCAGAGGAAACGGAAACTCCCCAACTTCAAGGAGGGCAAACAATAGGAGAAAAATAACCAAGACTCAAGAAGCTTAAGTGGGCTCTTGTTTATTTTCCTCATTAAAAATATTTAGCTTTGCTTCACGCTAGAGAAGTGTATTCCTCACGAATGAAGAGGCACAGATATTTTATCTTGCACAAAAATTATGGAATGCCTTTCCAAATGCATCCAGATACGCACTGAAATATAGAGAAATTCCGTTACAGAACAAGGCGTGACGATGAGCAATTCCAAGGCAATTTTAATTACCCTTCGTCACCTATTAACCCTCAGCCCGCTTTGTAGACATTCTATATTCTATTCAATATTCTATAAACTTTAATTAAAGCGTGTCCAAGCAAAACCTTCCTTGCGGTTTGCGGTACCCATCATTGCAAAACATCGAATGTAGCTTGCGAAACACTTCTCAGTCGCGAACTAAATTTCAAAATGAGTATGGAAATCGAGTATAGAACTTTATTCTGGCTCAACTGACAAAACAATGGGAAATAAAAAACAATTTCCTTTTTAACATCAAAGTGATCTGGTTAATCACTTCTAATCGAAGTGATGTGCGGCGGTAATGTCGATAATTCGTTAATGTGTTTACCCCTCACTGGGCACCTTCTTGCCTAACCTTATTTGTGAATTCGCTGTCACAGATTACAGAGATAAATGATTAATTGTTATTACGATTATTGAGTCCTAATGGCAAATAGGGTGGGTTAAATATCGACACTTTAAAGGCAATGATTGAAGAGGACATTAAGACTCCTTTTTTCGATTTTTGCAGTCCTTTTGACAGACAATGGATTAATCAAGACAATTAAATAATAAGAAACGGTACGCAATGCATGCATAGGCGATGACGCTCTAGAATGTCTGAATTATTAGCCACCCCGAAAATTTCAAAACAAACAGTTGCTAACTGATTTTAAATTAATTAAGCAAATGAAGTCGCTCTAAGTCAGAACAGCCTTACACATTTTAAGTTTGGAGAGGAACATGATATGGGAGTGAGCAAAACTTTTATGTTGTCTTTTTCAATTGTGATTCATGCAAGTCAAAACTGCATAAGTGTCACAAAAAACAACTTACTCTTTAGGTGTAGGACAAGTTATTTCAGGGGGCTTTTCCCCGCGCCATATTTAATTACATATTCAAGCATTGTTTCCAACTAATTTTATTCAAAACGTTCAGGATTCATCGCCACCTTATTGCCAGTCGAATCAAAAACCTAGCTAGGATATAAAAACATACAACAGTAAGCTTAAAGTGTAGCGTTGTCAGACATAATAATACACATAATAATACACGTTATCAGACATAATAACACACGTGTATTATTATGTATTATCAGACATAATACACTCGATTCTGATGGGCTGAGAGCAGTGCAGTTCAAGTGTAACACCAGTGCAAATTACACATCGTAATTCTGGGTAATGATTGGCAGAAAGACAATGAAACATTTTGTAGGCCAATGATATCATGGAAAGCAGTAACAAAAATTTTGTACGGAAACTCTGAATGCGAAAAAATGGCTTCAAGGAACATCTTCCGGCTATTTTTCTGTAGACTACGAGTAGTCCCTCTTTCGCTTAGTCCGTGCGTGACGCGAAATTTGAAGATTGCGTGAAAAAACGGCCGTGTGAGATCCTGGGGGCGAGAACTCCCCAGGATCTCACGCGGCCGTTTTTTTCACGCAATCTTCAAATTTCGCGTCACGCACGGACTAAGCAAAAGAGGGACTACTCGTAGTCTAATTTTTCTGCGCGAATTTTTCATGTTTGTATTATTGATAAGTAATAATACAAGCGGCTCGTGCAATTTCACTCGTGCAAATTAATTCCAAATTGAACTCGAAACCGTATAATTACCTATACTAAACAAGGCTCCATACCATAATAGGCACCGCACAAGCTCCTGCGCATGGGGGATGGGGGGGGGGGAGGGGGGAGGGGGGTTAGCTATGATACAATGACTACTTCGTCCCCAAGGGTTCCTCCTTGGTTGGACTGAGATACCCAAATGGTCTTTTAGCCCCTTTAGACTCGAAAATTAGAACGCAACCTAACCATTAGCCTGCAAAGAAAGCGTTCCTCGACTCCCTTAGTATATAGCTAATGAGTAAAATCTGGTTGCGCGAAACATGACTGGGGCTCAAATTCCAGCGTTATCGTTCACTGACCAAGGCCGCAACGATTAACTGAAGGGTTTGAATTCATTGAATTAATTGCATTTCTGGCTCTTTCTAGTATTTGACAAAAACGTGGCTAAAATAAAATAATAGAATTCCTTCATAATGCACAAAGGCCTATCAATAGTGGACTCAAAAAAGAAATAACTACAGGAAACGGAAAAGAGAACTACAGAAAACGGACAAAAGACTTACAGGAAACGGAAAATGCTTTATTCCAATGGGATGAATCTTCTCTGTGGGTTTAATTGTTTGTGGTCTCTTAATTAACAATTATTCTACGAGCGCGCGTTGAATATGAGATGGTAGATAGCCAACTATTGTATTAACAATGCCCCTAAAATATAGAAAACTAGACCACATGTAAAATATAGAAATATAAACGCCCCAAAATCACGAGTACGCTTGCCACATTTGTAGAGCAGGGTATAATGGCTCATAACCCATGACGGCTAAGTCAATGAAAACTCTCGAATTGTATTACTATTTGTATTGATCTAGTTTTTATTAAAGGAAATTATTCAACCGGCATTAAAATCGGTTGAACTGCTGGGTTCGGATTAAGTCACCTAGTACAAGAACAGAGTTGACGTTACAAACGGTTAGAGCCAGAACGGTTGAACAACAATTCAACAGTTCGTTTCAGCCTAACCAGCCGTAAACATTTTCCCCAATTATCAGGAATTTAACTAAGCCAAAGAAGGCGGCTTATCTCTCTAGTAATTTTAGCGGTTTGAGAAGCAAACGAGGCGAAAGGGTCAATTTGTGTTGTTATACCCTCCAACTCAAATAGTTTTTCCGATTGGAGGAGAACGTGTCATGGATTAAGACTCTAACTCCCTGGTGAAACCACTTGGAGTTTCGACTCGAGCGTCGTCAGGTCGTCGTTCACCTTGAAACCGCGGCAACTTTGTGTGCCAGCCGACATCAAGTAAATAACGTTTTCGCGGTTAGTTTTATTTTTGAGGGCGTTATCGAATATTAATTGTTTTCTGTTTCCTTAAGCAGTGTACCTTCTCGCTGGGTATTAAATACTCTTCTGACAGAAACACTGTTGTGGAGTTGGGATAACAATCAAACTACATCTGTATTCACAAATCCAAGTGAGTTTAATAACGGTTGAAAAAGTTAGTTAGCCACAAATACTCTTCAGAAAGAACACGAATGAACCTAACAAACTGAAGACGGTTCTTCTCAATAGAGCATGACATTTGACGATTCTCGCATATTTTTGTTTTCCGTTTCCTGAAGCCTGAAGTGAGTACAGTCAAACACGTACAGCCTCGGGGAAATGGGAGGTAGACGCTTAATTGGTCTTTAATAGGAGTTCGTAAGCAGTTACGTTTGAGGCTTAGTAATAACGCGTCAATTTAATCAAATAAAACATAAAACATAAGTCAATAATAAGGAATCACGTAAAGAAAAGAAAACGTGCTTTTGAAGGTTTTTATCAGTGGTCACGTTCTTTTTCGGACTCCTAGGCAGCGTCTACACTTCGCCGGAGAAATTTGAAATTTCAAAACGAAGCTTTATTTCTACGGTTAGGCCTACCGTCCCAATCCGCCACGAAAACGGAGGTTTTCGAAAACGCTCTTCAAACCGGAGGAATTTGAAAACGCCGGCTTTTTGCTTTTGTGAGGACGGAACACATTTTGAAAACGGTTTTTGCGAGAATGATGGCGTCACGATAATCGTGTGATTTCCCTGACCAACTTTTCCTCAAACTCAAATCCAAATGACCGGTGATTGCTGCGTTTTTAAATTCCTCAGGCATAGTGCGGAGGCAAAACATTTGATGCGTTTTTAGAGTGAAACCTCCGTTTTCAAAATTCCTCTCGCAGGTTGTTGACGGGGCTCTATCTGTCATCGCCTTTTCCATAACAAAACCAAACTAAGGGGCTAAATTTAGGTGGCCTCTCTTTATAGCGGTAAATAATAAAGAAAACCCTCATACAGACGACCTAAAGGGGTGGCCGCTTAATGGGGGGGGGGGGGGGGGGGGTATTTACAGTATCGTAGGGACGGCAACTTTGATTCTTTACCGAGTGCGACTTGGGTGTGCGATATGGCGGGCTGCCATCAGACACCTTTTCATGCAGTATTTCGAATTTTAATCCTGAATTTCGGTATATAGTAACTTTTCAAACCTGCCGGGTGAGTTTTTAGCCTTTTAGCTTCTTAGGTTTCTTGTCGTTTCGGAAAGAGGCCGAGATAGATCGAGATTGCGTTAATCGGTCTCACGAGTCAATATGGAACGCCATATCTTGTCATGTCATGTTTTCACTCCACTGAGGTAAAATGTCTCGTCACTGTTTCGCGTCCCCGCCGATCGTGTTGCAGTTTTTTCCTCGATTTTAACTCGCAGGACAACGAAACCGCCAGCTACACAGGCTTAAACTATGACATTGCGGTATTTGCCCTTTTTTGCGGTGATGCCCTTAATTACCACGAAATTTAACAAACCTTGAAAATATTGAAAGACAAATAAAATGAACGAACCGCAGACTCATCCATCCGTAGTCCCGAACCGGCAAAATGAAACGATCTTTCCCGCTCGGCTTTACCTGAGGTTTCCCGCAAGGCTGACCAAGCTTGTTCGCTCAATAATTACTTGATGTTGAGCTCCGAAATACCATCCTTGTACAAAGATTGAAGGAATCAAGAAGACGTTTATTGAAAAGTTTGACTAAGACAATGAGTTCTACATGCAGTGTAACCAAACGACACCCAGTGAATACTAATTTTTATCAAGCCGCTTGACGGCTTAGATCACAAGGTATCCGGTAGCTATTCCTGGTTAGTGATGGGTCGGGGAAAAATCAGAGTAACGTCTGGACTAATAAATCAATAGATAACTTCCAGGGCCTCACAGCAAGGAAAATCAAATAGTAGACTTGTGGTACTGGGAATTCCACCACTATTTGAGTTAAAATCAAAGCACTCTGAGAGCAATTAGGTAAGCTAGGACAACTCACAAGTACATTACATATTGAACTTCATTTTTGCCAATAATAACGTATTTAACTGAAATGAGATTTTTTAATTTTTTTTTTAACAAAGGCTAAGAAACGGGACATTAAATAAAATAACTTGAGGACAGGTCTACACGTTCCCCTGCTTGTTGCCTGGGTAAAACGTTCAAGGATAGTGTTAAGTGAAAGACTCTTCATGCGTTCCTTTAACAATCACGTGCTTCTAGTATCCTTTATCCTGCAGCCACGTGCGGATCCTATCCGATTCACGTGCAAGCCACGTGCAGTTGAGGCGAATGTTTTCCAGAGACTGTTGAATGGTTCTCTCTGCAGCAGGGACGGTGCGAGTGGCGAAGAATTCCTGAATTATAGTCAAAACCAAAGAGTTCAGTCGAGACAAAGAAAAGTTAGACTACGGCGGGAATAAAAAAAATAACAACTCAGTAGAGGTAAAACATGTAAGATTTGGAACATGTCCCCCGGCGGTAGCGCGGGAAAACATGTTACCGGTGTATGAAGGAAAGCACGTCGTGGTGCATGCGCAGAAAAAAACGTAATCGTTGTACGCGCGAGAAAACCTGTATTCCGTGGTCAGCCCGGGGGTACATGAAACAGGTTTTTAGCTTACTTGGCCAGTCTTAAGTTTGCGGGCACTCTGTTAGCTGCTTTAAGAAGACAATACACCAAAGAAGACAAACAAATAATTTCTACCTTGCAAATAATCACTGAAGAGGGTCATGGTTCAAACGAAGATAATAGGGGTTAAATTACTCAACTATGGAAATCATGAAGAACAGCCCTACCTCGATATATTTTGCGGATTTTTCAGTCACAAACATCTCCGTGGTTGACTGCCGAAAAAATATAAACAGAACAGAAAGACAATTTGCAAACGTTAGCGTCAAGTTCTCCCCTCATACTGCAGTCCGTTTTCCTCTTCCCTATCGTTAGTTAGCCATTCTCATCTCCTCAGTAATGGGAACCGCCAAATGTCGAGTAGTATTCCCCAGAATCAAACCGTTATTGTCAAGGTTTCTCACAGTTTAAGTGTGTTTCAAACTTCTCAAAAGCAGGCGAAAAATGGGAGAAGCTAGAACCCCTTTTAGGCTTTCATGCTTCAGGCACCGTCCATACCACGCCACAGAAATTTGAAAACAGCCTTTTCAATCTGAAAACGAATCAAATGTTTTCCGTCCAAACTACGCTGAAGAAATTTGAAAACGCAACAATCACCGGCCATTGCGCTTGAGGAACACTCGGTCAGGGAAACCACGTGATTATCGTGACGCCATCGTTTTCACGGTTTTCAAATTGGTTTCCGTCCACACGAAAACGCAAAGCCGGCGTTTTCAAATTCCTCCGGTTTGAAGAGCGTTTTCGAAAGGTTTCAAATTTCTCCGGCGCAGTGCGGGCGGAGGCCTAGTGACAGAGACGGCAACTTCAGTCGCGAGTAAACTACAAAAGAACATAATTTGTAATCATGAACCTAGCCTACTGAATGGTAGCTTAAAACAATGATGTCATTTAACCTTGATGAGTCGAGAAAGCAAGAATCCTCCCTCGTATCGATTGTACAGCTCATCCCAGCTGTCTTGAACAAATTTCCATGCCATGTCACGGCCTTTCACACTGTAAGAAGAGTGACAAACATTTTTTTCCCATTACAACAAAGACGACATTGGACATTACAAGCTACATGAGTATGGACGTCACGTCCTCTGATCTTATATCGTACAGGCACGGAAAAGTCTCGTACGTTGATCAGTTGACTGGTGTTATCAAAAATTCATTCGAACTCAGCTGATTCCAACTCTTCGGCCGCCATGTTGATATTTCCACGAAGCTACGTAACGCCAAAATCGAAAGCGATTGGTTGAATTGAAGCCGTTCAACAAACGGCAACTTGTTGAACGGAATAGAGCCAAGCTCTATTTTCGTTCAACAACTTTCAACATGTTGTCAGTTGAACGGCATATTTTAACGTTCAACATCACTTCTCAAACTCATTAATAATTCATCAAGTTAAAACAAAGAAAATCACAACCGTGAAGGAGGTTTGGATACCCGATCTTAATTAGCATAGATTTTGACGATTTTACCTCTCCATTTTCTCCTTAGTTTTTGCTTCGATTGAGAAAATATATCAAACACTCGAGACAGTGTTTCATCGGCTATCGAAACACCTCGAATGTCGTCAAAAATACTCCGCTGCGCGTCGTATTTTCAACTCTCTTCTCGGTGTTTGGATATCCCGATGAAACACTGTCACTCGTGTTTGATATATCACATGATACACTGTTCAACATTTGTTGAACAGCAGCAGCTGCAATATTTGTTGCTGGATAAATATTGAACCGTCTATCATTCGCTTAAGAAAACCACGACGGCAAACGTCGTTTCAAACGTCGCTAAACAATAAAGAGTTATTGGATGAGGTTTTTGTAAGGGTTATCTTCGGCTTCGGCTGATAACCCTTACCGAGACCTTGATTATTCTGGATATCACAAAAACCTAATGTAATAATTGTTTTATTATACATTGAACGAACGGAAAAACTTTGAAGTCATGTTTCTGCTTCTTCACTGACGGCAAGCAACAAGAATCGCGCAAAGTTGACATGATTACCTGCGGTCATACATGACATGATAACCCATGACCTTGACATGATTATCCGTGACCTTGACATGATTATTGTATAATCAGCAGTTATGACGTCACGAGCGCTGATTTCGAAAATTCACTGTAGGCTTTCGGCCAATCAGAAAAGAGTTAGAAAGTTGAATGTATAATAATAGACTTAATTAGCAGAACAATGGCTGTGCACGTGCGCTATTAATACCTGGTACATTTCTTAGCCGTCCTCTGCAAAACAACAACGTCAAATGATTTTGCGTTGTACAAAGAACGTGAACGACGACTAATTTTTTTTTTAATTTCGATTTCGATTTTGACGCTGCGTTGCATATTCAGTATCAAGATAGTTATGACAGTGAGAAACAAACTAAATGACGTTAGTCAATCGCGAGATTCGTAGGTAAAATACGAGTTCATTTTTTAATCGTTGTCCTCGGCGTCGCCGTCGTGTTTAACTCCCTAATTTGTCGCACAACGTTTTCAAGGCGTGACGCAAACCAAAGAAAAACAAAATTTCATTGACACCAATGCGTTGCTGTTGATTGAAAAAATAAAGGTTTGTTCATCGCCTGTAACACAATTCCTTGAGGGTAATTAGCTGAAGACAGGAGAATCCACTGACCTGCCCGTGACGCCTGCAATCACAAACACAGTATCCTGGGAACGAACCTCTTCCTAAAAAAGACAGACAATGCCGATCTATCAATACATGACCAACTACTTAAGAATTGGATTATGAGCTCGTGATTTCTATCGCGTGATAGTCCACCATTAAATTTTCTCCGATTTTTAGTGGTTTAAATTGATCACGTGGCGCGATAGTGTTCATCGGCGGAGAGACACTACCATGTCTACTAGTCGTTCAAAAGTTTATCTTTTTTCCCTTCACAGACACTTCGCCATTTTGCTAAGAACCGCACACTGCCAGGTTGCTTACAACCTAAAATAGAGTACATAGTGAGTAGCATAGCCAATAACAGAACACATTTGCGATAGAACGCCAGAAGATATATACTAAGTTGTGGTAGGCATCCCTTCACTAAAATAATAAATACAATGGCAGTTTTTATACTAGAGGACGCATTACCCGTCCAGATGGATAATGCGTCCTCGCCGTTTTTATACTAAAGACACATTATCCGTCTGGACGCACTTGGGTAAACATTTGTGGTTTGTCGGGTTTTGCGTCTTTAGTATCAAGACTGGCACAAGACGAATTATAGGTCTAGAAGAACTGTCCTTCGAAATACGTCTTGAACAACGCACTAAGAGAGATAGTTGGTTTAGGCGCATAATACGTCTTGTGCCTGTCTTTATACTAGAGACGCATAACCAGACGAACTACAAATGTTTGCCAAGTTCATCCACACGGATAATGCGTCTTTAGTATTAAAACGGCCGCTAGAGTAAAGCAATATAACACTTTTTCCGTGGTTACATAGCGTCATCTAAACACGAGGGGGGTTCGGAGAGTTCGAGACAGTTATGCAAGGCCGAGACGCAGTATGGGGTTTGAATAACTTTTGAGAATTCTCCCAGCCCCCTCGTGTTTGAATGAAGTTGTGAAAATACGGAAACAGTGATCTATTGCTTTGATAAAACATTTCTCAAGAATAGGCAGCGAATCTAAAACGTCCCAACCGTGTTTACATACTCTCATCTAAACACACCTATCGACCGATGAGAGCGCGCGTAGCATCTCAGTTATTTTATAAAGCGCTACATTGCACAACGACCTTCAGCAACATAAGTTTTGTCTGTCAAACTGGCCTTCACAGACAAATGTTTATACTTTCCACCGTTGAGATTGAGTAAAACCTACCGACATGGAGAAATCCAACACTTTCTTGATCAGTTCAGGTTGTGACACTGCCCCCATGCATCTCATCAATCGCACTTTCTCTTCGTGTAAATCAGCTTCTCTAAACAGCTTCATCATGGCGTCTAAGGTGACGTCATCACCATGCTTGAGGACTGTGCTGTACACCGCTGACCTCAAGTCCGCTGGGATGGTGGACTCACCTGTGCAGTGAGCCTGGAAACGTTTTCGTGCCTCGGCGAGAGTAGCTGGGTGGCCATACTTGCCCAACCGACCAATTATCAGACCTCTTAGAAGCGCATCAAGATGTCCTGAAGTAAATGAACAGTAGAAAGACTAGTTGAGATGAAAATACTACTCAACAGCTTTCATTTAAATGGTCAAACATTAGGATTTCCTCTACGAGCGCAAGATGTAAAGGTTAGAACCACCTTGTGCAGCATAATTCACAGTACCACATGAAAGTACTCCTCAATAACTTTCATTTGAATAGTTACACATTACTAATTAGGGTTTCATCCACAGACTTAAAAGTTAAGAACCATCTTATACAGCATACTAAACATACCACACAAAAGTACTGCTCAATAGCTTTCATTTGAATGGTCACACACTAGGGTTTCATCCACAGAATTAAAAGTTAAGAACCATCTTGTACAGCATAATAAACAGTACCACATGAAAGTACTGCTCAATAACTTTCATTTGAATGGTCACACACTTGGGTTTCATCCACAGACTTAAAAGTTAGAACCACCTTGTACAGCATAATAAACAGTACCACATGAAAGTACTGCTCAGTAGCTTTCATTTGAATGGTCACACACTTGGGTTTCATCCACAGACTTAAAAGTTAGAACCACCTTGTACAGCATAATAAACAGTACCACATGAAAGTACTGCTCAGTAGCTTTCATATGAATGGCCACACTTTATTACAGCATAATAAACCATACCACATGAAAGAACAAAGGAACAGGACAAAGGAATGACTGTGGACAAAACTCCTACCCTCTCCTTCTACAGGATCCCAGCCAAGCTTGTTGCCAATTGGTTCGTAAAGCTTGATGCCAAAGGCCTGGAAGCTAAGGTAACAATCAGAGTACTGAAGAATTGCCCCCACGCCACCCATGTTAGAAATCAAGTCGTTCCATACTGTGTAGTTTGTCTCATTGCTGAATGCCTCTACAACTTTAAAAACATCAGGGCCTGACACTAGGCCAGCTCGGCACTGCAATGAAAGGAGAATATAAAAGGAAAGAAATTTCACCTCAACATACACCACAACATCATTTTCATATATAATAATAATACTAGTAATAACCACAGGTTAGGAAGTGCGGGCGAGGGCTATGCATGATTTGTTTCACTGAGGTTAACGAATTCATTGTAAAACAGTGGCGTTGTGTTCTTTTTCAATTTTGGGCATTTATATTTGCAGGGCAATAAAGGGTTGCATAGTGTGGGTGATTGTTTTCCCTAAAACGAGACAAAGGGACCTAAGAGTGGTTTTACTGACCTTGTGAAACAGTAACACCAGTTTGATTATACACTAGTTCTATTTTGTGTTGGGTTTGACAAAATGGTTATTTTTTCACGTTGTAAATAAAAACACTGTTGATTATAAAATGGACATATTGATTTAGTCAAGGTCATTTGATGTAACCCGACAACAACACAATCTCACACGCTCGATTTTGATTGGACGGCGCGCCAGCTATGCATGAGCTGCACGTGATTCTTCGACGAAATAGACGTCGTCCACGTGATAAAATTGTGTTGTGTGCATTCCAATTTATGGACCGCCACTTCTGCATGAACTGCACGTGATTCTTGACATTCTTAGCTTCAAGAAGGCGAAATTTACATATTATTTGACCCTTCAACTACATTAAAGATCATTGACTATGGAAGGTGAAACAGCTATGCTTTGGTAAGAATTGTCTTCTGCTTGGTGTTGGTTTCTAGCGGTCAGAACGCCTGTGCTCAAATTACTGCTGCTTCGAGTTTGTCTCGCGTGGTCAAAGCGCCTGTGCTAAAATTACGTCCTTTCATTTCATTGGTTCTTAGTGTCCCTAAGGACAAATATTTGGAAGGACGACTTTTTTTGCTAAATTCGAGTCACTGCAAGGCTATATAACTGCCGCGCATGCGTTTGAAACCAATGTTGAGATTAGGATTGCGGGCTCCGCTCGTCGCTCGCAAATAGTAATAACAATAATAATAATAATAATAATAATAATAATAATAATAACGATGATGATGATGATGGTGACCATGATAATGATAATATCGCTTTGATGAACCTTAGGATGCTTTTGAAGTTCATGTTTTAATGAAGCAAAACATGTTTCAGATGAAACATCATCCATCGTCAGTTGTACAATGAGAAATAAAATGAAGTTATGCAATGAATAGTGTGACAAAGTGAAACCTAAACAAGAATACATGTAATTAAGGATAATTGCGTGAACGAAAAAAAATGAAACTATTTAAGCTAAAAAATAGACTAATTAGTATCAAAGGGATAGATGAAGATGTTTGACCTGGGAATTTAAAAACAACTGCTCCCAAAGGATGTGCATGGCTTCCTTAAATTGCAATTGGAAGCTTGTGGAAGTAGTCAAGGATTTCAAAACAACCTTCTGAACAAAGGGAGTGACAATTTTCAGAACCTCTCAGGTGCTTAAAGATGTGGGAATGTTTGTTAGTGGAGAGATGTTCACAGATGCGAGTAATAATAATAACAATAACAATAACAATAAAATCATTTTCATGTACAGACAATTCTAACTGAAAACAAGACCACTGGGAATAGCCCTCATGTATATTACGTGAAGATCAATTTCACACTAACTAATATGACCTACACGCCTTAAGTCTGACGTACAAACCACTGAATTTAAATCCTGGAATTTCCGAGGAAGGAAAAATGGAAAAAAAAGCCACAGCTTTGAGAGGAATGACGTCTGATATAATGCACTTGATGTACAGTAATATGTGGAAACAAGCCATGACGAATTGATACTATTAAATTAATTCTTCAAGTTTAAACAACGAAAATCACGACCGTGACTGTGTTTGGATATCATCTTAATCAGCAGACATGTTTTACAATTTTTTTCTCAGTTTTCTCCCTAGTCTTAACTTGGATTGAGAAATAATTGTCAAACTTAACACACAATACAGTGCTTGACCACATTTCCGAATACTTTGAAGTTCGTCCAAAATACACCGCTACTGGTCATATTAATTTTTTTCGGGGATCAGACAAGGTCTTCCATACTTGAAACGCCAGTTTAAAATTAAAGGGAACTACGTGTAATCCGGTAGAGGGGTGCCATATGTTGCCTAAATTGGACACAAGAAAGTAACCACTGATTCTCATGACACCCCTGACACAAAGATATCACAATATTTGTCGATTCGCAAGCCTGACTAGGGAGATGGCCGGGAATCCTGTACATACCAGAGCAAAGAGGTCACTCTGAAGTCCCAGCCTGTCTCTTGGAGGAAGACTATTGTCATTGATGGCTGGTAGCAGAAGTTCCAACATGGCGGATGAGTATTGAACTCGATAGAAACCAACTTGACCTGGGTTTAGCTAGAAAATACAAGAACATAACATTGTCAAATTTCCTCTCAAGCAAGGTGTTTCGCACATTAACCTACAGGGCACACATGGAAACTACATTGTATAAAAAAGGTTCTTGAGGGACTAAGTGATGTGCTTTTGGCTTCAAAACAATGCTACAAGTTTTATTAAAGCTGATTTACACTAGCGCATTTAAGCATAAGCTGGCATCAAAGAAGCAGTGTGATGCTGATAATTAGCTACATAGAAGCACTCTACTGCGTCTGTTATGTTGCATATGCTTGTGCGCTAGTGAAATCCAGCCTTTAAGGTGGCTCAAAACAATTTCCAAGACTTAAATTTGATGGGTTATTATAACCATTCATGGTATCAGAAACCTGCCTAATCATTGGTGAATCATTTTCAAGACACAATAGGTTACCACAGCAACAGTACGACCTACTAAACACACCCTTAATTATAGCTTTAAGGGCTTATAATTCAAAAATGGCACTGTGATTTGTTTGTAATATAAAATTTTGGTAAGCAGAATAAGACGCAATTTTTGGCAAAGTTTAAAAAAGTTTGTACAAATTCAGAGCCACCTTAAATTTTCAAAACATTAAGGTGGTTCCAAACCCCATGTACAGGTTTTTTAAAAAACATTTTGCCAAAAGTTCAATCCCAAGCAGAAAAGCAGTTCAGTAATGCTTATCAAAATCTTATAACAAAAAAATTTCACCGTGCTTTTTTTGAATTATACATGTAAGGCACTACAATTAAGGGTGTTTTTAGCAGGTCATACTGTTGCTACACTGCATGGTAGTCTATTGTGTCAAGAAAATGATAACAACGTGGGGAGCTCGTTTCCAACTACAGATCCATCTCTTTATTGCCAATTACGGCCAAGTGCTTAGAACGTATTGTTCTATGATCATGTTTCACCATTTTTAACTGAGCGGCAACATAGTTTTGTTAAAAGTAGATCTTGTGAGACTCAACTGATTTTAACCCATCATCAATGGGCTACTGCCCTTGACCAAGGCAGACAAGTTGATGTAGTCTGTTTAGACTTTTCTAAAGCCTTTGACAAAGTGAACCATGTAGTTTTGTTGCAAAAGTTGTGCAACTTTGGGATCACTGGCTCATTATTACAATGGTGCGAAAGTTATTTAAGCAATCGCCGACAGAGAGTAGTGTTGGATGGTTTATCCTCTTCCTGGTCCAATGTCTCATCTGGAGTTCCTCAGGGCTCTTTTTTAGTGCCTTTATTTTTTGTTATATTTATTAGTGACCTTCCCGAAGTAGTACTTCCTGGTAGTACTATTGCTCTTTATGCTGATGACTGCAAATGTTCTAGAATCATTGACACGGTTGGTGACCTTGAATTGTTTCAACGTGACCTGGATAGTTTGCACTGGTGGAGTGTTCGGAATTTCATGAATTTTAATGTAAAGAAATGCAAAATTATGGAAATTACTAAGAAGATTCAACCACTCACGTCTAGTTTTTTACTAGAAAACTCCGAACTGGAGGATGTTAAAGAGTTTCAGGACTTAGGGATTATTACAAATTATCACTTATCATGGAACCCACATATAGATCACGTAGTATCTAAGGCTAACAGAATGTTCTGTCTGATTAAGAGAACTTGTAAAGGTCTGGATGACCCTAGGACCTTGTGTACTCTTTACTGCTCATTGGTCCGCTCATATTTGGAATATTGTTCAGTGGTATGGTCCCCATATACAAAAAGAAATACTGATAAGCTGGAGAGAGTACAGAGAAGAGCGACTAAATTTATCTTAAAAACTGATGATCCCTATGAAATTCGTTTGAAGAAGTTAAACCTCATGTCACTGGAGAAGAGGAGATCACTGACTGACGTGACTTTCTTACATAACGTACTTAATGGCAACATTGATATTGACATCAGTAAAATTATAGATTTCCACTCAGAAGCCGACCGATTCCCACTTAGGTCTATGGACTTTTTAACTTTAAAGAAGAAATATGCTAGAACTAATGTTTTGAAGTACAGTTTCTCCCATAGAATAATTGACCAATGGAATCAGCTGCCCTTAGATATTCGTGTTTCCGATAATATAAATACTTTTAAGACTAGGGTTAAGAAATTTCTTAGTGATTTTTAAGTAGTTTATAGATGTTAATGTATTTTATGTAACTATTGCTATACTGTGTTTTTATATATTTTTAGGTGATCTGTTTTTATATGGGGTCTGGGACTCTTTTACAGTTCATCCTTTGGTTTTTAATCCATTGATTGTAATAAATAAGTAACTAAAACTTCCTGTGATACTCTTGGACCCAGTTGTACTCGTGTAATTTTCGTATCACAATCGAGTACTACCCATCTCTTATCCTAATTCGCAACCGTGAAATACTATTCATCAGAATACTATTCATCAGTGAACAATCAACTGCATTTTAACACCTTTATTGCCCTACTACTTTTACAACCATTGCCTACTTCATGTGCGGCATAAAGTCTACAGGTGCGAACATTACTAAACTGCAACTGAAAAGTGGTTTTCTGTGCTCAAGATGCAACCGAGGAAAAGAACCTTCAGTCATTTTCGGCCGTTCCGTATACGTCCGAGGGTTCCGACACGGCCACGGCCGGGGCCGCTAAAGCTGATATCACGTCGGCCAGGCTCCTCCTCGTCTGTTTCTATAAAGAAGGCGCCGAACATTATTAGAATAAAATTTTCTTTTAATTTTAAGCGCTTAGGGGTATTTTTTATAGAAGTCTTTCTACGAAGCATGTCAAATAGGAGCATAGGAACAAAAATTATTATCTACATAACAAGCAAGATATCAAGGCGTTGTAAAGTTTTCTTCAAGAAGTTGTACACACCTCGTCTGCCATTGTGTGCGTAAGGAATGCGCAAGTAAGGCAGGTAGGGTACTTTTCCGTTCCATTGAGTTCTAACAGCAACATTTCCCGAGTTGGCTCCCTGCTGGCCAACACTGCCTGCGGTGTTGTCGAACTTGATATCATTTCGGCGGCCAGGCTCCTTCAGTTCCGGCTCCGTAAAGAACAAGTGCCAAAAATTACTAATTGTGTGAAACTCACTACCTTTCCTTACTATAGAGGGCTTTTTAAATGAAGAAAGCCAGAAAGAAACTTCGGAGTTCTCTTCAAGTCTCTATCACTAGTCAACTACCGCTTTCCCCGGTTAAGGATTTTATTGAAATAATACTGATTGGCCAAGCCGCACATGCGCGGTAATGAACCATATTGATAATCGATCTGGCCTCCCTTTTAAGCTTCGTGCTTCTTTGGCGGTCTCCTTGCCCTGTTTAAATTTCTGTGTGACAAATAAATATCAATAAATAAATATATATAAATAAATATTATCCTGTTTTAAGATCAAAATATGATTATGATGATAATGATGCGTTTCGTTCTGTAAAACAAAGGCCACATCACAGCAGGTGAATTAAATCGACAGTTTTGCTTAAACATAGAGGGCTCTAAAGGGTATATAGCCCAGCTTAGTCTCATTTTTAATAATAACATTGATCAAGTCTCGATAAGATCGACACATTTTCGCAAAAGAAATGACATTAGCGCGAGAAAGTAAAAATGCTATTATATCTGTTTAGCAAGTGTACAATACCATCAAACCCAAGAACAAGCTAAATACAGTACTATTGTTACTTTCAAAAGTCAAATGAAAACGGCTGCTAGCTATAGCAATAAACTGAAGAAACATACCGGTCATCTGGTTTTCAACCTCCTCTGCATCACGGTATTGAGGGTAAGGAAATGCCATCGCCAGGCCCAAAGAGAAAAAAACAAAGCACTTCATATTCCTTTAGAAGAACGCAACAGAAATTAGTGGAATTCTGCTAGTATACCAATGCAAATGCTGCAATCCGGTTGGTTGAGCTATTGCACACTATTTAATTTAGTCATAACAACTGAATTACCGTTATGCGATGAGTATCAGTACTACGTACACAGCTACAGTGTTTCAAATGACAATTTAGTCCCGAGCGCGCGGCTGTGCGTATAAAACATGAGGCCATAATTCATTCGGTCGCCCTTTCCTCGCTGTCTCGTAACAACTTGCGCTCTCGTAAATCTGCAAGCTCGTTCAATCCAGTCGTATCACTTTATGCAAGCTTACCGAGATTACATGCATTAAAAGTTGTAAAGCGAAAGGAAAACATAGGCTGAGAAAATTAGTGAATATCTCCATGCATGGAAACTGCGTATTCTAAATTGAGTCGTATGAAGATACACCGTAAGGGAATTTACCTTTTTCGACTGAATCTCTAGTTGCTTGTCAGTAGAAAGTTCTCGGACACTCTTGTAATCTCCGTCTTTGTGAACTAGTTGATGTGTCAAACAAGGTCTGTTTAAATAACATCCAGTAAAGTAGAAGATTTATTCATGTCACGTTTGAACGCATAGGATTCTGTAAGATGCAAAAGGAAACAGATGTATGTAGGAAACATATGCTGGCTATGATACAATGACTACTACGTCCCCAAGGGTTCCTCCTTGGTTGGAGTGAGATGCGCAAATGCACTCGAAAATCAGAACGCAACCTAACCATTAGCCTGCAAAGAGAGGGTTCCTTGACTCCCTTAGTATATAGCGAACGAGTAAAGTCTGGTTGCGCGAAAATTGGGGCTCAAATTCCAGGTTAATCGTTCACTGACCAAAGCCGCAACGATTAACTAAAGGGTTTGAATTCATTGAATTAATTGCATTTCTGGCTCTTTCTAGTATTTGACAAAGACGAGGCTAAAATAAATTAATAGAATTCCTTCATAATGCACAAAGGTCTATCAATAGTCGACTCCAAAAAGAAATAACTACAGGAAACGGAAAAGAGAACTACAGGAAACGGAAAGAAATAAAAATGCTTTGTTCCAATGGGATGAATCTTCTCGGTGGGTTTAATTGTTTGTGGTTTCTTAATCAACAATTATTCTACCAGCGCGCGTTGAATATGATATGGTAGATAGCCAACGAGGCGAATTGCGAATTGCGAATTGAATATGAGGCGAATTGCGCTTTGAATATGATATGGTAGATAGCCAACGAGGCGAATTGCGCCGAGTTAGCTATAATCGTCTCATATCCAACAAGATGGATTGGAACAATTATTTATGCAAAATATAGAAATATAAACGCCCCAAAATCACGAGTACGCTTACCACATTTGTAGAGCATGGTATAATGGCTCATAACCCATGAAGGCTAAGGTCAATGAAAACTCTCGAATTGTATAATTTCATGATCCAGTTTTTATTTAAGGAAAATATTCAACCGGCATTAAAATCGGTTGAAGTGCTGGATTCGGATTAAGTCACCTAGTACAAGAACAGAGTTGACGTTACAAACGGTTAGAGCCAGAACGGTTGAACAACAATTCAACAGTTCGTTTCAGCCTAACCAGCCGTAAACATTTTCCCCAATTATCAGGAATTTAACTAAGCCAAAGAAGGCGGCTTATCTCTCTAGTAATTTTAGCGGTTTGAGAAGCAAACGAGGCGAAAGGGTCAATTTGTGTTGTTATACCCTCCAACTCAAATAGTTTTTCCGATTGGAGGAGAACGTGTCATGGATTAAGACTCTAACTCCCTGGTGAAACCACTTGGAGTTTCGATTCGAACGTCGTCAGGTCGTCGTTCACCTTGAAACCGCGGCAACTTTGTGTGCCAGCCGACATCAAGTAAATAATGTTTTCGCGGTTAGTTTTATTTTTGAGGGCGTTATCGAATATTTATTGTTTTCTGTTTCCTTAAGCAGTGTACCTCCTCGCTGGGTATTAAATACTCTTCTGACAGAAACACTGTTGTGGAGTTGGGATAACAATCAAACTACATCTGTATTCACAAATCCAAGTGAGTTTAATAACGGTTGAAAAAGTTAGTTAGCCAAATACTCTTCAGAAAGAACACGAAGTGAACCTAACAAACTGAAGACGGTTCTTCTCAATAGACTTGTTCAATAGAGCATGACATTAGACGATTCTCACATATTTTTGTTTTCCGTTTCCTGAAGTACAGTCAAACACAGCCTCGGGGAAATGGGAGGTAGACGCTTAATTGGCCTTTAATAGGAGTTCGTAAGCAGTTTGAGGCTTAGTAATAACGTCAATTTAATCACATAAGGAATCACGTAAAGAAAAGAAAACGTGCTTTTGAATGTTTTTTTTATCAGTGGTCACGTTCTTTCTCGGACTCCTAGGCAGCGTCCACACTTCACCGGATAAATTTAAAATTTCAAAACGCAGCTTTATTTCTACGGTTAGGCCTACCGCCCATACTAATCCGCCACGAATACGGAGGTTTTCGAAAACGCTCTTCAAACCGGAGGAATTTGAAAACGCCGGCTTTTTGCTTTTGTGAGGACGGAACACATTTTGAAAACGGTTTTTGCGAGAATGATGGCGTCACGATAATCATGTGATTTCCCTGACCAACTTTTCCTCAAACTCAAATCCAAATGACCGGTGATTGCTGCGTTTTTAAATTCCTCAGGCATAGTGCGGAGGGAAAACATTTGATGCGTTTTTAGAGTGAAACCTCCGTTTTCAAAATTCCTCTCGCAGGTTGTTGACGGGGCTCTATCTGTCATTGCCTTTTCCATAACAAAACCAAACTAAGGGGCTAAATTTAGGTGGCCTCTTTATAGAGGTAAATAATAAAGAAAACTCTCATACAAACGACCTAAAGGGGTTGCCGCTTAATGGGGAGGCAGAGGGGAGGGGGGGGGGTTTACAGTATCTTAGGAACGACAATTTCCGAACCAGAGCTTTGATTCTTTACCGAGGGCGACTTGGGTGTGCGATATGGCGGGCTGCCATCAGACACCTTTTCATGCGGTATTTCGAATTTTAATCCTGAATTTCGGTATTAAGTAACTTTTCAAACCTGCCGGGTGAGTTTTTAGCCTTTTAGCTTCCTAGGTGTCTTGTCGTTTCGGAAAGAAGCCGAGATTGCGTTAATCGGTCTCACGAGTCAATATGGAAGGCCGTATCTTGTCATGTCTTGTTTTTACTACAGTGAGGTAAAATGTCTCGTCACTGTTTTGGCGTCCCAGCCGAGTTTTTTCCTCGATTTTAACTCGCAGGACAACGAAACCGCCAGCTACACTCTTAAATTAGGTGTGTTACTGCAACACACCTTTTTTGTCCTCAAAACAACACACATAGGGTTGTGTATAAATACACACCTTTTTATGTGTTCCCCGAACACACCTTGGTGTGTTCCCAAGACACACCTTAAGTTGTGTTTCGTGCTTGTCCTAAATTTCACACACTTTCAGGTGTGTTCTGCAGAAAGATGTGTTTTGTCACACTTCTTGATGTGTAACAAAGCACACTTTTAGTTGTGTTCTCAGAGCACATCTTACCATTCACCCCAAACTATAACATTAACATAATTATTTGCACAAAACATCAGCAGTTGTTCACAAAATTAATGGTTTATTGCCCTATTAAAAACAATCATGTTCTCCCTTAACATGGAGTTCAAAACGTACTACAGTCTGTGAAACTAAAAAGTAAAAAAAAATAATAAACAACTCATACATGTAAGTATCTCTTTTGGAGAGAAATAATAAACAGAAAGATATGTCTTTAAACAGCTTGTCTGGTGGTGTCGTCAGCTGAAAAGAAGAGAGAAGAGATACATTAGCTATCACAATAAAAATGCCAAGACATCACTCCAATCATTGGCTACATGATAAATTATACCATGGTTGTAAAACAGTGTATTGAGAAGACAACCACAAGTTGTGACATGCATGCATGGAAACA
>OZ026607.1:5778278-5793278 GCA_964020085.1 Micromussa lordhowensis
AGATTGACTGGTGAAATGCCAAAATTTGTTTGCCAACATAGTTTTTCAATAGCTCTTATGAAAATTTATCTTAAAAAGTCCCCATGGCCCCCTAATTGTAAACAGTCATAATTACATACATGTGTCTTGTAAGCCAGGGTTCTGCTTCACAGTTTTTCTTTTTTCTTTCCAGTTAGTATGCCAGGAATTTTTCATGAAGCACTACCAATTTTACTTCCCATCAGTCAAACAGATTTTCAATCAAACCGTTGTGTGACAGACTGTTCATGCCTGAATGGAAGGCACTGAATGTCAGAGGATGTGGCTCAGGACCAAAACCCCAAATTTGTCAGAGTGAATTCAATGTTCAATGTTTTTGAGGCTGCAATTTTTTTATAGGGCAGATATAAACATAAGAGCGATTTACTAAGAATTTCAGTAAAACTTGTGGAGGACAGGCAGTGCATTGGACATAGTGATTTAATTATACAAATGATATTCCCATCAGATACTCTGAGAGACTATAGCATACAGGCTTACATTAAATAACATGTGTCTTTTGGACAGTTTGAAGCATGGAGTCAACTTCAGCTTTGCCCGTTGGACAGAATTGTCTAAGAAAAATTGCTGTCTATGGCTATGACTACAAGTAGTGAAATGATCTTGATGCATAGTAGATAATTGTAATCTTACAGAATGATATCTATATACAGCAAAAGGCTGTTCCACAATGCATACCTCCTGCTTTTTAAAGAACCATTTTCAACCAGAGGCAATTCCATATATCTTAAACAAACTTTGCAACTGAACTTTACTCTGAAAACTTAAGCTTAACTTCCTTGGACGTACAATTAAGAAACACGCGGGAAGACAACAATGGCTTACCTGTTGTTGTTGATTCGTACCTCCGTATATATCGATGTTTTCACCGGATGTATGCCACCAAAAACTGCTTGAGATCGTGCACAGAGAAGAAGTGAAAGTGAACTGAATTCTATCCGCCAAAGTAGAGTTTTTAAACAGTGTAAAAGGTCCAAGAGATCGATACAAGCTCCCGGGTAAACGACATTTTCATAAAGGACGCCAAAAAATGGCGCGAGAAACGAGAGAACCTGGTGTCTAATTTGGGAGGCCGCTGATCGGTGCTTGTTGAAGGTCGGTCACTCAAAATGGGGTCGCTAGTCGGTCGCTGAAGGGTCTGCTCGTTCGTCATTTCGTTCCAAGTCGTTTTGAAACACATTTAAAGTCAATTTCGATCAAAAAGTAACCTCGAAGAAAAATCAAATTTGTTAAAAGCGTTACAGGTTATCGAACAGACCTCACTTAAGTTTCTCACGACTTCGCGAGTCGTCGCGCTCGTTTGAACACTGTTAACACAACTAACTTCGTGGCTGTTTTTATGAAAGTCGACTTGTGGCAAGACAAACTGTCGAAAGGAAGTCAAATCATAACATCGCCTTTCAGGTACCTTAACAGCAATTTGCATCCCTGGTGTAAAGTTTGAAATTTTTGTAACAAATGGATCGCCATCACACTCTAGCAGTACGACATATGGGTGGTATACTTAACGAAAATCCACGAAGACCACGAACGATTATGAACGGAGCGTATTCCTGTATATTCGATAATTTAGGTGATTTAGGATGAGTTGTTAAAACACACCTGAAAATGTTTGGGGTTCACTCCTGTGAAAATATTGGAAATATTGAATTGATTGTGCACTAAAATAGCCAAGGTGTGTTGCCATGAAAGGTGTGTTATGGTAGCTTTGGTAGATTTCTCCGATTAAAGAACATTTACATCTCATTAATTTATGTTGTGTTCAAACAGATCTTAAGGTGTGTTATCAATAAACATAAAGATGTGTAATCATTACACACCTTTTGTGTTTCCTTACACGCATTGGTGTGTTTTCTTAAACCGTGAAATAGAACAGTGAAAAGGTGTGTCACCACTACACACCTTGATGTGTTAGGAAACTCACAAGGTGTGCTAGGGAAACACACCTTATTTAAGAGTGTACACAGGCTTAAACTATGGCATTGCGGTATTTGCCCTTTTTTGCGGCGATGCCCTTATTTACCACGAAATTTAACGAGCCTTGAAAATATTGAAAGAAGAATAAAATGAACAAACCGCAGACTCATCCATCCGTAATCCCGAACCGGCAAAATGGAGCGATCTTTCCCGCTCGGCTTTACCTGAGGTTTCTCGCAAGGCTGACCAAGCTTGTTCGCTCAATAATTACTTGATGTTGAGCTCCGAAATACCATCCTTGTACAAAGATTGAAGGAATCAAGAAGACGTTTATTGAAAAGTTTGACTATTAAAGACAATGAGTTCTACATGCAGTGTAACCAAACGACACCCAGAGAATATTAATTTTTATCACGCCGCTTGACGGCTTAGATCAAAAGGTATCCAAGTAGCTATTCCTGGTTAGTGATGGGTCAGGGAAAAATCAGAGTAACGTCTGGACTAATAAATCAACAGATAACTTCCAGGGCCTTACAGCAAGGAAAATCAAATAGTAGACTTGTGCTACTGGGAATTGCACCACTATTTGAGGTAAAATGGAAGCACTCTGGTAAGCTAGGACAACTCACAAGTACATCACATATTGAACTTCATTTTTTTCAGTAATAACGTATTTTACTGAAGTGAGATTTTTTAATTTCTTTTAACAAAGGCTAAGAAACGGGACAACAATAAAATAACTTGAGAATAGGTCTAAATGTTCCCTAGCTTGTTGCCTGGGTAAAACGTTCAAGGACAGTGTTAAGTGAAAGACTCTTCATGCGTTCCTTTAACAATCACGTGCTTCTAGTATCCTTTATCCTGCAGCCACGTGCGGATCCTATCCGATTCACGTGCAAGCCACGTGCAGTTGAGGCGAATGTTTTCCAGAGACTGTTGAATGGTCCTCTCTGCAGCAGGGACGGTGCGAGTGGCGAAGAATTCCTGAATTATAGTCAAAACCAAAGAGTTCAGTCGAGACAAGGAAAAGTTAGACTACGGCGGGAATAAAAAAAATAACAACTGGAGGTAAAACACGTAAGATTTGGAACATGTCTCCCGGCGGTAGCGCAGGAAAACATGTTACCGGTGTATGAAGGAAAGCACGTCGTGGTGCATGCGCAGAAAAAAACGTAATCGTTGTACGCGCGGTCAGCCCGGGAGTACACGAAACAGGTTTTAAGCTTACTTGGCCGGTCTTAAGTTTGCGGGCACTCTGTTAGCTGCTTTAAGAAGACAAACAACTAATTTCTACCTTCCAAATAATCACTGAAGAGGATCATGGTTCGAACGAAGATGATAGAGATTAAATTACTCAACTATGGAAATCATGAAGAACAACCCTACCTCGATATCTTTGGCGGATTGTTCAGTCACAAACATCTCCGTGGTTGACTACCGAAAAAATATAAACAGGAAGACAATTTGCAAACGTTAGCGTCAAGTTCTCCCCTCATACTGCAGCCCGTTTTCCTCCTCCCTATCGTTACTTAGCCATTCTCATCTCCTAATGGAAATCCGTCAAATGTTGAGTAGTATTCCCCAAAATCAAACCGTTATTGTCAAGGTTTCTCACAGTTTAAGTGTGTTTCAAACTTCTCAAAATCGGGCGAAAAATCGGAGAAGCTAAAACCCCTTCATGCTTCAGGCACCGTCCACACCGCACCACAGAAATTTGAAAACAGCCTTTTCAATCTGGAAACGAATCAAATGTTTTCCGTCCAAACTACGCCGAAGAAGTTTAAAAACGCAACAACCACCGGTCATTTTGGATTTGTGCTTGAGGAGCACTCGGTCAGGGAAACCACGTGATTATCGTGACGCCATCGTTTTCACGGTTTTCAAAATGGTTTTCGTCCACACGAAAGGCGGCGTTTTCAAATTCGTCCGGTTTGAAGAGCGTTTTCGAAACGTTTCAAATTTCTCCGGTGTAGTGTGGAGGGAGGCCTAGTGACAGAGACGGCAACTTCAGTCGCGAGTAAACTACAAAAGAGCATAATTTGTAATCACGAACCTAGCCTACTGAATAGTAGCTTAAAACAATGATGTCATTTAACCTTGATGAGTCGAGAAAGCAAGAATCCTCCCTCGTATCGATTGTACAGCTCATCCCAGCTGTCTTGAACGAATTTCCATGCCATGTCACGGCCTTTCACACTGCAAGAAGAGTGACAAACATTTTTTCCCATTACAACAAAGAAGACATTGGACATTACAAGCTACATGCGTATGGACGTCACGTCCTCCGATCTTATATCGTACAGGCACGGAAAAGTCTCGAACGTTGATCAGTTGACTGGTGTTATCAAAAATTCATTCGAACTCAGCTGATTCCAACTCTTCGGCCGCCATGTTGATATTTCCACGAAGCTACGTAACGCCAAAATCGAAAACGATTGGTTGAAGCCGTTCAACAAACGGCAACTTGTTGAACGGAATAGAGCCAAGCTCTATTTTCGTTCAACAACTTTCAACATGTTGAACGGCATATTTTAACGTTCAACATCACATGATACACTGTTCAACATTTACTGCTCAAAAAATGTTGAACCGTCTATTATTCGTTTAAGAAAACGACGACAAACGTCGTTTCAAACGTCGCTAAACAATAGACTTAATTAGCAGAACAATGGCTGTGCACGCGCGCTATTAATACTTGGTACATTTCTTAGCCGTCCTCTGCAAAACAACAACGTGAAATGATTTTGCGTTGTATGGAGAACGTGAACGACGACTAATTTTTTCAAATTTCTATTTCGATTTTAACGCTGCGTTGCATACTCAGTATCAAGATAGTTTTGACAGTGAGAAACAAACCAAATGACGTTAGTCAATCGCGAGATTTGTAGGTAAAATATAAGTTCATTTTTTCATCGACGTTGTCCTCGGCGTCGCCGTTCCTTATTTGTCGCACAACGTTTGCAAGGCGTGACGCGAACCAAAAAAAAAACAAAATTTCATTGACACCATTGCGTTGCTGTTGATTGAAAAAATAAAGGTTTGTTCATCGCCTGTAACGCAATTCCTTGAGGGTAATTAGCTGCAGCTGTAGCCAGACAGGAGAATCCACTGACCTGCCCGTGACGCCTGCAATCACAAACACAGTATCCTGGGAACGAACTTCTTCCTAAAAAAGACAGACAGTGTCGATCTATCAATACATGACAAACTACTTAACAATAGGCCATTTCCGAATTACCTTTAACCTCTTTCTCAAAACGAGTCTTGGTGCTCATCCTTTCATATGAAAATCAGATTTCATTCACATGCAAATTAACTCATTTTCATATGAAAATGGTTGTGCACCAGGCCTCGCTTTGAAAGAGAGGCTTTAGGTAACTCGGAAATGGTCTATTGGATTATGAGCTCGGGATTTCTATCGCGTGATAGTCCACCATTAAATTTTCTCCGATATTTATTGGTTTAAATTGATCACGTGGCGCGATAGTGGTAATCGGCGGAGAGACACTACCACGAAATCGAGAGCGAACAATCTTCTTGTTTTAGTCTACTAGACGTTCAAAAGTTTATCTTTTTCCCTTCACAGACACATCGCCATTTTGCTCCTAGTAACAACCGCACACTGCCATGTTACTCACAACGTAAAATAGAGTACATAGTGAGTAGCATAGCCAATAGCAGAACACATTTGCGATAGAACGCCAGTAGATATATACTAAGTTGTGGTAGGCATCCCTTCACTAAAATAATGCCCTCCTAATACAGACGGTTCTAAAACACTTTCTACGACATGAAGGTGACTAAGACTATTGTCCCCCACTCTGTCCCTTCCATCCACGAATGGGACGTAAATTAATGGACACTATCCCCCTGACAGTTTTTTGTCAGTTTTGCCTAACACTTTCCCGGCACCCTTTTATACTCCTGAATGGAGAGAGGCCATTTGAAAGTGGTAAATAAAGAGCACATCACAAAGTAAAGATCCCGAACAGCATTTTTGTTACAGCAAACATTAAATACAATGGCAGTTTTTATACTAGAGGACGCATTACCCGTCCAGATGGATAATGCGTCCTGGCCGTTTTTATACTAAAGACACATTATCCGTCTGGACGCACTTGGGTAAACATTTGTGGTTTGTCTGGTTCTGCGTCTTTAGTATCAAGACTGGCACAAGACGAATTATAAGTCTAGACGAACTGTCCTTCGAAATACGTCTTGAACGACGCACTAAGAGAGTTAGTTGGTTTAGGCGCATAATACGTCTTGTGCCTGTCTTTATACTAGAGACGCATAACCAGACGAACTACAAATGTTTGCCAAGTTCATCCACACGGATAATGCGTCTTTAGTATTAAAACGGCCGCTAGAGTAAAGCAATATAACACTTTTTCCGTGGTTACATAGCGTCATCTAAACACGAGGGGGGTTCGGAGAGTTCGAGACAGTTATGCAAGGCCGAGACGCAGTATGGGGTTTGAATAACTTTTGAGAATTCTCCCAGCCCCCTCGTGTTTGAATGAAGCTGTGAAAATACGGAAACAGTGATCTATTGCTTTGATAAAACATTTCTCAAGAATAGGCAGCGAATCTAAAACGTCCCAACCGTGTTTACATACTCTCATCTAAACACACCTATCGACCAATGTGCGTGCGTGCGCACGTAGCATCTCAGTTATTTCATAAAGCGCTACATTGCACAACGACCTTCAGCAACATAAGTTTTGTCTGTCACACTGGCCTTCACAGACAAATGTTTATATTTCCACCGTTGAGATTGAGTAAAACCTACCGACATGGAGAAATCCAACACTTTCTTGATCAGTTCAGGTTGTGACACTGCCCCCATGCATCTCATCAATCGCACTTTCTCTTCGTGTAAATCAGCTTCTCTAAACAGCTTCATCATGGCGTCTAAGGTGACGTCATCACCATGCTTGAGGACTGTGCTGTACACCGCTGACCTCAAGTCCGCTGGGATGGTGGACTCACCTGCGCAGTGAGCCTGGAAACGTTTTCGTGCCTCGGCGAGAGTAGCTGGGTGGCCATACTTGCCCAACCGACCAATTATCAGACCTCTTAGAAGCGCATCAAGATGTCCTGAAGTAAATGAACAGTAGAAAGACTAGTTGAGATGAAAATACTACTCAACAGCTTTCATTTAAATGGTCAAACATTAGGATTTCCTCTACGAGCGCAAGATGTAAAGGTTAGAACCACCTTGTGCAGCATAATTCACAGTACCACATGAAAGTACTCCTCAACAACTTTCATTTGAATAGTTACACATTACTAATTAGGGTTTCATCCACAGACTTAAAAGTTAAGAACCATCTTATACAGCATACTAAACACACCACACAAAAGTACTGCTCAATAGCTTTCATTTGAATGGTCACACACTAGGGTTTCATCCACAGAATTAAAAGTTAAGAACCATCTTGTACAGCATAATAAACAGTACCACATGAAAGTACTGCTCAATAACTTTCATTTGAATGGTCACACACTTGGGTTTCATCCACAGACTTAAAAGTTAGAACCACCTTGTACAGCATAATAAACAGTACCACATGAAAGTACTGCTCAGTAGCTTTCATTTGAATGGTCACACACTTGGGTTTCATCCACAGACTTAAAAGTTAGAACCACCTTGTACAGCATAATAAACAGTACCACATGAAAGTACTGCTCAGTAGCTTTCATATGAATGGCCACACTTTATTACAGCATAATAAACCATACCACATGAAAGAACAAAGGAACAGGACAAAGGAATGACTGTGGACAAAACTCCTACCCTCTCCTTCTACAGGATCCCAGCCAAGCTTGTTGCCAATTGGTTCGTAAAGCTTGATGCCAAAGGCCTGGAAGCTAAGGTAACAATCAGAGTACTGAAGAATTGCCCCCACGCCACCCATGTTAGAAATCAAGTCGTTCCATACTGTGTAGTTTGTCTCATTGCTGAATGCCTCTACAACTTTAAAAACATCAGGGCCTGACACTAGGCCAGCTCGGCACTGCAATGAAAGGAGAATATAAAAGGAAAGAAATTTCACCTCAACATACACCACAACATCATTTTCATATATAATAATAATACTAGTAATAACCACAGGTTAGGAAGTGCGGGCGAGGGCTATGCATGATTTGTTTCACTGAGGTTAACGAATTCGTTGTAAAACAGTGGCGTTGTGTTCTTTTTCAATTTTGGGCATTTATATTTGCAGGGCAATAAAGGGTTGCATAGTGTGGGTGATTGTTTTCCCTAAAACGAGACAAAGGGACCTAAGAGTGGTTTTACTGACCTTGTGAAACAGTAACACCAGTTTGATTATACACTAGTTCTATTTTGTGTTGGGTTTGACAAAATGGTTATTTTTTCACGTTGTAAATAAAAACACTGTTGATTATAAAATGGACATATTGATTTAGTCAAGGTCATTTGATGTAACCCGACAACAACACAATCTCACACGCTCGATTTTGATTGGACGGCGCGCCAGCTATGCATGAGCTGCACGTGATTCTTCGACGAAATAGACGTCGTCCACGTGATAAAATTGTGTTGTGTGCATTCCAATTTATGGACCGCCACTTCTGCATGAACTGCACGTGATTCTTGACATTCTTAGCTTCAAGAAGGCGAAATTTACATATTATTTGACCCTTCAACTACATTAAAGATCATTGACTATGGAAGGTGAAACAGCTATGCCTTGGTAAGAATTGTCTTCTGCTTAGTGTTGGTTTCTAGCGGTCAGAACGCCTGTGCTCAAATTACTGCTGCTTCGAGTTTGTCTCGCGTGGTCAAAGCGCCTGTGCTAAAATTACGTCCTTTCATTTCATTGGTTCTTAGTGTCCCTAAGGACAAATATTTGGAAGGACGACTTTTTTTGCTAAATTCGAGTCACTGCAAGGCTATATAACTGCCGCGCATGCGTTTGAAACCAATGTTGAGATTAGGATTGCGGGCTCCGCTCGTCGCTCGCAAATAGTAATAACAATAATAATAATAATAATAATAATAATAATAATAATAATAACGATGATGATGATGATGGTGACCATGATAATGATAATATCGCTTTGATGAACCTTAGGATGCTTTTGAAGTTCATGTTTTAATGAAGCAAAACATGTTTCAGATGAAACATCATCCATCGTCAGTTGTACAATGAGAAATAAAATGAAGTTATGCAATGAATAGTGTGACAAAGTGAAACCTAAACAAGAATACATGTAATTAAGGATAATTGCGTGAACGAAAAAAAATGAAACTATTTAAGCTAAAAAATAGACTAATTAGTATCAAAGGGATAGATGAAGATGTTTGACCTGGGAATTTAAAAACAACTGCTCCCAAAGGATGTGCATGGCTTCCTTAAATTGCAATTGGAAGCTTGTGGAAGTAGTCAAGGATTTCAAAACAACCTTCTGAACAAAGGGAGTGACAATTTTCAGAACCTCTCAGGTGCTTAAAGATGTGGGAATGTTTGTTAGTGGAGAGATGTTCACAGATGCGAGTAATAATAATAACAATAACAATAACAATAAAATCATTTTCATGTACAGACAATTCTAACTGAAAACAAGACCACTGGGAATAGCCCTCATGTATATTACGTGAAGATCAATTTCACACTAACTAATATGACCTACACGCCTTAAGTCTGACGTACAAACCACTGAATTTAAATCCTGGAATTTCCGAGGAAGGAAAAATGGAAAAAAAAGCCACAGCTTTGAGAGGAATGACGTCTGATATAATGCACTTGATGTACAGTAATATGTGGAAACAAGCCATGACGAATTGATACTATTAAATTAATTCTTCAAGTTTAAACAACGAAAATCACGACCGTGACTGTGTTTGGATATCATCTTAATCAGCAGACATGTTTTACAATTTTTTTCTCAGTTTTCTCCCTAGTCTTAACTTGGATTGAGAAATAATTGTCAAACTTAACACACAATACAGTGCTTGACCACATTTCCGAATACTTTGAAGTTCGTCCAAAATACACCGCTACTGGTCATATTAATTTTTTTCGGGGATCAGACAAGGTCTTCCATACTTGAAACGCCAGTTTAAAATTAAAGGGAACTACGTGTAATCCGGTTGAGGGGTGCCATATGTTGCCTAAATTGGACACAAGAAAGTAACCACTGATTCTCATGACACCCCTGACACAAAGATATCACAATATTTGTCGATTCGCAAGCCTGACTAGGGAGATGGCCGGGAATCCTGTACATACCAGAGCAAAGAGGTCACTCTGAAGTCCCAGCCTGTCTCTTGGAGGAAGACTATTGTCATTGATGGCTGGTAGCAGAAGTTCCAA
The DNA here is from genome assembly GCA_964020085.1 of Micromussa lordhowensis. NCBI lineage: Eukaryota > Metazoa > Cnidaria > Anthozoa > Scleractinia > Lobophylliidae > Micromussa > Micromussa lordhowensis. The sequence goes on from OZ026607.1 coordinate 5,788,580, forward strand.
CATGGCGGATGAGTATTGAACTCGATAGAAACCAACTTGACCTGGGTTTAGCTAGAAAATACAAGAACATAACATTGTCAAATTTCCTCTCAAGCAAGGTGTTTCGCACATTAACCTACAGGGCACACATGGAAACTACATTGTATAAAAAAGGTTCTTGAGGGACTAAGTGATGTGCTTTTGGCTTCAAAACAATGCTACAAGTTTTATTAAAGCTGATTTACACTAGCGCATTTAAGCATAAGCCGGCATCAAAGAAGCAGTGTGATGCTGATAATTAGCTACATAGAAGCACTCTACTGCGTCTGTTATGTTGCATATGCTTGTGCGCTAGTGAAATCCAGCCTTTAAGGTGGCTCAAAACAATTTCCAAGACTTAAATTTGATGGGTTATTATAACCATTCATGGTATCAGAAACCTGCCTAATCATTGGTGAATCATTTTCAAGACACAATAGGTTACCACAGCAACAGTACGACCTACTAAACACACCCTTAATTATAGCTTTAAGGGCTTATAATTCAAAAATGGCACTGTGATTTGTTTGTAATATAAAATTTTGATAAGCAGAATAAGACGCAATTTTTGGCAAAGTTTAAAAAAGTTTGTACAAATTCAGAGCCACCTTAAATTTTCAAAACATTAAGGTGGTTCCAAACCCCATGTACAGGTTTTTTAAAAAACATTTTGCCAAAAGTTCAATCCCAAGCAGAAAAGCAGTTCAGTAATGCTTATCAAAATCTTATAACAAAAAAATTTCACCGTGCTGTTTTTGAATTATACATGTAAGGCACTACAATTAAGGGTGTTTTTAGCAGGTCATACTGTTGCTACACTGCATGGTAGTCTATTGTGTCAAGAAAATGATAACACCGTGGGGAGCTCGTTTCCAACTACAGATCCATCTCTTTATTGCCAATTACGGCCAAGTGCTTAGAACGTATTGTTCTATGATCATGTTTCACCATTTTTAACTGAGCGGCAACATAGTTTTGTTAAAAGTAGATCTTGTGAGACTCAACTGATTTTAACCCATCATCAATGGGCTACTGCCCTTGACCAAGGCAGACAAGTTGATGTAGTCTGTTTAGACTTTTCTAAAGCCTTTGACAAAGTGAACCATGTAGTTTTGTTGCAAAAGTTGTGCAACTTTGGGATCACTGGCTCATTATTACAATGGTGCGAAAGTTATTTAAGCAATCGCCGACAGAGAGTAGTGTTGGATGGTGTATCCTCTTCCTGGTCCAATGTCTCATCTGGAGTTCCTCAGGGCTCTTTATTATTAGGGCCTTTATTTTTTGTTATATTTATTAGTGACCTTCCCGAAGTAGTACTTCCTGGTAGTACTATTGCTCTTTATGCTCATGACTGCAAATGTTCTAGAATCATTGACACGGTTGGTGACCTTGAATTGTTTCAACGTGACCTGGATAGTTTGCACTGGTGGAGTGTTCGGAATTTCATGAATTTTAATGTAAAGAAATGCAAAATTATGGAAATTACTAAGAAGATTCAACCACTCACGTCTAGTTTTTTACTAGAAAACTCCGAACTGGAGGATGTTAAAGAGTTTCAGGACTTAGGGATTATTACAAATTATCACTTATCATGGAACCCACATATAGATCACGTAGTATCTAAGGCTAACAGAATGTTCTGTCTGATTAAGAGAACTTGTAAAGGTCTGGATGACCCTAGGACCTTGTGTACTCTTTACTGCTCATTGGTCCGCTCATATTTGGAATATTGTTCAGTGGTATGGTCCCCATATACAAAAAGAAATACTGATAAGCTGGAGAGAGTACAGAGAAGAGCGACTAAATTTATCTTAAAAACTGATGATCCCTATGAAATTCGTTTGAAGAAGTTAAACCTCATGTCACTGGAGAAGAGGAGATCACTGACTGACGTGACTTTCTTACATAACGTACTTAATGGCAACATTGATATTGACATCAGTAAAATTATAGATTTCCACTCAGAAGCTGACCGATTCCCACTTAGGTCTATGGACTTTTTAACTTTAAAGAAGAAATATGCTAGAACTAATGTTTTGAAGTACAGTTTCTCCCATAGAATAATTGACCAATGGAATCAGCTGCCCTTAGAAATTCGTGTTTCCGATAATATAAATACTTTTAAGACTAGGGTTAAGAAATTTCTTAGTGATTTTTAAGTAGTTTACAGATGTTTATGTATTTTATGTAACTATTGCTATACTGTGTTTTTATATATTTTTAGGTGATCTGTTTTTATATGGGGTCTGGGACTCTTTTACAGTTCATCCTTTGGTTTTTAATCCATTGATTGTAATAAATAAGTAACTAAAACTTCCTGTGATACTCTTGGACCCAGTTGTACTCGTGTAATTTTCGTATCACAATCGAGTACTACCCATCTCTTATCCTAATTCGCAACCGTGAAATACTATTCATCAGAATACTATTCATCAGTGAACAATCAACTGCATTTTAACACCTTTATTGCCCTACTACTTTTACAACCATTGCCTACTTCATGTGCGGCATAAAGTCTACAGGTGCGAACATTACTAAACTGCAACTGAAAAGTGGTTTTCTGTGCTCAAGATGCAACCGAGGAAAAGAACCTTCAGTCATTTTCGGCCGTTCCGTATACGTCCGAGGGTTCCGACACGGCCACGGCCGGGGCCGCTAAAGCTGATATCACGTCGGCCAGGCTCCTCCTCGTCTGTTTCTATAAAGAAGGCGCCGAACATTATTAGAATGAAATTTTCTTTTAATTTTAAGCGCTTAGGGGTATTTTTTATAGAAGTCTTTCTACGAAGCATGTCAAATAGGAGCATAGGAACAAAAATTATTATCTACATAACAAGCAAGATATCAAGGCGTTGTAAAGTTTTCTTCAAGAAGTTGTACACACCTCGTCTGCCATTGTGTGCGTAAGGAATGCGCAAGTAAGGCAGGTAGGGTACTTTTCCGTTCCATTGAGTTCTAACAGCAACATTTCCCGAGTTGGCTCCCTGCTGGCCAACACTGCCTGCGGTGTTGCCGAACTTGATATCATTTCGGCGGCCAGGCTCCTTCAGTTCCGGCTCTGTAAAGAACAAGTGCCAAAAATTACTAATTGTGTGAAACTCACTACCTTTCCTTACTATAGAGGGCTTTTTAAATGAAGAAAGCCAGAAAGAAACTTCGGAGTTCTCTTCAAGTCTCTATCACTAGTCAACTACCGCTTTCCCCGGTTAAGTATTTTATTGAAATAATACTGATTGGCCAAGCCGCACATGCGCGGTAATGAACCATATTGATAATCGATCTGGCCTCCCTTTTAAGCTTCGTGCTTCTTTGGCGGTCTCCTTGCCCTGTTTAAATTTCTGTGTGACAAATAAATATCAATAAATAAATATATATAAATAAATATTATCCTGTTTTAAGATCAAAATATGATTATGATGATAATGATGCGTTTCGTTCTGTAAAACAAAGGCCACATCACAGCAGGTGAATTAAATCGACAGTTTTGCTTAAACATAGAGGGCTCTAAAGGGTATATAGCCCAGCTTAGTCTCATTTTTAATAATAACATTGATCAAGTCTCGATAAGATCGACACATTTTCGCAAAAGAAATGACATTAGCGCGAGAAAGTAAAAATCCTATTATATCTGTTTAGCAAGTGTACAATACCATCAAACCCAAGAACAAGCTAAATACAGTACTATTGTTACTTTCAAAAGTCAAATGAAAACGGCTGCTAGCTATAGCAATAAACTGAAGAAACATACCGGTCATCTGGTTTTCAACCTCCTCTGCATCACGGTATTGAGGGTAAGGAAATGCCATCGCCAGGCCCAAAGAGATGAAGAAAAAAACAAAGCACTTCATATTCCTTTAGAAGAACGCAACAGAAATTAGTGGAATTCTGCTAGTATACCAATGCAAATGCTGCAATCCGGTTGGTTGAGCTATTGCACACTATTTAATTTAGTCATAACAACTGAATTACCGTTATGCGATGAGTATCAGTACTACGTACACAGCTACAGTGTTTCAAATGACAATTTAGTCCGGAGCGCGCGGCTGTGCGTATAAAACATGAGGCCATAATTCATTCGGTCGCCCTTTCCTCGCTGTCTCGTAACAACTTGCGCTCTCGTAAATCTGCAAGCTCGTTCAATCCAGTCGTATCACTTTATGCAAGCTTACCGAGATTACATGCATTAAAAGTTGTAAAGCGAAAGGAAAACATAGGCTGAGAAAATTAGTGAATATCTCCATGCATGGAAACTGCGTATTCTAAATTGAGTCGTATGAAGATACACCGTAAGGGAATTTACCTTTTTCGACTGAATCTCTAGTTGCTTGTCAGTAGAAAGTTCTCGGACACTCTTGTAATCTCCGTCTTTGTGAACTAGTTGATGTGTCAAACAAGGTCTGTTTAAATAACATCCAGTAAAGTAGAAGATTTATTCATGTCACGTTTGAACGCATAGGATTCTGTAAGATGCAAAAGGAAACAGATGTATGTAGGAAACATATGCTGGCTATGATACAATGACTACTACGTCCCCAAGGGTTCCTCCTTGGTTGGAGTGAGATGCGCAAATGCACTCGAAAATCAGAACGCAACCTAACCATTAGCCTGCAAAGAGAGGGTTCCTTGACTCCCTTAGTATATACCGAACGAGTAAAGTCTGGTTGCGCGAAAATTGGGGCTC
>OZ026607.1:5795778-5878278 GCA_964020085.1 Micromussa lordhowensis
GAGTTGACGTTACAAACGGTTAGAGCCAGAACGGTTGAACAACAATTCAACAGTTCGTTTCAGCCTAACCAGCCGTAAACATTTTCCCCAATTATCAGGAATTTAACTAAGCCAAAGAAGGCGGCTTATCTCTCTAGTAATTTTAGCGGTTTGAGAAGCAAACGAGGCGAAAGGGTCAATTTGTGTTGTTATACCCTCCAACTCAAATAGTTTTTCCGATTGGAGGAGAACGTGTCATGGATTAAGACTCTAACTCCCTGGTGAAACCACTTGGAGTTTCGATTCGAACGTCGTCAGGTCGTCGTTCACCTTGAAACCGCGGCAACTTTGTGTGCCAGCCGACTTCAAGTAAATAATGTTTTCGCGGTTAGTTTTATTTTTGAGGGCGTTATCGAATATTTATTGTTTTCTGTTTCCTTAAGCAGTGTACCTCCTCGCTGGGTATTAAATACTCTTCTGACAGAAACACTGTTGTGGAGTTGGGATAACAATCAAACTACATCTGTATTCACAAATCCAAGTGAGTTTAATAACGGTTGAAAAAGTTAGTTAGCCAAATACTCTTCAGAAAGAACACGAAGTGAACCTAACAAACTGAAGACGGTTCTTCTCAATAGACTTGTTCAATAGAGCATGACATTAGACGATTCTCACATATTTTTGTTTTCCGTTTCCTGAAGTACAGTCAAACACAGCCTCGGGGAAATGGGAGGTAGACGCTTAATTGGCCTTTAATAGGAGTTCGTAAGCAGTTTGAGGCTTAGTAATAACGTCAATTTAATCACATAAGGAATCACGTAAAGAAAAGAAAACGTGCTTTTGAATGTTTTTTTTTATCAGTGGTCACGTTCTTTCTCGGACTCCTAGGCAGCGTCCACACTTCACCGGATAAATGTAAAATTTCAAAACGCAGTTTTATTTCTACGGTTAGGCCTACCGCCCATACTAATCCGCCACGAATACGGAGGTTTTCGAAAACGCTCTTCAAACCGGAGGAATTTGAAAACGCCGGCTTTTTGCTTTTGTGAGGACGGAACACATTTTGAAAACGGTTTTTGCGAGAATGATGGCGTCACGATAATCATGTGATTTCCCTGACCAACTTTTCCTCAAACTCAAATCCAAATGACCGGTGATTGCTGCGTTTTTAAATTCCTCAGGCATAGTGCGGAGGGAAAACATTTGATGCGTTTTTAGAGTGAAACCTCCGTTTTCAAAATTCCTCTCGCAGGTTGTTGACGGGGCTCTATCTGTCATTGCCTTTTCCATAACAAAACCAAACTAAGGGGCTAAATTTAGGTGGCCTCTTTATAGAGGTAAATAATAAAGAAAACTCTCATACAAACGACCTAAAGGGGTTGCCGCTTAATGGGGAGGCAGGGGGGGGGGGGGGGGGGGGTTTACAGTATCTTAGGAACGACAATTTCCGAACCAGAGCTTTGATTCTTTACTGAGGGCGACTTGGGTGTGCGATATGGCGGGCTGCCATCAGACACCTTTTCATGCGGTATTTCGAATTTTAATCCTGAATTTCGGTATTAAGTAACTTTTCAAACCTGCCGGGTGAGTTTTTAGCCTTTTAGCTTCCTAGGTGTCTTTTCGTTTCGGAAAGAAGCCGAGATTGCGTTAATCGGTCTCACGAGTCAATATGGAAGGCCGTATCTTGTCATGTCTTGTTTTTACTACAGTGAGGTAAAATGTCTCGTCACTGTTTTGGCGTCCCAGCCGAGTTTTTTCCTCGATTTTAACTCGCAGGACAACGAAACCGCCAGCTACACAGGCTTAAACTATGGCATTGCGGTATTTGCCCTTTTTTGCGGCGATACCCTTATTTACCACGAAATTTAACGAGCCTTGAAAATATTGAAAGAAGAATAAAATGAACAAACCGCAGACTCATCCATCCGTAATCCCGAACCGGCAAAATGGAGCGATCTTTCCCGCTCGGCTTTACCTGAGGTTTCTCGCAAGGCTGACCAAGCTTGTTCGCTCAATAATTACTTGATGTTGAGCTCCGAAATACCATCCTTGTACAAAGATTGAAGGAATCAAGAAGACGTTTATTGAAAAGTTTGACTATTAAAGACAATGAGTTCTACATGCAGTGTAACCAAACGACACCCAGAGAATATTAATTTTTATCACGCCGCTTGACGGCTTAGATCAAAAGGTATCCAAGTAGCTATTCCTGGTTAGTGATGGGTCAGGGAAAAATCAGAGTAACGTCTGGACTAATAAATCAACAGATAACTTCCAGGGCCTTACAGCAAGGAAAATCAAATAGTAGACTTGTGGTATTGGAAATAGCACCACTATTTGAGGTAAAATGAAAGAACTCTGAGAGCAATTAGGTAAGCTAGGACAACTCACAAGTACATCACATATTGAACTTCATTTTTGCCACTAATAAAGTATTTAACTGAAGTGAGATCTATTAATTTTTTTTAACAAAGGCTAAGAAACGGGACATCAAAATAAAATAACTTGAGAACAGGTCTAAATGTTCCCTTGCTTGTTGCCTGGGTAAAACGTTCAAGGATAGTGTTAAGTGAAAGACTCTTCATGCGTTCCTTTAACAATCACGTGCTTCTAGTATCCTTTATCCTGCAGCCACGTGCGGATCCTATCCGATTCACGTGCAAGCCACGTGCAGTTGAGGCGAATGTTTTCCAGAGACTGTTGAATGGTTCTCTCTGCAGCAGGGACGGTGCGAGTGGCGAAGAATTCCTGAATCATAGACCAAACAAAACGAGTTCAATCGTGGCAAAGAAAAGTTAGACTACGGCGGGAATAAAAAAAGTTAAAAAAAAATAAACAACTAGAGTAAAACATGTAGGTTTGGAACATGTCCCCCGGCGGTAAGCGCGGGAAAACATGTTACCGGTGTATGAAGGAAAGCACGTTGTACGCGCGGTCAGCCCGGGAGTACATGAAACAGGTTTTCAGCTTACTTGGCCGGTCTTAAGTTTGCGGGAACTCTATTAGCTGCTTTAAGAATACAATACACCAAAGAAGACATACAACTAATTTCTACCTTGCAAATAATCACTGAAGAGGATCATGGTTCGAGCGAAGATGATAGAGATTAAATTACTCAACTATGGAAATCATGAAGAACAACCCTACCTCGATATCTTTGGCGGATTGTTCAGTCACAAACATCTCCGTGGTTGACTGCCGAAAAAATATAAACAGGAAGACAATTTGCAAACGTTAGCGTCAAGTTCTCCCCTCATACTGCAGTCCGTTTTCCTCCTCGCCATCGTTACTTAGCCATTCTCATCTCCTAATGGAAACCCGTCAAATGTCGAGTAGTATTCCCCAAAATCAAACCGTTATTGTCAAGGTTTCTCACAGTTTAAGTGTGTTTCAAACTTCTCAAAAGCAGGCGAAAAATGGGAGAAGCTAGAACCCCTTTTAGGCTTTCATGCTTCAGGCACCGTCCATACCACGCCACAGAAATTTGAAAACAGCCTTTTCAATCTGGAAACGAATCAAATGTTTTCCGTCCAAACTACGCCGAAGAAGTTTAAAAACGCAACAACCACCGGCCATTTTGGATTTGCGCTTGAGGAACACTCGGTCAGGGAAACCACGTGATTATCGTGACGTCATCGTTTTCACGGTTTTCAAAATGGTTTTCGTCCACACGAAAGGCGGCGTTTTTAAATTCCTCCGGTTTGAAGAGCGTCTTCGAAAAGTTTCAAATTTCTCCGGTGTAGTGTGGAGGGAGGCCTGGTGACAGAGACCGCAACTTCAGTCGCGAGTAAACTGCAAAAGAGCATAATTTGTAATCATGAACCTAGCCCACTGAATGGTAGCTTAAAACAATGATGTCATTTAACCTTGATGAGTCGAGAAAGCAAGAATCCTCCCTCGTATCGATTGTACAGCTCATCCCAGCTGTCTTGAACGAATTTCCATGCCATGTCACGGCCTTTCACACTGTAAGAAGAGTGACAAACATTTTTTTCCCATTACAACAAAGAAGACATTGGACATTACAAGCTACATGCGTATGGACGTCACGTCCTCCGATCTTATATCGTACAGGCACGGAAAAGTCTCGTACGTTGATCAGTTGACTGGTGTTATCAAAAATTCATTCGAACTCAGCTGATTCCAACTCTTCGGCCGCCATGTTGATATTTCCACGAAGCTACGTAACGCCAAAATCGACAACGATTGGCTGAAGCCTTTCAACAAACCGCAACTTGTTGAACGGAATAGAGCCAAGCTCTATTTTCGTTCAACAACTTTCAACATGTTGAACGGCATATTTTAACGTTCAACATCACATGATACACTGTTCAACATTTGTTGAACAGCAGCTGCAACATTTGTTGCTGAATAAATGTTGAACCGTCTATCATTCGCTTAAGAAAATCACGACAAGAAACGTCGTTTCAAACGTCGCTAAACAATAAACAATTATTGGATGAGGTTTTTGTAAGGGTTATCAGCCTCAGCCTTCGGCTTCGGCTGATAACCCTTACCGAGACCTTGATTATTCTGGATATCACAAAAACCGAATCTAATAATTGTTTTATTTTACATTGAACGAACGCAAAAACTTGGAAGTCACGTTTCTGCTTCTTCACTGACGGCGTCACGTTTCTGCTTCTTCACTGACGGCAAGCAACACGAATCGCGCAAAGTTGACATGATTACCCTTGGAAATCATGCACTGCGGTCATACATGACATGATAACCCGTGACCTTGACATGATTACCCGCGACCTTGACATGATTATTGCATAATCTGCAGTTATGACGTCACGAGCGCTGATTTCGAAAATTCACTGTAGGCTTTCGGCCAATCAGAAAAGAGTTAGAGAGTTGAATGTGTAATAATAGACTTAATTAGCAGAACAATGGCTGTGCACGCGCGCTATTAATACTTGGTACATTTCTTAGCCGTCCTCTGCAAAACAACAACGTGAAATGATTTTGCGTTGTATGGGGAACGTGAACGACGAATTTCGATTTTAACGCTGCGTTGCATATTCAGTATCAAGATAATTTTGACAGTGAGAAACAAACTAAATGACGTTAGTCAATCGCGAGATTCGTAGGTAAAATATGAGTTCATTTTTCAATCGTTGTCGTCGGCGTCGCCGTCGTGTTAAACTCCCTAATTTGTCGCACAACGTTTGCAAGGCGTGACGCGAAGCAAAGAAAAACAAAATTTCCTTGACACCATTGCGTTGCTGTTGATTGAAAAACTTAAGGTTTATTCATCGCCTGTAACACAATCCCCTGAGGGTAATTAGCTGCAGCTGTAGCCAGGGTAAGTACTTGGTGTATCCCTTATCATCGTGTATTTAGAACGTAGCATAGTATATTTATCCTTATTATAGTGTATTAGATGCACTGTAATATCTGGAAGGGATACATGATGTACTTAGGGTAGCCAGACAGGAGAATCCACTGACCTGCCCGTGACGCCTGCAATCACAAACACAGTATCCTGGGAACGAACCTCTTCCTAAAAAAGGCAGACAATTTCGATCTATCAGTACATGACCAACTACTTAACAATTGGATTATGAGCTCGTGATTTCTATCGCGTGATAGTTCACCACTACATTTTCTCCGATTTTTAGTGGTTTAAATTGATCACGTGGCGCGATAGTGTTCACCGACGGAGAGACAATACCAAGAAATCGAGGGCGAACAATCTTCTTGTTTTAGTATAAGTCTACTAGACGTTCAAAAGTTTATCTTTTTCCCTTCACAGACACTTCGCCACTTTGCTAACAACCGCACACTGCCAGGTTACTCACAACGTAAAACAGAGTCCATAGTGAGTAGCATAGCCAATAACAGAACGCATTTGCGATAGAACGCCAGTGGATTTATACTAAGTTGTGGTAGGCATCCCTTTACCAAAATAATGCCCTCCTAATACAGACAGTTCTAAAACACTTTCCACAACATGAAGGTGACTAGGACTATTGACCCCCACTTCGTCCCTTCCATCCACGAATGGGACGTAAATTAATGGACACTATCCCTAACAGTTTTTTGTCAGTTTTATCCAACACTTTCCCGGCACCCTTTTATACTCCTGAATGAAGAGAGGCCATTTGAAAGTGGTAAATAAAGAGCACATCACGAAGTAAAGATCCCGAACAGCGTTTTTGTTACAGCAAACGTTACAATGGCAGTTTTTATATTAGAGGACGCATTACCCATCCAGATGGATAATGCGTCCTCGCCGTTTTTATACTGAAGACGCATTATCCGTCTGGACGCACTTGGGTAAACATTTGTGGTTAACCTATTATGCGTCTTTGGTATTAAGACTGGCACAAGACGAATTATAGGTCTAGACGAACTGTCCTTCGAAATACGTCTTGAACGACGCACTAAGAGAGATAGTTAGTTTAGGCGCATAATACGTCTTGTGCCTGTCTTTATACTAGAGACGCATAACCAGACGAACCAGACTATTGCTTTGATAAAACATTTCTCAAGAATAGGCAGCGAATCTAAAACGTCCCAACCGTGTTTACATACTCTCATCTAAACACACCTATCGACCGATGAGAGCGCGCGTAGCATCTCAGTTATTTTATAAAGCGCTACATTGCACAACGACCTTCAGCAACATAAGTTTTGTCTGTCAAACTGGCTTTCACAGACAAATGTTTATACTTTCCACCGTTGAGATTCAGAAAGACCCACCGACATGGAGAAATCCAACACTTTCTTGATCAGTTCAGGTTGTGACACTGCTCCCATGCATCTCATCAATCGCACTTTCTCTTCGTGTAAATCAGCTTCTCTGAACAGCTTCATCATGGCGTCTAAGGTGACGTCATCACCATGCTTGAGGACTGTGCTGTACACCGCTGACCTCAAGTCCGCTGGGATGGTGGACTCACCTGCGCAGTGAGCCTGGAAACGTTTTCGTGCCTCGGCGAGAGTAGCTGGGTGGCCATACTTGCCCAACCGACCAATTATCAAACCTCTCAGAAGCGCATCAAGATGTCCTGAAGTAAATGAACAGTATTAAAGACTAGTTGAGATGACAATACTACTCGACAGCTTTCATTTAAATGGTCACACATTAGGATTTCCCCTACGAGCGCAAGATTGTGCAGCATAATTCACAGTACCACATGAAAGTACTCCTCAATAACTTTCATTTGAATAGTTACACATTACTAATAAGGGTTTCATCCACAGACTTAAAAGTTAAGAACCATCTTGTACGGCATAATAAACATTATTAAAAACTGGATCATTGGATAATGCAATTCGAGAGTTTTCATTGGCTTAGCCATCATGGTACATGAGCCATTATACCATGATCTACAAAAATGGTTAAAAACCACCTTGTACAGCATAATAAACAGTACCGCATGAAAGTACTGCTCAATAGCTTTCATATGAATGTCCACACACTAGGGTTTGAAGGCAGGTGTAAAGGTTAAAACCACTTTATTACAGCATAATAAACCATACCACATGGAGGAACAAGGGAATAGGACATAGGTACATGTACATGTATGTAGAGAAAACTCCTACCCTCTCCTTCCACAGGATCCCAGCCAAGCTTGTTGCCAATTGGTTCGTAAAGCTTGATGCCAAAGGCCTGGAAGCTAGGGTAACAATCAGAGTACTGAAGAATTGCCCCCACGCCACCCATGTTAGAAATCAAGTCGTTCCATACTGTGAAGTTTGTCTCATTGCTGAATGCCTCTACAACTTTAAAAACATCAGGTCCTGACACTAGGCCAGCTCGGCACTGCAATGAAAGGAGAATATAAAAGGAAAGAGGTTTCACCTCAAAATACACCACAACATCATTTTCATATATAATAATTTTTTTTTGATATGAGCTTTATTGAAGTCTTAAAGCTTAATTACAAATTATTAAGAAGTAACAACTTCCAAAAAGAAATTACACCTGGTGAAAAGAATAATAATAATAATAATAATAATAATAATAATAATAAAAATAATAATAATAATAATAATGATGATGATGACGATGACGATGACGATGACGATGACGATGACGATGACGATGACGATGATGATGATGATAATAATAATAATAACAATAACGATAACGATCACGATAACGATGATGATGAAGATGATAACGATAATGACAATAATGATAATCATAATCATAATACTACTACTACTACTAATAATAATAATAATAATTATAATATTGCTTTGATGAACCTTAGGATGCTTTTGAAGTTCCTTTTTTAACGAAGCAAAACATGTTTCAGATGAAACATCATCCATCGTCAGTTGTACAATGAGAAATAAAATGAAGTTATGCAATAAATAGTGTGACAAAGTGAGACTTAAACAAGAATAATTAAGGATAATGGCATGAACGACAAAAAATGAAACTGTTTAAGCTAAAAAAGGAAACTAATTAGTATCAAAAGGGATACATGTAGATGAAGAGGTTTGACCTGGGAATTTAAAAACAACTGCTCCCAAAGGATGTGTATGGCTTCCTTAATTTTCAATTGGAAGCTTGTGGAAGCAGAGTGGAGGATTTTAAAACAATCTTCTAAACAAAGGAAGCGACAATTTTCAGAACCTCTCAGGTGCTTAAAGATGTGGGAATGTTTGTCAGTGGAGAGATGTTCACGGATGCGAGTGATAATAACAACAATAACCGTAACAATGACAATAAAAATCATTTTCATGTACAGACAATTCTAACCGAAAACAAGACCACTGGGATTATAGCCCTCATGTACATTATGTGAAGATCACTTTCACATTAACTAATATGACCTACACGCCTTAATTCTGACGTACAAACCACTGCATTTAAATCCTGGAATTTCCAAGGAAGAAAAAATGAAAAAAAGCCACAGCTTTGAGAGGAATGACGTCTGATATAATACACATGATGTACAGTAATATGTGGAAACAAACCACGATGAATTGATACTATTAAATTATTTCTTCAAGTTTAAACAAAGAAAATCATGACTGTGACTGTGTTTGGATATCAGATCTTAATCAGCAGACATGTTTTACAATTTTTTTCTCCGTTTTCTCCCTAGCCTTAGCTTGGATTGAGAAACAATTGTCAAACTTAACACTCAATACAGTGCTTGACCACATTTCCGAACACTTCGAAGTTCGTCCAAAGTACACCGCTACAAGTCATATTTTCAAGTCTCTTTTGGGGGATCAAACACGGTCTTCCCTACTTGAAACGCCAGTTCAAATTAAGGGAACTACGTGTAATTCGGGAGAGGGGTGCCATATGGTGTTGCCTAAGGACACAAGAAAGTAACCACTGATTTTCATGACACCCCTGGCACAAAGATATCACAATATTTGATGATCGATTCTCAAGCCTGACTAGGGAGATGGCCGGGAATCCTGTACATACCAGAGCAAAGAGGTCACTCTGAAGTCCCAGCCTGTCTCTTGGAGGAAGACTGCTGTCATTGATGGCTGGTAGCAGAAGTTCCAACATGGCGGATGAGTATTGAACTCGATAGAAACCAACTTGACCTGGGTTTAGCTAGCAAATACAAGAACAGAACATTGTCCAAATTTCCTCTCAAGCAAGGTGTTTCGCACATTAACCTACAGGGTACACATGGAAACTGCATTGTATAAAAAGGTTCTCGAGGGACTAAGTGATGTGCTTTTGGTTTCAAAACAGTGCTACAAGTTTTATTAAAGCTGGTTTACACTAGCGCATTTAAGCATAAGCTGGCATCAAAGAAGCAGTGTGATGCCGATAATTAGCTACATAGAAGCACTCTACTGCGTCTGTTATGTTGCTTATGCTTGTGCACTAGTGAAATCCAGCCTTTAAGGTGGCTCAAAAAAATTTCCAAGATTTTGATGGGTCATTTTAACCATTCATGGTATCAGAAACCTGCCTAATCATTGGTGAATCATTTTCAAGATACAACAGGTTACCACAGCAACAGTACGACCTGCTAAAAACCCCCTTAATTATAGCTTTAAGGGCTTTTATTATATGGCTACAAAAGTACGCGCACTCTGATTGGCTGCTGAGCCGGCATTATTTTCTTGTAATGACCGGGCATTATGAAATTTTTTCTCAGCTCCATGGCTCTTTTGAGTTGTGAGTAAAAAACTATGTGCGTGTGGGCGAAAACAACAGAAAAGATGGACAAAGTACTGCTATAATTATTTTCAATAACTGAGAGAAAACCTAGCACACAGATACTTCTTTAGTATGAGCGATGAAGAAAGCCGTAGCACGCGCATGCGGATGTGGAAAATTACTTGCGGTGTTCAGTTTATTATATTCTTTTCAAGAATAGCGCTAAAAAGGCCATAATAAATAACTTATTAACCTCGTCTGTCCGGTCATTACAGGGAAATCTCAGACCTCGGCCTTGATGTATTGACCTCGCTATCGCTCGGTCAATACATCAAGGACTCGGTCTGAGATTTCCCTGTAATGACCTCACTCTCTGTTAATAAGTAGTATATAATTCAAAAGTGGCACTGTGAATTTTTTATAATATAAAATTTTGATTTGATTGTACCTTAACCCATTCATCTGGTTTAACTCCATCGACTGTCACAGTACAAGATGTCTGATCCAATAATGTACTGGCTACACTTTGACAAGGGTTTGCACTTGATGATAAACTGACTGGAACTTGCCAATGATAGGAACCTAAGGTTAGGTTTGTGAAGAGAAAAAAAATTAATATTCCTCCTGCTATTACAGTGACTTATGCCATATTTGTATTGGACATCAATCATCTGAAGTTCTGTGATGGACAGCTTGTCAATGATTTTGCAGTTTGCTGGATTTATTGTTTAATACTGTACACAAAAATATTGTAGAATGATGCATACATCCGCAATTCTCTTGTTTGTGAGAATTTTTGTTTACCAATAACATAATCATGAGTACCTGTTGAAATTTTGCCAAGTTGTCATACATGTATGACATTTTTATCTTAAAACATTATCTGTTTTATTAAACAAAGCAAAGTATTATTTCAAAAAACAAATTATTAAAACAACTGAACTAGTAGTACGCTCTCATTGGCCTCAGTCGATAGGTGTGTTTAGATGAGAGTATGTAAACACAGTTGTGACATTGCAGATTCACGCATATTTCGAAGAATTATTTTATAAAAGCAATAGGGTACTTTTTCCATGCTTACCGGTACATACAGTAGCCTTATCTGAACACTCAGGGGACTGGGAGAATTCTTGAAAGTTATGCAAACCCGACTTTCAGATCTGCATAACTGTCTCAAATTCTTTCAACCCTCCTCGTGTTTAGATGAGGCTACATGTATGTAGGAAAAAGTGCTCTATTGCTTATAATCATTAGCCATTTATTATTTGCAAAAACCTAATGGTCACACCTTGACTGACGCCATCAGCAAAGAACTTGTTCTGTGTGATGGTAACTTCTCTTGAATCTCCATTCTGAAGTAAAAATAGAGCCATTTAATACATGTAATGACATGCATACAGACATTGTTGAATGAACAGTAATAACTCACCAAAATAATTAATACAGTGTAAATGGAAAGAATGCCATGTTGGCAAACACAAACAGTGGTCTGACAAAAGCTGTGTTTAAAGAGTGACTGACTCTGACTCTGTTGCTAGTGAAAACCAGCCTTAAAGCTGCAGTAATGTGCCCTACATACATCATTAGCCCACCACATCTGTCAAATTGATAGCTAGTACCTACATTAAATACTTACAAGTCTATGTACTACGGTAAACATGTTATACATGTATGTACATGTACAGTACGTCATCCAACAGCTTTTTTTCTTTCACACACCATAACCAGAAATAAAGATACAAGTAGAAACAAAATCTTAAAAAAATTGCATTGTGAACTCTGCATGCAGACAGGATCCTCCCTCAGCCATTGCGATAACAAAATCCGCCTCAAGCTTTCCTTTAGACACTAATACAAGACTCTTTTTTAATGTACATTTACCTGTTCTGCTGTGACAGACAGCACAGGAAATCCCATTTGTTTTGTCCATGTGTCCATGACATCAGTCACAGGTTTGGAGCTGGTATGGGACAAACTAGCCCACAGGTCCTCTGAAATGAGATGTGTAGCAAAGCATTAAACCTTGTCTGGGAGAAACAACCTTAATTTTGCACTTGCTGAAGAGAGTGACTGGAACTCGCTTCCAACAGAACTACATGTAAGGAAGCAATATAGTTACATGTACCTGAAAGAAAACTGACATTACTAGCCATAACTATGCTCTCTCAAGTAGCATTTTACAACTGTATGGTGAAATCTCTTTAAAGTCAATTTTGCATTAAAAAGTACATGTAATAACTAATTAAAATATTATCAATTATACCAAAAAAAAATAATTCTTTTGAATTTTTGACATTGTAATTCTGATCATAAATTCATATTAACAGAGAAATAACAACAACATGAAATTACGTTAATTCTAGGAGACATGTAGACTTGGAAAAAATCCGAGCCCCAGATGGAATTTGAACCCACGACCCCCCGTGATCTAGTCGGATGCTCTACCACTGAGCTACTGGAGACTCTGTGGTGAGCAAGGGTCAAATTGTGGGTATTGACTGGAACCGCATCGCGCGGCTACACAGCCACGTGCTGGCTCATATGAACTCACTAACAGCATCGCGCTGTCACATTAATGCATCCCATCTGGGGCTCGGATTTTTTCCGAGTCTACGTGTCTCCTAGAATTTACGTAAATTCATATTATGTTCTCATCACTGGGAATTTGGTTAAGACCAGCATTACTTTTTCAAATCCTGAAAATTTTCGTTCAGTATAAATAAAGCTTGTGTTACAGCTGTACATGTATATCGAAAACCAACAAAAAAAAAACACAGAAAAACATTATTTATTATAACTATGGTATTTACCAGTTGTGGCATTGCTGTACTTGAATTTATCCAGATGATAACAAAGTCCTTCTTTGAAAGCCTAGAAGAAAAGAAACAATCAATAAAAAAACTAAACGTTAAAGCAAAGGGTGTCCTGGAAACTACATGTACATGTAAACAGGTAAAGCCAAAGAGAATATTAAAGGCAGTGACAATAAGGGTAGTGCGAATACAATGATTCTTAGCCTCAGCTTAAACTAATATCACAGAAAAAAATCAATCCTTGTAGACATAAAAAGTCTATTTTGAATATGACACAAATAACGTCAAGGGGATTCTTATCAAGTACATCACCGTTAAAAACAACAACAAAACAAAACAAAATCAGAACAATTTGAAAGATAATCAGTGCATACAGTACAATAACGAACAAGAAACCAACACATTCTGCTCCTACATGGTACATGTTTGGCACCAAAACCACCATGGACATAAATGTACACTGCACATTACACATTCTACAGCAGGTCTGTGGTTTGAAAGTGGGTACCAGTAGTACCTTTACATGTACATCTCCAGCTGGTATAATTAACAATTATTCCACAAACATGCGCTGGGTATGAGATGGTAGATAGCCAACGAGGCGCATAGCACCAAGTTGGCTATTAATAATCATCTCATATCCAACAAGTGCGAGGGGAATAATTGTTTTATTAAAAATGCCCCAAAAATAGAGCAATCTAAACTTAGAAAAATATAAAAACGCCTCAAAAAATTCACGTGTACATGTACGCTTACCATATTCGTAGAGCATGGTATAATGGCTCATAGCCCACGATGGCTAAGCCAGTGAAAACTCTCCAATTGCATTATACAATGATCCAGTTTTTAATAATATTATAAATGTGTGCTTACATGTAATTAAAGCTGTACATAATGCACCGTAACTAGCTCACCAATAGTAACATGTACTGCAAGTGCATTAATCAAAGTTCTGCTCAAACCTTTTCACCGACATAATCATGCAGCATGCGAATGACAGATGCTCCCTTGCTGTACGAGATGGCATCAAAAATCTCATCAATCTCCCCAGGATGTCCAACAGGGACCTAATTAAACACAAAACAAGGATGATTACAGCACTTGCCTTGGTAAAATATAGAACAGGTAAAGGGAAGTATACATTGGGTAACTGTCATCTGACCCATGTAGTAAGCTGACATGTCAGCTACATTGTACCCTGAACTTCATGCAACTTGTAAGATGCACTGGTGGTGTGTCAGCAGTGGATTTGCGTGTCATGTTGCAACTAATCTTCTCTTTGAAATAACACTCGCAATCGACTACTAACAGGGTTCGTACCCTTTATCAGAAACAAATTTCCAGGTCTTTTCCAGGACTTTTCAAGGACTCAGATTGATTTTTCAAGGGCTCTAAAATTTACATTGACCCCTACACTCCTATGATCTTGATGTTAATTCTCCTTACTGCCTTTCATACACTTCATATTTTTTAGCCGAGTTTAACAAATTTCTTGAACTTTCCAGGACCAGTGGCCTGCCATAATAAAATTCCAGGACTTTCCAGGTTTTCCAGGACCCGTACGAACCCTGTACTAAGCTACATGTAATGCTGTACATACGGACCCTCCTTGTGAAATTTTTCTGTTAACCTTTTTTATCATTACTTTACTATGATTAAGCTATAAAAACACTCTGAAAACAAACATGTTATCACCACCAGACTAGTCTTGTATCGCCTACCTCAATTGGGTGACTTGAAAGTGGACATGAAAGAAATAAAGAGAAAGGAAATGAGACACAAGGTTCTGCAATCAATAGACTACAATATTCTAGTCTGTATAGCAGATGTTTCCTTCCCATTTTCCAGGCAGGGAGATCAAGCAAGCGAGCTCTTCATTTTTGAAAGGCCACTCACAGTATTGTTTTCTTTATTTGCGTGCTCTTAGAGACACCTGCAGGGCAGGCTGGCAATACTGTAATTGTAAATTTTCTAGCTGCCCGTACTAAATTCTATGGCTCTAATGAATCTAAATAGGGCCATATTAAGGCTTTAAATCGGCACAGAGAGTCAAAGGGCGACCAAAAATGAACCAAACAACCCGAGCCAAAAAAATTAGGTTGGATTTTAGGTCGTCAACCTCACCGGGTAGAGCCATAAAGCAACCCAACTTTTTAAGGTCTTAAATTGGGTCTAGTTAATGAGCCTCATATGAAGCAAAGAATATTTGGCTGTTATGTGGTTGAAAGTGTTTTGTGCCCGCTGAAGTATCAAGTCATAATGGCTTTCATTTAAATTTGCATTCAGCCGAGTGAGTGTCACAAAACAATGCTGCACTGCCCCAGCGCTGCTGAAAGTCGCTACCTGTTCATACACGTAGAGCTATATAAACTCAAGCTACTGTGCATTGTACAGTTGTATATTGCAACAGCTGTGTATTACAAAATATAATCCGGATTACATGGTGGAACAAAACGAAAAAGAAAATACCACTTTGGCTGATTGGTTAGTTGAATGAAAGCTCAGCTTTATATGTAGTTTTTGTACACATTGTACATGTATACCTACCACAAAAGTTTGAGGTCTAGGAAAGTACACATTAAACAAAATGAGTTGGCAGTGCTCCATTTCAAAGTGTCTTTCAAATGACTTCTGACCAGTACTATAATACTGCCACTTTAAAAAATTTTACTCTCATATAATAATTTTCCTGTGTTTTTCGTGAGCTTATATATTTTTTAGCTTGAAGTGCCAATTTTATCGTATGCATGCAGTGATGCAACCATGATTCGTTTCTCACATTTACATGTACTATTAGTTTTTAACCGGCTAATAAGCCTTGCCGGTGGCAAGATCTTTGCAAGGTGTACGACCTCTCGGCAATCTCACAATTTGCAAGCTTCTTCTGGATCTACATGTATTGGCTTTTCATCTTGCCGTTTATCTATAAATGCTTTTGCATCTGTAGACAGCTTTGCTACTCTTCTCGAGCAGGGTATATCCGCCACGGAACCAGTAATTCATAGCTCAAATTCTTTGTTTGTAGCAAATGATTCCTGGTCACGAATGGTCGCTATGGCAGCGAACAATCCAAGGCCGTGCAAAGACTGGGGTTAGGACGAAAAATTGTGTTGTTCTACATGCTGTTAAAATGGCACTTTGGCAAGTAAGTTATCAAGTACATTTATTTGTCTGAACTGTGGTGTTTTGGGGTTTTGGATTAAGTCCACAATTGAGTGTTCTTAGTGAAATAACCAGGTGAGTTTCATAGCTAACAGTTCATGGAGTTGCTTTTTTGGTGGATTAACGGCTTCTTTCACGCTCGATCTTCAGAGAGGCCATTTATGTATTTCACTCCTACTGTAGTTTTTGCCTATATTGATGAATGGAAGATTGTGAGAAAAATAAAATATTGCAACGAATTATCATTCGAAAAATACTATGCAATTTCGCGAGGAATGAATTATCGCTCCAAAATTCGCGATGAATTATCATGCACCGTGAATTATTGTTTGAAAACTCGCACAAAACGGAGCAATAGGAGTCGCGAAAATGCGGGAAAATTTCCTCAAAATATCGTTTCAAGCGAGATTTCTTCGAAAAGCCAAGAAAAGCCAGGAATTTCACAGAAATTCGCTTGCATTACTTTAGCACAATACTGTAGCAAAAAAGTAACATAGTAAAGAATGCAGAGCTGATGCCATTCTTTGAGCATGGCAATCCCCGACTGTGATTGGGAACTCGGCAATGCATGTAAAACGGCAAATTCAGTTCGCATATCAGGAATACAGTCATTCAGAAATTAACTGTTTAATCCACATGCTGTACATGTATATCGTTAGTTCCCTGCAACCAACCTACCTGTTAGTAAGGGCATCTAGTTGCATAGCTCTGGAGAAATCAGTAGTAACAAACTGTGTCCAGATATCCCATTCTGGAAAACAGTGATCCACACAAAGATACTCTATCCATGACGCAAAGCCCTCATTTAGCCACAAATGTGTCCACCATTCCTGGAAAATTACAGCAGTGTCAAAGAGCACTTAGGTTTGAACAAAGGAAATCACAACTGTGGCAGTGTTACTTTGGACTTTGGATATCATTCTGCTCTCTGCAGTTACAGTAGCATATACCGGTATATATAAATTTTTTTCTTTCTACTATTTCTTTGTTTCCTCTGGTTTGGATCACATTTTCAGCTGATCTCTTCTCGGTGTTTGAAAATGTGGTAAAACACATTATCAAGTGTTGATTTCCAGTTTGTACTGCACGGTCTTGGCACCCTAATGTTTATAAACATCGCTACAAACTACTGTACATACCTTATCTTTGGTGCTAAACTAAACAATAAGTTATATATGGGTTATTGACCAAGTGTGAGGTCAAGATGGCTGGATATTGGCCGAGTTTTTTTTTGTGTGTTTATGGACCGAGACGGAGTCAAGGTCCATAAACACGCAAAAAAAAAGAACAAGGCCAATATCAAGCCACCTTGATCAAACAAGCTTGGTCAATAAAGGATTTGTTATATGTGCATGGCTTTCAGGGAAATTTTTCTTGAAGGATAAGGCGGGTAGTCCCGAGCGGGCAAGATAGCTCCATCGTGCCCGCTCTGGTAGCCAATTACAGCACAGGATTTGATTCATCTTTCCCGCTCATGGAGCTCACGGAGCTAGCCATACAATAAATACATTTATTATATGACTTGCATTTAATTGTAGCTGATATAATAATAATAATTATAATAATAATAATAAATTTGCTATTTTATATAGCGCATTGATTGTAAAAATTGATTATAAAATTTGCTATTTTATATAGCGCACTGATTGGCTAATTCTAGGGCATTATTCTCCCAAGATGTACCCACAAGCCGAATATGGGCCTGCAAAACTAAGCAAAAAGCCATATAAAAAACAACTTATTAACCTTGAACGTTCAGTCTTTACAGGAAAATCTCAAACCTCAGTCAATATGGCAAGGTCTCGGTCTGAGATTTTCCAGTAAAGACCTAACTCTCGGTTAATAAGAACATTGTACATATAGTATGTTAGTATACTGGTATACATGTACCCATCTGACAATTTTGTTAATTTCACATCATCCAGCTGCACTGTATTCTATGGTGTAACATGTACATGTATATAAGATTTTCTTCATATTCAATTAGTCAAGAAATGCTACTACAGCTTCCATTTTTTCCCACCCCTCCCCTACTCCAAAAAAAGTTAAATCTACATGTACTTAACAGAACAGACACTTATCCAGGAGAAGAACCTTCACAGAAT
This sequence comes from Micromussa lordhowensis, assembly GCA_964020085.1. Classification (NCBI taxonomy): domain Eukaryota; kingdom Metazoa; phylum Cnidaria; class Anthozoa; order Scleractinia; family Lobophylliidae; genus Micromussa; species Micromussa lordhowensis. The sequence goes on from OZ026607.1 coordinate 5,813,940, forward strand.
TGCTTCAAAGAACACCTACCATGGTTATCTGAAACAAAATAAAAAATACTTATATTAAACATGACTTTTTGTTACAGATATCCAAATTTTGGCAAACAAGGCCTGACCTACATGTAGCTGTCAGAAATAAATGGACTCGATAAGTAAGAAGTAATGTTACAAAATAACATTCATCTAACACTTACCAAATTTCCAAACCACTGGTGGGCTAGTTCATGTCCTTTGAGGAAGATAAACCAAAAAGAACCAGTTTTAAACTCACGTACAACTTCAAAACAATTTAAATTCACATTTCATTTTCTACAAGCTGTTGAGTTGAAAGAGGTTACTGTCATCCACTGTTCTCATTATAAACATTTCGATTCATTATTTTATTTCCAAGCGACTCAAGTCAAGTACTTGCATAACAGTGCTTTCAATAGGACATATGGCACCCGCCGGAGCTCCAATGGGTATTCTGTTGAAAGTTGGCGGGTATATTGAAATTCTCCTGAGATTCTCATATTACTCCAACAAGTGCTATTCCGAGGTAGCCACCTTCTTCAAATCTTATTGAAAGCACAGGCATAATGGTATTTGACAACTAAATGTACATGTACATGGAACAAGAAGAATTTAACTGTTTTACTGTATAACTCACCAACAACAAGTCCAACCCACTGTTTAGCTGCAGAAGATGAGTTTTCTGGATCAACAAGAAGGGCGGTTTCCCTTTGAACAAAACACAATGATTATTAAACTTATGAATTGCATTGTACTGTCAAGTGGGTGGAAATTATGAACTGCAGCATTAAAGTTATCATTTCGTTTCCACCTGACTCCATAAAAATAAAGGGATGTGAAGTGCCCGATGTGTGCGTTCCTGGGCAAGACACCTTGAAGTGCTCTCATAGTACAATCTTATTACCACAGGTCATGATCCTTTTGGTCACAGCACCAAAAAACAAAGACCTCTAGGAAAAATTGGAAGTTAAGCCAGCATTGGTCACTGACAGCAGTTACTCTCTCTATACACAGTCACGTTCTTGTTGCTGAAATTGAAGGCAGCACACGATCAAACCAGAACCATGATTTTCTGGTTCAACTCTTTATTTTATCCAGAACGTGGTGCATTTGATCAGTCCAGTGACTTAAAACATATTGTTTCTAGGAATATGATTACTCACTGAACTTGTCCCTCTCCACTTTAAGGTGTATGCACAAATGTAAATGGATACCAGAAAACTTACTGCTCAATGGGGGTATGTAGCCACAGGCTACATGTAGGTTGAAAATCTTATTCAATTACTCATTATCATGACTCACCTATAAGTAACAAGACCCCAGTTTTCCATAGCCCCTGCAATAAAAAGACAAAAACATCTTTAAAACTGTGAATTAATGAAGTTGTACTTTTTAACACAGAAAATAACATTTTCTTGACAAACAAAGTACAAGTTACATTAATGTAATTAATGTTATGCTTCCCTCCTCATTACTCTCACCTGCTGCAAAGTCAGGAATAGCGATGAGGTCCATCTTTGGTAGAGGATAACTGATGTTGAAGTACTCTTTATAAAATGGCAGTGTCTTCTGAGCAACCTGTAAATTATATACATGTCAAGAAAATTACTAAGCAGAGGTGCCGACCTATATTAGACCAGGGCTCGGAAAAAAAAAAACTTGAATTCCAGCTTGCCCTTCGGACAAGCGGTTCTCAAATGTTGCTTGTCTTGGGCAAGTCCAAGTTTACTTTTTTAGTTGGCAAACAACTTGCTTGGACACTTGCCCATCAGGCAAGTGAGAGTGAAAAGCTCCATTACTTGCCCAGCAGGCAAATCTACTTGTGCCGGATGACCAAACAGCACTTTTTTCAAGCCTTGTTTGATGTTCAGGAGGATTAAGGAGTAAAAGAACAAACTAAGGAAAGAAGAAAGACAGCATCGGGGAAACTACATGTAACATGAAAAAAAAGATAGGGGGAAAGACAATGATACATGTAGAGGGAGATAGGGAAGGGTGGAATTGGTATGTTGAAATAAAAGGGGATGGACATGAGGATTAGCAAGGCAGGGGGGGGGGGGGGTTAAGTGGTGGGTGAGGCAACCAGGAAGCTACGTAAGAAGCCAGGAAACAAGGAAGGTAGGAGGAAACAGGAAAGCAAGCAAGCAAGCAAGAAAAGAAGGTAAGCCTTTGAGTATTTAAGGTACTACTCGACAGTTAATAATGTTTATAATCATTATTATTTATTTACCTCTAAGGCAAACTGTCCCTGGACAGCTTTTCCTTTTGGAGTGTAAACTCTGATCGTTACACCATCAGCATCTTTTCCTTCAACAAAGTCAAACTCCCCAACAACAAATGCCACCAGATATGTAGACATGATGGGTGACTGTGCATACTTCACCACTTTAAGGGAGGCATCATCGGCAACATCTTTCTCTTCTACAACATTCTGTCATGTGAGAGAGAATGAGCCAAATTCTCAAGAAAACAAAATAATTTAAATTCTGGCAAGGGGGCATTCCTTTTTCGGTATCAAAAAAAACAAAATATAGACTAAGAGTTCACAAACTGAAAGCCTTTTTAAAAAGAAAAGTCTCCGGTCTTTTTTCAAAAATAGAAGTACCAATACTACATGTAGATCTTATAGTCAGTGGCAAAGAGTTCTATAGAACTGTTGCAGCATGGGTGAAGGCACGACCCCCAAATGTGGAGCAGTTGACTCTGGGGACTGACAGAAGCTGTGAGGACAAGCAAAGAGAATATTTAGATTTGGTTTTCATAGACAGAAGACCGATAATGTCATCTGGAGCTTGGTTATTTAAATACTTGTAGAAAATCAGAAGCAATTTGAACTGGACTTTGTAGGGAGCTACACTGTAGTGCAAGCCAACAAAAGCAGACGTGTAAAAAAACCTTTGACTGGACTTCAATTTGGAAGGGTGTAGCAGGGTGCAATGAATGCACTAAAAGGTTAAAATCATTTTCACTAGCCCTTAAAATTTTGTCTCTTACAGTACTTCCTTAAATTGGTGGGTATGTGAATGACAAAATCCACTAGTCTAACTGCAAAATCCACTAGCCCCGGGTTATCAGACAGGACTTTCTTTGCACACTGTGTATTGAATAAAGGACTTCTGCATAATATAAATTATACTTAGAAAACTCTATGAAACATTTTGAATTAAACAAGGCTTGCAGTAAAGGTATTCTGCAGCTTTGGCCTTGAGTTATGTTACAGGTACAAATGCACAATGTAATTATTTTTCTGACTCAACACTTATAGAATCACTAATTATTACAGTATAGAGCAAATGAGTGAGACTTGATCTAGCTACACATTACTGTACCATGTTTGACAAAGCAACCCTGTCTTTAGGCACAACCAAAGTGACATCAAACGTGGCTTTGAGGGCAGGCTCATCCCAGCAAGGAAATGCTCGCCGAGCATCTGTAGGCTGTAAAAGAAAAAGCCAACACATACATGTATACATGTACAGCTAAAATGCATGTTACCAGTAGGTTCTTTATAGACAGTCTGTATAATACTTGTTTGGTAATCGTATAAGTGTAAGTTGTAAGTGAAAATCCACTCAAGATTGCACAAGCCCTTAGCATTTTCATTCAAAACACAGTCAGGAATCTCAGGAACAAGCTATTAATAGTATATTTTTGGAACTTGATCTCTCTACCAGGGAACTTTGCCAGCATACTATATTTTTGGATCTAACAAGCCACAAGCCTAACAAATTTCCACAGTTACAATGTGCATGAACCTAAAGTTGACAATTTCCAATAAATTTAAGATGTATTTTAATACAATAATTAAATAGAGGATATTACAAGGGGCCGCGAAGATATGAATTTTATTTTCGAGTGGCAAAACAATATTTCACAAACGAGCGCAGCGAGTGAGTAAAATATTGTTTTTTGCCACGAGGCCGAAGGCAGGACGAACGCTCCCGAACATTTTCCAAGAATTTCCGAAAATTTCAGAAGATGCCCGAAGATTTCTGAAGATTGCCGAAGACTTTCGAGTAAGACCCGAAGATGTTTCGATGATACACCAACGAATTTAAGTACAATTTAAGAGACAAACTTGATATCAATGAAATCATCGATAAACTCACGTGTGAGATTATGGAAAATAAACCACTCGGGTCCCGGATGTATTTTTTATGAATTTTATGAGTGGTATATGTTTCAGTAAAACATCCGTGTCTATATAATAATTATTTTTATCCTTTTAATATACTGTAAATATTGTACAAATAATGTAAATCATATTTTTCTCCCACTTTATCTCTTTTTACCTCTCTCTTTATTATACCGTACTGTACATGTACTTACTGGTATATTAAGGAGAATAGTGAAGTGTTCCTCAAAGGCCTCTTTGGGTAGATTCAGTAACGTTTGCATATTTTTATTGCATGTGCCACGGAATGTACTGTACATAAATATATATGTTGCAGGTCAAAATGAAATTCAGGTTAAAATGAAATTCCTTCGTCTCTTAATCCTAATTATTCATAGATCATGAATAATTAGGGTTAGAAGACAAAGGAAATTGAGAATCAAACTAGGTTAAAATCATTTTAACCTGAATTTCGTTTTGACCTGCAACATATACATGTACTGCACATACATGTACATTCAAAATGTTCACTAGTAAGGTGGTTATCATGTACCAGATAGTTTTCTTAGAAAGTATGAAGCCTTATTTGGTGAGAGTGTTTTCCTATAGTATGGAGAAAAATACATGTACAACCTTATCACAGTAAAAGAGAAAATGTGAATTAAGTAAAAAGTCATACTTCAAATTGTGTGACAGCGCAATACTTTTCTTTTCCATCTGTCCCAGTATATTTACTTCTGTAAAATCCTTTCATTTTATCATTCAACTCGCCAGTGAAGTCCATGGATAGCTGGCCATTTCCCAGGGGGAGGGGTGAGGGGAAGCGGATTGTTACTGTTTCCTCTTCTTTGTCATAGCTGATTGCAGAAGAATTGACATCTGAATAACAAAAACAACAATCAGTTCTCCTGATAGATGGTTGTGACTGTGGATCGTAAAACCACAAGCAAAGTACATGTTTTCACGTGATACAAGGGCCTGTTTACAAGGAGAGAGGGTTACCCTAGCAAGCAGGTTACCCTAGGACTTGCACATTTCCCCTTGTTTTCTTCGTCGTGTTTACAAGACAGCTAGGATTACCCGGGAAAGGCGGGTTACCCTATCTGCATGCTAGGGTTACCCTGGCAAACAGGTTAACTTTTTCCCTTTTAAACACTCCAGGTAGGGTTAACCCGCCTACCCATGTTAACTTTCTAATCATTTCCAGACTGTTTGAGTGTGGCCACACATTAAGTTGTCCCAGGTTGTAGGGTAACCCTACCGGTGAAATTCTGCTTGCAAACCCGGGCTATAGGCGGATTCATGCTGACGTCATTGTTTACATTTTTGCTCATTTGCATACGGCTTTGCGTACAGAAGGCAACATGTTACATATGAACTGACTTCAGGCAGCTACTTGTAAACAGCTAGTGAGTACATGGTGAAATTTTTAGCTCTTTGGGTGTAATATTCAAGGAGAAATTGTCTTCAAAAACTGCAAAATTTCTGGCTGGCAAAAGCGCTTAGTTTTTAAACCCGTGTTGCACAAAAAGTATTCAATACATCACGCTCATATTCACTGGCAGAGTTAATCGTACTATGACCTTTCAATATTCAGAACTGATTTATTTGAACTCCATCAAAAACTGAATTGCTTATGCCAATGAGGCAAATATTGTAAACAAGGATTCCCCTATTCACTTGCCCTCCAGCTTGGGTTAACTCACTTGCTAGGGTAACCCTCCCTCCTTGTAAACAGGCCCTAAGTCTGACCTATCACAAACAACACACAATCCACTAAACCAATCAAAACTCAAAGAAAGTATAACATGTGCAAGCAAGTCAAGAATTATTTTGTTTTACTTCTGATTGGTTAACTCATTGAAATGAAAAATATAAATTTTTATTATAAAACTGTTATTTACTTGAACCACCAGCAGAGAAACTTGCAGAGTTGATAACGATATCCAAGCAGTTCATGGTCACCTTGTCTGTTGCACTTTGAACCTATATGATTTACAGCAAGAACAAAGACAGTAATAAAGGAGTGAAATTACATGTAAATGTTACAATCACCCTTAATGAATTCCTAGTACAGTACATACATACATGTACATGTATATTATTATACATAAATGTAATTATCCCACAAGAGCTAAAACATCATACCGGTTACTGAAACCAAGAACCGAAGTAATGAGAACATTCTTCTATTCTACCATAAAAGACCTCAATGCTATTAACTTACATCCAACGGCCTTTTTTAACTCGATGAAAACTACTCTGATTAATAACACTGCCCTAATTTATGGTAGATAATTTTAAAGTTAAAAGCTTTTCTGATTTTTAAAATTTTTAATATTATAATATTGTTCATATCTTTGTACATAGATTCTCCTTTTTACTTATCTATAGGCTTTTTATCTTAATTGTTGTAATTTTTATTCAATAGTTTTGTTTTTAGAGGGCCACTAGGGAGAATACTTTTATAGTAAAAGGTGTTACCCTCTTTACATTGTAAATAAAGGTTATTAATATTATTTTAATCCACAGTGCATTTAAATGTACTTGTAACTCACACAAAAGTCAAACACATGCCCAAATTTAATAACAAGATTGTAATGCACTTATCAACTGAAATCCCGACCCCCCCCCCCCTCTCACCCCAGGCCAAGGCGGGGGAATGTGGGGTTTTTTTATGGCATTTGAAGGCACGGTTTGCCCGTGGGGGGTGGGGGATTTCTCAGAATTTGCATTTACATTTACACATTCATCGAGGTGAGCGAGGTGGGATTTGACTCGTGCCTAGTTTCCTCACGGCAATTTCTTCACGTGGTCACTGGTGTCGCTCGTGGCTCGCTGGATTTCGTGCAGTTGTTTGGTTCGACATCTGGTTTTGAATGGTAAGTTTCCTAATTGAAGGGGTGAGTGCAACACCATGCTAAGTGACTATTTGGCTGAAAAAAAAATGTTCGCGAAAGGTCCTGAATTTTGGCATGTGGGTTCCGTTTTAGCTGAGAAACATTGCTCTGAATTTTTTTTCGCTGGGTTGCTCTTCGTTGTTGAGATATTACGTATGCAAACAACCCTCAGTTTTCCAAGCGGCATCTTTTGGAGATCTATTGTAAAAGGAAAAACAAAAGAAACCTTTTGTTTCGCTAATGGATCAAGTGACTATAACACAATCGTTTTTCACTGCTGCTTCGTTAGCTCAAGTGGATAACGCGCTGAACGGAGCTGATTCGAATTTGTTTTGTCGTGACACTCGAGGGTTCAATTCGAGGTCGGTGAAATGTTCTCTTTTTTGTTCTGTTTTTCTTCTTCTTTCAAAACCCTTCTTCGTGTCTTTGTAATTGAATTGCAGTTTTGACCGGTAAGGATCTGGATATGTTTTTTTTAAAGCTGCCATTGTGACGTTGGCTTTTGGCGTGCAAAGCATCGATTACTTTGATAACACAAATTCAGAGCTTACCTGTTAATTAAGCAGTGTTTGCTGGTTATTTCCACCGATATTCGAAGCTTATTTGAGGAATATTTGCGACCGCCTGGTAGGAGATTTGGCATCATTAAGCCTTTGATCCTCGATGAAAGTCACAAGCATGCCTCAAAGAACCGAGGCGTGTTTTTGTTCCGAGATGGCTAAAGTCCGCCGTTAACTTAGCCACTGAAGAACAAGTGAGCCAGGTGGTAGAGTCTAGAAATGATTCTTCTTCCAAAACAAAGCATCCGTCGCGGACTTAAAGCTCATTTGCTAAACTTCGGCATGTGTCAGTATTGGAAATTAGAACTGCTTTCTAGACTCTTAATATTTTCTTGAAATGGGCGGCCTTAACATCCTCCGCTGCAAAAATTCCTGGGATATCCCATATTAATCTTTCATACGTATACGTATCGTGTGTGCTAGCGTGATGCGTGACTCAGACACGGCCGGGAAGGAACTGGCGAGAGAGGCTAGGCAGCAAAGTCGAAGACCTTCGATCTAAGCCATTTTTACGGGCCAAAGAGAAATCGCAGGTCGGTTAAATTCGCAAGCAAGCGTTCCGTGAGTGTGTATCGTGGTTTTCCAAGCAGATGTGCTTTGAATTGCAATAGAATCGATCCCGCCGCGAAGAAAAAAGACAGACAACGCCTGATCGCAGGTTTAACTATAGCAAGAAGAAAACTTCAGCTCAAATGTAAGTTTTGCTTTGTATTTCAGCCTTCCTTTGCTGATAAATTTTATGTTTCATGGGCTTTTTTTCTGCATGAGCAGCGTGTTAGCTTAAGGCTTGCTCTTTCTGTGTTGTCAGATATAATCATTTCCCGGAACGAGCTGAGTTTTTATTTTATTCATTTCTTTATTTCTTTATTTATTTATTTATTTATTCCATTTTCACTGCATTAGTTTTGTACCAAAAAAGTAATTTCACGTAGAAACATTTCAATCACTGACGCAACCAATTTGCAAAACGTTCAACCTCTCTCTCTAGCCACTATTTATTGACTTTATTTAGGTATCGATTCGTGCAAGTCGAGATTGTTTCTCGCGGCCTAACACCGCTAACTCTAACGTGTCCTGACCTTAACTCTCGCCTAAACCGAAGCGCTAGCGCTAACCCTAAGCAACAACCCTAATCCTGAGCACTAGCCCTAACCCTAAGCAATAACCCTAGGCCTGAATGTTAACTCTACGCTCGACCCATAATCTGCGGACCCCAAACGCTAACCTTCAACGTTAACCCTAGTTTCAAGCGGTAATTTGAGTGAAATTAACGTCTTTGCGGCCGCACGTTAACAAGAAATCAAAGTTTTAACGCTTTTTCTACCTGAAATGAACACTTTTTAAGGTTGCGCGTTGTAAAAGATCAATATTTTGCTTGATTTTAAGTGAAATGACCGTCTTTGCGGTCACGTGCTGACGTGACCACAAACTACAGTTTTTTGCATATGTAACATTTCGAAAACTAAGCAAACTTCAGCAAGAACACATGCAGAACATTCTTTAACGCACCTAATCAAAACTACATGCGAAATTTGGAGCGTTTCTGACAAAGTTAAATTTTGAGTAAAACACCTTCCGCCCTTTTTCCACCGAAGTCTTCAATTACAAAGACACGAAGAAGGTTTTTGAAAGAAGAACAAAAACAGAACAAAAAAGAAAAGATTTCACCGACCTCGAATTGAACCCTCGAGTGTCACGACAAAACAAATTCGAATCATCTCCGTTCGGCGCGTTATCCACTTGAGCTAACGAAGCAGAGGTGAGAAGTGATTGCGTTATAGTGACTTCATCCTTTAGCGAAACAAAAGGTTTCTTTTGTTTTTCGTTTAACAATAGATCTCCAAAAGATACCGCTTGGAAAACTGAGGGTTGTTTGCATACGTAATATCTTGACAACGAAGAGCAACCCAGCGAAAAAAAATTCAGAGCAATGTTTCTCAGGTAAAACGAAACCCACATGCCAAAATTCAGGCCCTTTCGCGAACATTTTTTTTTTCAGCCAAATAGTCACTTAGCATGGTTTTGCACTCACCCCTTCAATTATTTTCCCTTTATTCCTTTATTCCATCATTTAGATTAACCCTTTGGGATTTTGCCTTGAGCTTTCACGGTTCATTGACTGGAAAATGTTATTGTCTTTAAACAAAACTTCTCACACAATGCAGATATACGCTCTTCTTCTTCTTAGTGTTTATTAAAACCCTGTGGTTTCTTAAGTTCTATATTTCCTCCTCATTCTTTGGGGTCCAAAATATAAAATATAGCTCCTAAGAACTATTTTATGCAGTCTATTTTAATATAACATCAATTTCTCCATGTTTTGTCTTGCTACACAGGGTTCTTGCATGGTATAAAATAAAAACGTCAAGATACGATTGGATAGACAGCAGTAATTTACAATTGTTCTGGTTTGCTGGCTGTTTCCCTTCCACGTCTACGGACAGGTAAGTTTCCCTGATCTTGCTTTTATTTAATCCCTCCGACTAAAGTAATTTGACTTTCTCGCTGGCTCTACATGTAGCTAAATTTGTACACTAAAAAAGTAGAGAATTTGAACTAAATGTTGATAGTCAGTCAGGGAACAACATCGGTTTCCCCACCAAGGTGGGGGTTTTACCAGTCAATATGCCCCAGAAGGGTGGGGGTTTGTTAAGATTTGTAGTGGTGTGAAGTCAAATCCCCACCTTGGCCCGGGGTGGGGGGGGGGGGGGGTCGGGATTTCAATTGATAAGTGCATAAGCAAAACAGCAAAATTTCCACATCAACAATCTTCAAGTGTCTTATGTGTAACCTGTACACGAATGCACCCTGGCCAACAATATCAACAACAAAGCAAAGAACATCATGCCTATGGCAGAACCATCAAAACAAGAACAGAAAAAAGTACAATGGTTGGCTTCTTTTCTCCCAACCAGCATTGCTCCCCCCCCCACGCCCCCTCCCGCCCCCCGTTTGTCGGGGGGGGGAGGAGGTGGGTATTCCAATTGATCAAAATCGAGTTTGAAATTTAATTCATTGGCAATAATTTTCTTCCTGTAGCATTATTGATAAGGTACCATTGAATAATGGAGAGAATTTTGCAAGTGTTTCAGGACCGAAAACTCCAGGTTATCTAGCTAGTTTATACATGTAGCATGAATTCGAAAGCGAAAGCGGAAGACAAGCTTGAGTCTTGTAAAGAAAGGACTTCCACCACCAATTAATAATGGTTTTCGAGCTAGGAATACCACCTCATGAATGAATGGGATTGTTGTACAATAACCTAGTGTTCAATTACCTCCACATCGATAACTTCTCCGCCAGTGAAAGTGAATTCCGTGAGGTTTGGCTTCAATGTCAGTTCGTAGTTCTTCGGAAGCACGCTTGAGGGAAGTCGTTCAAAAGGTTTCTTCTGTGCCATCGTTGTAGACGATTGTAAACGGCTCAAAGATGAACTCGCCAGGCAGAAATAGTTTGTAGATAGACGAAAGATGTTTTTGCTGTTAGGCCTTGAAAACCCTTGGCAAACAAGAAGACGAACGCGGAGAATACTTCCAAGAAGTGTTGTCATGTGCCCTAGGTCACCAGAGTTCACGAAAATTACCGGATGTGCACCCGAAGAACCGATGTTTCCGTAAAAATACCTCGGAAGCAATTCGGCCAAAATAGGTCCGCATAGCGTACGGTTGTTGTCCGGATGCAGTGCCGTTTGCGTGTGAACATTTGCATTTCAACCGAAAAATACCAAAACGAACAAAGGTGGTCTTAACCTAAATATCGAGCTCAAGAGACTAAAAGGTGTATGAAATTTATTCAACTTAGCCATGAAATATAATTTGAGTGAGAGTGAGAGTAACCAACATGTTCACAAAATATTTCAAACTTTTTCCCTTATTTACAACAAATATATTTAGAGAACTTTAATATATATCTTACAATAGCAATGAGCTAAAACAGACTTAGTCTACACTACGTCGCAGGAATTTGGAAACGGAGGTTTCACTCTGAAAACGCATCAAATGTTTTCCGTCCAATATACCCCAGAGAAATGTAAAAATGTAACAATCATCGGTCATTCTGGATTAGGGGTTTAAGGAACGCGCGGTCAGGGAAATCACATGATTATCGTGACGCCATCGGTTTAGAAAAGCTCCGTTGTCAAATGTTTTCCGTGCACACGAAAACGAAAAATCAGCGCTTTTAAATTCCTCCGGTTTGAAGAGCGTTTTCGATTCGAAAGCTCCGTTTTCGTGCCACGGAGTAATGTGGACGGTAGACCTAACCGTAAAAATAAACCTGCGTTTTAATTTCAAATTTCTCCGGCATAGTCTGGACACTGCGTTTATTAAAGCAAATGGCAAATTACAGTGCTTGGGGCCCAGTTATATGGTCTCGGGTACCCGAGACAACCCTTCCCCCGAGGTAACTTTATCGAGCGTTTATATGTGAAAACATAGTTCCAGTAGGCCGAGTCAAAGTTAACCCAGCATGATTATTCATAAACCTTACTGAATAATCAAATGTGCAAATATCCCTCTTTCTTTGGGTTTTTCTCAGTCATTCGATCACAGTGGGTTTTGCCGAGTTAATTTTTACTTCTTTAATACGAATTTCTGCTATATATCCTAAATCTAAGTATTACCGGCGTGACATTCGCCACGCCGAGAGATGTCCCGGTCAGGCGAGCCAAAGCGTTTGTATGTAGAAAAGTTGTCCCGCTTGCCAGGGTTACCCTACCTGCCGAGGTGAGACAACTCGCCCACCCGAGTTGTCTCGCCCCCCGAGACGAGTTGGCGATCCTAATGTAAACGGCTGGTTGAATTTTAGAAAGAAACAAGCTAAATGTTACCTCGGCCAGGGTAGCTCGGGGGGAGGGTTGTCTCGGGTACCCGAGACCATATAACTGGGCCCTAAGAAGTCTAACGGAATGAGCAAGGAGTCCAGAGTTTCATCTCAGATAGACGCAATAATAAACCATGAAGCCCTATGAACTCGGAAAAAATGATTTTGCTAAACCACAGTCAAACACTATTCTACCGCTCTACTTGAAATTCCTCCAGCACAAAGAACCCTTTAGAAAAACGCTCAGATACAGTGTAAATCGAAAAAGCGGTTAAGAAACCGAAAATGCAAATGTCACAAACCGTAGGTGTCGTGTAGGACTGGAAACCCTATTTTACACTGTAGCCGGTAGAGTCGTTCAACTATAAGGGAAAAATTTTACAAATCTTTATTTTACTCGAATGGTGGAACAGAGAATTAACTCTGAAGTGTAAATTAAAGCTATTTGAAAACCATGAAAGACCCACTGGGCGTTAGCCCTAGTAAAGGGAATCAGGGAACCACACGAGGTAAAGAAAAAATTCTTTTGACCTCGGTGGGAATCGAACCCACGACCTCCGGATTAGATCTACCGTTACTCTGCCGACTGAGCTACGAGGTCGGACAGAGAAAGTCGGGGACGACTAAGGTGGTGAATCGCGGCGAAGAGAAAGTAAGGGTACATATGAATGTTGTGCCGCGTAGCACTATGAACACAAATGGTGGAACAGAGAATTAACTCTGAAGTGTAAATTAAAGAATTTTTTCTTTACCTCGTGTGGTTCCCTGATTCCCTTTACTAGGGCTAACGCCCAGTGGGTCTTTCATGGGTTTCAAATAGCACTTTAATTAATTTACACTTCAGAGTTAATTCTCTGTTCCACCATTTGTGTTCATAGTGCTACGCGGCACAACATTCATTTATTTTACTCGCCTTAAATTCTCGTCGCAGTCTGTGACACACTTTAGAATCCGAAAATAACAATATGTTTTGTCGTTTGCTTTTTTTTCGCGCAAGCCTTTTAAATGCAAACTTAACAAGCAGACTGGACTAGAATATAATTCAAGAAGCTGAGAAAAGAAAATTTCTGACAGTTGACAAATTCAAACTAAATGCGCAGTTCATCGGTCTGTTTGTAATAGTTATTCACCAAATGCGTTAAAACGGACATGTTTTGTCTTCTTTTCCTTGACAGGTGATCTTGACAACTTTGTTTGGTGTGACATGAACGAACAGCAAGTTTTTCTTTCAAAAGTTAAACAGGAAAATTTCCAAAAACGATGCCGAAAGATTTCGTCATCATTACCTATTGTGCGGTCACAGAAACAGTTTTGAATTCGGTAAGTTCAAAATCTTACGCGGGTCATTTTTGAGCAACAAGACTTGTTGCAGAAACCACTTTCAGTTATACTTTGTTGTATAAACAGGCAAATTTAAAGCTTTTTTTTTTTCAAGCAAAATGTGTTCATGCGTAGTTTAAACAATAAGGAATGAAAGAAAGTAAGAATGAATGAATGAATGAATTATTTTATTTATATGTCAAATCATCCAGCTATTAAGTTAACAACTTAACTTCTGTACTTTGTAACGTAGGATACTATATTGTGTAGACACGAGTGTCTTACTGGAAATATACCATTCTGCGCGCTTTCCTAAAATAATATTTTTATCACTCGAGAATGAAATTCATACCTTTGCGCCGTTGTGCTATATCTTCTATGTTGTATTCCTTTTAGTTTGTAATGACTAAACATACAATTACAAAAAGAGCAAGACATCGTGTCTTTTATACAAGCTCGACGCACCTAAAATAACTTCAAAACGATATAAAAACTGCAAAATCCTAGTAGTTCGATGTAAAAAAAAAAACAGTAAAACCGCGGTAATTCGATACAAAAACTGTTAAATAGCAGTAATTAGAGATAAAAACTGTTAAATCACGGTAATTTGATTTAAAACTCTTAACTCGACATATCGCAGTAGTTCGATATTAAAACTATTAAATCGCCGCGGTAGCTCGATATGAAAACTGTTAAATAACGGTAATTCGATATAAAAAAGGGTAGGTAAATCACGGTAATTCGTTTAAAAACTGTTAATTAGCAGTAATTCGATATTTTAACTGTTAAATTGCGGTAATCCGATATAAAAACTGTTTAATCGCAGGAATTCGAGACTCTTCAGTAGTCCGCCATTTTGAATATTGTTTTTAAAATGGCAGACGACTGGAGAAGCTCGAAGAGGAAAATCTATATCGAACTACCACGATGTAACAGTATTTTTCTATCGTTTTGAAGTTATTTTAGTCTGCCTTGTGTGTATAAAAGACGTTCTCGTTATTCTAATACACTGCTAGCAAAGGTGTTTGAAAGTTCTCAGAAGACACAGGCAACAAGGACAGCAGCTGTAAGTGTGTTATTTTGTCTAAAAGAAGCCACACAAGCGTTTTCGTGAGACTATCGTTTCATTTGACACTTCTTTGAACTGACAGTGCGCATACGACCACATTATGGCTTCTTTAGCAACCTATCGATAACTTATTGTTGCATTTCCTGTAACGCGGGTTAAGCAATGTGTGCTAAGTGGTCGCCACGTCGAAGACATTGAAAATCTGACATGAACAATTTTTTTCTATTATTTACTTTGTGATTTTGAACGATTCAATCTGTCTTAATAAGAAACGAAGCTTGATAAAAGGAATTTTTAATTTGTAAAGAGGCAACTGGAAAGCCTGTTTCGGGAAAACTGTTGTCCTCTTTTGTTTCAAAGAAACAGCTCAATTATTTTTTATGAACATTTGTTTAAGTCCACACCGAGCCTGAAAGAAATATCATTTATTTCTCTTTTATTCTACAAAACAATTTCGTGGTAAACATTAGGAATGTCTGGACAAAAAGCTGTTGTACCTTAACTTTAAAACTACTTTTCTTAAACCTTTTGTCCCATTTTTTTAACTTCTGTCTGTCAATTTTACATACACATGAATCCTATTTAACAGCATTTGAAACCCACCGATACCAGTTCAGTTCTGCACATACAGCTTGCCTGTAACGAAACTTACTGCTCGGAACGGAAACATCAAGGAAGAAATTATTCGAGAAAACGCCAGTAAAGTAAGTCATATTTATAACAAGTCTGTAGGTGATATTTGCCCGCCCTTAGGTCTACCAATACTAAGCAGTTAATTTGTTAAAGTTTTTCGTTTCGCCAAATAAATAGGGCATGAAACAAATATCACAGCGAACAAAATCCTATAGAAACAACACTGCATAACGGCAACTTTTAAGATGATTTCGTGTTAGTCCAACACAAGCGAAGTAATTGAGACATTGGCGAAGAGGAGGAAAGCTTATTAATTATAAAATTTAAAGATATTGCTAAGTATTATACCTGCAATGTAATCTAGACGCGGGAATCTTTTTAAACCGGAGACGCCCAAAAAAGTATTGAGGGGTTAAAGGAAATAAGAGAACAGGGTCTTTTATTTTGCAATTGATGGGAACGAAGGAAATTTATTTGGCTTAATTTGAGAGAACAAATGATATCTCTACAGAAATGTGGACAAAAACGTTAGGACAAAAAAATTAAATTTATTGGTTGGGGAACAAGGGAGAAAATGCGAAATTTAATTTGAGGGATCAATTCATAATACCTCCAAGGTCTGAATGGGATAAACCGACTAGCGACAAAGGGCAAAAAATATAACTGACAACCGACAAAGTGCTGAAATTTTAATTGAATACCGACATGCGGATTCCCCAATCCAGACCCTCTACCTCCACCCAGGGGTCGGTGAGAAATTTAATTGTTTCCTTCGGTTTTGAAGCTGATGTTGTCGTCGCGTTAGGACTAAAAGAAGAAATAAATTCAGTTGCGTGCAGGAAAAGTTCCTCCTCGATGTCCGCCATGTTGTTTGCATCGATCAGCTCAACTCGCATGTACATTTAGCATTTCCGCTGAACCAAATCTATGGCTACAGTCGGCTCTGCGATCGTTTGCGATCGTCTGCGATTATATGGAAACAGCTCTCTTTTGCGATCGTCTGAGATCTGCGATCTGCGATCGTTTGCGATCGTCTGCGATCGTCTGCGATCATATGGAAACCAGCCTTTAAAGTTACTTACAATTGAAATTTTTGTTGTGTTATGTAGCCTGCTGATCTCTGTTTTATATCTTTAAAGGACCATGAGGTTTGCCTGTCTTCTTTTCTTCTTAACAACTCTGGGCCTGTCGGAATTGCATTTCTTGGGGAAACTTAAGAGAGGAAATGGGGTAAACATATGAACTATATGTTTGTCATTTTGTAGTCTGGCCTTGGAGAGAATAATTGAGCTTTAATTGTTAGGTTTAATGATAATGAGTATTGAATGTTTGACATAGATTACGAATAAAAAGCAAGAAAAACGTTAAGGAAATTTCATAGATGGAAATGTTTTAACGTTGTGCGTTTAAATTAGGACCATGAAAAGACGGTTAATTCATTAAAGTTCAATAGATTACGTTTTTGCTTGATGACGTATTTTTTACTAAAGTTTCATTAATTTATTATTTCACAGAGACAATTTTCCGATCGTAACTCGGTAAAACTGGAAAGAGGGATTATTGGTAAGGCTATCCTTTATCAGTTTTTTATTTTTTTTAGAAGCTGGTGATATCGATCTATTTTGTTCGAACGGATTCAATGCTGTAAGGTATCTTATCTATATGAAGCAAGTTTCTACAAGGACTGTTGGGGGTGCTTTGTTTTTGGGTTTGGTAAATATTTGAATTTTTCCTACAACAAGCGCTCGACTTAAACTTAGCAAAACAAAAATTGATACTGTCGTCACGAAATCAGAACAGCTTTGAAAGGACCTACTGATGCGCTCTTCTCCAGTAGATCTCATTCTCTGTAATGTTAAAAAAAATGAATTTAAAGTTAAATTTAATGTTTCTATATTTTCCAGCAAAACGTATTAAGCATGAAGGTCATATAGCCCAACAAGGCTACAATAATGGGACTGTCAAACTGCATTTGGGCGACGAGAGTAGCGCAAACGAAAACGGTAAGAAGCTAATAGTTTATTTTGCCTTTGATTTGCTGTGAAATTCATTTATTTAAGGGTGTCTATAGCTATCGCGTGCTGTTGACGCCGAGGTATGAACGTGCAACAAGACAGTGTGAATCGGCATTTTCCAAGTACTAAGGTGTTGTTTGCGAGCCCCAAACCGCATTACACTAGGATTAGCAACCTTTCATCGACCCTTCTTCGGCGGGAGTAAGGGCGGGTGGAGGGAAATGCGCTGTTACTTACGGATAAAAACAAGTTGTTATTGTGTAGCACTTGGAATATTGAATTGAATGGCACCTATACCGTTGAAAGAATCTCAAAGTGAGTAAAATTGTAACCAATGTGGAGATATTCCCAGGATTTTTATAATTGTGCTTATTACGTTGTGCGGTTTTACTCGAAGAATAATCGTTTTTGCTAATTACCAAAACAGTGTACAAGAGGTGTAGCGCACGGTAGAATGTACGTAAACTACTTCGAAAATATAGTGTCTGCGTACTGTCTGGATCATTGAAATTATTTCATGACACGCTGGATTATCGCTAGCGAAGCTGGGTAGGTCAGGGACCTACTGATGCGCTCTTCTCCAGTAGATCTCATTCTCTGTAAAGGTTTAAAACTTGAATGTAAAGTTAAATTTAATGTTTATATATTTTCCAGTAAAACGTATTAAGCATGAGGGTCATATAGCTCAACAAGGCTACAATAATGGGACGGTCAAACTGCATTTAGGCGACGAGAGTAGCGCAAACGAAAACGGTAAGAAGCTCATAGCTTATTTTGCCTTTGATTTGCTGTGAAATTCATTATTTAAAGGTGTCTATAGCAATCGCGCGCTGTTGACGCCGAAGCATGAACGTGCAACAGGGCAGTGCGGCGTTTTCCGAGTACTAAGGTGTTGTTTGCGAGCCCCAAACCGCATTACACTAGGATTAGCAACCTTTTATCGACCCCGATCGGAGCGATTACAGAATACAGGGCCACTTCGGTCCAACTTATTTACATGTGTCGAAGTTCTTTGTAGAACGAGGCATAATACAATAGATGCTATTCTTATTGGATGGAATCGACACGGCTAGTCTCTGTTAGTGTTTATTCGACATGCCAGAAGTCGATTTGCGCGACACCTAGAAAAAAATAGCGCAACTGGGCTATGCAGGATGGGTTAGAAATGTTGTCGATTCGACACGATTCGATCGAATCGATACGACTCGTCTCCCGTAATGTCGATTCGACATGCCGGAAGTCGATTTGCGTGAGACTTACATCGAATCGACTTCTTACGAATCGAGTCGAATCGTCAAGAACCTGAGACGAATCGACTCAAGTTTGAAGTCACGTTTTAAGAACGAGGAAGGTTCATGCATCATTATTCCACGGGTCTTGACTTCCGGTGGTGCGGATCAACTTCTTACGAATCGAGTCGAATCGTCAAGTACCTCAGACGAATCGACTCAGTTTGGGTGTATTGGACATGGATGCTTCTTCGGCGGGAGTACGGGCGGTTAGAGAGAAATGCGCTGTTACTGACGAATAAAAGTTGTTATTGTGTAGCACTTTGAATTGAATTGAATGGCACCTATACCGTTCAAAGAATCTCAAAGTGAATAAAACCAATGTGGAGATATTCCCACGTTTTTTTTATAATTGTGCTTATTACGTTGTGCGGTTTTACTCGAAGAATAATCGCTTTTGTTAATTACCAAAACAGTATAGAAGGATTGGAGCGCACGGTAGAATGTACGTAAACTACTTCGAAAATATAGTGTCTGCATACAGTTTGGATCATTGAAATTATTTTATGGTGCACTGGTTTAACGCTAAGTAGCCGATCAGAGCAGACTTGAAGGATCTATATAATAATGCATTCTTCTGCAGTTGATCTCATTCTCTGTAAATCTTTTTTTGATGTTCTTTTTAAAAAAAGACATCTGGTTACATGTTTATGAACCTATTTTCCAGTAAATGCTCGTCGGAAATTTTGAATTTAACCCCTAAAGGAGACCATCTGGGTGTGACTCAAGCAAGTTGTGATCCGTAAAAGAGACCGCTTAAAAACACACAAATACGACATGCAATGAGTTTTAATTAATGATGTAAAGTCATAGTCATCGAATGCTTTTATCTAAAAGTAGTTTCTAAAAGCATTGTCATAAATCGCAAGTTCTTCATCGTGTTCATGCATTGTCTCTTTGGCACTTGGTAAGAACTGTAACCAGCCCCGGGAAACCAGCTCACAGATATTTTTAGCATGATTGTTTTGTAATTTTGTAAGAGCTAAACCCGCTGAGTTTCCTGTTATAGACAAACAATAGGCAAAGCACAATGACATCTTGTAATAACACTTCCTTTATTGTCACTGATTAATTGGATTATAATGCTTTCTACTATTTGTAGAAATCTTTAATTTATAATCACAGAGGTAATGCGGTAAGCAAAACAAGTTAGAAATATATGTTGGTTGCCCCTTTGGAGGGGCAACCAACATGGTGACCGGAAAGTAATCTGTCATTGAGTTTTGCCATCGAAACGAAGAGTGATTGCTTTAGAGCTCCGACATATTGAAATTAATTCTTCTCCTAGAGCAAGTATTGTTTATTTAGTAAGAAATAGAGCAATTATTGTAGGCCTCCGTCAGTCAGGGTCGACCATGGGGCATCCTAGTTGTGGGCTTGGCTGGAGCATCGGCGACTATAACTGTGAAGACCGATGCGTGAATGGCAGTCCTTGTTGCAAGTGTTGCATGTGTATGCTGGCTGTTCGACAGAGCTGACACAAAGCTTTCTGCGGGCAATAGAGCAATAAACTCATCTTTTAACCTACTCGAGAGCCTTATCGGGCCGCCATTTTAATGTCACACAACGCACAAACGCAATATTCCTTCTTCCGCGGACGGAGGGGTGGGGGAAGGGAAGGGCCTGTTTCGTAAGGATATACCCGACCCTGTTCTGTCTATAAAGCTAGTAAAATTGTATCGATTTTGCCTCAAATATGTCACTTATTCGAAATACAATCTTTTTGAGTAAAAGAACAACGTAAGGCTACAATTTAATCCTTATGTGCTCATTTCTCAGCAAAACGTCTTCAAAGCGATCGCCGAGATATTGTTCAACGAGGTTACTATGATGAGAGCAACGCATTACAAGACGAAAGCGACGCAGGTGGGTAGATACCCGGTCGGGGGGATGGGGGGGGGGGGGCTGCCACGTGAAAGGGTCAGAGATGCTCGTTGGAAAATTTGGAAAGGAAACCATTCTGGGCGTGGCTAGATGCCACTTAAAACGGAAATGTCAGCTGCCTTTTTAGTACAGAGTGCACTGCTTAGATGGTCTAGGGGGCTGCTGTTTGCTAAGGCACTAAGGCAATAAGGTGTAAACTTCAATGTTTGTTTAACTAATTTATGTCACTTAAGGCGGGGGCACACGTGAAGGCTGTTTTGACGTCGCTTAACACGGCCTTTCTGCCAATATCTCGGTCACGTTTCAAGCGACACTAAATCTCTCTGCTTGTCTCATGAACCACTGTTTGGCGGTTTTGTGTAAATTTTTGGGTAATTTTTGGGCATTTCGGGAAAGAGATATTTTTCTCAAAGGATAGGTTAAATTGAGGAAAATATGAAATGTTGAAGATTTGATGGATTTGTAAAATTGAAATTTGAAGTGAAGAATTAGTAGACGGATACCAAACAGTCCCCTAGCAACCTTGGGCTCTCTTTTGCGGGGGTCAACTCACGGTCTGGTAGCGTTTCCAGCCCATCTTAATCCTAACAATTTCCTTTTTTATATCACTTCAAATTCCACGCCTATTCATGTTTACCCCCGCCTTAATCAATCAGCCTCAATCAGGGCTAAATGGGGTAGGTATCCGTGTGCACTACGCAAAACGTGTCTCACTTACGTTGTGTTTTATTGAAATCATGGCAAAACTATTGTTACAATAACTGCGGAAATTCCCGCACGCTCATTGCCTAATTTTCATTGCCAATACGCGGATAGACACATGAATTTATGACGCAACGCGTGGCGCCGAGAGCGGACAATTTGATGATTTGTTATTGTAACAAACAAATTGATGGCAGTTTTTCATGCGTCTGTCCTGTCAACAGGACAGACGCATGAAAAACTGCCGTCGATATGTTAAATATATTTCGCAAATCTCCTGCTATCCTTGTGGTGCTGCTCTCCTAAGAACAAAAACAATTTGTTCGAAACGCATACGGAGATTAGCTAGCGTCAGTGTCGCCTATATTTTAGGTGAAAGATACATTATATAAGGGATCACACACAAACGTAGGGTGCCTTTACTTGTGGTAGAACACAGCACTGATTTAAGACGCATGCGTTCTAGCATTGCTAGTGTGATAATTTTGATCGGGGATAGCAGCTATATTTCAGGTAACGTCAGTTCTCCCTGAACGCTATTGTGACTGCGTATCTTCTGTGATCTGAGCGAGTTACCGCTGTACACTCGCTCCCAGACTTTCGTTCCCGGTTCCCGTTTCCCCATTACCAGTTTTAGTAACTTCTGAGTATTATTGAATTTAAAATGACCGAAACTCAGCGTAAAAAAAAAACACCACAATAAAATTCAAAGCCCTCTTGACAAACGGTAATTGCAAGTTATTTTGGGGCCTTGAAAGAAAATACAAACACGAAACATATACACACTTCTAAGATTATGTCTTATCAAGTTTTTGTCCGCTCTTATTCTGCAAAGGGAAAAAACCTAGGGAGAGAGCGGCAGGGGTGAGAACTGGTGACTACTCTATCAGAGCTGTAAATCTGCACTGTCTGAGATTTTATTGCGGGTTCAAGAAGAGCCCGCAACCTATTTTCCACGCCATATCTCGATTTTGGAGCCAAATTGTTCTGCCAAAATCGATCGATAAATCCTCTTAAATCAATCAAAATTCATTTCCACTCGAACAAAAATATTTTAAAAGATGGCCGTCGCGTCAACCAGTGCACTCGATTATTACACTTTAGTGCACTCGATTTATTATTATTTATTATTTCTTCGGGTGCACCCTTAAAAAATACTTTGACGGTCATAACGACATAAGAAAAAACCCGATCTTTTTTCGTCTGATCTTTTCTTTTATATATCTTTATGTCGATGTTCGTTATCCTTCCGACATCAGCAATTATGTCGTCATGTCATTATGCCTTCATGTCGCTTATGTCATTAGTGCGAACTACACTTTATTGACACCTGAACTTTACCATACATCCAATATTCCAGCTAGTATGACTGTAACCAGACTGAAAATATCCACATAATTTTCTATTACAATCTTATTAAGAATAACAATTGTGAAAGACAAACCCCCAAAAACGATTTCTGTTTTATGCCCATTTTCCAGCTAACGAATTCAGCTTTGGGGAGAACAATGGGGAAAAAGGAAACATCGTTCAAGAAGGAACCAACAAGGGAGACGTCGAGGAAGCCGTAACCAAACGCCACGCTCCGATGGGTAATGTACAAATTAAATTTTCTTCCAATATCGTAGTACTTCTGTCCCTGAGAAAAGCTAGTGTCACCAATAGGTGCATGCATTGTATTTCTACTTGCATTTCAATATCTTTGAAAGACTTGATTTTGATTTCATTTTCTTTGGAAACTTTAAAGAAGCCACGTCACAATTTGCGCCTAAAATTTACAAGTTTGTCGTTTTAATCCGTGTTACTGCGCCTTTCGAACTCTAAATTTCAAAACTCAACCGTCAAATGCGTTTTTCGCTACCGTCAATCAAATGTTCGGCGGCTCCTCCCAACCTCCGACTTCTGCCGAGGGCACGGTAATCGAATCAAATCGTTGAGCACAGTTCAGCCAACATAGTCGGAAGCTGGGAGGAGCCGCCGAACATTTGATTGACGGTAGCGAAAAACGCGTTTGTCGGTTGAGCTTTGAATTATAGAGTCCGCATGTTATTGAAAAGCGCAGTAATCTTTTCCATCCTAAACCATTTTTGTTCCTTTAAGGTTTATAATTATCTCTTTGGTGTTTTTCTATCTTAGTAAGTTTGTTTCAGTTTAAAGGTAAAGTTTAGTACGTGGCCAAAATAATTCAAACTACAGTGATTGAGCTCCTTTAAGGTGGCTCACTAGTCAAAAAGGGGCCAAAACGTTTGCTTACATATGGTAAAGAAAGGTCAATTGCATTTGATTGCACTCAAGAAGAGAAAATAAATTTTGAAGGTTTCAATGAAAAAGGTTGCTATGGCAACCAACCACAGCCTTTTGAGGTTTGATTTTGCAAGCGTCGACGCCAACAGTTCCTGCTCTTTTACAAAACAAGATTTGATTTTCAAACAAGCATATCTATGCAATCAACTAAAGGTTTTACATTTGACTCTTGTTTTCTGCGCTTTCCACAAGCTTTATTTGGAAATAACCTTATTTAACACCAAACCCAGTGAACAAATTATCTAGTGTCACTTGACAGACTTTAAAATGCTATGACTTTTTTAGTTTATTACATCACGACACTATCTGTCTTAGATGACCCAAATTTCAGGAATTTCTATTAAATACTTTCCAATGTAGAAATGTTGGCGTGAAGTCAGTAGGTACAAAAGTAGACCTTTGAGAAAATTACACGTAAAGTTTCTGACATGATAGATTCAGCATTTAATAAGCCAAACATTGCGGGTGAGGGGTGCAGATTGGATATCCGGGAAGGGGGGGTGTAATGGTTGTTCTATTTTGTAAAACGTTTCCGCAATTGTAGGAAATGTTCTTTTTCATAAGGGAAATGAATGAGCCTGTGATGGTAAATCAAGCAAAGCTTTTCCCAAGTAATTATACCAATCGAGTTGAGCGTCTCTTTACAGCCTTACTACAAAGTATTGCTCATATGTGTTAAAATTAATCTATATTTTTGGTCATGTTTTTACTGTAAACAACCGTTGCTATGGCCGTTGTTACGTAAAAAAACTTATACCACTCTGTACTTTCCTTAAATTTAGCACTTACCTAGAGGTAAATTCAGCAAGATCGATTCAAAATACTCTTTACAAGTGTTCAAGGGCTTTAAATCTTTTATTTTTAAAAAACTGTATTTTTTCTCAACGTCGTCATTTTTTTGACTAGAGAGCCACCTTAAATTAACGTAGTAGTAATTCTGTCCCTGAGAAGAGCTGGTCACAGGAATCGGTGCATTGTATTTCTGCTTCGGAATAACTTTGTAAGATTTGATTTGATTTAATTTTATTTGAAAACTTTACATCGGTTATTACTTGAGTGTCGAAGGCAACTTGCCTTTGCTTTGGTTTTTCATTACCACGCTCAGCGATTGGCTAAAAAACGCTCGCGCCACTTTATATTATGCTTTCCCATCCGAAGTAAAACAAAAACCAATCGTTACTCACTCGCTAACGTTTCCCCGGGGCTTAATTCCCGTCAGCTCCATGTGTTTGCTTAAAGTTTTGATTGGTTGACTGGTTGTATGTGTCCTTTATGATTGGCCAATAAAAGAGTGATTGGCATCATTGACTTGCGTTTTTTACTACACTCAATTGAAAATCTCCCTTACATAGTTAATTGGTCAGTTTAATTGATCATATATTACTCCCCAATTTTCTAGCAAAACGTTTGAATGATCCCGCGGACAGCTATCTGTTTAAGCTTAATAACGGTTCCATTGGCCAGCAAGGGGAGAACCTAGGAGGAATTCATTTGCTTAATAAGCCACAAAATGGCACCATTGTACAGCAGGGTTTGAACCAAGGGACGCTTGACTTCACCGATAAAAGTAAGTATAGTCTGCATACAAGTGTTCCATCAGGCCGACACTTATCTCCTGTTTTTGTAGCATGAAGCGACTAGGAATATTTCTACAACCCCTTGATGGTATGCTAGTCCATCACAAGGTTACCACCAGTACTAAATTTGCCGATACCTATTTATACACCTGGGTGGAGAGAGGAACTTTGGGAGTAAAGTGTCTCTCCCAAGAATACAGCACAATGTTCTCGGCCAGAGCTCGCACGTAAAACGGACCACTCGATCCGGAGTCGAGCGCACTAACAATGAGGCCATCGCGCCTGCACTCATTGATATAGGACCGGGTATGAAATTAATTGGATGTTTTTCTCCATTGTTTGGGAAAAACAGAAGACCAAATTAAAGATATCTGTAGACGTCTAGAACGTTTGGATGAGGTGGAGGAATTTGCATTTTCGGCCATTTCGTTACGCTAAAATTTCAGAAAATGTTTGAAAGTTTCAGCCCATTTCGCAGCTATTCAGTAAAGTTGCAGATCTTGGATCTCAATTATCAGTCAGGAAAGGCATCATTTCTATACTCAGCTTTCCGTTAAACCCATTCAGAACCATGTTTTATCTCAGTGTTGTATAGCTCCTAATGAAAGTTTAGCTTAACATAAAAAGGTTTAAATCCATCTTGACTTCAGTCTCGAGTAGAAGTATCATTTCAGCGTTGTTAGCTGTCAATAGCTGGGAGTGCATTATAAGCCCTTCAGTCCGTATACATATGCACTATTACTGACCACGAAAAGATGAACATAACTGGTTTTAGTAGCTGTATAAACGGGATAAGATTACAAAGGATTATAAAGGTTGGGATTTTGGCCGTTGGCCGTACTGGTGGGGTGGCCTCATTAACGGGTTTTTCTAATAGGAAAATGTATGGACGTTTCGCCCCGACATAAAAAGGTGGCCGCAATAATTACGAGGCGGTGTTCCACAGTACTTCTGTCAACCTAAGCCTCGCTTCTCTGCATAGGCTCGCGGTTACATTTCATCACAGAACTGTAGCACAGAACAGCAGACAACCTCATTCCAAGAGTCTTCTGTGAACGCCGTTGAACTGCAGAGTATAATTGTAAAAGGCATGGAATTTAATTCTAATATAACCATTTCCCAGGAAAACGAAGCAGTACTTACGGCACCAAGGACAAGTTCACCTTTAAGGAAAACAATGGCACTATTGCCCAGCAAGGTCAAAGCGTTGGCCAGATTGAGTTGACGGTCAGAGACGAAAGTGGCAGAAACAGATACGGTGAGAACTTTTACCCTATTTGTTGTAAAACCGGTCATTTTAAGAGTGCTTAACTTGTACTGTTTGCACAGCGGCATAAATGCGCAATGATTAACACATACATCCTAGCTATGCAACGCTTTGTAATAGTAATTAGACCGAGTAATCACGCGAGTATTTCAAAATCGGACGAGCGCGAAGCGCGGGGGCCGATTTCAAATTACGAGCGCGATTTCTCCCTTAATTGAACGACACAAGGTCCAATTACTACTTAATCGTATCTATTACAAATTTCGGAATTAAAAATGTCTTTTGAGAACTTCTTTGAGCGGTAAACTTCTATGGTAATTAAATGATATGATATCTAAGCATTGTCACGGTCATCGTTGCCTTTGTTAAACTTGATGAAGTATTAATGAGTTTGACAATTAACGCATTTAAATATGTTGCTAACAACTTCGATATTTTTCGTTTTCCAGCCAAACGTCGGAGTAATTCCGACCAATTCAAGTTCGCGGCTAACAACGGCTCTATCGAACAGCAAGGAGCAAACACTGCGGAAGTTACCGAAACCTTTACCAGAGACTTCCACCCTAACGGTAACAGCTGGAATAGCGAAAAGGGTTCAGAGCCACCTTAAATTTTCGATTTTCGAAAATTGATAGCGGCTCTGAACAAATAAATGGGCGTCATGGAACTCATTTTAAAATATAATCACTGCAGGCTAAGAATAAGGGAATGTTTCTTTCTCACGATTGGCTACTATCCCAAAAAGAGATATACACAGCTTATTAGCTAGCTAATTATTGAACAATGGCTTGATACCGTTACTGTAGCATCAATTATGGAAAGAGTAGTAGGGCTTTAATCACCAGCCTCCTTAATCCTATTCTAATCTTCCCATTTTTCAGCAAACCGTCTTAACGACCCTAAGGATTATGTGTTTAGGCCGAACAATGGCACCATTCTCCAACAAGGGTTGAACAAGGGGACCATCAAATTACAGGGTAAGCCAAATGTTGGAAACATTCCTCAAGAAGGAAAGAACGAGGGAAAAATTCTGTACAACGGCAAACAAGGTACGGCAGTGATGTGTTTTGTTTTTGTTTTGAAAACCTGACATTGCTTGTTTTCATCACGTATGCATACAAATTTAAAATGTTTCTGGGGAGAATCGCCCCGTAATACTTAAGCTATTGCAATCAAGTATTGTAATGGTTAGTTTCTGTAAGAGAGTTACATCGTGGAGGCTGATTGATTCAACAAGTGTCTCGTGGCGAAGCCTAAAATACTGTCGTTTTCATCCAAGCATGGACACTTCACGAAAAAGCATGGTGTTAATGGGAGCAAACAAAAAACGATTTCGTAGCCAAACATTTGAAGTTTTACAGCCATTTAGCAATTTGACTTTTGCGCCCAAGTTTGAAAGTAGTCGAAGTTGTTTATAAATACGGGCGCAACTTCTAGCCAGGTGTTCTTCTGTGTAAGGGTTTGAGAAATGAGGTATTGACGATGAACGCTACGTGTTGAGCGGTCAACAGCACACAAGTACGATAAATGGTATCGCGAGACAGGTGGCATCGACTCGCCTTCAAGAAAGCACATCAGAGCACCTAGCAAACTGTTGTATGCCGATTCGATGTTTACGAAAAACCGAAGCATTCTTTAACCGATCTCTATCAATCTCCTCGAAGAAGTCTTCGTAATCCTCCGTAGGAAAAAAGTTCTTAGCGAACGAAGACCTTAATAACGTTCATAAAAATATACAGAAAAGTTACACAAACCTAGGCCACTTAATATCCTTAGTACAGGGGCAAATATTGTAAAAAATTGGCTTTCTTTGTACCTTATACGCTGTGTTAGGTTCGCATGGTATTGTGGTAAAATGTACAGCCGCCAACTTTTTGCCTTCGGTGGATTCTATATGCTGGCGTGACGTCACGTTAAAACGTCAATTATTAATGAAGAGCCATCCTCGAATACACGGCCCACTCCCTGCGCTGATATTGCTTTAAGGCATTTGAGCTCTAGATTGGCGCATACTCAAAGAGGCTTACGCTCTGATGCAGTTTGATGCAGTTTCTGTAAAGAAAAAAATCATAGGATGGGACCACCATGAGAAAAGGTTGGAACTGGTCGTTGCCTCGCGTGTAAATCACGGATTTTGGTCTCATTTATGGTATACAGGAGAAAACGCCGCTATCAATGACTATTTTTAGCCGACAAGGTTTCTTTTGCACCCGAAAAAATGATAACAAAAATGCTACCTACCTGTTTTAAAGTGGTAACTTTTAGGGGTCAAGAAAGCTTGAGCCACGCCGAGATTGGTCTCATTTAGGAATAAACTAAAACTTTCTGGCGGGCATCACCGGTATTTTTTCATGGGATTCCCCTTCCACTGAACAAAATAATCTCTATATTATGAAGCACTACTGACGGTGGTAGGTAGCCAATAAAAAGTATCAGAATGTTTTCATGCTCACCAAAAGCCTCAGGTTTAATTCTTAAATTTTAACGTGTTTATTTTTCTAGTGACAACTCGAGATCTAACCGAGGGCAAACAGTTTACCTATGCGGGAACCAGTGGCACTGTGATTGACCAAAAAGGAACCAACACTGGAACTATCAAGGATAAGGAATAAAAGATGGATACACGTTCCGTTTTACTTTGAACGCAAGAACGGGTGTTTTTCTAAGTTACCTTATATACCTTATACTTGTACACGTTTAGTACTGATTGATGTTGATTGCTAACACATGCATGGCGTAAAGATTGTAAATTTACGTTAGAAAAGAGACGTTTTCGTTGCAAACTTTTTGCATGATCAGAAGTTTACCTCATTTAGTTGAACTATTACAATTTTGCTACTAATTTACTTTTTACCTTACTCTTAGCTACTGAGATTTTATAAGCTTTTATAAGCATTTTGTTATTGTTGTTAAGCACGTTTGACATGAGGCTCTGGCTTGGCAGATTGGGCAAGCTCTTCCCCGTGTTATTGGCATTAAATGAATTACTTACTTTAGTTGGAGTCGTTTTTGTTTTATACATGGCTAGGACGATGGACAGGTGGAGAGGACAGGAAATTCTTTTCATAATATATATAGATTTAGCCAAGCCTAAAAGTAAAGTTCCTGGGCTGGGATGTTCAAAGCCTTATTAAACTAACCCAGGATAAGCGAGAATTTTGATTTGAGTTTTGTAACTTGGCCTTCTGTTTTGAGTTTCAATAAGCTCAAGATCCTCAAAATACACAAAACAAAAGCAGTGAAAAGCATTTGTATACAAGAAAAATTTATCTTTCGGTTAACTTTCATAATCCTAGGTCAGCATTAGCCGGCTTCCGCGCAACCCTGCCCTGTGTAAAACAAGTTAGCTTAAGCATGTTAACATGAGCCCGCGATCCAATCGAAACGGCCACCTGGTCAGTGGTCAGCTTCAAAAAACTACGTGACCTCGATGAGC
Organism: Micromussa lordhowensis; assembly: GCA_964020085.1. Taxonomy (NCBI): domain Eukaryota; kingdom Metazoa; phylum Cnidaria; class Anthozoa; order Scleractinia; family Lobophylliidae; genus Micromussa; species Micromussa lordhowensis. The sequence goes on from OZ026607.1 coordinate 5,843,834, forward strand.
TCTAAACTCGAACCCGCGACATGATCACGCGTTACTGGTCAGCGGATACCTTGCTTTGACAAGTGTCAATTGACCATAACATGGATGTCCGATATCAAAAAAGGACGCTAAAACCCAAGGGTGCATGTCTCTGTCAACCTATTAGTAATGGCAATATGACTGAGTGCAGTCCAATTCGGTCTGTAATCATACAAGTGATAACAAAATCGGACGACAGCGCAACGGGAGTCTGATTTGTTCATCACCAGTATGATTACAGACCGAATTGGACGACACGAAGTCTTATTACCAATAAATCATAACTATTACAATTTCCGAGAAAAGAAAAATAGCTTGCATTAAAGTAAATTGATTTAAACTACAACTTTGAATGCGATTGGCTTATTGAACTGTTCGATAAAAAAAACTGTCCAATAACAAACTGTCCGATAACAACTTGGCAAGTGAATTAGTGGAAAATAGAATTTTTTAAACCAATCACAATCGAGGAATTTTAATTTTTATGATTAGCTGGAGTATGACCGCCATCTTGCCCGATTCTGCCGTCACCATCGTCGTGCCCACACGACCACGAGCAATACCACTACTCATGATAACCATAGGAGAAGTCAATTCATAGGTTTAGCCCTGTATGGGTGTGGAGCTCCGCCACCCATACTCGTTTTGGCACAGGAGCAAATGGCAACTCGAAAAAGCTAGGCATAATCTCTAAAACGCAAACAAAAAATACATTTAGAAGTCCTTTATTGCCTTTTACGTTTACAAATATCAAGCCTTTGATATTTTGACATAAAAAAACTGATCTTTAGCTGAAATTTGCAATCAATGCTGGGGAAAAACAAAGAAAACGATCATTGCAAATGAAAATATGAAAGATCGCATATTTAAACTGCGATCATTGAGTCCCAACAGCAACATTTCCTGCGTTAGATCCTAGCTGCCCAACGCTGCCGGCTGTGTCGCCAAAGATCATTTTTTGGCCGTTAATACCTTGATTGCTGCCAGCAGTGTTGCCAAAGGTCATTTCGTGGCCTTTGTTGACTTGATTAACAACAACTTGGCCTCTGTTGGCTCCTTGTTGGCCAACGCTACTAACGGTATTACCAAAGTTGAACCTGTGTCCGTTTGGGACATTAATATTCCATGAAATGCTTCCTAGTTTCGCGAGACGGCAAAGAGTGCCCACAGTGTAATCAAGAATATTCCCATTGCTTTTATTAGGATGATGGTTAAAAGCAACATTTCCTGCATTGGCTCCTTGCTGGACTTCCTGGCCGACGCTGCTAACTTTATCAACAAAGTTAAACCCAAGTCCTTTAATGCCATGCAAAGTCTCATTAATATTCCATGAGATAGTTCCTAGTTTGCCAAGAAGGCAAAGTCTGCCCAAAGTGTAACCGAAGATGTCTTCCTCGCCATTATTATATTGATTGTCACCAGCAGCATTCCCTTTGTTTACACCTTTGTTGACACCTTCGTTACCAAAGTTGATACCATGTCCTTTAAAGCCATGAATGGCGCCATTAATATTCCATGAAATGGTTCCTAGTTTACCAAGACTGCCAACAGGTTGACCAGAGATGTTCGATAAGCCGTTATTGACTCCTTTGCCAACAGTAACATTTCTTCCGTTGACCCCCTTCCATCCAACGATACCAGAAATGTTACCAAAGAACACTGCTGTACCTTTGTTGCCTTGATTGCCCACAGCAATATTTCCTTTGTTAGCACCATGATGCCCCGCGATGATTACTTTATTTCCAAAGTTGACACCATGTCCTTTGATTCCATGAGTGGCACCCTTGTGTTCCCATGAGATGGCTCCAAGATTGCCTACAGTTTGACCAGGGATATTGCCTTGACCTTTATTGATTTGATTGCCAAAAGCAACATTTCCAGCGTTGATCCCCTTCCACCCAACGATACCAGCAGTGTTCCCAAAGTGCATTACTGTACCTTTGTTGCCTTGATTGCTCACAGGAACATTTCCTTTGTTGCCACCATGTTGCCCGACGATGCTTACTTTATTTCCAAAGTTGACAGCATGTCCTTTGATTCCATGAGTGGCACCCTTGTGTTCCCATGAGATGGTTCCAAGATTACCAAGATTGCCAACTGTTTGACCAAAGATGTTGCCTTGACCTTTATTTATTTCACTGCCAAAAGCAACATTTCCAGCGTTGATCCCCTTCCACCCAACGATACCAGCTGTGTTACCAAAGTGTACTACTGTACCTTTGTTGCCTTGATTGCTCACAGCAATATTTTCTTTATTGGCACCATGTTGCCCAGCGATGCTTACTTTGTTTCCTAAGTTGACACCATGTCCTTTGATTCCATGAGTGGCACCCTTATGTTCCCATGAGATGGTTCCAAGAGTACCAAGATTGGCAACTGTTTCACCAAAGATGTTGCCTTGACCTTTATTGATTTGATTGCTAAAAGCAACATTTCCAGCGTTGATCCCCTTCAACCCAACGATACCAGCAGTGTTACCAAAGTGTACTACTGTACCTTTGTTGCCTTGATTGCTCACAGGAACATTTCCTTTGTTGCCACCATGTTGCCCGACGATGCTTACTTTATTTCCAAAGTTGACACCATGTCCTTTGATTCCTTGAGTGGCACCCTTGTGTTCCCATGAGATGGTTCCAAGATTACCAGGATTGCCAACAGTTTGACCAAAGATGTTGCCTTGACCTTTATTGATTTGATTGCCAAAAGCAACATTTCCAGCGTTGATCCCCTTCCACCCAACGATACCAGCAGTGTTCCCAAAGTGCATTACTGTACCTTTGTTGCCTTGATTGCTCACAGGAACATTTCCTTTGTTGCCACCATGTTGCCCGACGATGCTTACTTTATTTCCAAAGTTGACAGCATGTCCTTTGATTCCATGAGTGGCACCGTTGTGTTCCCATGAGATGGTTCCAAGATTACCAAGATTGCCAACTGTTTGACCAAAGATGTTGCCTTGACCTTTATTGATTTGATTGCCAAAAGCAACATTTCCAGCGTTGATCCCCTTCCACCCAACGATACCAGCAGTGTTACCAAAGTGTACTACTGTACCTTTGTTGCCTTGATTGCCCACAGCAATATTTCCTTTGTTAGCACCATGATTTCCCGCGATGATTACTTTATTTCCAAAGTTGACACCATGTCCTTTGATTCCATGAGTGGCACCCTTGTGTTCCCATGAGATGGCTCCAAGATTGCCTACAGTTTGACCAGGGATATTGCCTTGACCTTTATTGATTTGATTGCCAAAAGCAACATTTCCAGCGTTGATCCCCTTCCACCCAACGATACCAGCAGTGTTCCCAAAGTGCATTACTGTACCTTTGTTGCCTTGATTGCTCACAGGAACATTTCCTTTGTTGCCACCATGTTGCCCGACGATGCTTACTTTATTTCCAAAGTTGACAGCATGTCCTTTGATTCCATGAGTGGCACCCTTGTGTTCCCATGAGATGGTTCCAAGATTACCAAGATTGCCAACTGTTTGACCAAAGATGTTGCCTTGACCTTTATTTATTTCACTGCCAAAAGCAACATTTCCAGCGTTGATCCCCTTCCACCCAACGATACCAGCTGTGTTACCAAAGTGTACTACTGTACCTTTGTTGCCTTGATTGCTCACAGCAATATTTTCTTTATTGGCACCATGTTGCCCGGCGATGCTTACTTTGTTTCCTAAGTTGACACCATGTCCTTTGATTCCATGAGTGGCACCCTTATGTTCCCATGAGATGGTTCCAAGAGTACCAAGATTGGCAACTGTTTGACCAAAGATGTTGCCTTGACCTTTATTGATTTGATTGCCAAAAGCAACATTTCCAGCGTTGATCCCCTTCAACCCAACGATACCAGCAGTGTTACCAAAGTGTACTACTGTACCTTTGTTGCCTTGATTGCTCACAGGAACATTTCCTTTGTTGCCACCATGTTGCCCGACGATGCTTACTTTATTTCCAAAGTTGACACCATGTCCTTTGATTCCTTGAGTGGCACCCTTGTGTTCCCATGAGATGGTTCCAAGATTACCAGGATTGCCAACAGTTTGACCAAAGATGTTGCCTTGACCTTTATTGATTTGATTGCCAAAAGCAACATTTCCAGCGTTGATACCCTTCCACCCAACGATACCAGCAGTGTTCCCAAAGTGCATTACTGTACCTTTGTTGCCTTGATTGCTCACAGGAACATTTGCTTTGTTGGCACCATGTTGCCCGACGATGCTTACTTTATTTCCAAAGTTGACCGCATGTCCTTTGATTCCATGAGTGGCACCGTTGTGTTCCCATGAGATGGTTCCAAGATTACCAAGATTGCCAACTGTTTGACCAAAGATGTTGCCTTGACCTTTATTTATTTCACTGCCAAAAGCAACATTTCCAGCGTTGATCCCCTTCCACCCAACGATACCAGCTGTGTTACCAAAGTGTACTACTGTACCTTTGTTGCCTTGATTGCTCACAGCAATATTTTCTTTATTCGCACCATGTTGCCCGGCGATGCTTACTTTGTTTCCTAAGTTGACACCATGTCCTTTGATTCCATGAGTGGCACCCTTGTGTTCCCATGAGATGGTTCCAAGAGTACCAAGATTGGCAACTGTTTCACCAAAGATGTTGCCTTGACCTTTATTGATTTGATTGCCAAAAGCAACATTTCCAGCGTTGATCCCCTTCAACCCAACGATACCAGCAGTGTTACCAAAGTGTACTACTGTACCTTTGTTGCCTTGATTGCTCACAGGAACATTTGCTTTGTTGCCACCATGTTGCCCGACGATGCTTACTTTATTTCCAAAGTTGACACCATGTCCTTTGATTCCTTGAGTGGCACCCTTGTGTTCCCATGAGATGGTTCCAAGATTACCAGGATTGCCAACAGTTTGACCAAAGATGTTGCCTTGACCTTTATTGATTTGATTGCCAAAAGCAACATTTCCAGCGTTGATCCCCTTCCACCCAACGATACCAGCAGTGTTCCCAAAGTGCATTACTGTACCTTTGTTGCCTTGATTGCCAACAGCAACATTTCCTTTGTTGGCACCATGTTGCCCGACGATGCTTACTTTATTTCCAAAGTTGACACCATGTCCTTTGATTCCATGAGTGGCACCCTTGTGTTCCCATGAGATGGTTCCAAGATTACCAAGACTGTTAACAGTTTGACCAAAGATGTTGCCTTGACCTTTATTGATTTGATTGCCAAGAGCAACATTCCCATTGTTGACCCCCTTCCACCCAAAGATACCAGCAGTGTTACCAAAGTGTACTACTGTACCTTTGTTGCCTTGATTGCTTACAGCAATATTTTCCTTATTGGCACCATGTTGCCCGGCGACGCTTACTTTGTTTCCTAAGTTGACACCATGTTCTTTGATTCCATGAGTGGCACCCTTGTGTTCCCATGAGATGGTTCCAAGAGTACCAAGATTGGCAACAGTTTGACCAAAGATGTTGCCTTGACCTTTATTGATTTGATTGCCAAAAGCAACATTTCCAGCGTTGATCCCCTTCCACCCAACGATACCAGCAGTGTTACCAAAGTGTACTACTGTACCTTTGTTGCCTTGATTGCTCACAGGAACATTTCCTTTGTTGCCAACAGGTTGCCCGACGATGCTTACTTTATTTCCAAAGTTGACACCATGTCCTTTGATTCCATGAGTGGCACCCTTGTGTTCCCATGAGATGGTTCCAAGATAACCAAGATTGCCAACTGTTTGACCAAAGATGTTGCCTTGACCTTTATTTATTTGACTGCCAAAAGCAACATTTCCAGCGTTGATCCCCTTCCACCCAACGATACCAGCAGTGTTCCCAAAGTGCATTACTGTACCTTTGTTGCCTTGATTGCCAACAGCAACATTTCCTTTGTTGGCACCATGTTGCCCGACGATGCTTACTTTATTTCCAAAGTTGACAGCATGTCCTTTGATTCCATGAGTGGCACCCTTGTGTTCCCATGAGATGGTTCCAAGATGACCAAGACTGCTAACAGTTTCACCAAAGATGTTGCCTTGACCTTTATTGATTTGATTGCCAAAAGCAACATTTCCAGCGTTGATCCCCTTCCACCCAACGGTACCAGCAGTGTTACCAAAGTGTACTACTGTACCTTTGTTGCCTTGATTGCTCACAGGAAAATTTCCTTTGTTGCCACCATGTTGCCCGACGATGCTTACTTTATTTCCAAAGTTGACACCATGTCCTTTGATTCCTTGAGTGGCACCCTTGTGTTCCCATGAGATGGTTCCAAGATTACCAGGATTGCCAACAGTTTGACCAAAGATGTTGCCTTGACCTTTATTGATTTGATTGCCAAAAGCAACATTTCCAGCGTTGATCCCCTTCCACCCAACGATACCAGCAGTGTTACCAAAGTGCATTACTGTACCTTTGTTGCCTTGATTGCCAACAGCAACATTTCCTTTGTTGGCACCATGTTGCCCGACGATGCTTACTTTATTTCCAAAGTTGACAGCATGTCCTTTGATTCCATGAGTGGCACCCTTGTGTTCCCATGAGATGGTTCCAAGATTACCAAGACTGCTAACAGTTTGACCAAAGATGTTGCCTTGACCTTTATTGATTTGATTGCCAAAAGCAACATTTCCAGCGTTGATCCCCTTCCACCCAAAGATACCAGCAGTGTTACCAAAGTGTATTACTGTACCTTTGTTGCCTTGATTGCTCACAGCAATATTTCCTTTATTGGCACCATGTTGCCCGGCGATGCTTGCTTTGTTTCCTAAGTTGACACCATGTCCTTTGATTCCATGAGTGGCACCCTTGTGTTCCCATGAGATGGTTCCAAGAGTACCAAGATTGGCAACTGTTTGACCAAAGATGTTGCCTTGACCTTTATTGATTTGATTGCCAAAAGCAACATTTCCAGCGTTGATCCCCTTCAACCCAACGATACCAGCAGTGTTACCAAAGTGTACTACTGTACCTTTGTTGCCTTGATTGCTCACAGGAAAATTTCCTTTGTTGCCACCATGTTGCCCGACGATGCTTACTTTATTTCCAAAGTTGACACCATGTCCTTTGATTCCTTGAGTGGCACCCTTGTGTTCCCATGAGATGGTTCCAAGATTACCAGGATTGCCAACAGTTTGACCAAAGATGTTGCCTTGACCTTTATTGATTTGATTGCCAAAAGCAACATTTCCAGCGTTGATCCCCTTCCACCCAACGGTACCAGCAGTGTTACCAAAGTGCATTACTGTACCTTTGTTGCCTTGATTGCCCACAGCAACATTTCCTTTGTTGGCACCATGTTGGCCGGCGATGCTTAGTTTATTACCAAAGGTGACACCATGTCCTTTAATGGCATGAGTGTTGCTATTAATATTCCATGACATGGTTCCTAGTTTGCCGAGATTGCAAAGATTGCCCAAAGTGTAACTAAAGATGTTCCTTTCGAGTTTACTTTCAACAGCGACATGTCCTGCGTTGTTTCCTTGTTCGGGAACGTTGCCAATTTTATTCCCAACACTTAATCCATTACTTTTTATTGCTTGACTGCCACCATTAAAATTCCATGAGATGGTTCCTAGTTTTCCAAGACTACAAAGACTGCCTACAGTGTAATCAAGGATATTCTGTTGGCCTTTATTGAGTTGATTGCCAACAGCAACATTTCCTGTGTTGGTTTCTTGCTTACCAACGCTGCCAGCAGTGTTGGAAAAGGTCTTTTCTGAGCCCTTATTGGCTTGACTGCCGAAAGCAAGATTTCCTGTTTTAGTTCCTTGTTGGCCAAAGTTGCCAGTTGTTTCCGTATGGACATGTTGTTGGGCCTTATTGACTTGAGTTCCAACAGCTACATTTCCCGTGTTGACTCCCTGTTGGCCAACGCTACCAGCGGTGTTACCAAAGGTCATCGTTTGGCCTTTGTTAACTTGATTGCCGACAGCGACATTCCCTGTGTTTGTTCCTTGCTGGCCGACGCTGCTGAGTGTATTGCCAAATGTTAATCCATGTCCGCTAATGCCATTATTGGCGCCATTAATATTCCATGATATGGTTCCTAGTTTTCCAAGACCTTCGGGACTGCCAAGACTGCCCGCGGTGTATCCAAAGATGCTCCCCTGGCCTTTATTGAGTTGGTTACCAAGAGCAACATTCCCTTTGTTGGTTCCTTGCTGGCCGACGCTTCCGCCAGTGTTGCCAAACTTCATTTTTTGGCCTGTTTTGACTCCTTGTTGTTCGATGCTGCTAACACTATTACCAAAGTTAAACCCATTTCCTTTAGTGCCATGAGTAGCACTATTAAATTTCCATGAGATGGTTTCTAGATTACCAAGACTTCCCAGAGTGTGACCAAAGATGTTTTCTAAGCCTTTATTGAGTTGAGTACCATGACTGGCATAATTAACGTTCCACGCGGTGGTTCCTAGTTTGCCGAAAGTGCCAAGAGTGCCAAGAGTGCCAAGACTGCCCACAGTGTAACCTTTATTGAGTTGATTGCCAACAGCAACATTCCCTGCGTTGGCTCCTTGTTGGCCAACACTGCCAGCAGTGTTGCCAAAGGTAATTTCTTGGCTTTTATTACCTTGATTGGTTTCTTCTTGGTTACTTTTACCAGTGATGTTACTGTAGTCTGTCGGATGGTGTTTATTGGCGTGTTTTCCAGTAGTGCTATTTTTGGTTTTGTTTCCTTGTGTTCCAGCAAAATAAATAGAATAAAATAAAATAAATTACGTTTATTTACTTTAGGTCACTGTTTATAACACAAAGGCTAGAGATGGATAGCAATTTTAAAGTGCTAGGATAAAATAATAATATTGTCATTAAAAATCTGAGTTGGAAGGAGACCAGCTGGCTGTTTACAATCGTGCGAGAATTGTTGAACTCGTGTCTACCAAGAAGCAACTCCATCTCCCAAGCAACAATATGTATGTTAGTTTTGGTTAATGCGCCTATGTTTGATAAAAAAACACGTGAAATTATTCCGATTTTGGCTTACAAAACATTGAAAACGACGTCTGGATCGAAGAACTTAAACGACCTCTAGAGTGTTATGAATAAAGATGTTACGGTTGGCGATAAAACTTCTAAAACACTACAGTGGAACCTCGAGGTTCCACTGTTAAGATTTTTTAAGATTCAAAGACGGAATTAAACATCCACTTTGTGGGTTTTTCTTTCAAAGCCACACTGTAAATCAGAAAGATCTGTTTTAGCCCTAAAAATAGGGCCGTTTCGGTGAGTAAAATACAGTCCTATTTTTGAGTCTAATTTGGCTCCCTTAAATCAGGGCCAATACAGTCCAATTAGCTAGGGCTGATTTGGTCCCTGGGCTGGAATGGGCCTTACCCTGGGCTGGAATAGCCTTTTGATGTAGCTTTTATAGCCCAGATGGCGCTCAAACGGCTCCAGGAAGGGCTGAAACAGACTTTGGCCAGCAGGGCTGAATTGACACTTTGGGGCTGAAACAGATCCTCTCAATTTTCAGTGCAGCGTCAAACTATTTTAACGAGATTTTAATCTTGAATCTTGGCTGGTATTGTTTTACATATAACAAAGTCCTCGAGAAAACAAACGATATTCCTCGCCCCGGCAATAGTTTAGTGTATGGACACGAACCACAACGAATTCTCGTTATGGCAAACATATTCTGCGAGTCCCTTAGCGCTTCGTTATATCGAGTTACCTTTGACACTCTACTGATTCGTGCGTTCGAAGTCAAAACGACTGTGCTAACAGTAAATGATGCATAGCTAGCTAGACTTACCAGAGTCTTGCAAAGTTTGAGGAAAACTCTGTAACGGAAATCAAATAATTACAATTAACAGATCGAATGATCAGGTGGTTCCAAAATGAGAGGCATAGGTATTGACGTTTCGATGTACCCAGCACTATCACACAGCAGCTCAAAGCCTTGTATTTGAAACACACACCAATAGTAGTATTTCGGACCACCGTCAACAGAAATAAATAAGAAAATAAACCAATAAAAGCAACACCTTATCAACGACTGAGAATTGAACATGGCGGTCGAACACAAATATCGCGCTGCACGAGAAACTATGTCACGTCACCACTACAACCCGGCGGAGTGGAACAAGCAACAACCACTATTTTGTTTTGGTGGTCAGAAAGTACCGAAATAAAATTTGCTGCCTTGTCTATGAGACGTAAAGCAGGTGCAAGGAAGATTAGCAATGTTATATCTATACCATTTTCGGACTCAAAGATACATAAAAAGTGCGAGATTTAAATATTAGAAGGTGATAATTAGCATTAATAAACAAGTGAAAAACAGAAAGAAAGACGATGTACTCAGGAGAAAAGACATAATTCTCTGCTAGATTTTAAGCCAATGATGATTGTAGTGATGTGCAGCAGTAGATTCCAGTTGTCATCACTGTCCAAAACCTTGGTGTTACAACGAACTGCTTGACGAAATAACTCTTTGCTCATTGAATCAGAAGGTGGAGAATTTGGTAGCATAAAAATGTCAGGCAGATTGTGAATATCTTGAATATGTTTGAAAAGGTCGCCATTGCGTAAATTATTTTTAGATGGCGCTTTCTTTGTCCGAGAGCGCGTGTTCTTCTGTGCGGATAAAAAGAGTTCTGTTCGTTTTGCCAACATACGAAGAGTTGCAACCAAAGGTTTAGCACTTTGTATGTCTTGAGTCTGAAGATGGTATAGAATAACACCGAAATACAACATCGCCAATTTTCCTTGCATCTACTGTCTATAAATTAGTAGCAATGCAGTTATTCGGATTAACTTTTATCCTTGATATATAACAACGCTGTCATAACACTAATTGTAAACGAATAAGAACTCAATGAGGAATGTTTCTGTTAATCTAAGGCAGCCATATTGATCTAGTACCCCTTCGAGTGACACCAACATGGCGTCTCCTTGCATAGCCCTATCAATTTTGGCGAAATATTTTTCCGAATAACGCAGTTATGAAAAGTCGTACAGATCTAAATTTTGGCAAGGTGGTTTATATATCAATTATTTATCGTATCTCAGATTCTTGGTTCAAATTCTTGAATGGTTGCCATCTTCATTCTTGATGGCATGACGGTCTAAACGCTACACTAATAAAACAAATCGAGATTGCTATGACGATACGTGTGTTTACGTAACATGTTTACCTCTGCTTGCTGATTGGTTTGTTTTGCATCCTTGAGAGAAAACGACACAGCAGAAACCCAAAGTATTGCGAAGAAAGCAAAGAACTTCATTGTCCTTAAAAACAAGTAACAGAAATATGGTTATTTATTTATTTATTTATTTATTTATTATTTTATTGGCACTTATAGTTATAAAACGATTTCGTGAGGAATACCACGGAATTTCCCACTTGCCATTTGTATTTCTTGGTATACATGTTCGTCTAAAGGCTCGAGTGTATACCGAGAAAATACATGTGACAAGTAAGATATTCCATGCTATTGCACGATAATTTGTACCTTGCCGAAACTGACAACTGAAGTCGACATACACTCAGTGCAAGGTGTACAACGACATCCCCGTATTTTGATTGGCTCTATTTCCTATGGCATAGTGTAAGTATAGGTGTACAAAGACAATACGATCCACTTCACATAACACTCCTTCTTCTTACACTAAATAAATGTAGAGACCAGACCAATGGGTTGCAACCCAAATCTCTCACCAGCCAACATCTCCCTCCCTCTCAGGAGGAAGATCAGAATATTGCACCTCTCTTGGGTAAAATGTCAACCAAAACTGTGAAGAGGCACTTTGTTAGTTTTTTTCCGCTTCAAGTACGTGCTTCCAATTGCGGGTAATTGCTCATTCTGGGAAAGGTTGAACAGCAAAGATATGTACTAGAAGTATCGAACTAATAACTCCCAGCATTAGGATGGTAGAGCAGCGTAAAACAAAGCTGAGAGAACATGTCAGACTACTCATGCTAAAAAATATGCCAAATATTTAATATTAAAAGGTTAAAAATATAACTACTTTCCTTATAATAACTGCAATATTCAACCTCACTTTTAAAACTGATGTAAATTTACATACGTATATAGCTACTGTCTGGTTTTGCTAAAACGTTGCCACAGAAATTTCACATGTAACTAATAGCCTTGAAACATCGTTTCCACAAATCCAGTCATATATCTAAACTTTCTCAATTTGGTATTCTTTACTCCAGATATATAAGTGTTTTTTTTTCCAATTTGCGAAATATTCAAACTTTCAATTTAATTATTTTTTCGTGCCAGCCAGTTGGCTCGATAGTTTATCCAACACTTCTACCCAAATACGAACTACCACATTCTCAATTATTTAATGCTAGAGAAAATATTCCAGGAAATTCATCATAACTGCAACTGAATTCCATAGTGCCATTCAAAAGTCCTGTTTACGCCTGAGAAATGCCGTTTGATCAGCGGGAACTAATCTTGGTAGATACTGTTCTTATTCTTTTAGCCATACCCTCTTCTTGGAATAGGTAATCATCCTTAGCGAAAAGCCTCGTTATAGGAATTTTTAAGCTTTAATTTTCTTGACCAAAATGCTTTCCAGTCATCTTTTGCTTGGCTTATCACCCACAAGGACGTAAAATATTTTAGAGAACGTAAAGTCGAGTAAAGCCGGGTTAAGGTAACATAGATGATATTGCTTAAGTTGCCGCGACATCCCACACGTATAACAAGTATAAGATAACATTTAGTTTTGAGTTTGCTTCCGAAATAAAAGAAGGGCACTGTTATTTTTGAACACTTTCGTTGACTTATCTTTCTTCGAGGCTTATTTCGAGTACCTTAACCGTGCAGTTACCGTCCTTTGAGTAGCAGTTTTCATTGACCAAATATACAAAGGTTAGCTTACCTTGGACAATGAAGCGGAGTTCCTGTGCTGAGCCTCTGGTTTCAAGCTTTACCGTATTGATGCCAGCTGGCAGGTTATAACTTGGCTTTCAAAATTTTTAGCTTTCAATGCCGTATTCAAAATGAGAAAAAAATCTATATTAAGGTCTCTTTTGGCGAATCAAAGTTCTTCTGTAAATAAAAATAGCTAGGGTCATTGTTAAACAAATGATAAAATGTCAATATTTTCAAACAACATCTTGTCACCTTAGCACGGAAAGCAGTGCTTCTTTCTACCTCCTTTTTCTTCCAGGCTCCAAGTAATTATTTGAAAAGAACAGATCCGTTGTTCTTGGAAGGGCGGTATTTTAGATCACAAATGCCCAAACTGTATGCCAACACGTACGAAAAATAAATTTCTAAACGGGACGAAAATTAATAACACGCCTTCTTGATATCATTTTACGTCTCTTATTTAAATTGTTTGTTTTAATGTCACTACGTTTTTTTTAAAAAAAGTGTGGAATAACGATTATTTTAAGCCACCTGAGGTAACAACAATTGGTCAAAATGGGGAGGTTCAAAAAATCGAGTGTTTCCTTACCAAGGAGGGAAAAAAATTCTTCCAATAATCGCAAGTTCGAAAAATCGATAATGTTACTGCAACCGTTACTTAACACGCTAAGATGTTTTGTCAACGGCCAATTTGCGTCTCTTTGGTAGTCAGATATAGTCAAGAAAGTTCTGAATTGAAAGGAAAAACTTGCCTAGTTGATCTTGAGTGTAGCTTTATTTCCCAACGTTAACTTAAAATTTTGATGCATCTCTTTGGTGTACTACCGTTGGCCTTAAACTTGAACTTCAGGAACAATAGAACGATTGTTTGATTTAACTTTTCTTGAAATTTTAATCATTAAGACAAATGTTTCGCCCACTTACTCGCTCAAAACACATTTTTTCAGTAAGAAAATTACAAAAATTCCTTCCCCAGACTTTTCTTGAAATTGTTATCATGAAGACAAATGTTTCTTCCACTAACTCGCTCAAAGAACATTTTTTCAGTAAGTAGATAACAGAATTCCTTCCCCAGACGTATAAAGCTATGCACCTGCTGTTTTCAATTCTACAACTGCCAGTAAGTACTGACAGTTGTAACTGACAGCTGTCAGTTTTACGTACGACATTTACAAGTTTAGACCGGTCTTAGGGCAAACAAAGTCAATTTTTTTTTTCTCTAACTTCTGGTATTAAATTCCTGCGTAGACTGTGCGTTGTTATTCTCTAAATGGTTACTTTAAAAAGCTTCATGCCAACATGGTGGCCAATGTTTCCAAACGCCAGTTTTTCCCAGTTTCAAGAGAACAAACTATTGTTAGTTGGAAAGTGGTTATCTAAAGTAACCACTAGCGATACCTTCTAATCTTGCGAGATGTATCAAAAGGGTTATTTCGCCCCATTTCGCATGTATTCCTCAACTGGCATGAAACGTTACTTTGAAACGTCAATTTCGCAATAGCCATTTTATTTCTCTTATTATTTTTTGATTATTAGTTCTTTTTTTGTCCTCCTGACAACCACGTTTATCAATAAAATTGCAAAACTGAGAGGATAATTCGTAGTAAAATTTGCCTAGTTCGCCTCACTTCGTCACCTAAGTTTGTCGTCTTTGTTAAAAATTGAGGTATTTGATTATATTTTTCGTAGATAACATTAGTCTAAAATTTTACTCTAGAGATGCATCAATAGAAATGAAATTCCTGGGTGGTTGCATTAATACCAATTTTCAATTGTTTTAGCTGTCAAGTCCAATACTTTCAATTCCACATTTCGTTTTATTGTTTGGCTTGTGAAAATAATAAGAATTAAATTTCTTGGAAGACTTAACGTCTGTTATTTTCGAAATGGTTAGCAGTCTTGTTCAGAGGGAAGCGGGGATGTCGCAGGGGCGAGAGCGCTCCCCTAACACCAACGTTACCCGGATTTGATACCGGCCCAATGCCATATGTGGGTTGAGTTTTGTTGTTGCTTCTTTCCTTTTCCCACTCTCCCACCATCCCACCCCATCCCGCGGGTGCTCCGAAACCAACTTTTTCTCAGCTACCCCTGGACAGAGAGCCTCTCTGAAAGTAGGGATTACCTAGGGAATAGGGAGCATGTAGGGGATTAGTTTCCTTGTACTTGGATCATCCTCGATCTCTTGACATGGTTCCTGTTGTAGGGGTGTTTTCCATTTATTCCCGATGTTAGGTTCCCGTCACGGGAATACCGAAAGGTGTTTAAGACCTCAAATATTCAAAACGTCAGCCCCTCCCCCCCCCCTCCGGCAATCCTAAGGGAGTTAGATATTTCGAGAGCTCGACAAATTTCGCATTCCAGGGCCAAAAATTGTCTTCAAATACCTTACCACTGGGTTATACAACGTGATCAAATGCCCCTACCCCTGGGACATTCATTGCAAAATGAGCAATGGAAACAAAGTACCCCTCGAACAAATATCCAAAACGTCAGCCCCCCCCCCCCCGGCAATCCTAAGGGAGTTAGATATTTCGAGAGCTCGACAAATTTCGCATTCCAGGGCCAAAAATTGTCTTCAAATACCTTACCACTGGGTTATACTACGTGATGAAATGCCCCTACTCCTGGGACATTCATTGCAAAATGAGCAATGGAAACAAAGTACCCCTCAAACATCAGCTATTAACGTTCACTGCGCTTTAAGTATTGGTTATACAGTTAACTCCTGCTTATACGCCCTGGGTTTATAAAACTTTGGAAGGGGTTTTGGGTTAGCTTAGTAATGGAGGAGCGGACGTAAATGAGCTACAGCAGTGCTGATCGAAATACGTTTTCACAGACTGTTTTAAATTAAGTTTAAAACATCATAATAAATCGAATTTAGTTCACTTCAAACTAAAGGACAGTTTATATCCGAGGACGGGGCGGGGTAGGGGGGGGGGAGGGGGGCTTTATAATCGAAACTAATACTTGTTTACAGTTAGATGGGCCATTAACCGGAGAGGATTATAAGTGAGGGGCTCATAAGTGGCAGTTTACGGTATATCATTAAAATATAAAATTAATTCAATATTCACAAGCGAAAGGGCTCTTATTTACCTTCAAACACAACACAAATTTTTCAAGGCCTTTTTGAGGCGCCACAAAGGGAACTTTTTTAAAGTGGTACCATTTGGGGTCAAATAAAATTCAAGCCACGGGTACATTGGTGTCCTTTAGGGGTTTAACTCCAATAAAAAAATTCAATCTTCGTTCACTGTCTAAAATCCGCACGCGTCATTGGTTAAAATTGATCACGTGAGTTCTCGTTACCTGGCGACATCAAAGTGACAGAGTGCGTTATTACAATAACGCATAAAAACTGTGCAGTGTTCGGGCGGGAAGCCATTGTAAGTCTATCGCCAGCAGTGAACTCAAATTGAGCTTCGCTTCGTGCAGTATTGAAAATTTCTCGTTCATTGTACAGTAAGCGTGTATTTGAAAACAAAACACTCACAACAGTCTCTAACCCGTAATTATCGGACAAGCATTCCCAACCTTTACATGGGAGTCTGAGCAAAATGTCCACTACTCTGAACCGCTACTGACGTTGGTAGGTAGCTGGTATACGGTACCTAGAGGTTGGATCTCTCCTCGAAATAACGTATTTTTAAATCTTTCGATGTTCTCAGGTTTAATTCTTCAATTAAACGTACTCATTTTTCTACTAATGTCTGGAGATGCACCAGGCCAGTTTAACTTCGCAGCAAAAAGTGGCGCCGCGATTGACTTGAAAGGAACCCGATGATTTGCCAGTGCTCGGTCGTCTCTATATTCTTAGTTGAATGCCAATTGTCCCCAATTAGCCCTAAAGGCAACTATTAGAGACACTCAAATAAAGTTGATGCCTATATGTATGAATGTATGTATCTTCAATGGTGTATTTCTCAAATGTCCACTACTCAAAATGGCTTTGTATAACTGAGCACTTGCATTCTTATTTCTTTTAAGAATGACGACACATACAAATCGAGGTATCTTCTCAAAACAGAAAGAAGTTTTCACTTCACTGAGGATTCCTAAACGTGAAACTTTTTTAAAGACTTCTTAAGAGTGTGTTCATGAGAAAACCAGTCAGGAGGTGATACAGCTCAAATCACCGATTTTGCTCAAACCTGGCACAAATGTTGGGTTTGGTGAGTGAATAATTGTGGCAAAAAGACTAGGTCAAAGTATTTATTCCCTTCAAGTTAAGGAGAACCTCTGCAAAATGGCCATTTGACACTAATTTGTGCATATTTAAGAGTAAAGGTCCGGTTATACGGACAACATTTTCCTTCAACTTGTCTCGCAACATTGTTGCACTGCAAGTTGAAACCCGCTGTTGCGCGTATTACTGCGTGCGTGACCAACTTGTCTCGCAGCAAATAAAGTGTTCCAAGTTTGCGGAATCCTGCGCGTGTGATTGGTCAGTCGTGTGAAAACAAACATGGCGGCTGCTCAACTCTTTCTTTCTCGGAAGAGAGCTCTTGCCGCTCTCTGTTTGGGCCTTTCGCTCAATGAATTGAAGACGAGGAAAGGCCTTGAAAACGAAATCGAAAAGTTTACATGCGACAATGGATTTCCCGGAGAAAGGAGAGGGGCGTTTTTCACCAGTTAATTCGAGAGCTTGAAGTACTTCAACAGCTTCAAGCCCGTCTTCTCCGCCTGCCATGTTTTTTTTTTTCAATTTGTAATACGCGCAACAGTGAGTTTGAACTTGAAATGCAGCAATGTCCACAAAAAATCAAACAAAATCAAATTACTCCGGCAAGGCAAGGAAACTCAAATTCGCTCGTCTTTTGCATATAGCTAGCCCATAGCAAGACTGTAAACAGGCTGCAGGTTTTTCCTTGACATAGTTTTGTCTTTCCGAGAAAAACGCCATTTTCGATTTAACCTTCAGACTCAATTTAGCGAGTCCCAACTGGACTGAAAATCGACCATTTTCATTCAATTCGCATTTCGCAATTGTTGAACGTAGAAAAGTTGTAAAACAACCAGCTTATTGCAGAACTACTTGTCTAGCTTGTCTAAACAAGCACAATTTCAAGAATATTGGATTAATGTAATTATTTGGCGGTAAACAAAACCAGAGTGTTTCCCAACGCTGAGTTTCGCATTCTCGACCCCAGACCCTTCACTTTCTTGACCGCGCGCAAAAGAGAAGAGCTCTGGGGTCAAAAATGAGTCAGTCGGTGAAAAGAATTGTCATTTTGACCATGTGCAATATCTCGGAATTAAAAAAAAATTGAGATTCTAACTATAATAGGATAGGTAAATGTATGTAAGTTTCGTTTAGGCACTCTTCAAAAATTTATTCAAAATCGTTTGCAAGACACAAAATCACACCAGCAGCTATCGAGTACGTGACCAAAAGTATTATACTGTATTGCTGCAGCGCGAGATGGACGATAAATATATTATTGTGTCACCACTACACGCGGGATTATTTCCCGTGATATCCCCAGGGGACCGTGGCACGGTCAATTATTGCCCCGTGTCTCTCGATGGCTGGAGGTGACTTTGTCACGATGACGTGGTCGCTAAGCTACAATTCAAATGGTTACGCTTCGAGACAGGGCAGAAATTGAAAGCTAGAGTTGGAAAACTCAGCGATTCTTGGGTGTTTAAGATAAACCTTGGAACCTTGGGAGAAAGCGAATGGAAAGAAGAGTTATTGATGGCTATCATGAGGAAATTTTGGCGAGTTTAGACCATTTTTGTGGAATTTACGGAGCTTTGAGTTCAGGCCGTTTGGCGAGTGACCGCCAGTACGTAGTGAGTTGCCAGCCTTTGGTTTTTCTTTTATATGGGAAGCAAACCGCCAGAAAGTAAAACTCGCCGAAATGGCTCTAAACAGCCTCCAGGAACTCAGAAACATAAATAAACACAATGCAAACATAAGGTAAGCCACTTTTGTTAAATTATTCTCTATTTGTAGCACTTAGAGCAATTTTCGAAGCATTCTCATACATTGTCTTATAACAGCATTATGTCACATCTTAATCATATTCAACGTCTGGGCCGCCTGTGATTTCACGGTCAGTAGTCATATCCGAATTTGAAGAAAAACAATTACTGCCAAGTCCCAGATATGAATTATTGTACGTGTCACCAACCAGACTTGATATCAGCCAAGGTAAAGACTTTGGCATTGCTAATTTCTGTGAGCAGATGATCACCAGTTGGTAGTGGATATTCGGTGCGCTTGAGTGCAGTGTTCAGAGGTCTGGAATTTATGCAGAGTCTTATTCCATTCTTAGCTGAAGGCTTGTTAGCAATGTTAAGAGCACTCACCCAGTGGGCTCAGTTACTTTTTCAATAATGCCTTGTTCTTGAAGATCTTTGACTTTGGGAGCTACTTTCGATGGAGTAACATCTTGTTTTGTGTAAAGGCGGGTGCAGTTCACCTTCCAGCAATTCCTACGCTGTTAACAAACACATTGGGGTATTTACTCAGAATGGTTGCCATGGCGAGTAGTGTGTGTAGTTCTGAAGCAGATGAAGGAACATTGGGTTTGTCAGAGCCTAAAGAAGCAATGTTCTCTCGAAGAAGCTCACTATAGCTTTAGTTCCTCAAAGTCACTTAAACCAATTACAGGGGTCAGATCCTCATTAACAATGCTAAACTGAATAATCCCTTGTTCTCCAGTTGCAGGGTTGAACACAAAACACTTTTTGGTTCCCAGTGTTTGGATGTTTGTTTTCTCATCATAAAGTGAAAGGTTTGGACAGACAGTTGTGTTTAGGTCCTGAAGGTCATGATCACCACTGATCTCCTTGTACACACCAACTGGTAAAATACTGCATGTAAAACCAGAGTCTATCTGAAAGTTCACAGAAATTCTTTTCTTCGAGATGAACAAGTTTGCAAAAGCTTTCCTATGGTCACATCTTTGATTGAGGGTGCAAATTTTGTCCATAGCTTTATAAGGCTCTTCACTATCTTCATCAACTTTCAGGACTAATGGTTTCTTAGTTGATCTTGACTGCCTTCGATTTCCTGGTTTTGGTTTTCTCTCGCCTACATTCCTTTAAATCTTTAAAATGATTTTTAATCTTGCAAAGGCTACACACTGCTCCCCAGGCAGGGCAGTGTCTCTTGTTGCGAAGCTATGAGATCCTTTCTTGTTGGCACAGTAGTTACACATAAGACCTTTGTTTGGCTTATCTTTAAATACAGCGTTGGTACTATCACTCACAGGTGTTTTTAGACAGCATTCCTGAACCTCTTGGTGGTTTCATGGGCTTTGCCAATTGACATTAAGTGTTTCCTTTTTCAAGCAGTTTTTCTTCGAATCATCATCACAAACTCCATAGTACACAAATTGATCCCTCACTTGTCTGTCTTCATCAATGTAATTGCAATCTTTAACTATCAGCATCAAATCAGTGGCAAACGAAGGTGATTGTCTCTTTAGGATTCTGAACTCGTTCCTTGAATTTCTTTGAAGCTACGATCTCATTACATTCAGCAATTATCGCTCCTTCCAGTTTAGTCTACATCAGTTCGTTATTGTTTACATCTTCATCCTCGCCCCAAACCTAAACTGTCATAGATCTTCTGGCCTTCCGGTCCGAGCCAATCTTGTACTAGTATACACTTTCTTTCCTGAGATATGTTGACGAGGCTTATCTTTGTAGACGTATCCACACTTTTTCTTGAATGCTTTTAATGCTTCGAGGCGATTTTCTTGGCGAGTATTGATCTTTGGTTGCTTAAGGTTCATAATATTTACAGAGAAATGAGCTGCAGGATTTTGAGCAGGAGCACCCTCAGGTTCTTCGTCGGACATCTTTCACAACAGCAGTAGTAAACAGATGCGGAAATTAGGCAGAATTCCTGGCTCCAGCAGAAAGTAGAAGATGAAAATTCGCTCGGAATAATCGATTTTTACCTCACTATGTCAATTTCAGAAGATTTGGCGCGAACTGGTTCGGCGACTGTTTTCGCAGAAATGTTTACAGATTTCCCTCCTGGATCCTCCAAGCAGATTTCACAGCAGAGTATAAGTAGTCCAGCAGTAACTCCGTTAGTTTCTTCACTCCTTGTACCATGTTATTGCGTGGAAGAAACGACTACACATAAGCTAACTCAGCGTTAAATCTTCACCTCATGTGTTCTCCCTCTAGATACCATAATACTTTAGACTGGTGTCTAATCCCCCTAACAACATAGAACTTTACGATTTATGGCCATTTCATGAACATCCACTAAAACAAAAATGCCGTTTCATTGCCTAACCCGAAATCAACAAGAAATATCTAGCTAAGCATATTCCAATCGATTACGAGTAGAAATTCTGCGAAAAGAAGCACTTGAGACACTTTTCGGAGCTATATCTTGAGGCATTCTCATGACATCGATATACTGCAGCAAATACTGCAGCAGAAGATTCAACTCACAAACTCCCTCAACTTATGTATTCAGGGGTAACATAGGATGGAAAAAAGAAATAACCACTAAATTCATGTCACTTAGACGCAATTTTGCGAAGAAATCAAATTGCCCAGTTCAAATGAATATCTTCCTTTTAGGCTGATAGTTGTAGCACACGATCCAGTGGATTTCATTTTCACATGGCTTTTCTTGTTGTAGAAATACTAAACCAAAGATGGCTAATTAAACATGCATACATTAGTGTCAAATGACCATTATTGCAGGGGGTCCGCATAACTTGGAAGGGAATAAGCTATTTTGACTTACTTTTTTGCAACAATCATTCACGCAGCAAACCCAACATTTGTGCTAAGTTTGAGCGAAATCGGTGATTTCAGGTGTATCACTTCCTGCTTGGTTCTGCATGGTTTTATCATGGACATACTCTTAAAAAGACAAAGAACTTACAAATAGAAAACTTTCCCTAATCGGTCACAAAAAAGTCTGGATACCAAATAAAAATACCGCTAACCAAGGGCACTCGACACGCAAACAAATCCACTTCAACAACGTTAACCTTTATCCTTTATTGCTTTTTATACTTTCACAACTATCACTTCCTGTACGTTTTGACAATTATTACTTCAAAAGAAGTGGCTAAGCTACGGCTGTAATTAGCAATCAGTGCTTAGGCAAATCTGGCAAAATGATCATTTTTTAACGTTGTACTGGGCTCCAACAGCAACATTTCCTGTGTTGACTCCTTGTTGCCCAACGTTGCCAGCGGTGTTTCCAAAGGTCATTCCTTGACCATTATTGCCGGGATTCCCGACAGCAGCATTTCCGGTTTTGGTTTCTTGTTGGCCAACCTTGCCAGCGGTTTCATTAATAAGAGTAGACAGGGTATACTGTTGTGCTTTATTGACTTGAGTTCCGACAGCTACGTTTCCAGTGTTGACTCCCTGTTGACCAACGTTGCCAGCAGTGTTGCCGAAGGTCATTCCTTGACCCTTATTGCCTTGTTTCCCGACCGTAAAATGGGCCGCCTTTATGCCTTGTAGCCCAACGCTGAGAGCAGCGTTGCCTAAGCTGATCTTTTGGCCTTTATTGACTTGATTTCCGACAGCTACATTTCCGGTGTCGACTCCTTGTTGGCCTGCGTTGCCTACAGTATTACCAAGTTCAAAACCGAGTCCTTTCATCTCATGACTGGCACCCTTCTGTTTCCATGAGATGGTTCCAAGATTACCAAGACTGCCAACAGTTTGACCAACGATGTTGCCTTGACCTTCATTGATTTGATTGCCAAAAGCAACATTTCCAGCGTTGATTCCCTTCCACCCAACGATACCAGCGGTGTTCCCAAAGTGCAGTACTGTACCTTTGTCGACTTGATTGCCATGATGGGCCCCATTTATTTTTAATGACATTGATCCTGCATTGCCAAGATTGCCGCCTCCGGTGTTACCAATAATTCCTGTCTTTATTCCTTCCTTGCCAATGCTGCCACTGGTATAACCAACGTTAATCTTAAGGCCTTTGTTGACTTCATTGCCGACAGCAACATTCCCTGTGTTCACTCCTTGTTGGCCAACATTGCCAGCAGCGTTGCCAAATACGATTTCTTGAACTTTCCCTCCTTGATTGCCGACATCAACATTTGTCGTCTTGGCTCCTTGTAGCCCAACGCTAATAGCAGCGTTACCAAAGTAGGTCTTTTCGCCTTTATTGACTTGAGTGCCGATATTGACATTTCCTCCGATCGCTCCTGGGTTGCCAACGTTAGCATTAAGATTACCAAGTTGAACCCCAAGTCCATTGACATTTTCAGCGGTCCCTCCCAGGTTGCCAACGTTAGCATTGATATTACCAAGTTCCACCCCAGGTCCATTGACATATCCTGTATTAGCTCCTAGGTTGCCAAGGTTAGCATGGATATTACCAAGTTTTACTCCGAGTCCGCTGATTTTTCCTCCGATCTGTCCTACCTTGCCAACGTTAGTATTGATATTACCAAGTTTCACCCCGAGTCCATTGACTTTTTCTCCGATAGCTCCTAGGTTGCCAACGCTAGCATTGAGGTTACCAAGTTTCACCCCGAGTCCATTGACATATCCTGTGCTTCCTCCAAGGTTGCCAAGGTTAGCATTGATATTACCAAGTTTCACTCCGGGTCCATTTACTTTTCCTCCGATCGCTCCTAGGTTGCCAACGTTAGTATTGATATTACCAAGTTTCACCCCGAGTCCATTGACTTTTTCTCCGATAGCTCCTAGGTTGCCAACGCTACTATTGAGGTTACCAAGTTTCACCCCGAGTCCACTGACATATCCTGTGCTTCCTCCAAGGTTGCCAAGGTTAGCATTGATATTACCAAGTTTCACTCCGGGTCCATTTACTTTTCCTCCGATCGCTCCTAGGTTGCCAACGTTAGTATTGATATTACCAAGTTTCACCCCGACTCCATTGACTTTTTCTCCGATAGCTCCTAGGTTGCCAACGCTAGCATTGAGATTACCAAGTTTCACCCCGAGTCCATTGACATATCCTGTGCTTCCTCCAAGGTTGCCAAGGTTAGCATTGATATTACCAAGTTTCACTCCGGGTCCATTTACTTTTCCTCCGATCGCTCCTAGGTTGCCAACGTTAGTATTGATATTACCAAGTTTCACCCCAAGTCCATTGCCTTTTCCTCCGATCTCTCCTAGGTTGCCAACGCTAGCATTGAGATTACCAAGTTTCACCCCGAGTCCATTGACATATCCTGTATTCGCTCCAAGGTTTCCAACGTTATTATTGATATTACTGAGTTCTACCCCGAGTCCGCTGATTTTTCCTCCGATCGCTCCTGGGTTGCCAACGTTAGTATTGATATTACCAAGGTTTACCCCGAGTCCATTGACTTTTCCTCCGATTGCTCCGGGGTTGCCAACGACATTATTGACATTACCAAGTTTCACCCCAAATCCATTGACTTTTCCTCCGATCGCTCCTAGGTTGCCAACGCTAGCATTGAGATTACCAAGTTTCACCCCAAGTCCATTGACATATCCTGTATTCGCTCCAAGGTTGCCAAGGTTAGCATTGATATTACCAAGTTTTACCCCGACTCCGCTGATTTTTCCTCCGATCGCTCCTGGGTTGCCAACGTTAGTATTGATATTACCAAGGTTTACCCCGAGTCCATTGACTTTTCCTCCGATTACTCCGGGGTTGCCAACGACATTATTGACATTACCAAGTTTCACCCCAAATCCATTGACTTTTCCTCCGATCGCTCCTAGGTTGCCAACGCTAGCATTGAGATTACCAAGTTTCACCCCAAGTCCATTGACATATCCTGTATTCGCTCCAAGGTTGCCAACGTTATTATTGATTTTACCGAGTTCTACCCCGAGTCCACTGATTTTTCCTCCGACCTCTCCTAGGGTGCCAACGTTAGCATTGACATTACCAAGTTTCACTCCGAGTTCATTGACTTTTCCTCCGCTCGTTCCTACGTTTCCAACGTTATTATTGATATTACCAAGTTTTAGCCCGAGTCCGCTGATTTTTCCTCCAATCGCTCCTAGGTTGCCAACGTTAGTATTGATATTACCAAGTTTCAGCCCGGGTCCATTGCCTTTTCCTCCGATCTCTCCTAGGTTGCCAACGCTAGCATTGAGATTACCAAGTTTCACCCCGAGTCCATTGACATATCCTGTATTCGCTCCAAGGTTTCCAACGTTGTTATTGATATTACTGAGTTCTACCCCGAGTCCGCTGATTTTTCCTCCGATCTCTCCTAGGTTGCCAACGTTAGTATTGATATTACCAAGTTTCAGCCCGGGTCCATTGACTTTTCCTCCGATCTCTCCTAGGTTCCCAACGCTAGCATTGAGATTACCAAGTTTCACCCCAAGTCCATTGACATATCCTGTATTCGCTCCAAGGTTGCCAAGGTTAGCATTGATATTACCAAGTTTTACCCCGACTCCGCTGATTTTTCCTCCCATCGCTCCTGGGTTGCCAACGTTAGTATTGATATTACCAAGGTTTACCCCGAGTCCATTGACTTTTCCTGCGATTGCTCCGGGGTTGCCAACGACATTATTGATATTACCAAGTTTCACCCCAAATCCATTGACTTTTCCTCCGATCGCTCCTAGGTTGCCAACGCTAGCATTGAGATTACCAAGTTTCACCCCAAGTCCATTGACATATCCTGTATTCGCTCCAAGGTTGCCAACGTTATTATTGATATTACCGAGTTCTACCCCGAGTCCACTGATTTTTCCTCCGACCTCTCCTAGGGTGCCAACGTTAGCATTGACATTACCAAGTTTCACTCCGAGTTCATTGACTTTTCCTCCGCTCGTTCCTACGTTTCCAACGTTATTATTGATATTACCAAGTTTTAGCCCGAGTCCGCTGATTTTTCCTCCAATCGCTCCTAGGTTGCCAACGTTAGTATTGATATTACCAAGTTTCAGCCCGGGTCCATTGCCTTTTCCTCCGATCTCTCCTAGGTTGCCAACGATAGCATTGAGATTACCAAGTTTTACCCCGAGTCCATTGACATATCCTGTATTCGCTCCAAGGTTTCCAACGTTATTATTGATATTACTGAGTTCTACCCCGAGTCCACTGATTTTTCCTCCGACCTCTCCTAGGGTGCCAACGTTAGCATTGACATTACCAAGTTTCACTCCGAGTTCATTGACTTTTCCTCCGATCGTTCCTACGTTTCCAACGTTATTATTGATATTACCAAGTTTTAGCCCGAGTCCGCTGATTTTTCCTCCAATCGCTCCTAGGTTGGCAACGTTAGTATTGATATTACCAAGTTTCAGCCCGGGTCCATTGCCTTTTCCTCCGATCTCTCCTAGGTTGCCAACGCTTGCATTGAGATTACCAAGTTTTACCCCGAGTCCATTGACATATCCTGTATTCGCTCCAAGGTTTCCAACGTTATTATTGATATTACTGAGTTCTACCCCGAGTCCGCTGCTTTTTCCTCCGATCTCTCCTAGGTTGCCAACGTTAGTATTGATATTACCAAGTTTCAGCCCGGGTCCATTGACTTTTCCTCCGATCTCTCCTAGGTTCCCAACGCTAGCATTGAGATTACCAAGTTTCACCCCAAGTCCATTGACATATCCTGTATTCGCTCCAAGGTTGCCAAGGTTAGCATTGATATTACCAAGTTCTACCCCGAGTCCACTGATTTTTCCTCCGACCTCTCCTAGGGTGCCAACGTTAGCATTGACATTACCAAGTTTTACCCCGAGTCCGCTGATTTTTCCTTCGCTCGTTCCTACGTTTCCAACGTTGTTATTGATATTACCAAGGTTCACACCGAGTCCATTGACTTTTCCTCCGATTGCTCCCGGGTGTCCAACGATATTATTGATATTACCAAGTTTCACCCCAAATCCATTGACGTTTCCTCCGATCGCTCCTAGGTTGCCAACGCTACCATTGAGATTACTAAGTTTCACCCCGAGTTCGTTGAGATATCCTGTGCTTCCTCCAAGGTTGCCAAGGTTAGCACTGATATTTCCAAGTTTCACGCCGACTCCATTGACTTTTCCTCCGATCTCTCCGAGGTTGCCAACCTTATTATTGATATTACCAAGTTTCACTCCGAGTCCATTGAGATATCCTGTTTTCGCTCCAAGGTTGCCAACCTTAGCATTGATATTACCAAGTTTCATCCCGAGTCCTTTGACATTTCCTGTGGTCGCTCCTAGGGAGCCAACGTTAGAATTGATATTTTCAAGTTGAACTCCGAGTCCTTTTCCTGTGTTTGCTCCTAGCTTTCCAACATTAGCATTGCTAGTACCAAGTTTAATCCCGAGTCCTTTGATGCCATGAGTGGCTCCATTTATGCTCAATGAGACTGTTCCTACTTTGCTAAGACCGCCCGAAGTGTTACCAGTGATCTTCCCCAGGCTTTTATAAAGTTGATTGCCCAAGGTAACAATTCCTGCCTTCATTCCTTCGTGTCCAAGGCTGCCAGTGGTATAGCCAACGCCAATGTTAAGGCCTTTGTTGAGTTGAGTGCCGAAAGCAACATTCCCTGTGCTGGCTCCTTGTTGGCCAACGTTGCCAGCATTGTTGCCAAATGCAATTTCTTGACCTTTAGTTTCTTGATTGCCGACAGCAATTTTTTCCGTCTTGGTCCCTTGTGGCCCAACTTTATTAACGTTTAGCCCGTGGTGTGTAATGCCATGATTGGCCCCGTTAAGATTCAGTGAGATGTGTCCCAGATTGCTGAACGTGCCATTGGTGTAACCAAAGATGGTTCCTTGACCTTTACTGAGTTCATTGCCGACAGAAACAATTCCAGTATGGGTAGGCTGTTGCTCTTTATTGACTTGAGTTCCGACAGCTACGTTTCCCATGTTGGCTCCTTGTTTACCGACCTTGCCGGCGGTTTTACCAAAGGTGAGCTTGTTTCCGTTATTTCCTGTATTGCCGACAGCAATGCTTCCCGTGATGGTCCCTTCGTGGCCAATGCTGACAGCGCCTTTGCCAAAGCTAATCTTTTTGCCCTCATTAAATTGAGTACCGACAGCAACATTTCCTGTGTTGAATCCTTGTTGGCCAACATTTCCAGCAGTGTTTCCAAAGGTCATTTCCGGATCGTTGACTGGGATATCTTCCAACTTGGTTTCCTGGTCTTCACTGTCACCAATGGTACTTTTCTTGGAATTGATTCCTTGTTAAATGATAAAATAAAAGATAATAAATTTCCTTTATTTACCTTCGGTCAGTGAATATAGCATGGAAGCTAGCGGGTGGCAATTAGTGGGGCTGATCAATAATAAATGGTAGAAAAAATTATGCATATTAAATGTAACAAGATTAAACGTTAACTCGGAGGATGCAAACCAGTAGGGTGTTTAAAAGCGTGGTTGAGGAATTGATATCGGGTCTGGGGCTGTCGGTCAAAACGGCTTCCGAAAGACTTGGCCACGCTGCTTCTCAACTTAGAACGTGTTAGTGTTAAATGTGTTTTTTCAATTGATAAAAATACGAACCTAAGAACTTAAACGACTTCCAGAGTGCTACAAATAAAGACGTAGCTTCTTCCAGGCGTTCAATTAGTTAGAGCGCAGCGCGGAAAACGGCGAGCGCAAAAGTAGGGGAAAAGAGCGGTGAGAGAAAGCTCCCCCCCCCCGCCCTATTTTTTAGCTCGCCGTGTTCGGTGATGCGCTCCAACTAACTGAACGCTTGGAAGAGGCTAGTACAAGACGTCAAGTTTAGCTTTCAGACTGCTTAAACGCTAGATGAGAATTGTAGAATTGCACACCTAGAAACCAGGAACGTTGTTAACAAGATAAAATATTTATGTTTTATGGACAAAACGAAAGTGATATACCAGATACGAAGGACCGCGTTTGAGCACATTTCGAAACACGGGGAAAAGAACTGAAAATACGACGCGCCGCGAAGTATTATTGAAGAACTTCTAACTCGATCGAGGTTTTTGGAAATGTAATCATTTTCTCAATCGAACTAAAGCTAGGGAGAAAACGGAGATATAAAATCGTAATGAGATCAGATATCCAAGCACCGCCATAGCCAGGATTTTCTTTATTTAAACTTGATGAATTGTTTATGAGCAGTTCGATCTTGTGTTTCCAATTAAAAGATAGATTTCGAAAACATTAACATGCATCGACAGAGCTACAAATTATCATAAAAGACTTTTTCAAATAAATAGCAACATTTACTTACAGCGAAATACAGCGAAATTACTAACAGACTACGACATAACTACTCAACATACATGTATTCAGTAAGCTATGAAGATATAAAGGTCATTACGAATTATCAGCTAAATTATTAATCTTTTCTCATGCATGCATGGCTTTCTTTTAAAACGTTTGTATTGAACTTGTTTTGATTTTATTGCTATTTCCTTTTTTGAGGTTTCAGATTTAAAAAGTACTAAAAAGATAGAAAACTAGGACATTTTAATATCTTTCATAAAAACCTACTGGACGCAAGGTATTCCTAAAGTTAACCTAACAAAAGAAACGAACATTTAAGACATTCTTGACATTTAGGCTTCCCTTTATTAAAATGGAAGATTTAAGTACTTAGGTAGAGGAGTATTTTCATTATTTTCTAAGCCCGTACCAAACTTCTTTAACATATTTTTTTATCACGATTCTGGCTGGCGGACTGGGATGAGGCACGGAAAATGGCGGTCACGCCGAAAATGTGTTTTAGTGTTTTTTCACTTTTGCAGCCCCAGCGGTGGTTAAAATATATTTATTATCCATCTGAAATGCCTGACGAACAAACGAAGAAAAAGGAAGCCGCAGAAAGAGGCAGGAAACGAACAAGGGAGGGTAGCTCTCAAACTGATGAAGAAGACACGCAAGATCAACATCACAAGCCAGGATGCTTCGAAGACTCTTCCGCTTCGAGACTCTCCGGTATAGAAGAGAAACTCGACATGCTTTTAGCTATACTTCCCAAATTGGAAACTTATAAAAAGAGGATTACTCTTCTTGAAGAAGAAAACAAAGCCTCACAAGCGAGCTTGGAGAATTCGCAAGCAGAGACCGAGGACCTAAAAGTCGTTGTTAATGATGTCAAGAAGCGAGCAACACCTCCAGTGAACGCATCGAGCGCGAACTCAAAGAACTACACCCGCGACATGCTGAACTCGAATGTCACAGTCGTAGAGGTTAAATGAAATTCTTTGGAATAAAGGAACGTGAAAACGAAACAAACAATGAGTTATGATTTTATTAAAACCACGTCTTGACGTTAACTGGGACAAAATTACTGCAGATTAATTTTGGCAGATGCATTTTAGCCGAAACTATTATTGATGATACCAAAATAGTTTTGGTAAACTAAAGACCTTTCAAAAGAATTTCTAATTCCCTACGCCAGTG
The DNA here is from genome assembly GCA_964020085.1 of Micromussa lordhowensis. Lineage (NCBI taxonomy): Eukaryota > Metazoa > Cnidaria > Anthozoa > Scleractinia > Lobophylliidae > Micromussa > Micromussa lordhowensis. The sequence goes on from OZ026607.1 coordinate 5,873,973, forward strand.
ACAACCTAGTGCTGAGAGGTGATTTTAACTGTACAATTAGCACTTTAAAAAAGACAGATTGAGAGCAAAAAAGATTCTCCGAATGAGCTTCAATCATTAATCAAAACACACAATTTACTTGATTCCAACGTGTGCATTTGTATTTTGATTTGTTTCTTTTCGCTACCTATATATTTTGCAATCTATTGAATTCTAGAAAATTAATACACTATATAGTGAAAGTAACAAATACAATTCTTATTATACGAATAAATTCGTAAAGAGATTTAACTAGTATAATTGTATTGTAATATATGTGATGTGTGTAGTGCAAGTTAAAGTAGTGTTGTACGCTATACTATAAGTTTAGCGTAAGTATAACATAAGTGTTGTAAGTAGTGTAAGTAACAAAGAAAATATTTTGGTTTAGTGATAGACTTACCAGGGTCTTGGAAAATTTGAAGAAAGCTCTGTAATAGAGATGAAATAATTACAAATAAGAGATCGAATCAGATCGGGTGCTTGTTGAAGGATTTAACCAGAAATATGAGAGGCAACCCGTATCTACATTTCAATGTCTCCAGCAGTATCACTAAGAACACAAGAGCTCAAGGTCTTCTATCGGAAATACACATTCTGTGGTAGTATTTCAGACGGACAACAGAAATGACTAAGACAGTAGACTACTGAGAGTAACACTTTACCTACGACGGACAATTCAACATGGCGGTCGGAGAAGAATCTCCTGCTTACTTCTAGGTCATGTGACCACTTTAACACGACGGTTGGGGTCTAGCAATCACCAGTAATTTCTTTTAGGTGTTCAGAAAGTGCCGTGCTCAAGTCTAACCCGTTGTCTCTGAGACGTTAAGCATAAAGACGACTTCACCTTAACTGATTGTTCAATCATACTCAATTGGCGCGAGGGTAGACAATTATTTTAATTGACTAACTTTTAATCACTCGCATCAAGTAATTTTTCCAATTCGACTAATAGAATATCTTAGACTTTGAACGAACGTTTATAATCTTGGTCACGGTATTGGATGCATCGAATGTCCTATATTAAACAAATAGATTATGAGCTCGAGATTTCTTTTGCGTTATAGTTGACGAGGGAGCAGCCCGAGTTGACTATCATACATAGCAATCAAGAGCGAATTAGCTTATTAAGTATAAATCTACTAGCCGTTCAAAACTTTATCTGCATCCTCTTCACAGACTCGAAAACGCAAAGAAGCGGCCCTTATTTTGTTAAAATGCGCGCACTGCTACGCTACTCGCTATCTACGACAGAACAGAACGCTAGTATATTAATATTAATAGTATATATAAAAACACTGTCATAACAGTGATAACGCCTGACGACTTTAAGCCACGAGTATAGTAAAACAAATCGAGATTGCTATGGCGACATGTGCGATTACGTAAACATGTTTACCTCAGCTCCCTGATTGATTCCCTTTGCATCGTTGAGACGAAAAAACACAGCAGAAGCCCAAAGTATTGAGAAGAGGGCAAAGAACTTCATTGTCCTTAAAAATAGGTAACAGACCAGTTAGTAATAAATTTATTTAGTTATTTATCTCACCCGGGCAACCGCATAAATAAGATGCTCGCAGAGATGTTTATGTTTTATCGATTAAGGGATTTTCTTGTATGAGATCACTAGTTTAATAGTGTACATTTGATAATGTGTAATCAAAGGCAGCCCAAGCTCGATAAATGAGAAGCTCAATTTTTGCTGACCTCTGTACTGTCACGTATTTGCCTAATTAACAATTTTGAAAGAGAGAGCAAATGCTGGAACTATAACTCGATGGAAACGCTACAAATCCGCTAGAAAATCACACAGAACGCGATTAAACTACCACTGGAGTTCAGGTAAGCCATATTTATTAATTGGTATATACCACACAAGTGAATAGTACTTTTCGCGGACGTTGATTGGCTAGCTCGGTGGTGATTAGCCAAGTACTATTCACCTCCACTTCGGTGAATAATTGTTAAAGTTCAACATTAATTTTTGGCAATTTTCGGCTCTATTTGTCTCCCCATACAAACCCTTGTAAATATGCAAATTAGGCAAATACGTGACAGTTCAGAGGTCAACAAAAAATTGAGCTTCTCATATCTCGAGCTTGGGCTACCCGTGATGTAATCAGTGCTAATCTACTGAAGTTCTCAGATGTACTTTTTGTTAGGTACAAATTATTGCGGGCCCAAGAGAGGCCCGCAACCCTAATCTTAACATTGACCAGCGGATTGTATATTGCGCGTGCGCGCCAGGTTTATAACAGGGACACTGAAACCGGAAGTTGAAATTTTGTTGTACCACTAAGAACGATCAGAATGCGAAAAATGTGTCAATCACAGCAGTCAGGGGTCACATAGGCACGGGATACCGGATGCAGACTTCTGTCACATGGAAGATCAAAGCGCAGATCAAAGCGTTTATCCAAGCTTGCCCGAAAAAATTAAAAACCCAGCGGTAGTCGAAAAAGTGTTTTTTTTTTCACTAGAACTTGAGGCTGGAACATATATAAATTTATATTCGTTTGAATCGTCAATGAAATGACCTTTTGTAAAATCTCTGATTACGCAACTCGAGCCGAACAAAAATCTCTTCACAAACACTGACTTCGAAGGGATGACACTTTAGGGTTAATAGCTATCACACAACGGCAAAAGTACAATCTATTTCTTAATCCAGCTTTATCATGTTAAGATTTCAGGGAAATGGAAGAAAACCAGAATAAACCATTAATTTTTGTTTTCACCTCGCGTCATTGCTTGACTCAACGAAGTAGCCACGGTCGCCCACAACAACACAAGCCGACGTTTCGGTAAAAAAAATCCCAGAATTATTGCCTCAGAGCTAAACCGTGAATGGAAACATCCATTCCAAGCTTTCCTTACGTGATTTGGACGAAAAAATTACTTCGGTGGGGTAGAAAAGAGAACGAAAGAAAACACAGAACAGACAGCATATATTAAGGCCCTGTTTACAAGCAGGTAGGGTAACCCTACTGCCAGGGTAACCCTAGCAAGAGGGTTAAAAGATATCCCGGGTTTAGGGCCCAGTTATATGGTCTCGGGTACCCGAGACAACCCTTCCCCTGAGGTAACTTTATCGAGCGTTTATATGTGAAAACATAGTTCCAGTAGGCCGAGTCAAAGTTAACCCAGCATGATTATTCATAAACCTTACTGAATAATCAAATGTGCAAATATCCCTCTTTCTTTGGGTTTTTCTCGGTCATTCGATCACAGTGGGTTTTGCCGAGTTAATTTTTACTTCTTTAATACGAATTTTTGCTATAAATCCTAAATCTAAGCATTACGTGACATTCGCCACGCCGAGAGATGTCCCGGTCAGGCGAGCCAAAGCGTTTATATGTAGAAAAGTTGTCCCGCTTGCCAGGGTTACCCTACCTGCCGAGGTGAGACAACTCGCCCACCCGAGTTGTCTCGCCCCCCGAGACGAGTTGGCGATCCTAATGTAAACGGCTGGTTGAATTTTAGAAAGAAACAAGCTAAATGTTACCTCGGCCAGGGTAGCTCGAGGGGAGGGTTGTCTCGGGTACCCGAGACCATATAACTGGGCCCTTACAAGCAAAATTTTCAGGTAGGGTAACCCTACTGCCCGAGACAACTTTACGCTTGTTACGCTTCGGTAACCTTGCAAGTAAAGCACGAACAGATAACAAAACTGGAAAATAATTTATTTCTAAAGCAAAATTATGACGAACTGTGAAAGAACTTGATGTTTTCTGGGTCATAATTCGCTGATTTTGTCGGTATTGTGATCATATTTTGCTTTTGGGAGCCAAAATAGAGATAGCCCGGGTAGGCGGGTTAACCCTACCTGAAGTGTTTACAAGGGAAAAAGTTAACCCGCTTGCTAGGGTAACCCTAGCACGCAGATAGGGTAACCCTCCTACCCGGGTAACCCTGGCCGCCTTGTAAACACGACGAAGAAAATAAGAACAAATGTGTGCGTGCTAGGGTAACCCGCTTGCTAGGGTAACCCGCTTGCTAGGGTAACCCTCTCTCCTTGTAAACAGGGCCTTAAACAACGCGGGAATTATTCGGTGGTCGACCTGTTCGACACGGAAGCGAAAATAAAATAAAGCTTGCTACTGGATAATTACACCCTTAAAAGCCAACAATTGGTCCCAAATTACCGGTAACTCTCTATATCCTTACAATGTCCTGTATCGCTGAAAGATGTTGCCTCGATATTGAGCAAATAAACATTCCTCCGCGACCGGATCTAATATTTAATTAGCTAACTTGACTTGGTGGGAATCGAAAGTAACGCCAA
>OZ026607.1:5883278-5928278 GCA_964020085.1 Micromussa lordhowensis
TACAAGATCAACACTGGTCTCACAGCAAACAAAGTCTCAGCCTAATTTTTCTTATTTTTCTGACTTCTGCTTCTAAATTCCTATCCAATCGATGTGTTGTTGGTCAACACAGTTGGGACAAATTGCACGGAAAATAATTGTCGCCATAAGTGATTTTTTCCGGCCCAGTTTCAAGAAAACAAACTATTGTTAGTTGGAGAGTGGTTATTTCAGGTAACCAATAGCAATCTCTTCTAATTAAAAGCCCTACTTCGTCTCATTTCGTATCTATCACTCAACGCGCTGGCATGAAACGACACCTGGAAACATCAATTTGTCATTTTCTTTATATCTCTGAGAAATTGCTATTTTAATCGTCTCATCCCTTCCGCCTGACAACCAAGTATGTCAATAAAATCGCAGAACTAGAAGGAAAATTTGTGTGGTAACAGACAAATTGGCCTAATTCAACCTACTTCTAACTCCTTGCCTCGGTTTGCCTTCTTTGTTAAGTCTTTAGAAATGCAACGATAGTTGCTGGTCTTGACACTGCTCATGGCCATGCAGATGAATTTCCATTTTTTTCACTCGAGGAAATTCGTTTTGTAGCTGCCAATTTCATGTTCAATAGTTACAAAGCCACAGCTCTGTCAATTTTATGTCTGTCTTACTCGTGTAAATAAAAATAGCTACATTTCTTGGTAGCCCTTATGTTGTTATTCAGTTTCAAAATGGTTCGTCAGGTTAAGTAATGGTAATAGGACTGAGTGGAGTCCAATTCGGTCTGTAATAATACAAGTGATAACAAAATCGGACGACCGCGCAGCGGGAGTCCGTTTTGTTTATCACGAGTATGATTACAGACCGAATTGGACGACACGAAGTATTATTACTAATTAATCATAAAAATAACAATTTTCAAGAAAAGAAGAATAGCCAAGTTATAAAAGAAAGGGAAAAGTTACATTAAAACACTGGCAAAGGAGACTTAAATTGTTTTATGTCGCTCTCAAAATCGAGATTAGTTGATTTAAAGTACAACTTTGAATGTGATTGGCTTATTGAACTGTCCGATAACAAACTGTCCAATAACAAACTATCCAATGACAAACTGTCCGATAACAACTTGCCAAGTGAATAAGAAGAAAATAGGAGCTTTTTAAACCAGTCACAATCGAGGAAATTGTAATTTTTATGATTAGTGACGATATCGCTTGCCTCCCACCATAATCTTGTGGCCTGGGCCCCGGGGCCCGGGCTCGATACAGGCCTGGTGCTTTATGTGGGTTGAGTTCAATTTTGTTGCAGGTTACCACCTTGCTCCGAGAGTTTTACTAAGGGCTTTCCAGTTTTTCCCCTCTTGAAACCAACACTTTTCTAAATAATTTCCAATTCCACCTGGATAGAGGACCCGCCATGTGAAAGCCACCCAAGGCTGATGTGGCTTCGTCTCTAAATATTGTACTTCAAAATCGCGAGTGATCAAAAAATAGCTTCAGATGGATTGCCCTGGGATGTATGGCGTATATATAGAAGATTGGGCTGCGAACAGGATCCCGGCGAGCCCGAACGAAGCGAGGGAGCCTGCAGACATTCCACTGATGCCACCGTTGCATGATAACAGTATCTGGTATCATATGATTGGTTAAGTCGCTGATTGTTGAAATCTTTGAGATTAATTTTTGACAGACCTTTGTAAAATGCAGTTGATTTGCCGTTCTCTTTTAATTTTCGGTCTCTCGACCTTTCGTTATTTCACACGTGATTCTGATGTATATTTTATGCTGTGTTTTTTTCAGAGGTCAAAGGAATGGTTTCCGGACTTTGCGCTGTTATCTGCATGCCGCTTCGCAGAGTTTGACACCTCAGCCATAGGCGCCCTTAAACGTGTACGACCATTCATCTCTGAAAATACCGCTCTCCAAATCAACCAAGCGTTGATTTTACCCCACTTTGACTATTGCCGGTAGCGCTGTTTGGGATGCCTTAAGCGATAAACTCTAAAATAGGGCTGCCAGGGCCATTTACCAAATCCAGTTATGACACAAGTGTCAGTTTCCTCTTAAATAGACTCCACTGGAACAATCTTTCCACGCGCAGGAAAAAAACTTAAAGTGACGCTGATGTTGAAAACAATTAGGGGACTTTCTCCAGCGTACCTGCAAAACGTATTTATCATCCGCAGTACACCGTATAATCTAAGAGATTCTGAGCTCAAACTAGACTTACCCAAGCTACTCACAAACTACTGCAAGCGTGGCTTTGGCTATAGCGGGGCGCCATTGTGGAATTGCCTACCCGTTTATTTACGGAAATTGGACTCTCTTGGACGCTTCAAAAGGGAAAGTGACCAACTTTATAACAACTGTCAGTCAGGCTCCCACACGGAAATCCTGTAAAACAGTGTACTTATAACTGAACTTCTTTTTTATACTATTATATTAATTCACTGAAGATTTTACTGTGTTGAAATAAATGAAGTATGTAAGTATGCATGTATGACACCTGTATCATTTGCCATGTGCTTATCATTTCTTTAGGTTCGTTTTGGTATTGCAAAGTATGTTTTAAACTCTCTAAGTATTGGCTCTGGAGGGACATAGCTTGAAATATTCCGTAAATTGCGGACCCGGCTGTTTGATTAGGTCGATTAGAACTATTCACAAATACAGAAAACTAATTACCTCATGACTGATTTGTTACAGGCTAATCACCAAGTGCGGATAGCCACATCAAAAACAAAGTCTACGGGCTCCCGCGTTCCACCCCGATCGCTTCGTTCTCCGAGGCTTCAGTTTTGTACTCGTCCGCTCGCCGAAGTTTTTCCATACTCGCCTGGAGCCTGTTAATAGCGGAGCTCCGGCGGCCCGAAGGGCCGCCAAGCGGAGCCCCATAACCATATAGGAAAAAGAAACCCATGTATGGATTTTCTCATGGTTAATCATGGACAGCGGTATTGCTCGTGGGCGCGTACGCACGACGGCGACGACAACGACGACGACGCTTTTAGGTTGACCTAAATCTATATAATATATAGATTTAGGTCAACCTAAAAGCGGAGCTCCTGTAACCCGATTAGGCTTATCCAGGATAAGGTTGAATTTTGAGTTCAGTTTTGTAACTTTGCTGCAAGGTTTTCTGCATATTGTTTGGTGTTTAGTTTTTCTTTCAACTGAAATGAACTGCTTTTTTCAATCCAGAAGTCAAACGAGTGGATTAAAAAATCAAAACATTATCAGAGGAAATTGTGAAAATTACTTTGATTGTTTAATAAAGAATTGCCAAAAACTATTGGGCTAAAATATTATCTGAATGATGTTAACATGTGAGCATTGTTCCAAGGTTTTATCATTGCATTGACCCTATTGCGTAGTACTAGTTGTAGTTAAATAAATTAGCCAGAAATCTTCCAGTTTGGAAATCTTCCAGTTTCCACGTAAACACGACAAACGTTACTCCTTTAGCTGACCTAGCATATTGTGTAGCCGCGTTGAGCTCCAGAAAGCCCGCGAAAAATTAAGCCTCCTTTTGGTTTAGAGGTCCCCTTATGGCCGCCATCTTGCGCGACTCCACCGTCGTCGTCGTCGTTGTCGTCGCCGTCGTGCGTACGCGCCCACGAGCAATACCGCTGTCCATGATTAACCATGAGAAAATCCATACATGGGTTTCTTTTTCCTATATGGTTATGGGGCTCCGCTTGGCGGCCCTTCGGGCCGCCGGAGCTCCGCTATTAATAATGGACCCACGTAGATATGGAATCTCTCTTCGAGTGTTCAACTCGATATCTCACGAGTGTCGCAGCGCTCACTCGTGAGATGTAATGTTGAACACGGGAACAGATATTCCATATCTACAAGCAACCATGTTTTATTATTGTATACAGACGTACTGATAACGACGTTTTTGACAACTTTCCGCAGATTTCTGATCTCTTTCCGAAGATTTCCGAAAATTGTCCGAACGAACGTTTCCGAACGATTTCCGAAGATTACCGAAGATTCGAGGAAGACCCGAAGATGTTTCGATCATTCACCAACAAATTTAACTACAGGTTATGGGTCAAACATCATATCAGTGAAGTGATCAATATTTTCACTAGCGAGGATATGGAAAGTACGCCACCCGAGTCCCGGATGTGGTGTATTTTCCAGTAAAACACTTGTGTCTATAAAATAAAGGGGATTACCTTTGTTTAAATATCCTCTCTTGATTCCTGTTATAGGAAAGTTTAGCATTCCAGTTGTAAGGATGTCATCCATTCGTTCCAGATGTCAGATTCCTTTTATAGGAATACCGTAAAGCTCTTAATATCGCAAGAATATTGCAAGTAATGCATCAGTTAATCGAAGTTAATTTGAAACTTCCACACCTCTCTCCCCCCGGGACAACCCCCTCGTGTTAGATATTTCAGATTTGCAGTTGGCCAAATTCCCATCCCTAGGGACAAAAATATTAACGGATCAAATGCTCCTATCCCCGGTGCTGATTTTCCTTTCGTAAACGGTCTATGCCATTTTTAACGGTCGATGCCATTTTCATAATTGGTTGATGCCATATCTGCCTTAGTTTAGGCCTGGACAAGGTAGAAACTGGTATAATTTGTTGATGGAGTAAAATGCACTCACCAAATGCTTAATTGTTCATATTCACACTGGTTTGCTTGCGGTTAGCTCTTATTTGATGTTCGGGGCAACTCTATTATTAATGTTTAAGAATGTGACGTTTTATAATTAAATTTTGGGGAAATTTGGCGGATCAACCTGGTAGTGTAGTGATATAAGAGGGATGTCAGGAAAAAGAGGTTCCGAGTTCGATACTAGGTGGTTACTTGCAAATTTTCCTTTTTCTTTAATTTAGTAGAGAAAATGGCAAAGACCGTTTACGAAAGGGAAATCTGCATCCCCGGGATCTACATGACAAAATCAGTCATTGAAAGAAACAAACTCACCCTTGAACACCAAATTTGAATTTCATAACATATTATAAAATAATTGAGACACTACGCACGCTCTCATTGGTTCGATAGGTGTGTTTAGATGAGAGTATGTAAACACGGTTGTGACGTTTTAGATGCGCGAGCATTTTTTAGAATTTTTTTATAAAAGCAATAGAGCACTTTTTCCGTGTTTATATAGCCTTATCTAAACACAGGGTTAGGAGAATTCTCGAAAGTTATGCAAACCAGAGACGTAGTCGAGGGTTTGCATAACTGTCTCGAATTCTCCCAACCCTCCTCGTGTTTAGATGAGGCTATATAAGCACGGAAAAAGTGCTCTATGGCTTAATTACTAAAATATAAAAGTAATTAAATTTTCACAAGCAAACCAGGGGAATTTCATTCAGGTACTGGTCAAGTTGAGCGGCTGTGAGGATGATTTTGAATGCCTGGTTTAACCTTCCAGAGCATACTTTTTCTTATTACCAAGCTCAGTTCGAATTGTTTTGCCCGCCTGTGAAGACCAGTTGCTCTCCATCTCTTACTGAAAACATTAATGATACCACCAGTCTGGCATACACAACACAAAGTTTTCCAAGGCCTCTTTTGGAAACCCCAACAACGTCTATTGATGTTTTCTCGCTTGACTATGTTTTGGTGGAAACTTTTTGAGCCCCCCCCCCCCCCCCCTCCTACACCTCTCAGTTGACCATACGTAATGCCCCACACCAATATCAACCACATATAAAATCAAATTTGCACCCTTCAGAGGACATAAACTAGTCAAATGCCTTGGGTATAAATAATACACAGGGAAATGTTGAGGTTTCTATTTGATCAATACTACTGTAACAATAGTGTTTAAATTCATAACATACATAAAGTTACCACAATTACCGTTTTCACCATACAGCGCACACAATTCAACACTACAGGAGCTGAATTGTCAGATGGCTGTTAGGAAAAGACTGAAAAGTATATTTAAGGAAAAATATTTTGACTTTTGGAGATAGTGGGGAGTTTTAGATAACTGAGGTCTTTAAAGATGATTCCTAGTCCATATTGTGCACTCTCGAGAGTTTGCTTGCTTGCCTCACAAACTGTAAACATTTTGCAACTACTTACACAAGGTAAATTCAAAGTTTCAAAACAACCGTCTTTATGGATGCCACCTGTCAAAGCTTTGACAGATCAAAGCTTTGATGAAACAACTTTGCAGCTGTAAAAATCAATCGATGAAACAGTTGGAAAACGAATTTGAAAGGCCTCAAAGATAAGGTATGTGGTTTGTAACAAATAACACTGATTCACATTCCATCGAGTGAGACTTATAAAGTTTATAAACATTAGGGTGCTGAGACTGTGCAGTACAGACTGGAAATCATCTTTAACTGTACTTGCAATATTCTTAAGATTTAAAAGCCCTTTGGTATTCCCATACATTTCTTTATATTTTGAATGGCTCCCTGTGGATAGAAAAATACATTAAACTTGATTTAGTTGAACTAATTTACTTGGTGTGAATGGGGTGTATATCATCAACTCAGTAGTCATAATCACTATACATGACTGTACAATTCCCCCCCTTAAAAATAGACAAATTAAAGAAACAAATGCAAAGTTCGTCCCCAAACCCAACCCCTTAAGAAAGAGTATCAGCAGACTCCGGCTTGGACCCAGGTGAAGCCACCTCCACCACACTACACTATGTAATATATCAAACACGAGAGACAGTGTTTCATCGGGATATCCAAACACTGAGAAGAGAGTTGAAAATACAACTCACAGCGGAGTATTTTTGACAAAATTTGAGGTGTTTGGATAGCCGATGAATCTCAAGTGTTTGATATATCTTCTCAATCGAAACAAAACCTAAGGAGTAAATGGAGAAGTAAAATCGTCAAAATCTGTGCTTATTGAGACCGGGTATCCAAACCTCTTTCAGGGTTGTGATTTTCTTTGTTTTAACTTGATGAATTATTAATAAGTTTGAGAAAGTATAATAAAACACCATGGAGCGTTACCCCTTGCCAAACGTATTAAATCTGTATCCAACAGCGAAATTATTTATTTCTATTTGTGCCTTTTAAATATGAAACCTCAAATGGCTACAAATACACGTGATCCTCCGCCATTTTTGTCAGGTAAACAAACCATCGAAGCATGTTTACCTTTCTCGATTAAACTCTCAAGGTCCTCTGCTATAACAGCCTTCTTCACGATGCTCCCATGTAAAGACATTTTACAAAGCATATTGATGCTCTTTGCCCGTCTAATTCTATCTATACCGTAGCATAATTCAGGGCGGGGTTGTTCGACAGCCGGTTAACGCTAACCCAGGATTAAAAGTTAAACGAAGTATTAATTTTTCTTGTATAAAAATGTTTTTCGCTTCCTACTTTTTGTTTAGTTTGAGATTATTCAAATTCAAAAGAGAAGGCCAAACAATCTACACAGAAAACCTCTCCGGATAGTCGCAAAACTGAAATCAAAATTCTCACTAACCCTAGGTTAGCTTAATCGGGCTTCGAACAACCCGGCCCTGCATTCTAATTATGCGGCGCCGAAAGACCAGAAATGAAACCGCTGACCATGGAGGAGGGGGAACCAAATCAGTTTGGGTGAGGGAGGGGAGGTAGCGAGGATTTACATGGACCCCCAGCAAATAATTATAAATTCAAAGGGTTTCCGAATCACTGAAAATGGATCGATTTGGGTTGAAGTCAAAATACCTGAAAGATTCTCGAGGTCCTTTTGATATAGTTTTGGTGGTAAAGAATGGAAAACAGTTCGAAGCTCACAGACAAATTCTTTCAGAAGCAAGTCTTTTCTTTGAGAAGCTTTTCAACAGCGACATGAAGGAGAGTAGAAACGGAGTTGTTCAAATGGAAATATTTACCCAGTCTCAAATGGCAGATATTCTCGAGTTTATTTACACTGTACTGGCAGCATAGAGATTTCGAATCTACAGGAAGCTGAGGACTTGATCACAGTGGCTGATTATTTGTTCCTTGAACGCTTGAAGCTTATCGCCCAGAAATTTCTTGCGCAGAACTTGTCAACTGCGAATTGCATTTCATATTATTACCTAGCAGAGAAATTCAATTGCGAAGAGCTGATCAACAGTAGCCGGAAATTTATCCATTTGGACTTCGCAACAGTCTCCGAATCAAAAGAGTTTATGAATCTGGCGAGTGATGAGATTGAAAAATGGATTTCAAGCGACCATATAGTCATAAGCGAAGAGGAAGATGTGTTTAAAATTCTGCTGAAGTGGATTAATCAAGAAAAGAGCCAGCGAGGTGTGAAATTCGGCGAACTTTTTCGTCACGTACGACTGACTTGCATGTCGCGTGACTTTTTAGTGACTGACGTCGTGACCAACGATCTTGTCCAAGACAATAAGAACTGCCTTGATAGCGTGACTAGCGCTCTGAAATGGGTTGATCGAGCGGCCGATTGCCACGTGTCACGGCCACATCGGCCAAGGGAGGTTCTTGAGTCGACTGTTATCGTGGCTTGTGGAGTGTCAAAACCTTTTGAATGTTTTTGTTATTTACCTTGGAAAGGTGATTGGTACCGTTTAGGGACGGACCATTAGAAAAGTGATGGGGGGGGAGGGGAATTTTCAGCTTGCACGAATATTTTTTTTCGCTCATTGCTTGTGTAGGAATTTTTTTTTCGGGTGAAACCCTCTGCACGAATTTTTTTTTCAGACAAATATTTGAAAAAGTCATAGAAAGGCCAACACAGACCCTCCAGAAATTCTCGAGAATTATGGCAGTGTTTTTTTAAAATCCTCTCAAGAGGTTACGCTCACGATTACTATGCGCTATAGAAATCACGCGCTCACAATCTAGTTGTTTACACGTAATGCAAAGCGATTCTGGAAACTATACACGACGGAAAAATCACTCACGATTTTGTTACATTTCCAGAAGCACTCAGAAACTGTATTGCATGGACTTCTGCCGGGTGAACCAGAACCAGCATGTTCCTATAATGCCACGCACGACGGAAAAAAGCGTTTTCACTCACGTGACCAGCTCACATACAAATTTCTTGGAACAAAAGAAAGTGTTTACACAAAAAAGGGTTCAACTCCCAAGGGATTTATTTGTACACCAACATGGCCTCCGTTCCATTGTTTTGGAACACCAATATAGCTGCCGTGACGTCATGTGAAAACGCTCTATACCCAAAGCACTCAGCAACTGCATTGCATGGACTTCAGCCTGAGTGAACCAGAAAGGACATGTAACATGTTCCTTTAATGTCACGCACGACAGAAAGATCACTATCACGATTATGTTACATATCCCGAATAGACTTTTTTTTATTTTAAGATTCACTTCAACCTGGGTGAACCTGAAAAGATAAGTAGCATGTTCCTATAAGACGCGGTACGTCGCGAACGTCGGAAAAATAACTGACAATTTTGTTACATATCTTGAAGCACTCAGCAACTGTATTGCATGCACTTCAGCCTGGGTGAACCAGAAAGGATATGTAACATGTTCCTATAAATTATGTCACGCGTGTAGTTTTTGTAAAACATCTTCCAACCCTCAGTAAAGTCAATATACTAAGTGGACGTTTGTGTGGGCAAACCAGAGAGTATTTATAATATGTGCCTATATGCTGATGGTCTATGTATCCGGAATTGTCCTTCAGAAAACTAGTGTACCATGGACTTCAGTATAGGGTCTAACTCACGAAGGATAATATGTAGTCCCAAAAAGCATAACAATCCGTGTATAAGTAGAGATATAAATAAAAGATTAACCTGATGACTTATCTTGGTATCTTCGTCTTGCTGAGTTTTGAAGCTGTTGTCGTGATTCGATGCCGGCTCTACGAGGTTGGTCACGGCCAGCGCTAGCTGTAGACATGTTCTGGTTCCCTCTGTCGTTCTCGGGTGAATGAAGTCATGTACAAGTCAATCGTGGTTGTCAGTTTCCGGTTTGGTTTTCAACAACTGTTTAATGGTTTGAGCAACACCAAATCCAAACATATAGGCAGGGGAAGCTTCTTTGTTGCCCTTCCCGCCAAAAGAAAACCAGCGCGCCCACTTTAACTCCGCGAGGAAAATTCGACTGGAAACTGGCTCAATTTCGCTGAAATTCGTCAGCAGAAACACCATATCTTCTAATCTGGGAGGCAAATCTCGTTTTGTGCCCGTTTTCAATGACCAATGACGGGTTCATTCGAAGTCGAAGTTTCTTTTTTATGCGAACGAGCAATATTCCTGCGTTGTGAAAATTTATGATAAAAAAATCAATTATGCGGCCAGATCATATTGAAAATATCCAGGATAATTTCTCTTGAAAGCAATTATCGCAAACCACAGTAGAACCGCAAAATTCTTGTGATGACAGTAACATAACAGATTAATGACGTCACGCCATAGCAACCGCGCCTGGCAAATTTTACATAAATAAAAGTCACAATTGGATTATCCTTCTGCATGAATTTTTTTCTTTACCTTCTTCTTTGCACGAATTTCTTTTCTTGGCATTATCCCTTGCATGAATTTTTTTTTTGTTTTTTTTCCCCACCCCCCCCCCCCCATCACTTTTCTAATGGTCCATCCCTAATTTTCTTCCTTGCTCTCGCTATGACAGCAGATTGTAATTCGTACCTAGCATGAAATGTAGAGAACTTCTTGCCGCATGTTTCATTGATCTTCCCTTTTTTTTAATTATTTATCCTACCACCCCCCCCCCTCCCCCCTTGGAATTTCTACTAGGTTTAGTCCAGGCTTCACTCGTTTGAATTCAGTTCGCGCGTTCGTTGACTCTGACATGGAGCCGATCGCTTAGCGTTCTGTATTTGCTGTCTAAAGGAAGTCTGCCTGAGGACATCATTAAGTCCAATGAAGGTGCAAGTCTAACGGTTTGCTAGCAAGCAAGCGTCGTCTATTATCCTACGCGGTAAGGCGGGCCTGATATGTATCAACGGAACATCTAGTCCCGTAAGAGTAGGCCGTTTGCCCTGTAGCGATAATGTTGTGCTTGCTTTAGACAGCAAAGATCTTTAGCCACACCAATTTAGGGCTTATAGGTGCAATGGACTAGACATTTCCAGCTGCTGTTGGCGTTATTTGCCCTGAACTTTGATTTGGCTTAAGACTTCGAAAAAAATCTGTTGAAATGTGGATATGCCATTCCGCGCTCGACAAAAATCAAGTTCATCCGGGACATTGCTATTTGCAAGCAAAGCATGGCCAGGAGCAGAGTGAAGAACATGAGTTCAAGCGCTGATCGTGAGTAGAATTTCCTTGTTTGATCAATTTTAGGCGTTCTCGGCTTCGCTAACTATCAGAACTGTCTGTGATTCGCTAGCGCGGAAGAATTTTATTTGCGTGTCTTCCGGCTGATGATTGATCAGTTTGTTGAAGTGTTGACATGTTGAAGTGCTCGCCAACTCATGATTATGGCCTAGTTTGTTTAAAGTTCGATCCATTCTCGATGTAGGAAGCTCTTGTTTAGTCCATTTAGGACGATGCAGGTTATAGAAAGCTAAACTTGATCAACTCTCCGCCGCCGTTTTTGACATCTGTGCCTTCGTGTGTTTATGTAGACCGTGGCTCCAATTTCATGTTCAAAGCACTCTTAATTAAATTGTAGAATTCATGATTCATCGAAAAGACGGTGAAACTAGTCCTCCTGGCCTGAAAAGGCATCCAGGAGAGTTATTTCCCTTTATTTGAGCTATGATAAGCCTTGTGGAAAGCTAGCGCTAAGACAGAATTGTATCACGATTATCAGTGACAAGTCAAATTCTGTGGCTACGTTTTTGCGAATCCAGACAGATATTGAAAGTAAATGTCACGTAAGGGCTACTAGTTGGCTGAAATGTAGAAGCAAATAGTCCATTTGACTGCTTACAATGCTCTTTTTGCCATGACTGGCTAATTTAATGCCTAGGAAAGACATAGTGAGGTCATTTAGCTAAAATCACAGAGGTTAAACATGTCTAAATTAGTGCCGCGAATCAAGTGATCAATTTAAGCTCTGATTAAGCTTTGTTTGGCTAGTTCGACTCATTTGAAGCGATTTCAAAGGCTTGCATAGGCATGACATAGCTTCTATTAAAGGGTACATGAGGTAGAAAGCACTCTCAGTACTACATGGTTTTATTTATGTACACTATCTGACCGATTTCCTAAAAACGTGCCTGCTGTTTTTAGTGCCTGCAGTCTTTAACACGGTTTTCATAAATCCAGACATAAATACATAATATTTAAAGATATATTTATTAAAAAGAAGAGCCGCTGTACAAAATGCGGCCCTGGATTCTCTTTTAAAACCAGTAAACTCATAGGTAGGGATAAAATCAGCTAGCGCATTCCGCAACTTAGCTGATACGTAAGAAAAAAGAGAAAAACGCAGTACCTCCAGACACCGGCGCTGGAGCGTCGTACCAAACGAGTCATCCCGGGATTTCGGCCCGTGCGATCGCTTTTGGACGCAGTTGGCCCTTCGCTGCTTTCTGCTACCGACCTTGCCTCCCGGTACGGCATTAAGGGAGAGATATGTCGGCCCCTAAACCATATGTGACAAATCCCACGCCTACTCACAGCTCCAAACCGCCCTTGTCAATATAGCGTAAGAATTAGATGGCTTATATATTGAAGAGAAAAGTCATTTTATCTGTCATATGGTACTGAAGCACTGGAGTCGCAGATTAAAAAGTGTGCGCATGCGCCCTGCTAAAGGTAACATACATACAGTCATAAGCTTTTTCCGAATAACTACAGGAGCTAATATCTTGGAGACATTACATTTACAGTTAAAATACATAACATCTACAGATGCCTACTAAATATGTCTGGATTTATGAAAACCGTGTTAAAACGAAATCAAGTGGGTTTTTTTTAATTGCTTATTTCTTCAATTTAATTTTCTTCCTTGCTCTCGCTATGACAGCAGATTGTAATTCGTACCTAGCATGAAATGTAGAGAACTTCTTGCCGCATGTTTCATTGATCTTCCCTTTTTTTTTAATTATTTATCCTACCACCCCCCCCCCCCCTTCCCCCCTTCGAATTTCTACTAGGTTTAGTCCAGGCTTCACTCGTTTGAATTCAGTTCGCGCGTTCGTTGACTCTGACATGGAGCCGATCGCTTAGCGTTCTGTATTTGCTGTCTAAAGGAAGTCTGCCTGAGGACATCATTAAGTCCAATGAAGGTGCAAGTCTAACGGTTTGCTAGCAAGCAAGCGTCGTCTATTATCCTACGCGGTAAGGCGGGCCTGATATGTATCAACGGAACATTTAGTCCCGTAAGAGTAGGCCGTTTGCCCTGTAGCGATAATGTTGTGCTTGCTTTAGACAGCAAAGATCTTTAGCCACACCAATTTAGGGCTTATAGGTGCAATGGACTAGACATTTCCAGCTGCTGTTGGCGTTATTTGCCCTGAACTTTGATTTGGCTAAAGACTTCGAAAAAAATCTGTTGAAATGTGGATATGCCATTCCGCGCTCGACAAAAATCAAGTTCATCCGGGACATTGCTATTTGCAAGCAAAGCATGGCCAGGAGCAGAGTGAAGAACATGAGTTCAAGCGCTGATCGTGAGTAGAATTTCCTTGTTTGATCAATTTTAGGCGTTCTCGGCTTCGCTAACTATCAGAACTGTCTGTGATTCGCTAGCGCGGAAGAATTTTATTTGCGTGTCTTCCGGCTGATGATTGATCAGTTTGTTGAAGTGTTGACATGTTGAAGTGCTCGCCAACTCATGATTATGGCCTAGTTTGTTTAAAGTTCGATCCATTCTCGATGTAGGAAGCTCTTGTTTAGTCCATTTAGGACGATGCAGGTTATAGAAAGCTAAACTTGATCAACTCTCCGCCGCCGTTTTTGACATCTGTGCCTTCGTGTGTTTATGTAGACCGTGGCTCCAATTTCATGTTCAAAGCACTCTTAATTAAATTGTAGAATTCATGATTCATCGAAAAGACGGTGAAACTAGTCCTCCTGGCCTGAAAAGGCATCCAGGAGAGTTATTTCCCTTTATTTGAGCTATGATAAGCCTTGTGGAAAGCTAGCGCTAAGACAGAATTGTATCACGATTATCAGTGACAAGTCAAATTCTGTGGCTACGTTTTTGCGAATCCAGACAGATATTGAAAGTAAATGTCACGTAAGGGCTACTAGTTGGCTGAAATGTAGAAGCAAATAGTCCATTTGACTGCTTACAATGCTCTTTTTGCCATGACTGGCTAATTTAATGCCTAGGAAAGACATAGTGAGGTCATTTAGCTAAAATCACAGAGGTTAAACATGTCTAAATTAGTGCCGCGAATCAAGTGATCAATTTAAGCTCTGATTAAGCTTTGTTTGGCTAGTTCGACTCATTTGAAGCGATTTCAAAGGCTTGCATAGGCATGACATAGCTTCTATTAAAGGGTACATGAGGTAGAAAGCACTCTCAGTACTACATGGTTTTATTTATGTACACTATCTGACCGATTTCCTAAAAACGTGCCTGCTGTTTTTAGTGCCTGCAGTCTTTAACACGGTTTTCATAAATCCAGACATAAATACATAATATTTAAAGATATATTTATTAAAAAGAAGAGCCGCTGTACAAAATGCGGCCCTGGATTCTCTTTTAAAACCAGTAAACTCATAGGTAGGGATAAAATCAGCTAGCGCATTCCGCAACTTAGCTGATACGTAAGAAAAAAGAGAAAAACGCAGTACCTCCAGACACCGGCGCTGGAGCGTCGTACCAAACGAGTCATCCCGGGATTTCGGCCCGTGCGATCGCTTTTGGACGCAGTTGGCCCTTCGCTGCTTTCTGCTACCGACCTTGCCTCCCGGTACGGCATTGAGGGAGAGATATGTCGGCCCCTAAACCATATGTGACAAATCCCACGCCTACTCACAGCTCCAAACCGCCCTTGTCAATATAGCGTAAGAATTAGATGGCTTATATATTGAAGAGAAAAGTCATTTTATCTGTCATATGGTACTGAAGCACTGGAGTCGCAGATTAAAAAGTGTGCGCATGCGCCCTGCTAAAGGTAACATACATACAGTCATAAGCTTTTTCCGAATAACTACAGGAGCTAATATCTTGGAGACATTACATTTACAGTTAAAATACATAACATCTACAGATGCCTACTAAATATGTCTGGATTTATGAAAACCGTGTTAAAACGAAATCAAGTGGGTTTTTTTTAATTGCTTATTTCTTCAATTTAATTTTCTTCCTTGCTCTCGCTATGACAGCAGATTGTAATTCGTACCTAGCATGAAATGTAGAGAACTTCTTGCCGCATGTTTCATTGATCTTCCCTTTTTTTTAATTATTTATCCTACCACCCCCCCCCCCCTCCCCCCTTGGAATTTCTACTAGGTTTAGTCCAGGCTTCACTCGTTTGAATTCAGTTCGCGCGTTCGTTGACTCTGACATGGAGCCGATCGCTTAGCGTTCTGTATTTGCTGTCTAAAGGAAGTCTGCCTGAGGACATCATTAAGTCCAATGAAGGTGCAAGTCTAACGGTTTGCTAGCAAGCAAGCGTCGTCTATTATCCTACGCGGTAAGGCGGGCCTGATATGTATCAACGGAACATCTAGTCCCGTAAGAGTAGGCCGTTTGCCCTGTAGCGATAATGTTGTGCTTGCTTTAGACAGCAAAGATCTTTAGCCACACCAATTTAGGGCTTATAGGTGCAATGGACTAGACATTTCCAGCTGCTGTTGGCGTTATTTGCCCTGAACTTTGATTTGGCTTAAGACTTCGAAAAAAATCTGTTGAAATGTGGATATGCCATTCCGCGCTCGACAAAAATCAAGTTCATCCGGGACATTGCTATTTGCAAGCAAAGCATGGCCAGGAGCAGAGTGAAGAACATGAGTTCAAGCGCTGATCGTGAGTAGAATTTCCTTGTTTGATCAATTTTAGGCGTTCTCGGCTTCGCTAACTATCAGAACTGTCTGTGATTCGCTAGCGCGGAAGAATTTTATTTGCGTGTCTTCCGGCTGATGATTGATCAGTTTGTTGAAGTGTTGACATGTTGAAGTGCTCGCCAACTCATGATTATGGCCTAGTTTGTTTAAAGTTCGATCCATTCTCGATGTAGGAAGCTCTTGTTTAGTCCATTTAGGACGATGCAGGTTATAGAAAGCTAAACTTGATCAACTCTCCGCCGCCGTTTTTGACATCTGTGCCTTCGTGTGTTTATGTAGACCGTGGCTCCAATTTCATGTTCAAAGCACTCTTAATTAAATTGTAGAATTCATGATTCATCGAAAAGACGGTGAAACTAGTCCTCCTGGCCTGAAAAGGCATCCAGGAGAGTTATTTCCCTTTATTTGAGCTATGATAAGCCTTGTGGAAAGCTAGCGCTAAGACAGAATTGTATCACGATTATCAGTGACAAGTCAAATTCTGTGGCTACGTTTTTGCGAATCCAGACAGATATTGAAAGTAAATGTCACGTAAGGGCTACTAGTTGGCTGAAATGTAGAAGCAAATAGTCCATTTGACTGCTTACAATGCTCTTTTTGCCATGACTGGCTAATTTAATGCCTAGGAAAGACATAGTGAGGTCATTTAGCTAAAATCACAGAGGTTAAACATGTCTAAATTAGTGCCGCGAATCAAGTGATCAATTTAAGCTCTGATTAAGCTTTGTTTGGCTAGTTCGACTCATTTGAAGCGATTTCAAAGGCTTGCATAGGCATGACATAGCTTCTATTAAAGGGTACATGAGGTAGAAAGCACTCTCAGTACTACATGGTTTTATTTATGTACACTATCTGACCGATTTCCTAAAAACGTGCCTGCTGTTTTTAGTGCCTGCAGTCTTTAACACGGTTTTCATAAATCCAGACATAAATACATAATATTTAAAGATATATTTATTAAAAAGAAGAGCCGCTGTACAAAATGCGGCCCTGGATTCTCTTTTAAAACCAGTAAACTCATAGGTAGGGATAAAATCAGCTAGCGCATTCCGCAACTTAGCTGATACGTAAGAAAAAAGAGAAAAACGCAGTACCTCCAGACACCGGCGCTGGAGCGTCGTACCAAACGAGTCATCCCGGGATTTCGGCCCGTGCGATCGCTTTTGGACGCAGTTGGCCCTTCGCTGCTTTCTGCTACCGACCTTGCCTCCCGGTACGGCATTGAGGGAGAGATATGTCGGCCCCTAAACCATATGTGACAAATCCCACGCCTACTCACAGCTCCAAACCGCCCTTGTCAATATAGCGTAAGAATTAGATGGCTTATATATTGAAGAGAAAAGTCATTTTATCTGTCATATGGTACTGAAGCACTGGAGTCGCAGATTAAAAAGTGTGCGCATGCGCCCTGCTAAAGGTAACATACATACAGTCATAAGCTTTTTCCGAATAACTACAGGAGCTAATATCTTGGAGACATTACATTTACAGTTAAAATACATAACATCTACAGATGCCTACTAAATATGTCTGGATTTATGAAAACCGTGTTAAAACGAAATCAAGTGGTTTTTTTTTAATTGCTTATTTCTTCAATTTAATTTTCTTCCTTGCGCTCGCTATGACAGCAGATTGTAATTCGTACCTAGCATGAAATGTAGAGAACTTCTTGCCGCATGTTTCATTGATCTTCCCTTTTTTTTAATTATTTATCCTACCACCCCCCCCCCCTCCCCCCTTCGAATTTCTACTAGGTTTAGTCCAGGCTTCACTCGTTTGAATTCAGTTCGCGCGTTCGTTGACTCTGACATGGAGCCGATCGCTTAGCGTTCTGTATTTGCTGTCTAAAGGAAGTCTGCCTGAGGACATCATTAAGTCCAATGAAGGTGCAAGTCTAACGGTTTGCTAGCAAGCAAGCGTCGTCTATTATCCTACGCGGTAAGGCGGGCCTGATATGTATCAACGGAACATTTAGTCCCGTAAGAGTAGGCCGTTTGCCCTGTAGCGATAATGTTGTGCTTGCTTTAGACAGCAAAGATCTTTAGCCACACCAATTTAGGGCTTATAGGTGCAATGGACTAGACATTTCCAGCTGCTGTTGGCGTTATTTGCCCTGAACTTTGATTTGGCTAAAGACTTCGAAAAAAATCTGTTGAAATGTGGATATGCCATTCCGCGCTCGACAAAAATCAAGTTCATCCGGGACATTGCTATTTGCAAGCAAAGCATGGCCAGGAGCAGAGTGAAGAACATGAGTTCAAGCGCTGATCGTGAGTAGAATTTCCTTGTTTGATCAATTTTAGGCGTTCTCGGCTTCGCTAACTATCAGAACTGTCTGTGATTCGCTAGCGCGGAAGAATTTTATTTGCGTGTCTTCCGGCTGATGATTGATCAGTTTGTTGAAGTGTTGACATGTTGAAGTGCTCGCCAACTCATGATTATGGCCTAGTTTGTTTAAAGTTCGATCCATTCTCGATGTAGGAAGCTCTTGTTTAGTCCATTTAGGACGATGCAGGTTATAGAAAGCTAAACTTGATCAACTCTCCGCCGCCGTTTTTGACATCTGTGCCTTCGTGTGTTTATGTAGACCGTGGCTCCAATTTCATGTTCAAAGCACTCTTAATTAAATTGTAGAATTCATGATTCATCGAAAAGACGGTGAAACTAGTCCTCCTGGCCTGAAAAGGCATCCAGGAGAGTTATTTCCCTTTATTTGAGCTATGATAAGCCTTGTGGAAAGCTAGCGCTAAGACAGAATTGTATCACGATTATCAGTGACAAGTCAAATTCTGTGGCTACGTTTTTGCGAATCCAGACAGATATTGAAAGTAAATGTCACGTAAGGGCTACTAGTTGGCTGAAATGTAGAAGCAAATAGTCCATTTGACTGCTTACAATGCTCTTTTTGCCATGACTGGCTAATTTAATGCCTAGGAAAGACATAGTGAGGTCATTTAGCTAAACTCACAGAGGTTAAACATGTCTAAATTAGTGCCGCGAATCAAGTGATCAATTTAAGCTCTGATTAAGCTTTGTTTGGCTAGTTCGACTCATTTGAAGCGATTTCAAAGGCTTGCATAGGCATGACATAGCTTCTATTAAAGGGTACATGAGGTAGAAAGCACTCTCAGTACTACATGGTTTTATTTATGTACACTATCTGACCGATTTCCTAAAAACGTGCCTGCTGTTTTTAGTGCCTGCAGTCTTTAACACGGTTTTCATAAATCCAGACATAAATACATAATATTTAAAGATATATTTATTAAAAAGAAGAGCCGCTGTACAAAATGCGGCCCTGGATTCTCTTTTAAAACCAGTAAACTCATAGGTAGGGATAAAATCAGCTAGCGCATTCCGCAACTTAGCTGATACGTAAGAAAAAAGAGAAAAACGCAGTACCTCCAGACACCGGCGCTGGAGCGTCGTACCAAACGAGTCATCCCGGGATTTCGGCCCGTGCGATCGCTTTTGGACGCAGTTGGCCCTTCGCTGCTTTCTGCTACCGACCTTGCCTCCCGGTACGGCATTGAGGGAGAGATATGTCGGCCCCTAAACCATATGTGACAAATCCCACGCCTACTCACAGCTCCAAACCGCCCTTGTCAATATAGCGTAAGAATTAGATGGCTTATATATTGAAGAGAAAAGTCATTTTATCTGTCATATGGTACTGAAGCACTGGAGTCGCAGATTAAAAAGTGTGCGCATGCGCCCTGCTAAAGGTAACATACATACAGTCATAAGCTTTTTCCGAATAACTACAGGAGCTAATATCTTGGAGACATTACATTTACAGTTAAAATACATAACATCTACAGATGCCTACTAAATATGTCTGGATTTATGAAAACCGTGTTAAAACGAAATCATGTGGTTTTTTTTTAATTGCTTATTTCTTCAATTTAATTTTCTTCCTTGCTCTCGCTATGACAGCAGATTGTAATTCGTACCTAGCATGAAATGTAGAGAACTTCTTGCCGCATGTTTCATTGATCTTCCCTTTTTTTTAATTATTTATCCTACCACCCCCCACCCCCCTCCCCCCTTCGAATTTCTACTAGGTTTAGTCCAGGCTTCACTCGTTTGAATTCAGTTCGCGCGTTCGTTGACTCTGACATGGAGCCGATCGCTTAGCGTTCTGTATTTGCTGTCTAAAGGAAGTCTGCCTGAGGACATCATTAAGTCCAATGAAGGTGCAAGTCTAATGGTTTGCTAGCAAGCAAGCGTCGTCTATTATCCTACGCGGTAAGGCGGGCCTGATATGTATCAACGGAACATTTAGTCCCGTAAGAGTAGGCCGTTTGCCCTGTAGCGATAATGTTGTGCTTGCTTTAGACAGCAAAGATCTTTAGCCACACCAATTTAGGGCTTATAGGTGCAATGGACTAGACATTTCCAGCTGCTGTTGGCGTTATTTGCCCTGAACTTTGATTTGGCTTAAGACTTCGAAAAAAATCTGTTGAAATGTGGATATGCCATTCCGCGCTCGACAAAAATCAAGTTCATCCGGGACATTGCTATTTGCAAGCAAAGCATGGCCAGGAGCAGAGTGAAAAACATGAGTTCAAGCGCTGATCGTGAGTAGAATTTCCTTGTTTGATCAATTTTAGGCGTTCTCGGCTTCGCTAACTATCAGAACTGTCTGTGATTCGCTAGCGCGGAAGAATTTTATTTGCGTGTCTTCCGGCTGATGATTGATCAGTTTGTTGAAGTGTTGACATGTTGAAGTGCTCGCCAACTCATGATTATGGCCTAGTTTGTTTAAAGTTCGATCCATTCTCGATGTAGGAAGCTCTTGTTTAGTCCATTTAGGACGATGCAGGTTATAGAAAGCTAAACTTGATCAACTCTCCGCCGCCGTTTTTGACATCTGTGCCTTCGTGTGTTTATGTAGACCGTGGCTCCAATTTCATGTTCAAAGCACTCTTAATTAAATTGTAGAATTCATGATTCATCGAAAAGACGGTGAAACTAGTCCTCCTGGCCTGAAAAGGCATCCAGGAGAGTTATTTCCCTTTATTTGAGCTATGATAAGCCTTGTGGAAAGCTAGCGCTAAGACAGAATTGTATCACGATTATCAGTGACAAGTCAAATTCTGTGGCTACGTTTTTGCGAATCCAGACAGATATTGAAAGTAAATGTCACGTAAGGGCTACTAGTTGGCTGAAATGTAGAAGCAAATAGTCCATTTGACTGCTTACAATGCTCTTTTTGCCATGACTGGCTAATTTAATGCCTAGGAAAGACATAGTGAGGTCATTTAGCTAAAATCACAGAGGTTAAACATGTCTAAATTAGTGCCGCGAATCAAGTGATCAATTTAAGCTCTGATTAAGCTTTGTTTGGCTAGTTCGACTCATTTGAAGCGATTTCAAAGGCTTGCATAGGCATGACATAGCTTCTATTAAAGGGTACATGAGGTAGAAAGCACTCTCAGTACTACATGGTTTTATTTATGTACACTATCTGACCGATTTCCTAAAAACGTGCCTGCTGTTTTTAGTGCCTGCAGTCTTTAACACGGTTTTCATAAATCCAGACATAAATACATAATATTTAAAGATATATTTATTAAAAAGAAGAGCCGCTGTACAAAATGCGGCCCTGGATTCTCTTTTAAAACCAGTAAACTCATAGGTAGGGATAAAATCAGCTAGCGCATTCCGCAACTTAGCTGATACGTAAGAAAAAAGAGAAAAACGCAGTACCTCCAGACACCGGCGCTGGAGCGTCGTACCAAACGAGTCATCCCGGGATTTCGGCCCGTGCGATCGCTTTTGGACGCAGTTGGCCCTTCGCTGCTTTCTGCTACCGACCTTGCCTCCCGGTACGGCATTGAGGGAGAGATATGTCGGCCCCTAAACCATATGTGACAAATCCCACGCCTACTCACAGCTCCAAACCGCCCTTGTCAATATAGCGTAAGAATTAGATGGCTTATATATTGAAGAGAAAAGTCATTTTATCTGTCATATGGTACTGAAGCACTGGAGTCGCAGATTAAAAAGTGTGCGCATGCGCCCTGCTAAAGGTAACATACATACAGTCATAAGCTTTTTCCGAATAACTACAGGAGCTAATATCTTGGAGACATTACATTTACAGTTAAAATACATAACATCTACAGATGCCTACTAAATATGTCTGGATTTATGAAAACCGTGTTAAAACGAAATCATGTGGTTTTTTTTTAATTGCTTATTTCTTCAATTTAATTTTCTTCCTTGCTCTCGCTATGACAGCAGATTGTAATTCGTACCTAGCATGAAATGTAGAGAACTTCTTGCCGCATGTTTCATTGATCTTCCCTTTTTTTTAATTATTTATCCTACCACCCCCCCCCCCCTCCCCCCTTCGAATTTCTACTAGGTTTAGTCCAGGCTTCACTCGTTTGAATTCAGTTCGCGCGTTCGTTGACTCTGACATGGAGCCGATCGCTTAGCGTTCTGTATTTGCTGTCTAAAGGAAGTCTGCCTGAGGACATCATTAAGTCCAATGAAGGTGCAAGTCTAACGGTTTGCTAGCAAGCAAGCGTCGTCTATTATCCTACGCGGTAAGGCGGGCCTGATATGTATCAACGGAACATCTAGTCCCGTAAGAGTAGGCCGTTTGCCCTGTAGCGATAATGTTGTGCTTGCTTTAGACAGCAAAGATCTTTAGCCACACCAATTTAGGGCTTATAGGTGCAATGGACTAGACATTTCCAGCTGCTGTTGGCGTTATTTGCCCTGAACTTTGATTTGGCTTAAGACTTCGAAAAAAATCTGTTGAAATGTGGATATGCCATTCCGCGCTCGACAAAAATCAAGTTCATCCGGGACATTGCTATTTGCAAGCAAAGCATGGCCAGGAGCAGAGTGAAGAACATGAGTTCAAGCGCTGATCGTGAGTAGAATTTCCTTGTTTGATCAATTTTAGGCGTTCTCGGCTTCGCTAACTATCAGAACTGTCTGTGATTCGCTAGCGCGGAAGAATTTTATTTGCGTGTCTTCCGGCTGATGATTGATCAGTTTGTTGAAGTGTTGACATGTTGAAGTGCTCGCCAACTCATGATTATGGCCTAGTTTGTTTAAAGTTCGATCCATTCTCGATGTAGGAAGCTCTTGTTTAGTCCATTTAGGACGATGCAGGTTATAGAAAGCTAAACTTGATCAACTCTCCGCCGCCGTTTTTGACATCTGTGCCTTCGTGTGTTTATGTAGACCGTGGCTCCAATTTCATGTTCAAAGCACTCTTAATTAAATTGTAGAATTCATGATTCATCGAAAAGACGGTGAAACTAGTCCTCCTGGCCTGAAAAGGCATCCAGGAGAGTTATTTCCCTTTATTTGAGCTATGATAAGCCTTGTGGAAAGCTAGCGCTAAGACAGAATTGTATCACGATTATCAGTGACAAGTCAAATTCTGTGGCTACGTTTTTGCGAATCCAGACAGATATTGAAAGTAAATGTCACGTAAGGGCTACTAGTTGGCTGAAATGTAGAAGCAAATAGTCCATTTGACTGCTTACAATGCTCTTTTTGCCATGACTGGCTAATTTAATGCCTAGGAAAGACATAGTGAGGTCATTTAGCTAAAATCACAGAGGTTAAACATGTCTAAATTAGTGCCGCGAATCAAGTGATCAATTTAAGCTCTGATTAAGCTTTGTTTGGCTAGTTCGACTCATTTGAAGCGATTTCAAAGGCTTGCATAGGCATGACATAGCTTCTATTAAAGGGTACATGAGGTAGAAAGCACTCTCAGTACTACATGGTTTTATTTATGTACACTATCTGACCGATTTCCTAAAAACGTGCCTGCTGTTTTTAGTGCCTGCAGTCTTTAACACGGTTTTCATAAATCCAGACATAAATACATAATATTTAAAGATATATTTATTAAAAAGAAGAGCCGCTGTACAAAATGCGGCCCTGGATTCTCTTTTAAAACCAGTAAACTCATAGGTAGGGATAAAATCAGCTAGCGCATTCCGCAACTTAGCTGATACGTAAGAAAAAAGAGAAAAACGCAGTACCTCCAGACACCGGCGCTGGAGCGTCGTACCAAACGAGTCATCCCGGGATTTCGGCCCGTGCGATCGCTTTTGGACGCAGTTGGCCCTTCGCTGCTTTCTGCTACCGACCTTGCCTCCCGGTACGGCATTGAGGGAGAGATATGTCGGCCCCTAAACCATATGTGACAAATCCCACGCCTACTCACAGCTCCAAACCGCCCTTGTCAATATAGCGTAAGAATTAGATGGCTTATATATTGAAGAGAAAAGTCATTTTATCTGTCATATGGTACTGAAGCACTGGAGTCGCAGATTAAAAAGTGTGCGCATGCGCCCTGCTAAAGGTAACATACATACAGTCATAAGCTTTTTCCGAATAACTACAGGAGCTAATATCTTGGAGACATTACATTTACAGTTAAAATACATAACATCTACAGATGCCTACTAAATATGTCTGGATTTATGAAAACCGTGTTAAAACGAAATCAAGTGGTTTTTTTTTAATTGCTTATTTCTTCAATTTAATTTTCTTCCTTGCTCTCGCTATGACAGCAGATTGTAATTCGTACCTAGCATGAAATGTAGAGAACTTCTTGCCGCATGTTTCATTGATCTTCCCTTTTTTTTAATTATTTATCCTACCACCCCCCCCCCCCTCCCCCCTTCGAATTTCTACTAGGTTTAGTCCAGGCTTCACTCGTTTGAATTCAGTTCGCGCGTTCGTTGACTCTGACATGGAGCCGATCGCTTAGCGTTCTGTATTTGCTGTCTAAAGGAAGTCTGCCTGAGGACATCATTAAGTCCAATGAAGGTGCAAGTCTAACGGTTTGCTAGCAAGCAAGCGTCGTCTATTATCCTACGCGGTAAGGCGGGCCTGATATGTATCAACGGAACATCTAGTCCCGTAAGAGTAGGCCGTTTGCCCTGTAGCGATAATGTTGTGCTTGCTTTAGACAGCAAAGATCTTTAGCCACACCAATTTAGGGCTTATAGGTGCAATGGACTAGACATTTCCAGCTGCTGTTGGCGTTATTTGCCCTGAACTTTGATTTGGCTTAAGACTTCGAAAAAAATCTGTTGAAATGTGGATATGCCATTCCGCGCTCGACAAAAATCAAGTTCATCCGGGACATTGCTATTTGCAAGCAAAGCATGGCCAGGAGCAGAGTGAAGAACATGAGTTCAAGCGCTGATCGTGAGTAGAATTTCCTTGTTTGATCAATTTTAGGCGTTCTCGGCTTCGCTAACTATCAGAACTGTCTGTGATTCGCTAGCGCGGAAGAATTTTATTTGCGTGTCTTCCGGCTGATGATTGATCAGTTTGTTGAAGTGTTGACATGTTGAAGTGCTCGCCAACTCATGATTATGGCCTAGTTTGTTTAAAGTTCGATCCATTCTCGATGTAGGAAGCTCTTGTTTAGTCCATTTAGGACGATGCAGGTTATAGAAAGCTAAACTTGATCAACTCTCCGCCGCCGTTTTTGACATCTGTGCCTTCGTGTGTTTATGTAGACCGTGGCTCCAATTTCATGTTCAAAGCACTCTTAATTAAATTGTAGAATTCATGATTCATCGAAAAGACGGTGAAACTAGTCCTCCTGGCCTGAAAAGGCATCCAGGAGAGTTATTTCCCTTTATTTGAGCTATGATAAGCCTTGTGGAAAGCTAGCGCTAAGACAGAATTGTATCACGATTATCAGTGACAAGTCAAATTCTGTGGCTACGTTTTTGCGAATCCAGACAGATATTGAAAGTAAATGTCACGTAAGGGCTACTAGTTGGCTGAAATGTAGAAGCAAATAGTCCATTTGACTGCTTACAATGCTCTTTTTGCCATGACTGGCTAATTTAATGCCTAGGAAAGACATAGTGAGGTCATTTAGCTAAAATCACAGAGGTTAAGCATGTCTAAATTAGTGCCGCGAATCAAGTGATCAATTTAAGCTCTGATTAAGCTTTGTTTGGCTAGTTCGACTCATTTGAAGCGATTTCAAAGGCTTGCATAGGCATGACATAGCTTCTATTAAAGGGTACATGAGGTAGAAAGCACTCTCAGTACTACATGGTTTTATTTATGTACACTATCTGACCGATTTCCTAAAAACGTGCCTGCTGTTTTTAGTGCCTGCAGTCTTTAACACGGTTTTCATAAATCCAGACATAAATACATAATATTTAAAGATATATTTATTAAAAAGAAGAGCCGCTGTACAAAATGCGGCCCTGGATTCTCTTTTAAAACCAGTAAACTCATAGGTAGGGATAAAATCAGCTAGCGCATTCCGCAACTTAGCTGATACGTAAGAAAAAAGAGAAAAACGCAGTACCTCCAGACACCGGCGCTGGAGCGTCGTACCAAACGAGTCATCCCGGGATTTCGGCCCGTGCGATCGCTTTTGGACGCAGTTGGCCCTTCGCTGCTTTCTGCTACCGACCTTGCCTCCCGGTACGGCATTGAGGGAGAGATATGTCGGCCCCTAAACCATATGTGACAAATCCCACGCCTACTCACAGCTCCAAACCGCCCTTGTCAATATAGCGTAAGAATTAGACGGCTTATATATTGAAGAGAAAAGTCATTTTATCTGTCATATGGTACTGAAGCACTGGAGTCGCAGATTAAAAAGTGTGCGCATGCGCCCTGCTAAAGGTAACATACATACAGTCATAAGCTTTTTCCGAATAACTACAGGAGCTAATATCTTGGAGACATTACATTTACAGTTAAAATACATAACATCTACAGATGCCTACTAAATATGTCTGGATTTATGAAAACCGTGTTAAAACGAAATCAAGTGGGTTTTTTTTAATTGCTTATTTCTTCAATTTAATACCAAAGTTCGAGTGCCAGGAAGAACCATTTTGTAGACGTATAAAGCGAGTAGTTTCACATCGAGGTCAGCTGTACGCCATTTTCCACAGGATTTACGAATCAAAATGTTATGACCCAGATTTGAATCACTGGTATCCAGCGCCCTGGGCAAAAAGGCGGGATCCAAACTTAGTATTAATTGAAGCGGGCCAAATTGTTGATGAGGTTTTGGTTGTCAGAAACGAAATGTGTTTCATTTCCAATTTTATTGTGAGAGGCTACGAGACCCCGCCCGGCAAGCTTTCTAAATACAATCTTGAGTCAAATTCAATTTCTTTACCCCTGCATTGGGTTAACAGACAATCTTCTTGTACTCTTGCCTGTGATAAGTACATCTTCGCTATTGGAGGGTATATGCTATTGGAAGGCAATTAACTTTCAGTTCGTTCGGAAGCTGCTCGATTCGACGTGGTTGAAAATAAATGGCAGGAGATTGTGCCCATTCAAGAAGCGAGATTCCACGCTTTTGGCGTAGTTGCAAACAGCAAGATTTTCATTGGGGCAGGAGTCGGAAAAAACAGCAAACAACTGGAAACCTGCGAAGTGTACAACATGTTGGCAGACGAGTGGCAGTCCATAGCGAGTTTGACGGTTCCTCGTGACCAAGGCAACATGGTATTAGTCAATGAAATGCTGTACGTTCTTGGTGGGTATTCCCAAGGTTTGTTCACCCCCCTAGTTGAGTGTTACGACCATGAGAAAGACAAGTGGAACGAGAAGACCTTGATCCCTTGCTCTAGCGGAACAGGGTGGCGCTGTTTTATGTTCAAAGGGTCTTCTCTAAATGTTTTTAAAGGATCTTTGAATAACCTTAACGTCCCTGGAGACATTGGCAATGAAATGAAAAGTTAAACATTTTACGATAACTGCAGAAATATAATTCTCGCGCGCTCATTGGCTAATTTTTATCGTCAATATGCGGACAGACACATGAATTTGAAATTCGTGCGACGCGTCAGCGAGCGAGAGCGGGCAATTCGACCATTTGTTATCGTAAAAAACAAATTGACGTCAGTTTTTAATGAGTCTGTCCTGTTATTGACAATGAATTTCGTCATCACATTGTCAAAGTAGCTGTGGATCCACGAGGCGATATTCATTGACGAAATTCATTGTCAATAACAGGACAGACTCATTAAAAACTGACATCAATTTGTTTTTTACGATAACAAATGGTCGAATTGACCGCTCTCGCTCGCTGACGCGTCGCACGAATTTCAAATTCACGTGTCTGTCCGCATATTGACGATTAAAATTAGCCAGTGAGCGCGCGAGAATTTCTGCAGTTATCGTAAAAAAAATTGATGTTGCGCAAAACATTGATTCCAAGAATCATAGCCTGCTGCTATCAGTCTCTAGTTAAATAAAGTGTATTACCGTTTGTCTCACGAGGTAGTCACTTGAGATGTAGATCGCGACGTTTCCACTGCTTACTGCTAGTCTTCTTCAGGCGATGAGTTCGACTGATTACGCGGCACCATTTGCATCACGAAGGTCGGCTGCTGTTGATACATTTCGACCCTCCCGTTGCTCCATTGTTCCGGCGAGTAGCTGTTCCCTCAGCGGTCCGGTCTGTTGTTGTGTTTTTTGATCGTGGGCATCCATGCTTCAGGAATTCCAATTCTACTATCCCTGTTGATGTTATTAGGGTGAAGTCTTATGTGGATAGCTTCTTTGACCCTTAAAGTGCACCAGTGAGAATCTCGATCAATAAACTTGACCTCGTTCCAAATTGAATAATGGCCGGTCTCGTGAGCCGTGTTCAGGTGGAGGAGGTGGCGGAGGTCTGGGTACGGGCGACTCGTATATTCCTGCCGCGTTCTTTAATAATCTCCTGCATAGGTCTCCCTGTACTTTGCCGCACTCGCAGGGAATCCTGTAGACTACGCTATCTTGTTTAGCTGGGTCGACGGTGTCCTTTGGTCGCACTAAGTGTGACCGAAGCGTCGTATCAGACTTGGAAGACGGTGCGAATGCCTGTTGTTCTTGGCAGCGGCGGAGAGGCTCCGATACTCTTTGTACATGAGGCAAAACGGCGACAAATTTTAACTCTGCCACGGGCTCTCTTCTTGGGGCTGTTCTTGTCATTGTGATCCCCTGTACAAAAGAAGACTAGCAGGAAGCAGTCGAATCGTCGCGATCTACATCTTAAGTGACTACATCGTGAGACAAACGATAACACACTTAATTATTGCATCCCCACGATGAACAGCCTGACCTTTTCCTCGACAGTCTCTAGTTAGTCTCAAAAACAGAGAAGATAGATCATTCCAAAAAGCAAATAGCCCGTTTTTATTTCATTTTCAATTTACACTATCAATTTATGATCAGACATAGAAGGTTAAGACTGCAATACACGAAAAGACCAAAGTAACATCTCGCGTGAGATTGATCTTCCATGCAACTATAGTTTTTGAAAAGTAATTTCTTGCATTAAAATATTACAGCCATTTAACAAAAAAGCCTTACCTTCATTATAAACTAGAGCGTTTTCACATGACGTCACGGCAGCCATATTGGTGTTCCAAAACAATGAAATGGCGGCCATGTTGGTGTACCAAATAAATCCTTTGGGAGTTGAACTCTTTTCTTATGTAAACACTTCCTCTTGTTCAAATAAATTTGCATGGCTGCTGGTCACGTGACTGAAAACGCTCTATAACTGGAACTAGCTTGCAATGGAGGCTCATGCGGGGGAATATGATTACAGTGGTACCTCGATTTAACGAACCTCTATATAACAAAGTCCTCGGTATAACAAACGATTTTCCTGGCCCCAGTAATAGTAAAATATATGGAAAAGAACCTCGATAGAACGAAACCTCGTTATAGCGAACATATTTTGCCAGTCCCTTGGTCCTTCGTTATATCGAGGTTCCACTGTAAAGAGATAAATGTCATTTGCATTTGAAAAGACTCCTCGCATAAGCCTCAGTTGCAAGCTAGTTCCAGTCCAAACCGAGAATACCGAATATGGTCTATTGAAAAGGACTGATGATTACGAAACAAATTAGAGAACAGGCCATTTCCGAATTACCTTTAGCCTCTTTCTCAAAGCGAGTCTTGGTGCTCATCCTTTCATATGAAAATGATATTTCATTCAGATGCAAATTAAACTCAGTTGTGCACCAGGCCTCGCTTTGAAAGAGAGGCTTTGGGTAACTCGGAAATGGTCTAATCGCTGTATGTGTGCATAGCCAGAATTTCCGAACGACATGGGACCAGTTGTTCGCAGTCTGGATAACGCTATCCAGTGGATAAGCCGTGACAAACCAATTTTATCCGGTGGATTGCGTTATCCAACTTTCGAACAACCCGGGGCTGCTGTTCTTTACCGCATTCAAGTAAAAATACCGCTGAGCAGAATTTTTAAATTTTCTTTAAATTGCAACATATTGCAATCACCCGTATCTGGGTCGAATCCTCTAAATTAAAAGAAGGCGGTCCGTATCTCGAGCCCGTTCTCTAAAATCCTATGTCATTTAAATTTATGAGCTCAAATTTGGAAGTCACAGTGCTCGTTTAGGAGAAAACGATCATTTATTTCTCTGTGGAGCTTCGTATTAATGGTGGGTATGTCTACTAAAAAAATCTCAGGCAAAGTAGCGGCCTCTAGCCTCTCCTTACAGGCGTCCTTTCTACCAATTTATTAAGACAGGCAATTTTTTTTATCAAAATTTCCTTCTACATCAACCCAAAACAGCGTAGAGATCACAGTAACCCTAAATGTTTCTTCCAGTCTAGTTACATTATTTCAATTTTCCATGACTTATCTTCAATCAATTTTCCATGACTCAAAACAAAATTCCCTGACTGTACTTTTCCCCGATCTTGAAGAATTTGTTTCCCTGATCAATTCCTGACCTGTAACAACACTGCATTTCTCGAGTACGAGACTGACCAACCTCGTTTCCACGTCTCAAGTTGAGAGAAGACCCTGGGAACGAGGTAGGAGACTGACATTGCAGATATGTTAATTATGCAACATTACAAAAATGACATTCAGTGTGCGTAAATAGTTGTGACGTCAGCGATTACAAAAGTATCCGATTTTTCTGTCTACGCGAAAATACAGATTCTTCTTGTACTAATTTGTCCCCTTTGAGGGCGTTCATATACTGGTTTTCAGATGCAAACGTTTCTGTGTGGATGGAGCACTAGATCGTTTGGTATCCAGCTCTTTTCTTGCAACAGCACACCAGTCCTACAATTAACAGCACAAGGAGGGCACCTCCAGCAGCGATCACAATTATTTCCCAGGTTTTAAGTCCTTTACCACCAGACTGCTTGCCCGCTGATTAGAGAAACAGAAAAGAAAAATATTCTTTACCGTAAAAAAAAAATGATTAGAACATCACGAACTGTGTCTGAGATTATCCCTCCACGCCCCATTCGCTGGACCTGTTGCCTGGTTAGCTCAGTTGGTAGAGCGCCAGTCTGCTGTGCGGAAGGTCGAGGGTTAAAGTCCCAGACCGGACCAACACTCACTCAAAATAACTGAGCAGAATGTGCTGCCTTTTTAATTTCATATGCAAATGGTTAGACGTTCAGATCTTCTCTGATAAGGACTATAAACCGTAGGCCCCGCATCCTGCATCTTCAGTGCTACATGGTTAGCAGGGGACGTTAAAGAACCTACACACTTATCGAAAAGAGTAGAGCACGTAGTTCCCGGTGTTGTGGTCTGGCCTTGTCTCATGGGTTGGTGCTTTACATAGGGTTAACCCCATTGCACCTTTCCCTCTTGGACAAAATTGTCCAAGAAAAATTGCTATGACTATCTAGAAAATTCGCTTTTCCTTTGCCAAAAGCTGTTAATAAAGTGAACAAAGAACTTAAACACTAGTTGTCTTATTCTAAGGTTTCATCTCTTTTGGAAGGCTCCAAAACGCCGTTTGGGACCTTAATAGAAGCTATAGGACTACTACAGGTACTGTAGAAGCCCCTTCGATCGTTACAAGATAGCATGACTAAACTGATCTCATTGGTCTCCTTGAAGCGTTCAAACCACAGAAAAAGACAACAGATCCATAAAAACTCTTACAGTATGCCGCTTTGACTGCCTGCGCTAACACTGTCGATAGACGTACATTTGATCATTTGAGCATGTCTATTTTCAGGGGCTTCTCGCTTTAATTTCCTGTAGGTCGCGACCACAGCGTTTCAACTGCAATTCTCAAACTCATAAATAATTCCACAAGTTTAAACAAAGGAAGTCATGACCGTGACCATGTTTTTAATTTACCAGCGATTTTCACGACTTTATTTCTCCGTTTACTCCTTAGGGCCTGTTTACATGGAGGTGGGGGACCCCAGGTAGGTGAGGTAACCCGCCTACAATGTAGGTGGGGTAACTCGCCTCTCCATATAATCTCTCATTTTTACTTGATCATGTTTACATGATAGGTGGGGTAACCCGCCTAGGCGGGTTGCCCGGTCTGCCAGGTAGGGTAACCCGCCTAGCCGGGGTCGCATTTTGCCATGTAAACGACTCGAGGTGGGGTAACCCGCCTAGCCGGGGTCGAGTTCATGTTACATTGAACCAGAACAATATGGCCGTTAACTGCCTCTGTCGGAGGCTTTGTATCATCAAAAGTGACAGTAAAACGCAACAGCATTGAAATGCTGCAGCGAGAGCAGAAAATAAAGATAAAATAACACTGACCGCCAAAATGCATCGTTCGTCCGCCATTTTCAATGTTTACATGCCTAGCGACCACGCAACAACGTCAAGTAAAGTCACCCCGGGACCCCGGGGTTGTAAGTTTGCATGTAAACGCTGGCCATTTTTTGACCACGGCTAGGCGGGTTACCTCACCTACCTGGGGTCCCCCACCTCCATGTAAACAGGCCCTTAGTTTTAGTTTGGAAAGAGAAGATATATCAAACACTCAAGACAGTGATCACATTTCCAAACACCTCGAAATTCGTCAAAAATACTCCGCTGCGCGTCGTATTTTCGACTCTCTTCTCGGTGTTTGGAAATGTGGTCACAGACGGCATTTTGTGTTTGATAAACTACTAACAAACTTGGCAACTTATGAATGGTTAGCAAATAATTCTTCGTAAAACAAACCTGACGGATTTGTTGGAGCTTTTGTCGTTGTGATGAGAGGAACTGAGAAAAAAATTACGAACATTAACGATGAGACCAGTTGCAAGTTAAAAAAAAAAAAAAAAAATAGAAAGGCTTCTTAATGTCGACTAATCTAAAACAAATAGTTGCAAGTTGTTGAAACTTGCTTTATTGTAGGCTGCCGATTTTATTGTTAGAAGTGTAATGTAAGGAGAAAAATACAAGCTTAAACAACGAGCCTAATAAGTACGTAACCGTAACATTGAAAGTAATAAAGTGATTCAAGTAATGTAACTAGTAAAATGTGATGCAAATAGAGCAATAATATTATGTAAGTTTACAAAATTTATTGTAAAGCACATTAAGTGAAGTAATGGAAGTTTAGGCCTGCAGGTGTCACGTGTGATTAAAATGCTTCATTTTGTACAAAAAAAAGCTGTACACTACGTTTCACAAAACTTCTACTTTCTGTTATGCCTGCCTCGAATGGCCTTCACTTTATGCGGGAAGTGTAATTTGTAATTTGTAATTGGTCATGGCAATAAATAAAACTAAAACTAATGAATAAAGGGGGCAAGTTTCTAAAGAAACTGTGGTGCTGCGTCGGTGGGAGTATTACAAGATAATTTGGTTTTATCAACTGGGTTGATAATGTGAATTGTCCACCGTAAAGAGATTCGGAAGCTGACGTTTCGAGCGTTAGCCCTTCGTCGATTCGCTCCGACGAAGGGCTAACGCTCGAAACGTCAGCTTCCGAATCTCTTTACGGTGGACAATTCACATTATCAACCCAGTTGATAAAACCAAATTATCTTGTAAAACTAATGAAACTAGCTTGTACATGTAGTTTGCAATACTAGTGGGAACTTGCAGACAGATCTATGAGATGCTGTATTCCATGGCTGACCGTAAAATAAATTCCATATTACCTGGTGGTATTCCGCATTTTCCTGGACAGCAACACTTACTGGTCAAGGATAGATACTGATGGCAAATAAAAAAGAAATGAAAAATCAGCCTTAGCCCACGTGAAAGGACTATCAAGGCAATAAGTGAGAGAATCCTTGCATGCCTGGCTCAGATCTGCGATCAATGAGAGCAATGGCGTTCCCAGGACAACAATACTTACTGGTCAATGATAGATACTGGTAGCAAAATTAACCTGAGCCCGAGTGAAGGGATATTCCCAATAACTGGAGAGAATTCTTGCACGCCTGGTGCCCACTAAATGGTCAATGAGAGCATTGATCATGAAAATGACACAACCAAGCTGTGATGCAAGGAAAGGAAACTTTTGGGAACCTTGAGAAATTGCAGTGACTTTTCCAATAAATCGGAACCAATGAGATGTCAAATGTTGTCTCCCATATTAGTGGCTTCAAGCATTCAAGAGAGAAAAGGTGATTTTATGAGCTGTCTTGAATTATTTTCTTGCAATTATTTTCTTCCCTGTAAGGGCTAGCACCCAGATCTCCATCATTATTTGTAAGTCAAACAAATCAAGCAGGGTTTTTCCCTGGGGTGGGGACGCCCGTACAAATAGGCCGAGGGTGGTTGTAGTACCATTGGGGGTTAAAACGCGGTTTTGCTACCTCTTAGGGTGTTCAGCCTCAAGGGGTCTACAATGGGAGCTTTTTGTCGTAAGTTTTAGGGTATCGACCAAAAAACCATTTGACAGGAGATGTGCTGTTAGTTTTAGAACTGGTACCTATTAGGGGTGAAAACATTTCATCAAGCCCCGCCCTCAAAACAGGATCTTGGTACCTCTTAGGGGCTCTTTTCAAAATTTCCGACGAGCAGTCCTGTCCTTTTTACATCAGAGTTCCCCCTTGGGGTTTTTCCATGATCTACAAGGTAACTAGGCTCGATTACCAGCCACTATTCGCGAAGGAAGGACTTGAGAGAGCGGCAGAAATCGAGCCTACAATGTAACCAGTCTTAAAAATGACATAAAAGTGACATCAGAAATGTCCAAAACTACGTGGTTTAACAATTCACCTAGTTTTTAAACATTTTTTATGTCATTTCTATGGTCTTCAGGTGGTCTAACTGAGTGTGCAGCATGAAGAAATATTGAACATGTAAGGTTGATTCCAGTATTTAATCCTTTTGTACTCAATTAATTTTCCTCCAAAAATTGGCAATACATTTTATTCTTGTCAAGAATGTGTTGTGCATGGTTTACATTTGTTACAGGTTGAAATTGTGAATCCGAAACCAATTGAAAACAATTTGTTTGTCGCCAATTCCTATAAGCTATAAATTAAATAGCTTACAGGGTCGTCATTAAATTTCGATTCATCTGTAGCCTTGATGTTCACACCCGTAACAAACTTGTTACTTTATGGGTGAGTTGTGTCAACTACAGGCCAGTTCACCCATAACATCAAGAGCCCACCAAGAATGTTCAGCGGTAACTGGTGTTATGTGTTACAGCCCTTTTGACAGCCCTAGCTTGTTGCCTGGCGTGCCTAGTTTGACCTGAGTCCTGACATCCACATCAGGGCTGACAGTTCGAGAGTGAATAATCAAAGAGGAAAGTTAAAAAGAACTTACTGTTCAATGAGAGGTAAAAGCATAGATATGCACTGAGGGTGTTTACCATTTGTCAGTATAAACTGGTTGGGATGACCATTGAATATTAACTGAACAAGATGGCACTTACCATTTACAGTTCAATTTCCCTTAATTGTTTTCAGCAGCTGAGAGACTGGAAACTTGAAAATTTAGCAATGGTTGTGAAATTTCTGCCGTTCTATTTTTAATGAAAAAAAAAAAATGAACTTCCTCTGGAGGTAGTCTACAATTTTTGAACAGATTTCCCAGAAAAGCACTGTTCCAGTTGACTTTCAACCAAAGTTTTTTTCCCAATTTTTTGGCCAAATATTAAGCACCCTGTATGAATACTTACATATATGTTGGTTGGATCATTCTGTACACCAACATATTCCAAAATGGACACATTGTGTGGCATTGAGTCATTACAAATTAATGAAATCACAGCTGCGTGGTGTTCAGCTTGGCTACTCCTGAAAATTTAAAAAGAAACAAAAGATAAGGCAATGAGTCTGTTCTCAAGAAACCAGACAATACAATGTTAGTGTTGTTCCTTTTTCCCCAATAGACCTTT
The DNA here is from genome assembly GCA_964020085.1 of Micromussa lordhowensis. Classification (NCBI taxonomy): domain Eukaryota; kingdom Metazoa; phylum Cnidaria; class Anthozoa; order Scleractinia; family Lobophylliidae; genus Micromussa; species Micromussa lordhowensis. Next base: position 5,919,202 of record OZ026607.1, read on the forward strand.
CAGATGAACAATGGACAATGAGGGTCAAGGTCAGACGAGGTCAGGGTCGACAAAAATACAGAAAATACATGTATATGAAAGTGTCTACCCAACCTTTCTCTGGTATGCACTAAGGTGGAATACATTTAGGTCAATTGAATCAAATTTTCTCAGTAAAAATTCAGTTTTTTTAATGGTATAAATTCCTTTACATGTAGCTTTCTCTGACACACAGTGGTGAACTTGCAGTCAAAATATAGAAGGGAAAACAAGATTGACAGATTTTATTTGAGTTGATTTGCCTCATGGAATATACTGTAGCTCGACTGACCCCCATTCAAAAGAGCAGACTGGGTCTTCTTTTGCTGCTTAATTATTATTATTAAATACTTAATGGCATGTGTTATACCACAAAGTTGAACACTGAATGTTCATTGACTTGACATGCTAGCCTCAACTCCCTCAATACTTCAAGTCCGGCATTTAAAACCTTTTTCATTGAAAAGTTCATGTAATTCCAGATTGTTAATAACACAAGCAACTATACTGTGCTGTAAGTAGTGTTAATGTAAGTAGCTGTACTGTAAAAAAGAGGTTTTTTGTAACCATGTGGCAAGCAATAAATAAGAACTACTAAATAACTTTAAAAACAAATAAAGGATGACAATTAGTCGAGCCAGGAAGCTAAATTCATTGGTAATGCAGTAGACAAAATAATATATACTTGAAAATACTCACCTAAAATTTAAGGTAAGATTTGATTTGATCAAATTACTAATGCTGGCGTTTTTAAATGTTGCACTGGCTTTGTCACCAAGACTTTCACATTGATGAGTTGACAGATTTGTCATTCTTGCGACCTACAGATTGAGAAATTAATGCAAATGGGTATATATGGGTTATTGGCCAAGCATGAGGTCAAGGCGGCTGAATGTTGGCCAAGTTCTTTATAATTACATGTTTATGGACTGAGACAGAGTCAAGTCCACATTATATGCAAATAAAAATGAGAATGAGGCCAATATACAACCAATATTCAGCCATCTTAACGAAACAGCTTGGTTGATGAAGGATTTATTATATGAAAAAAAGAACACTATTTTTCTTCCGGGATACAGTGGCAATCCCTTGTAGGCAAGCTAACATCATCATGCTGGTGCAAATGCTCCAAGGAGTCAATCGGTCAGACCTGCATTGGGTGTCAGCTTATTTTGAAAACCCTGTACCATTTCACTGTTCTAGGGCACCAATATGGCTGCTGTGACCTCATGCGAAAGCACCAATTATTTTAAAGGCTTGCAAATTATTCAAAATTATCTTCCTACGGTATAAATGTACTTACTGATGCATTAACACAAGGTATATAACCGGTGCTGTTTTCACCAACAAACTCACTGAACTCCGCACAAGGGCTGTAAAGGTAGTACCACAAGTTTGAACCAACAGGCTCGGATGTAAACCTGCAAAACAACAGGTCCATCACAGAAAAGAAATAAATAACTAACAATATTCAAAAAAATCAATTCATTATATTGCATTCTTGAAACAACTGGCTAGTGGGTTCGATATTCAAACAATCAATTCATAATTGCTTTCTTGAAATGACTAGTGGGTTCAATCTTCAAATAATCAATTCATTAATATAATATTAAGGGGTACTTCATTAATATAATCTTGAGGGGTACTTCACGCAGTTTGACTGTAACTGCGTGTTCTGAGAACAGAACAGCTTTCCTTCTACAGTGAAGGCTGAGGACAACTGCGAGCTTCAAGGAACACATAACATCTGAGGATAGATATCAGAGCATATTTTTAAAGTAGTTACACTAGATCGTTTGTCGTGTGATGCCTTTAGACCAAATATGTATGACACAAATATATGGGTTATAGACTGTAAGTGCAATATTTGCAGATGAGCCAAAGAATCAAACTATCCAATGTATACCTCTCTTTATTATAATCACTCCTAACTGTGATTTTATGCATTAATACATGCATGAATGCATGCATACATGTAAAATGCCTGTCAAACAGCAATTGCATGCCATGCATAGATCTTTGCAAGTTGCATAATATAATTATTATGTCTTATGACTTCAAGCACTTCTGTTGATAGTAGAAAAGCTTCTCAAACTCACGAATTATTCTTAAAACAAACAAAATCACAACCTTGAAGGAGGTTTGGAAAAGGTTCTCTCCGTTCACTCCCAAGGTTTTGTTTCGATTAAGAATATATACCAAACACTCGGGACAGTGTTTCATCGGCTGTCCAAACACCCCGAATTTATTTCCGCTGCGCGTCGTATTTTCAACTCTGTTCTCGGTGTCTGAATATCCCGATGAAACACTGTCTCTCGTGTTTGATATACTACAAGAAATCAAGTCCCTCTTGATTTCAAACAACTACTGACCTAATACTGATTTTACCTTGGGCTAGAAGAGTTGCCCTTCAAAGGCAGAAGGTTGATGTATTCTCTGGTGTTGTTTTCTCCCTCGAAATAGCATGCACAGCTTTCGTATCCTTCAGCTGGGACGCATTGAAGAGCGACGGAGTTACTACAGACTGCCGCCAGTGAAATGCAAATGGCCAAAACTGCTTGCTTTATATTTGCCATAATTTCGTGATGAATTGAATATCCGTGCAAGCGCCAATATCGCAGAAATGTCACGTTCCGATGCTCACGTGAGTGTCAGATTTTAACCCCGCGATTTAACCAATCATAAGATCTGTACGGTGTAAAGTACACGAGAGTAGCCAAGAAAAATCTTCTTTCTTTTAGCATTCGTAGCTCATTCGACGATTATTTACCTTTCGAAAGTTTCACCGATTTCTAAGAAACAGTTTAGTCTTCAAGACAACATATTTTTCCGAGAAAATGACCCTTTTTTATCCGCTCCGTCATAGTTTCCGTCATGTGATAGGAAAGGTCAGGAAATGTAAAACAATTTTTCATTGGCCAAAATGTATTCAGCACCAGGCTCTCTCTCTGATAACAGACATCAACATGGCGGCTGGAAGCATGTGTGCAGGAGCTGTTTGTTTTTTTAGGCTTAGCCTATTGTATTCTGTCAAAGCCGGACAGAGGTGAATTCTTTTATTGAAAGTAGCAGGACGCTTCATTTTATAGACTACGGAATACGGTCGCTCTATAAAGGAGACTAGTCTAATAACTCAGACAGCCTTGCTATAATTCAGCTAACTTGGATAATGTAGTTCTTGTTGATATTGGACAATTGCAAACGTAAGACCAAGGAGTTTTCTTGCTGACGGCATCATAATATCACGGGAATGGAGGAAAGTTGCCTCGAAAGACAAGAAAATGAACTCCAAGCTCTTCAAGCTATTTACATGGACGACTTCCAAGATTTGCGTGAAAAGGTAGGTTTAAGTTTTGATCTGTGTTCATGTGCGTGATTAACCTTATAAGCTTTGACCACGGCTGTTCAAGTAATCTCACCACTGAGTGCACGCGAGAACGTCTTAGGATACTCCTTTAAAATTTATGTACCAGTGCTTCAAGGTGAGAAAAATAAATAAATAAAGCAACAATCTTCAACAAGATAAGCTGTAAAGTTAAGTTGCAGCACGAGCTTGCCGGGCGGAATACACGTGTGCACTGAGTCGGGAGCTTCATTATCACTCTTACTTGACTTGGTGGTACGTAAACAATGGTCTTATTCACTTGCTGATAATTTGATTAATTGACTGCTTTGGCTATTTGTGGTTAGAATGTTCAGATTTTCAAATTAATTGTTAACCTTCAAACCTCATAACTAATTTAACTTGTCATAGGAATGAACCTGAGTCTTCTTTTTGCAATTTTATTTGCAAGGACCAGGCGTACTATTCATTTTATATGTAGAAGCACAAACAAATTGTTGCTGTGTAGTACTTTGATTTCAATGTTAAAAATTTGAAATGGAAATTGAAAGTGCTTATGTGTGGTATTTTTAGAGATGTGGGAAAAACGCCTTCATCGATCACAAATGTGAAGCGTTAAAGCGTGAAGCATAACCTTTGTTTAACGCTTCTCCTTTGCGACTGATAAAGGGGTTTTTCCCAAAATGTCTCTTAAAATACCACACATAAGCACTTTCAATTTCCAATTCAAATTTTTATTGTTTATAAAATTATTTTATGCATGATATATGGGTTGAAATTTAGTCTCAGTTTGGCCTCATTAGACCTCTAACAATGTAGTCAGCTAATAAGCAGAGAACTAAGTAACACACATTTAAGTTCAAAAAGGTCTTGGTAAAACCTGAGGTTTAGAGACCGTCTTGTAAAATTATGACAAGATGTTCAAATATCTCGGAGTTCTCAAAATCTTAAGGGTAACAGCTTTGGCAGATTTTAAACCAAAGCAGCCTGTGAATACAAAATAAAGCTTGCTATGTGTGTTTTTATTGGCTATAAAAACCATTTGATACATGCATGCAATTTACAGTGTTATTTCTCTTTTGCAAAAAGCCTGATAAGCCTCCGAAAGTGTGCTTGAAACTGACACCGCTACAGAGTGTTGTAGCTAAGGAAGTACATGCCAGGGTTGACTTAATTGTACATTATACAGCAGACTATCCTAATAGGTAAGTTATACAGCCTTGTATATAATAGAGCTGTACTCTAATTGACTGCAGGCCCAAGTTTTCTACATATATTAGGTAAGGTAAGGTAAAGTCTGCATACGAGCCTAGTGGCTCATCAGGCCAGAGCTTATCCCGGTTTCAGTAGCATGAAGTGACTAGGAGTATTTCTACTCCCCCCTGGATGGGATGCTAGTCCATCGCATGGTTACCCCCAGCATCAAATTTGCCGGTACCCAGTTATACACCTGGGTGGAGAGGCACTGTGAGAGTAACGTTTCTTGCCCAAAAACACAACACAATGTCCCTGGCCAGGGCTCGAACCCGGAGCGCTCGCTCTGGAGTCAAGCACACTAACCATGAGGCCACCGCGCCTCCCTCAACAAGGTGCAAGTTGGGGCACAAGGAAGTAAATGATTGGTCTCTCATACAGCTGTGCATATAGAAAACAAGGCTGAGGAGTCAAATTGTTTCAGCTAACACTTTAAAGTAATGAGCTAAACCTACCATTTAGTGTATTGCATTTTTGAAAATTATAAAAAATCAAGAATAATTTTTCATTTCATGACGAGTAAGCATGTAATCATTTTATTTAGCAAGTACGAGTAGCACCTGCCAGATTTACAAGCAGAATTCAATAGATCACTTGTACTGAATGTCCAGTAGTTATTTATTGCCAATTTTGTGATTTGCTAGCAGCTGTCTGCTAGAAATAATATTATATAATATGATCTACACAGAGAAACAAAAAAAAAAACACTGTGTATAAAAAATGTCTGAAAGAAATTTATCATAGATGTTTGTTATAAATGCTAACACCCTACTCCGCCAATTCTTGATGACTGCCTTCTCTCTTTTAACTAATCATTTTATTTAATACATAGTTTGTAAGGTGCACTTGATCATGTTCACAATCCAATTTGCACCTTAGAAAATATTAATTGTTGTTATTGTAGGAGTCCCAAGCTATCGCTGTGCAATGCTGCAGGTATTTCAAATGAAGATGTGAGTGAACTTCAGAATGAGCTGCGGCATATGGCAGCTAATCTTGTCGGTGAGGTATGGTGTATGTGCAGAGACTGGACTGCGTCACTATTATAAAATTCTTATAGTGCAACTTCTGAAGCCAGGTCACTTGGAAAAGAGTCAACCAATCAGAACTTTGCTTGAGAACAAAGGATAGTGATCTTCTCCGATAAACCAATAACATTGAAGTGTACCAACAATAGTTCTTAAAAAAATTGAAAAAAAACCAACAAAGTGCGAAGTGTTGCGAACCTATCAGAAAACTTTGCTATTTGTTGATTGGTTAGTTTTGATCCTAAATTTTGTATGTATTTCAAGTTACAATTTCAGTTTAGTTCTCACAACATGAGTTTTCAAGCTTAATTTTTTGAGCGAGATTAATAATTATGATAATCCACCATCAAGGACTAAACCTCTAAGAGTGTTTATAAATTAATTAAGCCACTACGCACTCTCATTGGTGGATAGGTGTGTTTAGATGAGAGTATGTAAACACGGTTGTGACACTTAGATTCTAGCGTATTTTTGAGAATTATTTTATAAAAGATATAGAGCAATTTTTCCGTGTTTATCTCTATAAGTTAGCCTCATCTAAACACTCTGAGGGTTGGGAGAATTCTCAAAAGTTATGCAAACCCTTGACTACCCTCGGGTTTCCATAACTGTCTTAAATTCTCCCAACCCTCCTCGTGTTTAGATGAGACTATATAGATACAGAAAAAGTGCTCTATTGCTCAAATATAGCACAGAGGAGTGGTTAGTACTTAAACAGTATATATTCATGTCAAAGAGATCCTTGTTACTTTCTGTCACGAGAAAGTTACCAGTTTATTGGTCTCAGTTTACTCTTTAATGGTTAGTTTCCTTCTTGGTAGCCTGGTTCGAGTAGTCACGCACAGAAAATCCCCTGAAAGAGAAATTGTCGTTGGAGGGGTAGGAAGGGGGGGGGGGGTAAGCAAACTGTAGTTATCTGGGAAGTAGGACTTCAAGTTGGCAGTCACCAGTTCATCGGTGCATATGACTGAAAATGGACCAGTGCCACTACTTACTCCTGATTTGTGACTATATACAGTACAGCTACAACACAAAAGAATAGCAGCAACGTACATCATGAAGTACAGTGGTACACACCATACTGTTACCACTTGAATGAGAATTTTTTTTTATTACATATCAACATTTTTTGAGAACTTTTTGCTGGCTTCAGTTCTATTTGAACTGCCAGTCAAAACATAGGAATTGTCAAGGAAGGAGATCATGTTAAATTTTCAAACTTGCTATTCACTCCGCAGGTAATTTCAAAAGCCTCAACCTGCTAATGTTTGAAACTGGTGGCAAGGTGTTAGCCGTCAGAAGTTGTCAAAAAGATGTTAAAAAGTTGTCAAAAACTTTCTTAGGTGGCAAGGGCAAGGTGCATAGTTGCACTGTAAAGTTAAAGTAGCCACTAATTTAATTGGACTCCCTTTGCTTTTTTCATCAATTCTAAAGTTGGTGACATTGGGGAATTTTAAGCCCTTACTGGTAAGAGGAAAAAATTACAAGCACTATTATTTGAAAGGACAGTTTCAGTTCACCTGTAATGAAGGCTACACACTACATACCTTGTTAATCATCTTCTGTTCACAATTCAGGTAATGGTCCTTCAACTAGCACATCATGTTCAAAATTGTCTTCACAAACACAACAAGCCACAGCTGTCGTTTTATGACAAAATGATGGCAAACAAGCGCAAAGAAGAGGAACGAATCTTGGCTGCAGAGCAGCAGAAACTACGAAAGGAAATTGAAGCCAACAAGGAAAGAGAAGAAGATGAGGTTAGAAGGATATACATAATTATAAATATATACCCGTACCTCTTACTAATTTCGAGTTGTGAATCATTTTTATTCCCCATTTATGGCACACATGCTCCGTGCGTGGGCCACACTTGTAAATCGAAGGAGAAGAACGAGGATCTGTAACTTACAGTACAGATCAGGACTACTGTGTTTCTGAAATGTTAAGGGATTGAATTGTAAGTTTATTTTGTCTGTATTCACCCTGAATGGCTTCCAATGACTAACACTTGTCAAAAGCAAAACAAGTTAATTTGAAATTGTTGTTTTTGAAGTCAATTTAGCATGTTTTAATACACAATTGAAAGTAAAAGAATTGGTTTTCATGTGACTGACCGTACGTACATTATTTCTTGTTTACTACTGTAGAAACGTGAGATAGAAGAAGAACTGCAAAGGAGAGGAGAAGCCATGAAGGAGAGCAGAAGAAGAAGGAATATCGTGTTACCAGTAAGGGACATCTTTGTTTCTGGCATTATTTCTCGTTCTTCAACTCTCATAATTATACACGTAGTAGCAGAGCTCCTACGCGCCGAAGGCACGCAACAACACCAACAAAAGCAATGCTTTATTTGCTCTGAACACTTAAAACACATTTGCAAAGAAAATAAACTACAAAAACTTTGAAATAGATATGTTTTAAGTTGAGCCAGGGGAATAAATAACTAAAGCCTTGTGAGCGGAGCCCTGTACCTTAGAAAATCTGGTAACCCATTGATCTAAAAAATTGGTTGTCATGTGACTGACCATACGTACATCCATCCATCCGTAAGTACATCCATACATCCATACGCGAATACCTTGAAAAATTAGGCAGTAGCACCATTATCATAAGCCACATCCTTGATTTTGGGCATCCAGGTTATGGTTATATGACAGCTGTCAAAACAGGCTATCTGCTGACCAGTATCATGTGACCATATCATGGGCTTTAGAGCTCATCGAGGTTGCATATTTTTTAATTTGACCTCTGACCAGGGACTGGGTTTTTGGTTGTATCGTGACCTCAAGCCAGCTTTTTACTCTGGTGCGTTGTTGACTTTTCTTGCACAATCGTCTCATCAGGTTGTTAAAATTTAAATTTGAATTTTAAATTTTAAAGTTTTGAAAATTTAAGCTGGCTCTGAAAAAGTGGGGGTCACCAAGCTCGTTTTTAAGTAACAAGTGCTTATTGTCATATTGTTGCTATGGTAACCTATTGTGCCACAAAATTGACAGCAGCATGTTCACCAATGATTGGGCAGATTTTGGATACCATGATTTTGGCATCAACTGATGAAGAGTGGTTTAATGACCCATCAAAATCTACGTCTTGGAAAATGCTGGAAACTGTGTCGAGCCACCTTAAGTGTGCTTTGTTTGTTTTGGGAGTGCAAAGTACCTTGCTGAACATTGCATAATACTAATTATTTACATGCAAGTTGTAAACACGTTTTGAAGACACTTTGTTTTACATTCAAATAAAGAATGTTCATTTAAATTACATGTAGATTACGAACTCGAGATTTCTATTGCATGGAGTGACAGTCGATGAAGGTGCAGCCCTCGTTGACCATCGCACATACATGTAGAAATTGAAAGTAAATAATTTATGATTGCTTTACTGTGCAGTAAATCTATGTGTACTAGTCATTAAAAATTATTTTTCGAAAA
>OZ026607.1:5933278-5953278 GCA_964020085.1 Micromussa lordhowensis
TTCCTCCCAAAACTAGTTTGTTCTTTGTTATTCCTCGACCACTGCACTGCGGCAGCAAAAGTAGACTGCAATGCAAACGTATTTTGGCGAGCGAATTCACGAGCGCCATCTTAGATTCAAACTCGGAAGAGGCTTGGGGAGAGACGAAAATGCGTCCTAGGGAGTGGTAGTTAGGCTGAAAGCACTTTTCCCAAGCCAATATGGTGGTGAATTCCAATATGCGGCGAATTTACGATAGCGAGCTCCAATAGGAAATTACCTGCACTGCCGGCTACAGCAAAATTTCAACCTCAAACTTTATTATTAGTCGGTCACGGCACTTGGATTTAATTATTCATCGACTTCGGGACTACAGCACTGCGGTAGCACTAGTTTAACTAACTTCGACTTTATTCACTACGGCACTGCGGCACTGCGGTAGCAGTCCTTCAACTCACTACATTGCATAAATTTTGTTTGGTCACTGCGGAACCGCAGGAGCAAGAAACTTGTGCCCTTCAAAGTGGGCCGGGTGTTCTGCAATCGCTCCACGATACAACACTGTGTCATCACCTTGACAACAGTCAGAAATTCACCCATGAATGCATCATTAAGCATGTTGTGAGGCAATTCATACCTGTTGAATGCTTTTAACGCGCATTCCATACATGTTGATCTTTTTAACGTGACAAATCATTTGCTGATGTAAATCAGCAGCAGCTGGTCAAACTGGATAAACTAGTTAAACTAGATTTCTGCTTAATGTGGTTTTATCAACTGGGTTGATAATGTGAATTGGCCACCATAAAGAGATTTGAAAGCTGACGTCTCGAGCGTTCGCCCTTCGTCGGAGCTCGAAACGTCAGCTTCCGAATCTCTTTACGGTGGTCAATTCACATTATCAACACAGTTGATAAAACCAAATTATCTTGTAATACTCCCACCGGCGCAGCACCACAGTTTCTTTAGAAACTTGCCCCCTTTATAGATTTCTGCTTGTGTGATTGTAGGCCAGGGCTCATCTGGTTCAAGAGTTTACAGTGCCATGGATATCACTATTGGTGATCTAGTTGTGATGTGTGAATGGAGTTTGTCTCCGCATCAAGTGGGCAGCAGACGTACATTGAGCATCACTGAAAACCAGCAGCAAGACCCGCAAGGAAGACTTATGAAACAGGTTTGACTTGAAAGCTAAGTGTACGACATGTCCGGAGAAATTTGAAAACGCAGCTCTAGTTTTACGATTAGGCCTACCGTCCACACTAATCCGTCACGAAAACGGAGCTTTTCGAAAACGCCCTTCAAACCGGAGGATTTTGAAAACGCCGGCTTTTCGTTTTAGTGTAAACAGAAAACATTTTGAAAACGGAGCTTTTCGAAAACGCTCTTCAAACCAGAGGATTTTGAAAACGCCGGCTTTTCGTTTTAGTGTAAACAGAAAACATTTTGAAAACGGAGCTTTTCGAAAACGATCGTGTCGCGATAATCATGTGATTTCCCTGCCCGAGTTTTACTCAAACAGAAATCCAAAATGACCGGTGATTGTTGCGTTTTTAAATTCCTCTTGTGAAGTGTGGACGGAAAATGTATGGTGCATTAAATTCAGAGTGAAACCTCCGTTTTCATATTCCACCGTAGTCTGCACAGGGCCACGATGGTCGGCCCACACTTGGGAACATGTTGCGGGGAGATGAAGCGGTACAAGCCGCTACATGTACATTTGTTCGCATAGGACACATGTTGCAGGGACAGGACTCAAACCGGTGCACATGAGGCGGATTGAGGCATGAAAATGTGTTGTAGCGGGGATAGTTTGCAAGAGCAGAGCGCACGATCTCACATTTAAAATTAAGGTCATTTCGTCCCTGCTTCATGACGCATAATTTCAAACTACCAGTAGCTGAATTTCATGCAAGTGCAGCATGGCTTTGTACAATGGCCTAGTTAGAGCTAATTGCATCATAGGCATACGGCTACAGCCATGTGAGCCTTATAGCCTGTAGATTATAAATGACAAACTATTGTGTTTACATGCGTTATGCCTTTGTTAATAAAGAGACCTAGTGTGCATTTATTTTTTCTGTTGGCAGGTTTCCAGTATCGAGCAGGAGATTTTGTCCCTTATCAATCGGGTCAGCCATCCCAATCTGACTCATTACTTAGCTGTGAATGTCCAAGAATCCGCCCCAACTGTTAACGTTCAGGTAATGAGCAGTAGGTATACTGTAATTTTAAACTTCCTTTACCCTTTTACAGCAAGTTTAGACGGTCAGGGTGAATTATCTTCCAAGATATAGCCTGCAATGCGGGCGTATTTTCATCAAGCGATCGCCATCTGGGATTCAAACTCAGCAGAGGCTTGGGGGAGAGACAAAAAGGCGTCCAAGGGAGTGGTAGTGAAGCTGAAAAAGGCGCAAGGGGGAGGAAGAGGGGAAGGAAAAATACGGCGTAGGTGTTTGTTGCTATCAATCAATGTTGTCATAGCTCAGGAGTGAAAATATTGGGCTAGCAAAGCAAATTAAGTAAACACCTTTATTTACTTTGAAAGGGAAATAAATCTCAGTAAGACTTAACAGTGATCAATTAAATAAAAGTACGTATACTTTCTTTCATCCAGGTTTTAGCGGAGTATGTTGGCGGAGGCGATCTCGGTCTTCATCTAAGAAATGGCGGCCTGCCGTTAGCCCAGCTACGAGAATACACACATCAGCTTGTGGAGGCCCTGTGCTATCTTCATGGGAAGGCTGTGGTACATAAAGATCTGAGGGTCAGTGCTATGCACATGCGCGGTTTTCAGTTTGTTATTAGGGAGCTTAAGGAGCTCAGTCAGGATATTTTGAGTTTTTTTTTTTTGGCCGCATACAAAATTATCTTTAAATTAAAGGAAACCTGAAAATAGTAGTTTACCAAGATAAAGGAACGCCAAAGAGATAAAAATGAATCTTAAAGGAACAAGGATGCTTAAGGATGGAGAAGATTAACACGCAGGGCTCAAAATAATTTTTGAACAGTGGCCGGTCATGTTGACCGGCCAAACCAATTTGAAGAGTTTCCCTATTAAGCCAAAAATATCGCCTCATATGCACAAAAATGTGTTGTTAAAGAGGATAAAAGTTTTGATCGCGAAAAGTATCACTTAAATATGCTTGATTTTCATTTCCACAGACTGCATTAATTCTACTCGACATGAAACTTGCCTGGGTTAACAACAATAAAAACTCGCTCTATTATTTTATTAGAAATGCTCATTTTATCGTAGTTACCCTGCACATAATTGTATATTAACTTACCACTTAAGCTGAATGCGATTTTGGTTGTAAACACTTCGAGTTTCTACCAAACGCTAATAGGGCTGTATAGGCTCGTGCTACAAGTGAAAGATCGTTGCCTTCCGCGGCTCAGCATGCTCGGTCAGCATGTAGGAAATAAACTGAAGAAATGCTAACGAGGACAATTAAATCTGTAACTGAGACGTTGATTGATGCGATGTTCATTGTTGTCTAGTCTGTTTAGCGTATTTACAGAGGTTGATGTTTCCTGTGTTATTGTAGCAAGCCGCTAAGACGCCACAGCATTCACGAAGCCGACGATCATAACCGTCTCATCTGTATTTGCCTATTTTGTAACTACAAGCCGCTGAGATATTTTATTATTTCACTGTTTATATTTTCCAGAAATAAAGGACAATTTTTTTTCTAGTGAATTATTTGGAAACCGCGTACTTGACCGCTCAAAATAACCGCCAAACCCAAATTTTGTCCGGACAAATGGTCATCTTGGCCGGACATTGTCCGGTGACCGGCCGTTATTTTGATCCCTGACACGGATTGTAAACGACGAGCTTGAAACACTTAGGCAAAAAAATAGTAGTTTACTAAGATAAAGGAATACCAAAGAGATAAAAATGAATCTTAAAGGAACAAGCATGCTTAAGGATGGAGAGGATTAACACGGATTGCAAACGACGAACTTTAGAACAAACATTTAGACAAAACTTTTCAGGATGCGCAAATTCTGACGTAGCTCCTTAAAGCAAACCACGACGGCATCTTCAACAAGGATGTCGACCAAACAACAGGTTTATTGAACAGGACAATGGCTGTGCACGTGCGTTATAGATCTTTGTACATTTCTTGGCCGTCTTCTGTAAAACAGCAACGTGAAATGACCAAGTTCTGGGTGTTTTGGAGAACGTGAACGGCGACGGCTAATTTTGTCATATTTCGAATTGGTCATTTTGAATGGCTGACGAAATGAGCACGTGACAAATGATTTCCCTGATGAGGTCATTGGTGATTTTGCGAAATAATCCTTGTGGTCCAGCTACATAGCCGTCAATTTTTTATTTCAGTTCAAATCTAAAATTTTACCCCATTTCCTTTGTTCGCAGTTGACAAGTTGCCGTCTTGATTCGGATGGAAATTTAAGGCTTGCTGACTACAGTGTGGGAAAAAGGTAAGCGTCTCTGGTCATGTTTTTAGCCCATTCCTGTTTTCGCTTGGTTTAGGTTGGAGTAGGGAGTTCACGTAAACCACGATGGCCATAGCAACGGGAATAGGTTTAATGGCCAGAAAAATGGCTGCGCACGTGCGTTATAATTCTTGGTACATTTCTTTGCCATCCTCTGCAAAACAACAACGTGAAATGACCAAATTCTGCCTTGTCTGGAGAACGTGAACCATAACGATTATTGTTTTTAAATCTCCTTTTGAATTTACTGCTTTGTTCCAAATTCCGTTTTGAGATAGTTTGATTAATTCATTTTTTTTAATCGGCCTTGTCATCGTGGTTACTTAAACTCCCTACTCTTCGAACGACTTTGAAAGGATTTTGAGAAGTTATCATCATTTGTATTTCTACTGGCAAATGACAATATATACAATAGGGGGGTTGCAGAAAGCACCCGTCTTCACCTCGTTTTGAAGCATAGGTAAAAATGGGTCCTCGAGAACTCTTACCGAAAACTGTAGAAGTATGCATACCTGACCTTTCAGTTTAAGTTCTGAAAACAACGTTCATGGAACAGAGTCATCAAACAAAGTCCTAATGCAGGCTAGTGTATGGTAGATAAAGTCTGCATATGAGCCAAGTGGCCCATGCATCAGGCCGGAGCTTATCCCGGTTTCTGTAGTGTTAAGCGACTAGGAGTGTTTCTACTTCCCCCTCCCCGCCCCCCTGGATGGGATGCTAGTCCATCGTAGGGTTACCCCCAGCATTGAATGCGCCGGTACCCATTTATACACCTGGGTGGAGAGAGGCACCGTGAGAGTAAAGTGTCTTGCTCAAGAACAAAATACAATGTCCCAGGCCAGGGCTAGTGTAGGCTAGTGTACATGTACCCTGTGTCAAACATTATTTTGGACAAGAAAACTGCCGATCGTTTAAAGATTGGAAACTAAAAGTTAACTGTTTTAGGTTGTCGGATTTGTACCAAGTTTATGGCGGTGACACGAAGGACGTGCAAAGTAATACGGGTGAAGAAAACAGAACAACTTCGCGTTATGGAAAAACTGGCGACATTTACAGCTTGGTAAGTTGAGACGTGTTTGTGTTAGAACAATAATAGTAAGAGCTATAGCACCAGAACAACGGAAACATCTAGTTTTAGATTACTCTGCAAGGCGGGAGAGCTTTTAGTCCACGAACAGGCCCTCTTTCCTCCCTGCTGAGCGTATCGCGAAAGAAGGATTGGAGGAAACAGACCGCGCTTTCGTTGGCGTTATACTCGGCAGACTTGGAGAAACGAGGGGCTTCTCGTCATGTTGACAGCTCGAGCTTGGTTGAGAATGTAGTTTGTTTTCAATTGACAACCTTAAAGGCACACTAAGTTGCATCTGCTTTTTTTTTGTCTTTATTGAGAAGCTCATAAGCATAATGTTGCGATTATTTATGGCAACTGCACTGCGTTGGTGAGTGAAATAGACAACGACATCAGGCTTCGCAAACACATCTGGATTAAGACTAATGAGTAAAGTCCGTGAGAGCAGTTAAAATCAAAGTTTGCCTTGCATTTAACAGAAGAGATATTAGTATGCTGTGTAGCATATTACCGAATGTGTTGTGTGTTGTGTGTGTGTAGGGTTTACTTGTGCTTTCTTTGGCTCTTGGAGAAGTGTTCACAGGAGACGTGAAGGAAATACCGACTTCTTTGCCATCAGAACTACGTGACTTTCTTTCAAAGTAAGTGCGAGATTTGAGTAACGCAATGTCCGGCATCAAAAATAAATTAAATAATTATCCTTTATCACCCCAAGGGGAGCATGGGGCGTGCACCAGTATCCTCCAATGTACCCACGGAGGGGGGGGGGGGGGCACGGTTCTTTGTCAATGCTCTGGCTCTCTTCCAGGAGTAGCAAAGCCCACTCTTTCCAACTGCTGCAACATTGCACCGCTTGCCGTCGTTCCCTGGCCGTCCTACTTTCCTCTCTCCCTCTGGCTGATAGTTTAAGGCTTGGCTTGAAAAGTTCGACGTTTACCTTTAATCAACCCAAAAAGAGAAACTTTGTTTAAACACGGTTTTAACCTTTGCATCTCATTCGTTCGTTCGAATCAATCAATCAATCAATGAGCAAATCACCGTCTCCTCTCTTGACTGTACAAACTTCAGTTGTATGCATTTCAGTTGCATGTCGCTGTGCGACACTGAACAGTGAAATTAACCGCTCATATAAACGATTTGATAAAGTACGTAAGAGCTCTTACCGTTTCAAGGTGACTCCGTTTTTATTTTGAGCACACTCTTCTTTTGAGCCATAACAATTTCGGCTTTTTCGCGCGATGTCTATTGCGGAACGTTAAGCTTTCATTCAGCAATATTATGGCAATATATGCATTAAATTCGCCGGTACCCATTTGCACTCCTGGGTGGAGAGAGGCACTGTGAGAGTTAACTGTCTCGCTTAAGAACACAATGCAATGACGCCGGCCAAGGTTCAAGGCCACTCGAACCCAGGCTGCACGAACCCAAACCACTCGAACCCAAGCCACTAGAACCCAGGCCACTCGAACCCAAGCCACTCGAACCCAGGCCACTCGATCCGGAGTCCAGCGTGCTAATCGTACCTCACTTGGATCCATATTAAGAGAGTTCGAAATAGTCATTGTCTAGTTGTTAATATATTTCACAGTTGCCTAAAGGCTGACGAGAGAAATCGCTGGTCCGCCTCTCAATTACTGGAACACTCCTTCATAACTCCAGTTATTTCCAATGGTTTACCAAATGGCCATCAGGACGCGGCCAGAAACAATGGCATCGTGGGGAATGACGGGCCACCATTCCTAGTCGACCAACCAGAACGCGAGGAGCCTGTGCCCGACTTCTCATTTTTCTCGGGTGTTCCTGGGAAATCCCGCGTCAAGTGCGAGTTTGAAGAGCTGCAGTTTCTCGGCAAAGGAGGGTTTGGCAATGTTATTAAGGTTGGTGCACTTTCTGTCATTATGAAGCGAACGAAAACGAACAGTAACCAGGCAGACATTTAAGGCCCTTTCATAAGGGCGATCTTGGCTGACGTCATTGTCAGGTATACATTTTGCCTCATTAGGGAAGGACCATTGTCTTTTTTTTAGGGGTGAGGGGGTAACTCCTTACGTAGACATTCTTTAGGCTCGTTACGCAATCTTCCTGCCCCACGAGTGGATGTAGGAAGATTGCGTGACGGGCCCAAAGAATGTCTACGTAGGAGACTAGGGGAATGAGGGAGTTGGCCAATTTACAACAAAAAAGCATTGCACAGAAAAAAAATCGTGCTAGGGGAGAAAAAGCGAACAGGTGCTTTCCACTATCATTATTTTCATTTTTGGGATAAGAAAAATAAATGCCCCAGAAAACTGCCCAATCCCCTCCCCTCTTTCTCAAAACAATGATGGCCCGTCTTTCAGGACGTGACTTTGCATAGAGAAGACCTCATGTTTCATTAATAAAATTGACTTCAAACAGTTGACGAGCTGGTAAAACTTCACCATCTAGTCCTCTTAGTCCCACGGGAGACATAGGGCGTCCACAAAAGTTAGTACATGTAAAATTGTTAGCTCTTCGGGTGTAATTTAAAGGAGACATTGGCTTTCAAAAACTGCAAAGTTTCTGGGTGGCAAAAGCTGGTGCATTCGTTGCACAATCTTGAGTTGCAAACCCGCGTCGCTCAAAATGTGTGATATACATCGGGCTCAAATTTCAGTTGGTTTAGTTAATCGTGCTCTGCCCTCAAAAATATATCAGAACTGGTGTTTCTGTAGCTTTATCAGAAACTGATTGGGTTATGCAAATGAGCAAATATTGTAAACAAAGATTCCCTTATTGATAAGTGTGTGTTTTTTGCTTTTGATCAAGCTTGATCCCAAGGTCTCTCCAAAGGTTAAGATTTAGACGAGAAGCCCTGTCCTCACTGTGTTTTCCTTTGATTCTTTTTATGTGGTAGGTGCGCAATAAACTTGACAACGGCTTGTACGCGGTGAAACGTATTCCTCTCAACCCGAACAGTTCCCAGTTCACCAAGAGGATAATGCGTGAAGTGCAACTGATTTCCCGCCTTAATCACGAGAATGTTGTCAGGTCAGCGGTTTCATCTTAAGTCCCTATCTAAAGAGGGACATGTACTGTGGTCGCAAAAATGTATCTCGCTGCTTTTACGTTTTTAACTGTTGTTTTTTACTTGTATAATCCTTCTGCAACTTTGACTTTTTTGGTTGTAATTATTATTAATTGATGATTATATTAATAATGAATAACAATTAACTCATTTTTTTAATAATAATAATTTACTAATAAATAATTTATTATTATTAATTAATTGATAATCTATTATAAGTAACTGATATATTAGTTATTTATATTAATCTATTTATTTGTAATTAATTATTTACAGAGTATGGTATTGGTTACTTTGTTAGCCCTGTTTCCTATGTCGAGTCATTTAACCGTTTGGGCTAGATATTTTTTCTACCCTCCAAGACGCATACTATAAGTTATATTGGGTATTTTGTGACTGTTTTGCGTAAGAAACTCTGGCTTGATTTGTTTATAACGTTACTTATGTGTATTTTATCCAAAGATACTACAACTCCTGGATCGAAAACGCCGTAGAACAAGAAGGCGAGAAAGCTCAATCAGGAGATGAAAAAGCCGCCCAAAATCCCCCTTCTGCTGTATCTTGTGAGGACAGCCTCCTCGAGCTAGATAAGATTGAAGCACCGAGCGTAAGAAGTAATGAAAACAATGTTGAAGATTCTTGGTGGCAGGAAGGGGAGGAACCTGATCAAAGTGGATCGGACTCGTCGTCCAGTGGATCGCAGGAATCGTTTCGTAGCCCAAGCAAAAGCGCTTCATCTAAAAGTCATAGCGTGTCGTTTTTTAGCAGTAAATCCGAATCATCTGAAGGCGTTGTGTTCATGGGAAATGCTGATGAGTCTGTGCTTCAGTTTGGAGATCTGCTGGATACAGAGGTACAGCTATGGCGGATAGAGTTCAAAGTGTGACATGAAATTTCTGCGTGATCACGAATCACACGCTAGGAGTCACGAATTTCGGGTCACGAATTTCACGGGTTTCAAAAAGATCTTTAAAGGCGCTATGTCGCGGTTTCTGCATCTTGAAATATTTAGCCCAAACTTTTTAACCATCCTTTTTACTTGGAATATCTAACTTGTAGGTATGGATGGTAGACGCACTCGATCCCTCTTTGCTCCCTCGCTTCCTGTTAGACTTTTTTGCGAATTCGCTCACCGAGTGAGTACTTCAGATTTAAAATTCGCCTGGATAGTAAGAAAGGGCTAACGTTACAGAGAAACGGCGAAAAGAAAACTTGTATAACTATTAGATTATTTCTCCGAGTTAACAGAACGTCTGAACAATACTGAGAAATTGAATGCTTGCACTCGACCTTTTGAAACCTGAGTAATTCTTTTATGGTTTATTATTATCACTTTGGTGTTTTTCTATCTTAGTAAACTGTCATAGTTATGTTCAGTTTTTATTTTTAATTTTTAGGCGATCACGTACGTGGCCAAAATAATTCAAAATACCGTGATGGAGCTCCTTTAATTATTATCTCTGGCGAAAATCGCATTCGCGCCAACGGACAAACTTGGAGACTTTGGCAAATTGCAGCTATCAGCGTGAGAAAAAAACTACGTTGGAACCGTTAATTTTTGAATTACCAACGGTGTCCAACCTCTTGGAATTCATTACACTAGAAATGTGTAACAGTTAGTCCGGAAAAGTCAGATGTTGAACTTGGAACTGAAACTCAAACAGTACAAACAATTGACAATTATTTGGACGAGATTGAGCAAAATACCGTTATTTGTCAGTGGCGAGCAGCTCAATTATTTGCCGAAGCCAAAAGCTGAGGCAAATACTTGATCTGCGAGACACTGACAAGTCGCGATATTTGGCGATAACCGAGCTCAGTAATGCCTTACTACGCTTCCCAGTTGACCGCGACACTACGCAAGTTTCCACGCAATTTTTTATTCATATGTCAATCACTCTCTGACAGCTCAGGGAAGCGATCTGCCATTTTTAATTGGAGAGCGTCGTTACAATTACACATGAGCAGAATATCATTTGCAACAAAACACATTTAGACAGTAATGCGAAAGAGCAGACCATTACTTGAAGGTAGTTTTTTGCAGGTCATGTGGTGGGCTCTCGGCCAATGAAAAGATAGAAAAAAATGCATGGAATGATAATTCTTCTTGTTTGTCTCCCCTTCAGTCGGATGATTCTGACGACGGAGTGGAATGGCAAGAGACTGGGACCGAGTCCAGCACGGAAAGCGTAGGACTGCAGTATTTGTACATTCAAATGGAATACTGCGAGAAAAGCACCTTGAGGAACGTTATTGACGAGGGCTTACATCAGGATAAGGACCGAGTATGGAGACTCTTCAGAGAGATCGTTGAGGGTCTGGCCCATATTCACACACAGGTGACGTCACGGGTTGCACGTCTTGCAAAGTTTAGCCTAAATGTTTTTATATTCGTCGTTTGTAATCCGTCTTAATCTTCTCCATCCTTAACCATCCTTGTCCCTTTATGGTGTATTATTGCCTATTGGGTGTTTTTCTATTTTAGAAAACTATTACTTCCAGGTTTTATTCAATTGAAAGGTATTTTTTACGTGCCAAAATAACTCAAAATGCCACGAGTGAGCTCCTTTAAACAGGGTAAGTAGTTTGGTGGCATGCACAATTCAATTTTCATTTGCAAAATCTGAGTCGGACGTAATAGAAAAACTATCTTAAGTCCATCTTAAATACTTTTTTTTAGGATGGAATTTCAAACGAGTGACCACTCGCGAAATTCCTCGCTAAATTTGTGTTTCTGTTTTTTACTTTTGAAACAGGGCATCATTCATCGAGACCTCAAGCCCGTTAACTTGTTCCTAGATTCTCACGGCAGCATCAAAATCGGTGACTTCGGCCTCGCAACCACACACGGTATGACACGCGGAGGCATGGGCCCTGATTTACCCGATTCAGTTGACAAGACCCAGTCTCCCAAGAGCAGCTCGACCACCAAAGAAAGCATGACGGGTAAAGTTGGCACGGCGCTTTATGTGGCACCAGAGCTGGGTAAACGCTCTGGCGTACGAGTGAAATACAGTCAAAAGGTTGACTTGTATAGCTTGGGAATTATCTTCTTCGAGATGTGCTACAAGCCTCTGACGACCTCAATGGAGAGAGTGAAAGTTTTAGGCAACCTTCGAACGGTATGTTGTTGCCTGATCAGCTTCCTTACGGCGGCCAGCCATGTTGGTGCTGTCAAACAACCGCCCTAAGAAAATTTTGGCATCAAAGTATGAAAGTTTCATTGTTTGGGACAGCAATATAGCCCCGAGCGCCATAAAAAAATGCTCTACTGTAAGAAATCCGGCGTTCAGCTCAAGGCTAAATCATTTCTGTATTGTGATCAAAAATTTCCCGTTAACCATTAAGACCAGCCTAAATCTGTGGGATAAAACCCTGGTGTGTGACCATTCAAGTGAAAGCTATTGAGCAGTACTTTTACGCAGTACTGTTTCTTATTCTGTACAAGGAGGTTCAAACTTTAAGGTCCTTGGATGAAATCTTTTGCGTTACCATTCATTTACACACTGTGAGCGATGGTCGCAAAGTGTGTTTGTTTTGTTCCTGTTTGGTAAAACCCGAGATATTCTGGCTATAAATAGCTTGCTGTGCAGCTGTTTTTTATCTACGCTGGACAGAGCTTAGCACACGCAAAATAAATGGAAATTAAAAGCAGTTTTTTACTAGAATCATTGCTCGCTAAAGATGTATTTTTCTTGAGATTTGCTGCTCGTTCATTCGCTGAAGAACTTCAATTTAAGTTAAATTATTTCCAACTGGAGTTTTCTATTTCGAGATGTACCTACGCATAGTTTGATTTAGATCAAAATTTTTCTCTCACTCCCTTTTTTTTCGCGTTTCGTTTCAGGAACGAATTGTTTTCCCGGGCGAGTTTGACCACAAGCGCCTGGCCAAAGAGATGATCGTCCTCAAATGGCTCCTAAAACACAATCCCGAAGAGCGCCCTTCTTCTCAAGAGCTCCTTCAGAGTCAGTGCATTCCACCCAAGATCGAAGACGGCCAGCTGGACGAGGTGCTTAAACACACGCTTGCCTCCACAAAAACTACTCGCTATCAGCGGCTGATGAAAGCCGTGTTCTCTCAACATGTCTCGTCAGTCAAGGACGTTACTTACGACATTGAAGTCTACACGGGACAGATGTCTCCACGCGCGATCCTCGCGCAGCAAATGGTTCACGAAAGCGTGAAGTCCGTTTTCCTGCGGCACGGCGCGTTGCGGTTGAGGACGTCGCTGCTTGCGCCTCGCACGAAGCTGTTTGAGCAGTTGGAACTTGCGGTTAATGTTATGGATCACAGTGGCACGCTTGTCACGCTTCCGTACGATCTCAGGGTACCGTTTGCGCGTTATATCGCGCGAAACTGCATTGTGGACATGAAGAGGTTTGACATCGGCTGCGTGTACCGTGATAGGCGAATTCTGGGCTCGCACCCCAAAGAATTGTACGAATGCGTTTTTGATATCGTGACAAGTACGCCTGAAAACCTTGTCCCCGACGCCGAGGTGCTTCTGTCGGTGGCCGAGATAATCCGAGAATTTCCTTCGTTGCATTCTCGCAATTACTACATCAGGGTAAATCACGCTGCCCTCATGAAGTGCTATTTGACTTCTGTGGGCATCTCGGACGAGAGACAGTCGGAATTGCTGGCGATCCTTCAAGAGGTTCGCAGCGAAAAAGACAGGAATGATCAAATCCACGAGTTTGTCGAGAGCTTGCAGCTCAGCGAACACACAGCTACAGCGCTATGTGAATTTTTGGAGTTCGAAGGCCCTGTGAGCAAGTTGCGAGAGCACCTAATTGGTACCATGAAGCGAAAAACTTGGGTCGGCCTAACTGCACGCCAGTCGTTTCACGATCTCGAAGAGATCGCGTCGCACGTTGAAACGTTTGGAATCGATTCACCCGTGGTTGTTGATACTTCCATGGTGTATAACTTTTATCATTTCTCGGGACTGATTTTTCAGTTTGTGGCTGCGAACAAACGAAAGCGGAAACGAGGCGGTGTTGATATTCTAGCCGCGGGTGGACGATACGACAAACTGATAAGCCACTTCCGGCGAGGGGCAGAAGCTGTTCACCCCTCCCCTGGTGCGGTGGGTGTCAGTATCGCCATCGAGAAAATAGTCGCAGCCGTTTTGGAAGACGAAGATTACACAATTCCCAGTGCGTATGATGTCTTTGTGTGTTCTGCGGGACACAATCCTATGTTGGCCGAGCGCATGCATATCGCGCGTGATTTGTGGAAGGCTGGTATCAGAGCAACCATTTGTTATGATTCTAAGGACATGATTCCTCTGGAAGAGTTGCAAGAGTTTTGTAAACAAGGAGGAATTCAACATATGGTGGTGTTAAAAGAACAAGAAACAGGCAGTGTGAGGGTAAGTCAAATCAATGTTGTTTATTTTTATGTCTTTTAGTTGGTTTTCTTGTGTTCTCAATTCCTGAACTACTTGGCAGCAGAAGTAAAAAGAAAAAAGTGGCGGTAAGGTGGTAGAACTCTCAAACAGCGGAAAGCGCGGGAAAACGTGAAACCGGTAAAAAGCGCAGGGAATATGTTTCCCATTGGCACTCGGAACCGGTGGCTAGCGCGGGAAAAGACGCAACATAACTTGTGGCAAGCGCGCGAAAATTTGTAGCTGGTAGTAAGCGCGGTAAAATATTTTCCAAACCTGGCTTTTCCAGTTGCTTAGCGCGGGAAAAGATCTTATCGATGGCTAGCCGTAGCCCTAGAACCTTAAGGAGGCTGGCAGCAGTTTCCAGCACTTTTCTAACAGTTAGACTTTGAAGGATGAATACTATCACTGTTTAACAAGTGATGCTGCAATAATGGTATCATACAAATTCCCAATCATTGGTAAACAAGTTGCGGTCATCCTTTGTATGTAACAGGTTACCATAGCAACAATATGACTTGCTAAAAAAACAACCTTAATTTTAGCTTTAAGAGCTTATAACTCAAAAACGAGTTCGGTGACCCCCAGTTTTTATTATCGAATGATGAGATGCAAGTTTTTGCAAAGCTTAAAACAATTCTGCGAAGAGGGTTCAGAGCCACCTTAAATTTACCTCGTTTTTGAGTTATAAGCGCTTAAAGCTAAAGTTAAGGTTGGTTTTAGTCGGTCATATTGTTGCTATGGTAACCTGTTGTGCCACAAAATTAACATCAACATGTTCATCAATGATTGGGCAGTTTTTTGATACCATGATTTGGGGATCAACTGATATAGAGAGTGGCTTTAATGACTCATTAAACTCTAAGTCTTGGAAATTTCTGGAAACTGTTTCCAGCCACTTTAAAGGGAGCCAGGGAGACCTTTTTACCGATACGGCGGCCATTTTGAATTCTATTGTTTCAAATGGCTATTATGTGATGTTCAAGAGAAAATTAGTATGTATTTGCCCCCCCCCCCTCCTCCGAGCATCCCATAATTGCTATTTAAAACAATGGCATTCAAAATGGCTGCCTTATTGGTAAAAAGGTCATAGGCTACTAAATAAATTATATTTGCAGATCCTCAACAAACCATCTTTGGGTGCGTGAAATTGATAAATTCAAACTGCTCAGTTTGAACTTATGATTCAGTTATTGTCTTCTTCCTTTTTTTGTTTTGCTTTTTTTTTCTCATGTATTTTAGATTACTCAATCAGTCAGCTACTTTCCTTTTACCCATAGGTGCGCTCTTTAGACAAGGAAAAGATTGTCGAGTCTCGAGTCCTGATAAAGGACCTTGTGGACCATCTTCAAGGGAAGCTTTCCACAAGGCCCGAAACCACGGAGTCTTCTGCGCCCCTTAGTAACAAAGGAACAGGGACACAGAGTGGTAACGAGCCAACTTCTACGTTTGCCCCAGAAATGAAGGTTTCGTTCAACACACAAGTCAGGATGGCCTGGAACACGAAGAAGAGATACGAGAGTTTAATGATGTCCAAAATAAAACCTTCGCTGACTCACATCAATTCTAAGAGCGCCGTGGAAGTGATCGGGGTTAGTGCGAAACCGTTTTCATTTATTAGGTACCGTTCGTTAATCGCAATGTTTTGATTTTCAAGTCTGATTAGGTCTAATCCACACTGCATTAGAGAAGTCAGTTGATTTACAGCGGTCAAATATACTGCGTGCTCGCAGTCTCTGCCAAAACTGCCGTTTCAGCGTAATTATGAAAGTTTCAAATTTCCGAAATGCTCCAGTTTCAAGCCTTAAGTAAAGACAGTTTCTAACAGTTAGTGACAACCTTGTACAAGAATATGCATAGAGGTCTTTACAATCGTTACCCTTTTTGTGTATCATCCATTCCACTTTTTGCTCTAGCACACCTCTTTTTAAGACGTTTTCTGGTATAATTCTTCCGCATTTTCTCTTCAAATTCCACAAACTTCGAGATAACGAAAAGCGGTGTTAGAGTATGTGTTTGACCGCTGTGAAGCCGGATGAGTTACCAATCATCAGGTGTTGAGGACTATAAACTAACCGGGAGCATTTCTAGTTTCCCTCGACGCTTTTATAGTCTATCCTAGGTAGCCCCTCCAGCAGCTTTTTCTGTCTCTCTGACAGTTTTCCGGCATTTACACAACAGGATAGAGAGAGGCACTGTGAAAGCAAAGTGTCTTGATCCGGAATATATCGCAACTTGACCCCTGTCGGAGTTCGAACCCAGACCACCCAATCCAGATAAATTGGTTTTATCAACTGGGTTGATAATGTGAATTGGCCACCGTAAAGAGCTTCGCTCCGACGAAGGGCTAACGCTCGAAGCGTCAGCTTCCGAATCTCTTTACGGTGGCCAATTCACGTTATCAACCCAGTTGATAAAACCAAATTATCTTGTAATGCTCCCACCGACGCAGCGCCACAGTTTCTTTAGAAACTTGCCCCCTTTAATCGCCCAATCCAGAGTCCAGCTAGCCAATGCATTTGCCATAATGCAACTCGTTACCTTGTACGTGCTACAGACATGCTACGACTTCTATTTGAAGAAGCCACGTCTTGAACAATGTTTCCAAGTTTGTTGTTCCTGTATTTTATCTCCTCTGATCTTATCCTTAATGTTTTGCCACTCATTTGGTGTTTATCCACCTTACCTAACCATTCAGTCTTTTTTTTTTATTTCTTCCATCGAATATACAGGACATTCTGTACGCTGTCAGAAAAATGATCTATTTTATACTTAGTGGAGCCATTTCGGTTCATACACCAGTGAGCAATCTGTGTTCCTTCTGTATGTACCGGTCACAGATGACGTAAAATAAACGAAATTAAATACCAGATACACTACTGTTCCAAAATACAAAGAAGGAGATACGAAGATAAAACAGCGCGATTTATTTGCATACGGCACTCATAGAAAGACACGAGGTCCGAGACAAATTTTTCCTGGTCCTGTTATTTTTATTTGCGTCTACAATACAATCCTCTTCCATCCTCTCCATCGCTAGTCAGCGTCACGTTTTAATGAGCTGATGCCATTTGTCGAAGACCTCTCTACAAACTTAAGTGATTATTACCGATTGCTTTTCGATCTAGGAGTGCGAAACAAGTTAAAAATACTCGCCTTTTTCTCTGAACCTCTTCCTTGTGTCTCACAGGTTGATCTACCAGGTGCTGTTCTGCGCAGCATGGCAGCTATGCTGGATCTGGATTCTAATGAAGATGCCTTTGACGCGAGTGTGGCGACTATTGCTGATAAAAACCCTCGCTACAAGAAATACATTGGACGCGTTTGCGACGACATCAGGGATTTGAAAGTCTCTAAGAAAGTGCCAGTTGTTTTTGTTTACAGTGTAAAGGACGAAATGTTTAAAATCTTTTTCTAGGGGAAGGACCGTTTTTATTGTAGTCTTTGTAGTCGTTTCTTGGGTCACACAAGGTTCTGCATACTAAGGTCGCATATCTTCTTTGGGTTACACAACTTTTCCAGGTAACCAGTTCTTTCTGTGTACAGTGTAAAATGCGAAATGTTTGACTAATTTTTCTAAGGGAGGAAACGTTTTTTTAAGGATCTTCACCGTCCTTAGGACGGTATATTTCAGTGGTCATGTAACCAGTTGTCCTGTGTACAGTCTAAAATGTGGAATGTTTATAATCTTTTTCTTAAGGAAGAAACATTTTCGTAGGTGTTTTTTAGGTCACGCTAGATTGCCTGGTCACACAATGCTCACTAAGGCCATGTTCTTTGAGTAACGCAACTCTTCTAGGTGCATGTAACCTGTTGTTCTGTATACAGTGTAAAATATGAAATGTTTGAGATCCTTTCTAAGGGAAAAACATCTTTGTAAGAGCCTTTGTAGTCGTTCACTTAGGTCACACAAGATTGCCTGGTCACACAATGCTTCTTTGAGTCACACAACTCTCCCAGGTGCATGCAACCAGTTCTGTGTACAGTGTAAAAGATGGAATGTGTAAAATTGTTTTCTAAGGAAAGGAACTTTTTTTTTAAGAGTCTTGTAGTCGTCAAGTAGGTCATAGGAGATTGTCTGGTAACACATTGCTTACTGAGGTCGCTTTCTTTGAGACATCCAACTCTTCTTGGTGCATGTAACCATTTCTGTATGCATAGTGTAAAATAAGGGGGAGGAACATTTCTTGTAAGAGCCTCGGATGTCAGTTATGAGGTCACATGAGATTGTCTGGTCACCAAACGCTTTGTAAGGTCATGTTCTTTGAGTTGCCAAACTCTCCTAGGTGTATGTATCCTGTATTTTATGTGTAGAGTTCTAAAGACAAAGTGTTTAAAACCTTTTCTAAGGGAAGAAACATGATTTTTTTAGTCGTGTAAGAGTCGCCGAAGTCGTTTGGATTATTATGACATTCTCTGGGTTACACAACACTTAATTAAGTCAAGCTGTTTGGGTCACACTCAAATAAAGAGACTCTTTAAGTGCTTGTAGCTAAAGATTAATATATAACTAATTTATAACTAATATATAATAGTCCGGGAGATAAGCGACAAAAAATCATAGAATTGTTCAAATAGTGATACAAGTATGGAACTTTCAGTAAATGTAGCTTTTAAGATGTAGATTAATAAAAAAGCAAGACCCCAGCTGGATCTTGCTCCCTAAGTTTATTTTTTGGTAATTTTTAGTATGCGGTCAGCGGTTTGAAACAGCAGGCTCGTTTTTATTAAATTTCTTCGCTTAAACACTCCGAAATTACGTGAAGCCAAACAGAAAAGTGTACGTCTTTATTAAGAAGAGTAATTTTGTCAATTTGCTCCCAATCTGAGCTTCCTGTTGCTTACAGTATTGCTTGGCTGATATTAGCACTCAGTATGTACGCCTGGCTGATATTAGGAGTAGCGCCTGGCTGATTTTAAAAGTAGCGCCTAGTTGATATTAGCTTTCGAACAAGAACTTGCAGTGTTTTGGATATTGGAATATGGAAACTGGTCAGGTAAGAACAGAAAAGAACTGGAATTTTTGTGCTTTGTGTGAACAAGAGACAGAAGAGAAGTTAGTGTGTCCTTTAAATAGTACAAGGAAAAACTACGGCTCGGGGTACAAAAGTTTGGCAGACAATCTACAGCAATTTCGTGAGATTGGGGAATTGCCAATTGAAGCCTCTTTGTCAAGCCTCGATGAGGGAAACGGAATAGAAGAAACGTTAAAACGTCATAAAGCAAAATGGCACAAGTCGTGCTTTAACAAATGCAGCACTCTTAAGCTGCAGAGGGCTCAGAAGAGGAAACTCGAGGACAGCTCAGTAGACGTTTCTGAAGCACCGAGTCCTGTTAAAACTCGCTCTAGTCTAGGGATACCCTCAAAAGAAGTAGCAAAGGAATCTCAGGAAACATGTTTCTTTTGTGATGAAACTGGAGAAAGTCTTCGCAGAGCAGCAACTCTTACACTTGACAGCAAGGTCAGAGCAGCCGCCACAAAACTGCAAGACCGAAAGCTTTTAACAAAACTTGCAGTCGGCGATATGCCTTCCATTGATTCATATTATCACCCAGGATGTCTTGCTGCTCTTTACAATAGATTAAGAAGTATTTCACCTAAAGAGGAAGAAAATATCACTACCCAAGTTTCGCTAGAAGCTATTGCTTTAGCTGAGTTAGCTGCATACATTGAGGATAATGCAAAGCAAACAGTTTTCAAGCTGTCTGATTTGTCAAAGCTTTACTCTTCTAGACTTGAGCAACTAGGAGCTTATGTTCCCGAGCGGGTTAATTCCACTCGGCTAAAGGAGCGATTGCTATCACAGCTGCCTGATCTCCGTGAATATAACGAGGGAAGGGAGGTAAAGCTTGCTTTTTCTAGCGACATCAGTGCAGCTTTGCAGTTTGCACAGGACTATGATTATGACGCAGAAGCTATTCATTTAGCTAAAGCTGCCACATTTGTCAGGAAAGAGATGCTGACTAAGCAACAGCACTTTAATGGGTCATTTGAGTCTGATTGCCATCACCAAGCAGTTCCTAAATCTCTATTAGCTTTGGTA
>OZ026607.1:5958278-5968278 GCA_964020085.1 Micromussa lordhowensis
GGAATCTTTTAACGTGATCGTTTTTCCGAAGTCCAGTCGAAAGCGATCGGTGCGGGCAATTTCGTCGCCATCGGAATTCTTGATGAGATAAACCTCGTTGGTAAATCCTGAACCGCTCCAACTGTACTCTATTCTGTATGTTGTCGAGTTGGTTTTCCACTGTTCTTCTATGTCGTATTTGTCTGTCCAGCTCCAAACCTTCTTCTTAATCACAACCGCTATCTCTTCGTCCTTGTTCAACATGTACACACTCCAAGTACACGAGACACATTTTCTTGCGTGACCAATTTCATCTCCGCTAGGTGTCAAATACAGCATATCTTTGTAGATATCGATACCTTTGGGTCTTCGGGCGAGATACTTGGTCGGCAGCTGCCATTTCTCCGTGGCGTATGGCAGATTCTTTTCAGCTTGATACTTCTTCACGTTCAAGCCGATAGCAAGCCCGACGATCAATATCACGATAGCCACAACAACGCCGACAAGAACTCTTGTTTTGTTGCAAACGAAGCATTTGTCAGCCAGAACCATGATTTAACGAAAATCCACGAAAAAAAATGAAAGAAAGTTCCGTGCCTTGACAAATCTCACAGAAACTTCCCAATCTTCTACAGGTGCGTCATTAGCGAAAATATGCAACCTCGTTCCCAGGGGCTTATATGCGCACCATTCTGTGACAAAACTTTTCCAGTCAGGGTAGGGTCAACTAACATTTTTTCCTTTCTTCTTCTTTTTCTGCGATCTCCATTGTAGCGAAAGAAAATGGCATCCCAAACACATACGGGTGATAAATATAGACCTTTGGGCCCAATAGACCAATTTTCTGCCAAAAACAATAGACCTCAGTTCAAGGCCCGGTGAAAACTACAGACTTTGTGGGGTTTAATCCCCAGAGCCCCGTGGTGAGGTCTAGTATTTTAAGCTGAATTTTAATATATCGAAATTGGGCTATTACCTTTTATCTTCTTCTTCCACTGAAGAGATTAAAAGATACATTATTCTTTCCAGAAAATTTCTCTAGCTTATTTCCGAATTAGCTTGCGCCTCTTTATGTATATATCACTATTCAAATGCGCTTTACAATAACATGTAGAAATCCTAAAAAAATACATTTCTTTATAAAAATTGGCAAGTTGGGGGTCCCATGTTTTTATAAGTTTGCAACGAAATCTAATGAAAGGTCTCGTTTTTACTAAATTCTGCACGATAAATTAAGCGGTGAGGTTTATTTTTTGTTTGAACTAAAAAATCGGAAAAGCGTGACATATTGATATATTGTCACACAATAAACTGTCACACATGACTGTAACTGCAGCTTGAACAAAACACACTTCATTCAGTCTTAAAAAAAGATGTATTTAATTACCAATTACTATGTAAAATACAACTCTTGACTATGCCAACAAAACGCATTACCTTTACTTCTAAATATAAACTTATCGAAGGTACATAAATCCGATAAATCTCACGGTGCAAATACAACGACGACAAACCGGCCGAAATCAGATTAAAAAGAACGTTAAATTCTAAATGTTGAGTGTTTATTAGAGCATTGCGGCGCACGGTCTTCAGTGGTAAATATATATTCTTTGTAAACTTTTGTGCACCATGCAGCCCCCTTAATCGAACTTGTTTTCGTACAGTATTATGGATGCTTTGGACATCTTTTCCTGCAGTTCCAACTGTAGATCTTCCTGTAGCACTCTTCTCCCATGCTGTGTCAAACTCCTGTCTTGAAAAATGCGGATAACAAAATCGCCATCGATAACTTCGCACGCTCGATTAAATTGATGCAAAATATGAGCCCTGTACAGAATTGGATCACTAGTGTAAACGGTCACATACCAGTGCATACAATTTTCTGCTTTCGACAATGCCCCGAAGCTGACTGATTTTGGAAAAGCACCATCGCTACATTTCTCGACAGCAAAGTACAAATCCTCTTCTTGCTGGAAGTACTCGATGTTTGTTCGTGAAGGCTCGATAGGGAAAAAATCCAAGATGATCACGTTGTCTGGGAACAATTGCTGTGCCACAGGACTAGAGAAAATAACATCGCATAGATATTCTTTGGTGCAAGCTTCAATCTGGATGGAGTCATCAGATGTGGAAAAGTGATGCAATTGCAGAGCGGTCTTCTTTATGGTGCGAGAACTCAAAATGTCCAACTCCGCAAGTTTCGTCACGGTAGGATAATTCTCTAAACTCGTGAATCGCTCTCGACATACGCTCGGATAATGTCTTCGCACGAACTCGTTGGTCGCTTGAGATAGCTGGCTAAAAACACCTTGTCCGCGAAACTCCGCCAAAGTCCGTCCTGCTCGGCGAATTGATGTCCTTTCATCATCGACAACGGAACTTACAACCAAACCCACGAGCTTGTCACCAGAATGAGCAAGCATAACAGCGACCTTTTCCATCTTCATCCACGTATGGTATGTCCATGGAAGATAGTCGTGTCCACTGTAGATCCCTTCTGACAATTTCAGGATTTCGTCGAAGTCTGTCGGTCTGGCGAGGCGAAAAGTCAGCTCTTGGTTCATAGTCGACTATATTCTCACACCCTTCGCAAACTGCCGTGTATGCAGTTTATTTACAGGGTACTTAAACGCTCTGCACTCCTGAAAGCTTAGCGAAACTTAGCATTTGCTTTGAATATTACATGACACGCATGACATGCTTTTGAATGGTAATCATCGACTAAACAAGCTTCAAAATAGGATATACTGTCACACAATTACATGTAACTGTCACGCAATATGACTGGATCTGAAAACTTGAACATCAACAACGATAATTTTTTAATTTATTTCCATCACAATATATTTATGCATGAAATTTTATTATTCTACTGAACTTGAAAATAACCGTTGAACGGTCGAAACGTCATTCGCTTATAGCCTTTTATCACAAAATCAATTGCAAATAACTCATTGATTCGAAAATATTATAACATTGGAAAATAAAAGCAACAGATCGACATACACTAGGAACAGAGCCGTTTAAAAAGACTATATTTGTCGGTAATTTCAGGAATAGTTTTAAACGTAACCTATCTTCTATAAACTGGCATGAGACAAGAAAGTGTATTTCATTGTCAGCCTCATTTGAATCACAGAAAGAGTAGATTCTGAAATTTATAGGAGTCTTCGGTATTGTTTGTCTACCTGTTTCAATACCACACACTCTTTTTCGAAAAAATATGTTTTATTAAGAATATCGAGGCTGAAATTTGCGAAATGTTAAAAAAAAATTAAGAATAAACCCAAGGTTGAGATTTTAAAAAGAATATAATTTTGTGTGTTAAAAATTTATGAAGACAATAAACAACTAAACCGTGTGAAACTCTTGCTTTTTCAAAACGGCAAAACAGGCCAAAAAGCAACAACTGAAACAGCCGTATGTTCGAGTATGTGCGTCATATCATGCTTTGATGTACTTCAACACCATCCAGACGCCAAGTACATTCGAAAACAGAAATTTCATCCGCTATAATCTATTTACAAGAATATCTTCAGCCTAAGATCGGCAGAAGAATTAGAACATTCAGCCTCGGCCGGAGAAACAATACCCTGGTCCCAGAGGTTTTTCTTGATTTTTTTCTCTCTCATGCGGAGAAAAAAAGAAAGAAAAAACCTCTGGGACCAAGGTAGAAAAACAATATTCTTATAAAAAAGAGTGTATCTTGAACTTGGATTTTCCAAGTTAAAAAGGGAAGGTACAGAGTAGAAGTTCTCAATTTACTTCACACAAGTAAACAAACCAAAAGACACACCAACCAACCAAAACGTTGGAAACGCCATTCCAAGGCCACGATTTATTTTTGTTTTTACAGTTTGAGTATTATTTACAAGGATGACTTGTGAATTACACCAATGAAAATATTACAATGGGAATGAAACACGCAAAGAAGCTCATCCGAAACGACAGAAGGGTGCAAATTATTTGAAATGTAGATTTTAAAACTAATTGGTAACACCCAAAAAAACTTGCTCGAAAACTGAGAACAGATAGAACGCTTTTAACTTTAAGTTACAACAGAGTGACCTAACCTATTAGACTGGATAACGCGCTGTATAAAACACCATAATATATTACAAAACCGAGTAGTCTTGATGCGGCGTTGAAATTTGCGAAACCCTATATTCGTTTCAAGCTATTTCACAAAAGCGTAAACATTGTTAAATCTTCTAGAATGCACTCAATTTTGTTAAAGTGAGCTTAAACTGCTTAAACGTACAATCATATCAACAGGGTTTTGCATTCAAATGTTCGTTTTGATGAGCAGTGTACGGTTCAAATAAATGTTACACTGATGAAACTGTGCTTAATGGCATACAGGACTCGCTGATCAGAGAAAACGTTATGCAACCATTGGATTTCCAAAGCCGACCCTTTGTTGCGTCTGGTGAATCTCTGACAGCAGATTTTCGTCTTGTAAATTCAACTGTGAAATAAAATAATAGAGGTGTCATTACAATTACATTACATTGTTTATTATAGCTATTTGTATCAGCTCCGAAAGAAAGCCATTCCCAATAAAAGATGACAGAAAAAGTGCAAAAAATAAAAATTTCACCTACAAGTTGAAACACTCAGTTACAGTAACGTGTGTTTACTTTTCCAGTGGTAAAAATCACGCGGAATGTTGGGTAACACTCGCAGGTAGATGATGATTTTTTTCTCCTTAAAGGACCCTAGTCAGCCTCCGCCATTTTCGATTTCATCGAAATTATTAATATTGCATGCAGGTGAAGCGAAATCTTATTGCTTTACTGTAAGTAGTATTCCTGAGAGTATGTTTAACTATCTTTAGCAGTTTCACAGTGATATCCTTCGTTTCGACATGCTCAGAATAAAATAGAATAGCCGCCAAATGGTTCGGCAAAGAAAATGGCACCTCCTTCTCACTTAATACAACTGAATTACTCTTTGGGAAATTACCAAATGAATCTGGCCCTGATTTGCCACCTTTGATGTTAAAAAAGTTGAATTATGTCTTTCTATTCGCTAAATACTATATATATACTAACAAGCTTAGTTCAAAAGAACTAAGTTTGAAAGAATTTATCAAAAAACTGGAAATAAAATATTGTATTGAAGGATTTTAAGTCAATAGGAAACTAAGCCTCAAATATGCCCAGATGAGTCAAAGTAAGTTATACGACATCATTACTAATAACCAGGATAATTCAAATTGATTAGACGCCACCAGGTTGTTGTCTTTTTTTTTTTCTTTAGGTGAAGTGCTTATGTATTTGTAATTTCTTCTCTTTTTTTTTTCTCCTCTTTCTTTCTTTCCTTTTTTTTTTATCAAACCCCTCAATTTAGTGTGAAAAAACTACATTAAGTACAGATGTGTAAAGGTGTAAAAAACTTTAATACAGTTAAATTAAGGTGGTTAAATGTAATTTAATGTCAAGTAGTGTATGGTAGTGTAATGTAGTTATATGTAGATAAATGTAGTATAATATAATGTAGCGGGTTATTGTAATGTAGTCCTGTGTTATTGAAATAAAGAGTGTTTCAAAAAAAAAAACAAAAAAAAAAAAAAATAGCCGCCAAACTTGCGCATGTAAACAAAAACAAGGGTGTGGCTGACTAGGACACTTTAAGAGAAGGAACAGCAAGGTTCAACGACGATTTATTCGAAGAAATTTAAATAGTAGTTAAGACACGCCTTCGGCTCGTAATTTACAAAGTTCTCACGTGCTCCAACTTTTCGAAAGACACTAAACATTTTGAAAAATGATTAAAGGTTTTTCAAAACCGTTGCGCACCTTAAGAGCGTATTTGTAGGACTGTTCCGCCTCCAACTGACGACCTGTCTGTAACAAGAGACATGAAATAACGTAAGTCATAAATTGCAACCTTTTGTTTTGCAGTAGCTTCGTCTGTGTTAGAAGGCTAGTAAATACTGACAAGTCCGCACTAATTTCGATCATTTTAGCTCATTTATTTGCATACTAAGCTGGGTTTGCAAATACCAATATCTTAAGAGGAAACAAATCCTCAAATCGCGATTGATGTAATGATGACTTAACATTTTTGGTCTTCCAACAGAGGTCAGTTTACAAGTGAATATATCATATATTTGCCAACAGCGGAGAAAAATATGAAGACACGAAGGATCATCGCAGTTATACACACAACTTAAGCAGCTGTGAAATTAATACCTGAAAACAAATTCAGGCTTGAACGGAAAGCTTCATACCTTTTTCTATCAAAATGATTCTTTGCACGCGAAATTCACAACCGAGCAATTACCAGTCAGCAATACAAAATATTTCTGTAGATTAAACCGGGTGCAATCTCACTCGACCTCAGTCTCGTGTAAGTGGTGTAAATGCACGGAGAGTAAAGGCCTGGCTAAACTAGGAAACATTGTTGCTGAAACATTGTTGTGGAGGCAAATGTTTCCCAGTTTAGCCGCGCGGGAAACATATGTTGCGGCAACAAATTTTGCTGCTCGGAAACAAAAAATGTTTTTGCCTGAAGTCAAAAACATTTTTGTTTCCCGGACACAAATTTTGCGTCCGAAACAAATGTTTCCCAGTTTAGCCCCGACGAAAACAATGTTGACTAGTTTCCAGTGCCGCTCGCTCATTAAACGATAGTGTTTCCTAGCAACGGCAAGAGTACTGACAATAAAATTGGCCGACTGCGAAGAAATTGGAGCGGGTCAAGCTCAAAAAAAAAAGGGAAAGGAATTGGAAAGATGAAGAAATCGAAATGCTGATTACGCTGTATGAGGAACGGTGACGAAAGGAGTTGACGTCCATACGCATTAATGTTTAAACGATGGCAGGTCTTCAGCCGCCAATTCTGTTATGATACTCGAAAAAGACCCTCTTTTCGCTCGTCTTCGCAGCCAGTGTCTATCTGGGCCTTTTTTTCGGGTATCCTCACCTTCCTCGTCCAAACAAGCTACTATGATACATAAAGCAGCTATTTTTTGGCTGCTTTGAGCACGACGCTTTCTTAAGAGGTGGAACGCCATGTTTACAATTATACATGCATTGTGTGTAGCCCTGGGGACGAGAAAATGTAAATCCTTCCCCAGACTTCTTCGGTAGTCAGTTTATCATTGCACGCATGCGTAGCTCATTTGTTTTCGCATACAATGTTTCCTCGTTTTGCCACTGTGGCAGCAAAACATTCTGTTTGTTTCCCGCTAATTTAGCCACCCAGGGAGACATAACAAGCAACAATGTTTCCGCAACAATGTTTCCTAGTTTAGCCAGGCCTTAAGGGTCGATTGCGTTCTCAAGCAGACAAAAATTTCAATCGATAGGCTAAAACATGTGAACCTAAGCCTTACCTGTAAACAAACGAGCGACAAATATGACCACACCTCCGCGTCCTTATTGTTTAATATGTTCGCCTCAGATAAAGCGTCCTCAGCCTCAGCTAAGTCTCCAAGCTATAAAAAATACAAGAAATCTAAATTCTCCTTGAAAATCGGTACAAAATGAAGTATACATGCTATGAGAGTCAAGGAACAAATCTTGAAGTGAGTTGTCTCGAGGATCAAATTCTCCTAACATGTGTCATAAGAAATATATGAAGATAAATTAGGAGAACTTGTATCTTGACACGGCGCTTGACTTACCCTGTAACAAGCAATTCCCGCTCCAAGCCAAGAGACACACGACGGCGAACGAATGCAGGCCTTGAGGAAGGTGGTCTTCGCTTTATCAAACTGAATGAGAGAAAAATAACAGTGGTTGAATAGTAAAAGAAAGATATCAATGTCTAACTAGCAGACCCTGTTACGCCAACACGTTAAGTGGGAAACAGTTGGCAAAGCACACAATGCTCAAAAATCAATTAGAAATTAAAGTTAGTCTATGTAAATATTTCAACTATGAGCATAAAGCTGTGGCATACTTTGTCAGCCAGAACAAAAAATCTAGAAAAAAACAGCGTTTCTGGTAAATCGGGGCAAGCATGCGATTGCCTCAGTTCTGATTCATATATAGTATGAATATTATTACGACTACTACATTATTAAGAATAAATTAACATAACCTCACCTCTCCCATTTCGAGATAGATCGATGCCAGTCTCAGATAGATAGCATGCATATCTGCGGCTTCTGACGTATAGGCCAGCGTTCTTTCGTAGCAGTCCCGGGCTTCCTCGGTTCGACTCGTCAAGTAATAAAGGTGTCCCATCAAGCCCCACGCATCTGGGTTCTGTTATAAAATAAAAGGAAAATCATTTTATGATGTTTTGCTTTGCAGTAAACGTTCAAATCTTTAGCGGCTATGATGGTGGGATAAACAGCTAGCGTTTTTTTCATTTCGTAAAATTTCAATCGAGCTTCCGATTGACGAGTTTCCGATTCCCGACGATGTCCCGAATCGACGACTTCTGATGAAGTGTTTCCGAAGGTATTCAGGTTCTTCCTTGCGAATAAACTGCTAGCTTATCCGAGTTGTCCAGACTTTCCACTTAAGCAAAAAAAATCACCGCGTTAATGCACAGAGCAAAAAAAAAAAAACCAAACAAAAAAAGCAAGCTTAAGGCGGGGGTAAACATTAATAGGCGTGAAATTTGAAGTGATATCAAAAAGGAAATTGCTAGGATTAAGATGGGTTGGAAACACTACCAGACAGTTGACCCCCGCAAAAGAGAGCCCCAGGTTGCTGGGGGACTGTTTGGTATCCGTCTACTAATTCTTCACTTCAAATTTCAATTTTCCAAATCCATCAAATCTTCAACATTTCATATTTTCCTCAATTTAACCTATCCTTTGAGAAAAATATATCTTTCCCAAAATGCCCAAAAATCACCCAAAAATTTACACAAAACTGCCAAACAGTGGTTAACGAGATAAGCAGAGAGATTTAGTGTCGCTTGAAACGTGACCGAGATATTGGCAGAAAGGCCGTGTTAAGCGACCTCAAAACAGCTTTCACGTTTACCCCCGCCTTAACACGACCCGAATAACTTTACCTGATGCTTTAGCACGATGGCTTGTTTAAGATTCTCCTCAGCTTCAATGAAAGACTTCTGCTGAATCTTCAACCTTCCGAGGAGCACGTAGTAATCGGCGTCAGGCTCCCCATTGGTTGCCACCAGCTCGTGCGCCAAAGCCGCGTCAGTTAACTGGAACCCAGTAACAAAAATATAAATCTCAGTTGATACAATCGCAAGGGTCAGGGATCAAAAGTGCTATGAACGCAAATTTATTTTAATCCTTGTTTACTTGCTAGTTTTATTTTTGGAGGGGGTTAAGTCTTCTTCGTCACAAAAGGAAATAGCTCAATAACAAATTAAACCCCAAAGAGTTAAGCGCTTATTAAAGCGCGGGTAAAAGCGAGCTATTTTAAACATTCAATCCTAAAAATCTCTAAGATAAAATAACCTAGAAACCACTTCACCTGCAGGGCATTAACTTCCAGAAGGAAATTTGCCGCCTGCAAGAAAATACTAGCATTTGGTTTGACCTCCGCTGGCTTCTCCTCCGCGGGTACCGCGGGTTCAGAATCCTGAGGGGGTGGCGATTGACGGTGGGAACCCCCGGGGCTCGGAGCACGCGAGCTCTGTTTGGAAGCCACGTGTGTGGAGGACTGCGCCACAGGTTTCGTTATAGGCTTCCCCACAGGCGTTGCCGAGATTATCACGACTGACGGGGGTGGGCCTGAAGGGTCAGCGGACGTTTCGCCAGTTCCCGACGCAGGCTCCTCGCGTGCTACATCGTCAACTGAAAACGTTAAACAGAGGAAACGATAATTGATCGTTGGCCTTCCGTTTTCTTTGTCGATTGATTCTGCAAAGGGATTTTTCAACAGACTGAATACAAGCAGAGGGTTATGCGGCGAAATTATGGTTTTACAGTGGAACCCAGCAATACAGCCATGCCGTTATTGCGGCCACTTTAAAGCTCGATAAGTCATTTTCTTAATAGGCCATTTCCGAGTTCCCTTGTGCCTCTGTTTCAAAACGAGTCTAAGTGCGAAACCTTTCTCATGAAAATGAGTTTGATTTGCAT
>OZ026607.1:5988278-6010778 GCA_964020085.1 Micromussa lordhowensis
ATTTCCACAGGCCAGAAACGATTCTGTGCGATCTTATTCTGC
Organism: Micromussa lordhowensis; assembly: GCA_964020085.1. Lineage (NCBI taxonomy): Eukaryota > Metazoa > Cnidaria > Anthozoa > Scleractinia > Lobophylliidae > Micromussa > Micromussa lordhowensis. Next base: position 5,988,321 of record OZ026607.1, read on the forward strand.
AAACTGGAAAAAGAACCAATATTAAGGCTACAGTTATGCTCTGGGTTAGGGCGTTGGGATAATTTCGAGCGAACAAGCGAACGAGCGAACGAGCGAAATAGCGGGTTTGACGCCAAACAAAACGGGACTTCCAAAATTAGAAAATCAGTGAGCGAAAGAACTTTCCTCTCACTCCCTAAGAATTTTATAAAGGTTGAAATAGTGAAGTACCATCGTTAGATGAGGTTCTCCCGTATTTTAATAAGAATTGTAGCATGTGTACACAGTGAGAAGTTGAAAGAATTTCACCTTTCGGCAGCCACTGCACTAATAAAACACCGTCTTTCTGCATTCCATGTCACATGGTTCTTCTCGTTCATAGCTTCCTGACGAAACGCGACATCCTCTTTGTCTCTAAGATCGCCATCTTCATCATCAAACGGTGTACCTTCAATGGTACTGAAACAGAAAAGGGTCGATTTTTATAATTGCTCTTTATTTTACTGATGTGAACAAGAACAGTGAAATATCATTCACAGTTGCTACAGTACTTAACAATTATTCTACGAACGCGCGGTGGATAAGCCAGAGATGCGTGGCGTTGAGTTGGCTATAATCATCTCATGTCCAACAAGTGCGAGTGGAATAATTGTTTTATTAAAAACATCTTAATAAAATATAGAAACTAAACTAAATGAAGATAAAAACGTCCCAGAAAATCACGTTTACGCTTACATATTTGTACAGCATAGAATAGTAAGCACTTAAAGTGCCTATATCACCAAAATTTTTATTTTCCCATCTGATTCTATGTTTCATGCCATGAACTTCTGCGAAAAAAAATTTCGATTTGGATAAAAAGCGATCTTTTAATGAAGTTTTAAAAACCTGAAAATCCTATTTTCTTGCGGTCGACCCGTGCCGCTGATCACAGCATCGACATGCTCAGAATTGTGACGTAGATTCAGGAACGTGTGAGTTCAGGCTTGACTTATCCCACTTGTTTTACCTCTGTAAATTTAGCTTCGTAGTCCATGCAAAATGCTCCTTTCCAGCATTTTGTATGAGCTACTAACTTACATTTACAGAGGTAAAACAAGCGAGATGAGTCAAGCCTGAAGTCACGTGTTCCTTAATCTACGTCACAACTCATTCAAAACGAAGGGAAGACTGGTGCGAATGGTGGACCAAAATGGCGGCAAATTTGAACGATTTTAAAACTTCTAAAAAAGATTGCACTTTATCCAAATCGAATTTTTCTTTCGCAGAAGTTCATAGGGTGATATATAGAATCAGATAAGAAAATAAAAAATTTGACGATATGGGCACTTTAATGACTGACCCCAAGGGAAACAGTGAGTTTTGTTTCCCAGAGACCCTCAATGTTCACCGAGGGGCCCAGTCATTAAGCGTTTTGTTATACCTCTTGACTCAAAAATAGAAAAACAACTGCGAAAAGATGATTTGCTTGACGCCTACGGTGGTTGTGCCCGCAGAACGAGCGGCAGTCGAAATTGAGCTGTCCCACCGAAACGACACGATAATAGTCTTTTTCTTCACAGTTAACAGAAAATCAAGGCAACACTAAAGTTGCTTTGGCTTCTTCTAATGCTTAACTCGAGAATTATGTGTTTGATTTGACGAGGAACAGCATATTTTGTTGTAAACGACACAACTATTTTCTTATCTGAAACTGAATCTGGGACAGGGCGAAACATTTGAAACAAAAAGATAAAAATAGCTGTCGCGGTTCGCGTTCTCCAGACAACGCAGAATTTGGTCATTTCACGTTGTTGTTTTGCAGAGGACGGCTAAGGAATGTACCAAGAATTATAACACAATTGCACAGCCATTGTCCTGCTCATTAAACCTTTTGTAAGTTTAGCGACGTTGCCGTCGTGGTTTTCTTAAACCGCTCTGTACAAACTCGCTGGTTTAGCTACTGACAGCCTTCCATCTACGTTTATGCGTTTGACTAGAGGCTGCACGTAAATTCAATACTTACCTGTCAGAGATGTACAGGCAGGAACCAGATGCACTGGGAGCAGCACACCATTTTCGTTGATTCATAGTTTCCTGGTGAGTTTAAGCAAACGTTGATTAAGCCAGGTTGTAATTTGTAAATGTTAAAATGCTCAGTGTTGGAAATTACGCCCTGTCCACAATACGACGGAGAGATTTGAAAACGGAGCTTTATTTCTCCGGTTAGGCCTAACGTCCACACCAACTCCGTCACGAAAACGGAGCTTTTCGAAAACGCTCTTCAAACCGGAGGAATCTGAAAACGCCGGCTTTGCGGTTTAGTAGCGACCGGCAGAAAACAATTTGAAAACTTATTAGCTTTTCGAAACAGATAAGGTCACAATAATCATGTGATTTCCCTGCTCGAGTTTTACTGAAACACAAATCCAAAATGACCGGCATCGTGTGGAAGGAAAACATTTGTTCCGTTTTCTGAGTTATTTAATTAACTTCCGTTTTCAAATTCCTCCGGAGCAGTATGGACGCGGCCTTAGTGGCAGGCATAAACAAAGATCTTGGATGTACTGTAACATGTTCAAAGTAACATGTTTCCGTAATGCGAACTAGTAGAATCAAATTCTTCACCGATGAGCCGCCAATAATAAGAACAAAAAATCGTATTAATGACGTGAGGGAACGTTTCAACCGAGAAGGAAGCACTCGGATTCTTGTGCCAAACACCTTTCCACTTGATTTTTGCTACGCTTCATTTTTCGCTCGTGCCATTGGAAAAAATGAAGAAAAAGAGTCTTAACTTACTACATGTATCATTTACTTTATTTATGTTACGGTACTTTAAGCTAGTAAACCAATTACTCACCTTTTCACCTGGAGCACGAAGAATCCCATTAGACAACACTATTGTATTCTCCTTCTGTAAAAGTGTGTTTTTTAGAAAAAGAAACTCAATTGAAATTTAAATAATTAATAAGTCATTTTATAAGTCAATCACTAATTAGCAAAAGTCAAGAATCTTTGTGATGAAGCAAGGGTGTCCGTCTTTTCCATGACTCGCCTTGCACGTTTCTTTTTTTCAACAGTTTTCGCTGCGCAGGAATTCTTTTGGAAATTGCCCCAAACCTTACACTACCCACCCCTCAAAAAAATAATGATCCGTCTCTAAACCTATCCTACTCTTCGTAAGTGTCTTTATTCGTAATACTTGTTAATTTTCACCATTCTTAATCATCTATGTTCGTTAACTGCAGTGAATTTTGTCTCTTTGTCTAACTTTATAAATTACATGACTTGCATCATTGTGAGAATTTCAACGTTGCTGTCAAGGCTTGATCTTACCTCACCAGAGACTGGTACCGGAAGGCTAGTAGTGTAATTGAACTGCTGAGCCATTTGAATCTGCCATGAGTCTGGTACAGAGAATGCGCTATCCACATGGACACTTAACAGATTGCTGCCAATCAACACACAAATTAAAACACTTCAAATGAGTTTATCTGGTGTCAACGCAGACTTAAAATACAATTCAAGTGGTAATTGAGCAACAAGATGGCTATAGCTGTAGTGTACCAGTAAAATTATATTGTCAGGAAACCACATAAATTTATTAAAAATAAATCTATTGGTAAGTGACTTTTTACGAACCTGTTATTCAGCTGTGTTTCTGTCAGAAGAGGTTTTACTACAGACACCTGCACCTCAATTTCAGGCTAAAATTATAAAAGAAAACCTTAACATTAAAAAACGTTCTGAAAAGTTTGTATGTAACTACAACTAATATTTCGTCAATCAAATTTGAAAATATCCCTTTACTGATTAGCTTGCAATGTTACATTTTTATACCTGAAAGCTAGACCACTTCCAGGTTAAAATTAAAGCTGCAGCTAAGGTAGCTTCTGCCCAAATATTACTATAGCTCCGCAACAAAATTCCTTCATATTTTTTGCCGTGTACATGTATCTACCCTTTTTTTGCGATTACACTTGGGAGAAACTGAGGAAGCCAGAGAAGGTAGACTACAGTGTTTTCATTATGTACATGTAACTACAGTGGGGCGCTAACCCAGTTATAAATCCTCCTGGTAGTAAAATAAATAAATTAATCACTTTATTTTTGTGTCAAAGTGTTATGCACTACTGTACTTATCAAGGACACTGAAAGAAGCAAGCAAATATTGTAAATTGAACAGAAACTTGTACAAAGAAAGTATCAATGAGGAGATAATAAGAAAGACAAGTTCCACCATATCTTGTACATCATCAATCAAGGTGGTGTCCACATATACTGTAAGGCCACACTGTTAGTCTGTACCTTGTACACTTACCAGAATAGGCTCTGTGGTTGCTGTTTCAGCTGGCACAATGACTGGATGCACACACTGCATAACACTGAACTTGGTTTCCCCTTCAAAAAAAAATGAAAAGACACGCAAATAATGTCAGGCTTATTAACCTCGAACGTTCGGTCTTTACGGGAAAATCTCAAACCTAGGCCTTGCCATATTGAGCTCGCTATCGCTCGGCCAATACGGTAAGGTCTCGGTCTGAGATTTTCCCGTAAAGACCTCACTCTCGGTTAATAAGTTGTTATTAAAACTGCAGCTAATGTACTGGGGAGTAAAGGAAAGGGCAAAATAAAATGGTTAAAATAGTGAAGGACATGTACAGCGTACGCACCTTCATGTAAGAGAACATTTGGAGCAAACCAAAGGAGACATGTGGATAACTCCAGTGAAAAAACACAAGATCTTTACAGACCTTTTGAAGATCTGTATTAGGGTCGTTTGTGGATCTTGATAAGAATCTTCCATTTCTTCTGCGAAGATCTTTTAGGATCTTGCAAGGATCTTTCAAGTCCCTGAAAGGACCCCTGCAAGGAATCTTAAGGATCTGCAAGTGCCATTCAGGTCCTGGCAAAGGATCCTTCAGGTTCCTGCAAAGATCCTTCAGGGGTGAGTGGTAGAGTGTGAGATGGAAGAGAAGAGTTCTAGTGAGTTGTGTGCAAGTTACGCAAATTGGCAAAAATTAATGAAAGTTGCCAGTGACATTCTTTAGTAGCAGCCTTAAGTGCAGTCATGCACAATAAGGGTTGATTACAAATGTCTGCCAAAAATAAGAACAAAAATAAACTTCACAATAACACTGCATTTCCCTTGTTGGTACATATCCCTGCAACAAAAGCTATTTAATTACATTACTTTACTCATTGCTCACCACGAAGGAGAGGCAGTAAATCAATACAGGATTGACCCAAAACATTTATTTTCTCTTCTTTTCCTTTCTTGTCCTTTGGTAAGACCTCCACAACAGTGACTGCAAGTGAGAAAAACATCAACAATACTATGATTGGTAAATTATTATAGTTATTGTTATATTTATCAATTTAACTAAAAAAATGCTACCAATGAGAAAAGGCTTACAAAGTGGCTATGTAATTCCACATAAGCACAACCAAAAATTGTAGGTATCTAATTACTGTCTCTAAATTCAGCCAAGTGACCAAATTGATATCACAACCATATCACGTCAGTGACTTGATTTTGCAGGATATCAGGGCAGTAGAAAACTTTACAAATCTGGGTTCTGTACATTAAAATAGGCAGGATTTCCAGCGGGCAGACAAGGCTTCTGATTGGCTAATTACAAATGTAGGTATGATTATTCCCAAATTATACAAGCACTAACCTATTACAGGTTTATATGATATAGAATCCAAGGAAGAAGCATCTTCAAAAGTACAATCAAATGACGCATTGAAATGGTACTCTGTGCTGTGGGTTTCTGTGTTGGCTTCAACTTTGGGTGATTCTCCAAGCAGGCTAGCTCCAAACTCAAGTCTTACCATGGAGTTTAGAGAATCACCTTTTGAGCCTTTCTGTGAAATTAAAATGATAATAATAGTAAGAAATGTGATGAGAAATTTAATTTTTCAACCCTTAGTGCATACAAAGCCTGTAAAGAAAACCAATTTTTTGTGCTTCCCTTTTGGGCCTGCTGTAACTATTAGATAATGTGCTTGTACAAAATTCATTCCCACTAGCTCTCCCCAAAAAAATTCTTACTGTCACCATCAATAAATTAAACTACGCAATCAACTGTCTAATACAATACTTTCACCTCTCACAGAACTTCTGTAATTTGAATTTCCTCAAAGTTTTTTTTTTCTCAAAAAGCTAATCACACAAGCAAAGGACAGAATCCACTAGTCCTGGATATTCGGACATTACTTTCTTTGTACACTGAAACATCATATGGGTTATTGACCAAGTTCTTTTTTGTGTGTTTTTATGGACCAAGGCAGAGTCGAGTTCCATAAACTCGCAAAAAAGGACAATATCCAGCCATCTTGACCGAACAAGCTTGGTTAATAAAGGGTTTATTATATGACTTCCATAGAAATCATTAATCTTGCGGGACACAGTGGGTAGTTCTGGGCAGGCAAGATATAAGTGCCATATTGCCTGCTCAGGTTGCTAATCGCAGTGCAAAATGTGGATCATCTTGCCCGCTCACGGAGATAGCCATATGGTAATTACTTGGAATATTTTGACCAAATCCCCTGGTCTTATGCTTTCACAGGGCTTGACATTGCGACCAATACGGTCGCATTTGCGACTTAACTTTACTTATTTGTGAATAGCAAAAAGAGAGTAGTCGCAAATTTGCAACTGGGTTTCAAAGGAAAAATAACATCATTGCTTGCGTATGAAAGACAATTTAGTCAAGTAGATATAATAAAACAAACCCACGATTCTTTGATTGCCAACTGGATCGCTATGTTTGATTATTCTAAGGCACACTGGAGCAAACCTCTCTCAAAAACTTCAAAATGGCTACCCCTGTTCAAAATCGCCCTGTAATGCATTGCAAACCCTTGAGCATTGAGTACATCATGTATGTCTATGGATTGTGTCTCTTCAATATAATTTTGCGACCAAAAATTTGCATTTAGCGACTATTTTTTACCATTTAGTCCCCAAATGGCGACTTAATGATTTTGTTAATTTCGAGCTCTGTTTCATCAGACTGGTAGTATTGTAGTTAGTTGTAAAAGTCACCCAACTGCTAGTGAATATGTAGCAATGTTGAGTTAATCATGTTTGCTTGTATACTCATATGCATGATTGGGAAAATCCTGATTATGGATCAGGTGGAATTTGGGGTTGCAGGTGGGGAAGGGAATAAACCAGCATTCACTCTCTTTCTTACTCACTCTCCCCTATCTTTTAACAAAGAGCTAGCACACTGTACACATACACTTTATAGTTAAAAGACAAGTGATATTGCTACTTCAACAACACAAATAGCTATTACTAAAATAAATCAATAATTATATGATTGTACAATTCTTGTGGATGTCACAATACTGGCATCACTACTGCGACATTCCACAACCAGGCTGTCCCAAGTTCCACATTGCAGTACAATTGATGTTACAAATTATTGAACAGTAATTACTAGTAATGATATAATACAGTTGTGACCCAAGCTGATTCGTGGTTGAATTGATTATCGATAATTTGCATACAACATAAGTTAATTTGATCGACATTAAAAGACAAATTATGTATCGGTACGTAAGCTTATATTCTGTAAATATCTTTGGAAACAACGAAAATGGTTTTATTAAACTGAAAACGACAAGCATGTGCTTATAAATTGCAATGCAAGCTCACATGCAACCTCGGTCGAGGCACAAGGCACTGGAGTAAGCTTATAAATGAAATGAAATAAAATGATCTACATGTAGTCGTTTTTGCAATTTCGCTTACCAGATTTCTACACCGCACCACCGTTACTGTCACTGGTTCTGGTGCTCTGATGCTCGCTGTTTCTTCTTCATTAGCCATGTCGGATTTTTATTCACTTTCAAGAGGGTCTTAGCGGGATAAAGCACTGTTTTAAACTCCCTTTGCGCCGGAAAGTGGACTAACAGCCGCCATATTGTCTCTCGTTTTTGGTTTTCTTTGTTACTATGACAACTGGCGCCTTGAGTGTACACCGCTGGCAAAACATTGCACCTTCTCTGTCACGCAACAAATTCCAGAAATGGACTAAAATAAGGTAAAATAATCTTGATATTCCTGGAACAAGAATAGTATTTATAACATCTCTCTGACTTTTTATTGTTTTACCGATTCAGTTTATCGATTTTAATATATCTAAATATCCACTCAGTGTGCTGGCGTGACAATACCTTGAGTGTGTACTATAAAACTTTGGCCCTTCGAACTTCTGGCAGGTGTAGCGCGGAATATACTTTGTAGGTAAATTTCATAAGTGCATCGAGCCAAGCAACACCTGTTGTTGGAGCAAATTACTTGATGCACTTTACTAGCTTGAAAGTTAATTAAATACATGATGATGACGAATACCCAGGTATTAGTACATCGAGCAAGAAAGTGATGTATAACTGGTTCTACTTGTGATTTGACTGCTTAGTGTACGAAATGCTTTCACCTCAAATCTTCAGGGGCTTAAAGTGGAAGGGTAAACTACTTCAGACAATGTTTTTGCGATTGCTATCCCACTTTATTGTTATCCATAAACTAAAACACGGTGAAGCGGGGACTTGACCCAAGTCTGTTTGCGATCAAACAGCCGCGTGCAAAGTTCATGTACCTCGTGGAACTTTGTTTTTACAGTTTCAAAGTCTTCACAGGAACAATATGAAAATATGTGTTTGTTTATGTTCTTTGCTCTTTGTATTTAATTGCCCAGAGCAAAGTATACATGTATCAGTGACATCTAGCAAATTTGAATAAATCTTAGACTGAGTGAATATATGTATCTATGATTTATTCAAATAACGACACATTTTTAAACAATGTTCAACTCATAACTAGCTTAAGAGAAAAAAAATCCTTCTATAAGCACGACCCATGTGCAGCATATAGATCTACTAAAAACAACATTTCACTATTTTGTCGATACCGAGGTTTTCAATTACTCTAATAAGTCTTATTATATTGACCAATTCGTCGTCTCTAATTAAGAAATTCAACTCAAATACCTGTAAATGCGTGTACGATTATTAGATGATTCACTTCCGGTTAGGATTGTATATATCGTATACATATAGGATACATAGATTCTAATACAGCTTTCCACTGCGACTGGAATCACTGGACCTTGATAGTCTGGAGATTGAAGAGTAAAGTAAAAGTAAAACGACATCCAGCACAAGATGAAGAGCTTGGTGGCGCTGATGTTCTTTTCATTCCTTGTCGCTATAGACATGTCGGTCGGTTCGCTGTCTTCCTGCAACGTAAGAGTTACTCAAGACCTACAAAACTCTCCGAAGTTAAACTACACTGGAATCCAGATTTTTCGAACCTCCAAGGGAAACGAAACAAAACTGGTTTGAAAAATCGGGCTGTTGGAGAAATCAACTGATGATAGTGGCTAAAAGAAGTCGGGATTCTACTGTATTGATTTGCTTTACAGACAAAATCGAAATCTTTTATAATAGCGGAATTAATTGCGATCAGTGCAATTACTTTCTAGTGCTAAATAAGAATGCAGTATGGTCTATAAGCAGAGTCAGAAAGGCAAAACAACGTGATTTCTTTTATCTAAATATTTACCTCGCGCAGTAAATAGCGAAATGTCCATGGTTTTTAGATTGCTCTTAAAATTACTATACTGTAATTTATCAAAAGAAAACAAAGGATGTTCTCTTGAATTCACATATTTTTGTTTTTTATTTTCGTAATATCTAGATTGTGGACCTGCTGACGTTTGAGGAAAAACCTTGCACCACTATGAGAACAGGCATGGTGCGCTCCATCAACGGCCAAAAGCACTTAGAAGTTTGCTCGAAAAAACAATGGAAGCCATTTTATCCCCAGTGTAACCCCCTAAACAGTTGCTATAACAACCGTGTAGCTGGTTTGGTTGGCCATTGGCGCATGGACGAGCAAACTGATGAAAGCTGATGACTCGGGTTATGAGAACCATGGCTCGGCCAGTGGCCCGGTACCTAGGCTGTCCAAGTTCTCTCGTGGCCGCTACTTTGATTCCAGTGGTGTCATCTCAGTTCCTGACTCCTCCATCTTGAATTTTGGCCTTTCAAGCTTCACTGCCGTCGGATGGGCGAAGATTCTTGACGTCACATACCCGCTGACAACCTTTGCTGTCAGGAAAGGCTTTGGCTGTTATTTTGGTGCAGGCCGCCCTGGATGGGTTCCCGGTTGGGAAACAGGGCACGGTTACCAAGCAAATGGTCTTGACGTGTGCATACGGGACAAGGAAAACAGAAAGGTACGCAAAGGGATTGCGTTTGATCACGGTTATCAACCTGGGCAGCTGCTTGGACAGTGGGTTCACTACGCGATTGTTTTTGATCGCAAACAGCAGAAGAAAGTGTTCGTGTACATCAATGGCAAAAAACAGTCCAGCGAACTCGACATTTCAGCCGTCAAAGGCAGCGTTGATAACAACAAAGCTCTCGAGTTCGGCACTCTTTATGGCTGGAAAACCAAGGGCACCCTTGACGAATATCGAGTTTACAACCAGGCTCTGGACGAGTTTGAAGTTGCTGCGATCTACAAGAACCACCTCGTGTAAGAAGCACCGAAAATTCAACAAACCAAGGAAATGGCATTTAGAAACAATCCTGTAGTTTTTAGGTGAAGATGATAAAAACTAGACAGTTAAAAACAGATATTTTCAAACCTGGTGTATTAGTTCATAGATAACAATAAAGTCAATAGCAAAACATTGTCTGAAGTAGTTTACCCTTCCACCACTTTTTTAGCACTTCCTCTAAATGTTTGATCGCAGCATCCAAAACAAACATGGTGTCGTGCGTCGTGATTTTCTACTAGACAGTAAAATTCTGTACGCGCTCATTGGCTAAATTGCATTATCAATAAGCGGACAGACACATGAATTTGTAATTTATGCGATGTGTCAACGAGCGACAGCGGACAATTTGTTAATTTGTTATCATGTAAAACAAATTGACGTCAGTTTTTCATGCATCTGTCCTGTTATTGACCATGCATTTCGTCATAACATTATCAAAGTAGTTTGCGGATCCACTCGGCGATGTCAATTAGTTAAATGGACTTTCTCAACGACGGCATGAAAAAGAGCTAGTCCTACCAAATGTATCGCTTAATTAGCATTCTCTTATGGTCGTAGAAGAATATTGTTTTGGCGTTATAAACTTTTGCGTTCTCCACAGATGAACAACAAAACGCACTTGGATAGCAAAAATACAAGCTTACTTTGTTTGGAGAACGTTTATATCCAAGTCACTATTTTCCATGAACACCATCTTGATGTCGATCTCCTATATTTATTTTTACGCGGCGTATATAGATATTATGGGCTTAAAGATATGGTACGGCTGGGCTCTAGTACGGCGGCAAATAAATAGATCACTTCCAGTGACGTCATGACGCGCGTTCCAGTACGGCTTTCTCGCCGTAGCTCTTCTTTCTACTACGGGAAAGTACCTGTCGGTTTTACGTACTCTTCACTACGTCATGACAAGCCTGCTGTTTACTTCTCAGCAAGTTAAGGTGGCTCCGTCAAGGCCGGACTAAGGATATGGCCCAGGCCGCTACCTGCTTGTCAAGGGAGATTGCCCTTTAGTGACATCTTTGCTTAGCCAGACTTGAGTTTTTAGTGCTAACTAACGTTGATTTTGACTAGTGGCTTGCCACTTTCCTCAGTTGTTGAACATTGCTCGAGGATACTGTGCAGACAGGGGACTCTACTGGAGGGAAAAATGTTACATGGATGCGTGACAGGTCGTGAATCTCCAAGCCAAGGTGTGTGTGTGTGTGTGTGGGGGGGGGGGGAAGGGGAACGGGGTGGTCAAGATGTAAACTAATTTGGTTTAGCGACGAAATGTACTTCATGGGTCAATGTCATAAGAAGATCGACTCACATATTATCTGTTGCTGAACAAAATTTACTTTTTCCCTCGATGCACTTTGCTCAACCTCGTTCAATAATTGTTAATTATTTCAAGTGAACAGGTTTTGTGGCAGGTGCCGCAAGTCTTAATTCAATGACAGCGGTAAAATGTTGTCATGAAGAACCACACAAGGCTTCCTAGATAAGGCTTGGAACAGACCAAGGCTACCAGATATGAGAAAAGTACGAAAGGTGCTAAAAGATGATTGGGATGAAATAATTTATTTTTTCTTCAAATGTTCGGGAACTTTAAATAAAAGGTAAACTGCTCCAAACATTTTCCCCCGATGGATTACCCACTTTATTGTTATTTATCCAAAGACTAAAATACAAGGTTTAGATATGAAGTCAACACCCCAACCTCTTCTATTAAATCCCTCTGTTTTCTGGTTTTTACTGTTCAGCTTTGAAGCCGGGTCAAGCTGTCATTCTGTTTATCATCTGCACCTAAAAACTACAGGATTGTTTCTAAATGCCATTTCCTTGGTTTGTTGAATTTTCGGTGCTTCTTACACGAGGTGGTTCTTGTAGATCGCAGCAACTTCAAACTCATCCAGAGCCTGGTTGTAAACTCGATATTCGTCAAGGGTGCCCTTGGTTTTCCAGCCATAAAGAGTGCCGAACTCGAGAGCTTTGTTGTTATCAACGCTGCCTTTGACGGCTGAAATGTCGAGTTCGCTTGACTGTTTTTTGCCATTGATGTACACGAACACTTTCTTCTGCTGATTGCGATCAAAAACAACTGCGTAGTGAACCCACTGTCCAAGCAGCTGCCCAGGTTGATAACCGTGATCAAACGCAATCGCTTTGCGCACCTTTCTGTTTTCCTTGTCCCGTATGCACACGTCAAGACCATTTGCTTGGTAACCGTGCCCTGTTTCCCAACCGGGAACCCATCCAGGGCGGCCTGCACCAAAATAACAGCCAAAGCCTTTCCTGACAGCAAAGGTTGTCAGCGGGTATGTGACGTCAAGAATCTTCGCCCATCCGACGGCAGAGAAGCTTGAAAGGCCAAAATTCAAGATGGAGGAGTCAGGAACTGAGATGACGCCACTGGAATCAAAGTAGCGACCACGAGAGAACTTGGACAGTCTAGGTACCGGGCCACTGGCCGAGCCATGGTTCTCATAACCCGAGTCATCAGCGACCTCGTTTCCAGTTTGCTCGTCCATGCGCCAATGGCCAACCAAACCAGCTACACGGTTGTTATAGCAACTGTTAAGGGGGTTACACTGGGGATAAAATGGCTTCCATTGTTTTTTCGAGCAAATTTCTAAGTGCTTTTGGCCGTTAATGGAGCGCACCATGCCTGTCCTCATAATGGTGCAGGGTTTTTCCTCAAACGTCAGCAGGTCCACACTCTAGATATTACGAAAACAAAACAAAGCAGGAAATATTTGAGCAATTATAATTGATCAACGATTCTAGCGCTAAATTTCCAAAATGTGCATTGTGTATTTGGGGCCCACTGGAGCAAATCATGAGCGATGTTTTACCTCTTTCGTTCGGATTATACCTCATGGGCGTTTCGTATTTTGCACCCAAAAGTGGTGCGCACTGCATCCATCTCAATTCACTTCATCTATATAAAATATTTTCATTTTTCTGTGCAGAAAAATCTAGTTGTATAGTTTCTTAATTTAGCTTTACACTTCTGATCCAGCTTGAGGGAATACACAAAGCTAGAATCGTTTTTTTATCATGTAGTCTGCATGCATAATCACAATATAAATCGCTCCTTACGTCAGGTTTTAAAGTGTTAGGGTGTTAAATTATTCTTACGTTGCAGCAAGGTAACCCAACGCAGTCGTCCATAGCATTAACCCACACTTCTCCGGCGACGAGGAATGAAATGAACATCAAAGCCACAAAGCTCTTCATCTTGCAGTGGATATAGATTGAAGTTCAATCGACGAATTATTAAGCTCCAGTGATTCCAGGCGTAGTAAAACTCTAGCGTTCTTGCAGAATCTCAGATGGCACAGTTATACAAGGCAGTGTCTTCTATAAATGTGCCACGTAGACTGATTACCTGCATTCTATACGTATTTGATTTGCGATGCTCCGGTGTCATGTCCAGAATTAACCTGAAATGATTGTCATCCAAAACTCAAACGTGTTTTTACAGCTGGTATTCTAGTAGAATGAAAACATTAAAACGACGACAAAATAAATCATTTTATTTAAGTGTCTAAGTGTTAAGCGCGGCTGTACTAATTGGGCACACTTCAAAAAGCAAACAAATCTTGTAAATTAATCAGAAGGTTATTAAAAATCCCAACCGTTGGTGGGAGGCTATCCAGTTAAAGGAACTCACTGAATGATTAATTAGAATAACCTCAACATCTACAAAATAGCCATTTTTTTATATTAGGTTATATGCAGATATTTCGTCTTGTCTTCATGCATGATGCAAAAGCCGGGTCGTGGTGATCGAAGGACTGTTTTCGTTCCTGAGAGTAGCTCTTCGCAGATGAAAGCATCGTTGAGCATGTTTTGAAAATGCGCTATGAATTTGCAAATCATGTTTACCAGTTTTTCACTCTGTCTGAAATTGTTTAGAATTTGCAAACAAATCTTGTAAATTAATCAGAAGTTTATGAAAAATCCCAACCGTTGGTGGGAGGCTATCCAGTTGGAAGTCACTGAATGATTAATTAGAACAACCGGGATCGGAAACCTCAACATCTACAAAATAGCCATTTTTTTTAGGTTATATGCAGATATTTCGTCTTATCTTTATGATGCAAAAGCCGGGTCGTGGTGATCGAAGGACTGTTTTCGTTCGTTCCTGCGAGTAGCTCTTCGCAGATAAAAGCATCGATGAGCACGGTTTGAAAATGCGCTACGAATTTGCAAATCATGTTTACCAGTTTTTTACTCTGTCTGAAATTGTTTAGAATTTGCAAACAATTATCACGTGCAGAAAACTTAAACACATACATGCCCATTTCATGTTTTCTGTGAAATTGCAAAAACCAAGCTCCACGAGATTAATAAAATTTGGCAATACTTTTAATAAAGTATGAATGGTTTTGTTTTCCTAGCTCTTTAACCTTGATCGTACGTATATTACATGGTGTGACACCAAAATGAGGGATCAACGATACCAAGTTAGAAAACTGCTTCTTTCAATATTTTCCACCGCTCTCTAGGATCCATGTCGCGTTCCTCCGCAAGAAAGCTGTTTTTTAGGGGAATGAGCGCGGGCTCATTTACGAAACAGCAGCTGGTATAATCGAGCCATATTGTTAATCTCTATAAAAAATAATAAATAAATAAACGTTGAGCTGTCGTTCTTGGCTAAAAAACGGAAGTTAGTGACATTATGTTTTATTGGCGTTGAACGGTTAAGTTCTGCTTTGATTAGTATTTATGCCAACAGAAACAGTTAACGAAGGGAAAATTATTTTCGTTAATCCAACGCCTGAAACGCTGCCATTTACTTTTACGAAGGCTTACAGCGTACGGGTTTAAACTAATAATTCTCGGGACTCGGGATTCATGATTGATTTAAAACGAGGCTTGAGGGATGCGGCACAATCTCAGATCATGTCTGAATCAAAACAGCTGCTAAATCAGATGTCCGTAGTCGCTGATGAAAACCGTCTGCTAATCAGAAATCAAATTTTGTAGACCTGGTCATTCATAGAGCATCCTTCGTTCAATTCAACGAGAACCCTTCATTAGGTTATAGAGTATGGGATAGCAACGTAGAACACATATATTAGGAGAGGGGATGAGTCTGAGGTCATTTTGTAATTTGCAGGGAGAGAGGACATGAATGTTACAGACACATAGTATCGTACCCAGATCCCACTCTGCTTGATCGGCCGTTGGAGATCTGAGTTTGAGATTAACAGGTACCGACATTTTAAGGTGTAATTTATACTAACGGAGGTCATCTTACGGTTAAAGTGTTTTCAGGTTCTGAAAAATTCACCTGTTTATCTGGGAAAGTAAACCAGTGACAAAAAAACCGGTTATGCGGTGAGAAAGACGAAAACGTGAGCCCATTCAATGTCCCAGCTGTAATTAACACAGTTACCACTAATGAAAGCGCTAATTGGTTTTCACTAAATTCCTTAATTTATTTGTTAATTGTCTCTTTTTCGGAGTACTGTACCACAATGAGTTTGAGTTTGCAATCCTACCGTAGATCCCGTTGAAGTTCCCAATAAAGAAGTAACGCAGTAAGAACATGAAGCCGATACGAAAAAATATACGAAATATACGAAAATGGAATTTTAAGTTCAATACTACAAAATGAATGGTCAATTAGCGCTGTCGGCAGAACTGAGAAGATCAAAAAATCATGTACGTCAGCAGCATTGACTGCGGTAAATGAATATCTCATTCACAAGAAAAATACTTCAGTCTATAGCACGACTGTAGTCCTGCAGCTGACCTCCAGAGAGAGCCGTTGATATACCCTGAACAGCGAAATGGACGTGAAAAGCGATCTTCTACAGATTCCAATGCAGCAGCGTCGCCGATCGCGTAGCTCATCGGAGTTACCAGAAGATTCATCGCAACAAACACAGCATCCCACACTCTGCAAGCGTGTCTCAAGCGAGCCTAACATCCCAACAGCGCTGGGCCAGGATTTGCTCGAGGTTTGCCCTTGTTATATTCCGGGTGAAAGGAGACGAAATCGTAATCAATTTATGTCCTGCTCAGCCGACTATTTCAGCAGCAAGACCGGTTATGATGCCGCGAGTCGACTGACCGAACAAGCCAAGTACCTGACCGAAGAAGAGATGCGTTCCCTAGAGCTCGACATCTTCAAGCCTCTGGACTTCTATGAAATATTGTTTGACAGAATGAAAGCAAAGGATAAGGAGACTGCGGTTTCTCATTCTGGGAAAGAGAATGACCAGTAAGTAAGAAAAATCCAGACATTACAGACTGATTAAGTTCTTTTTTGCCTGTTTTTTTTATCTCGTGTCGCGTGATTTTCATCAATATTTTTCTCCGTAAATTTTTCTCGATGCTAATACGATGTCTGCTCGATATTGGAAAGGTTATTTACCAAGATTTATTTCACTTTTACAGTTTTGTAAGCATTACTAAAGCGTATCTCTCTATAGTAAGCAAATTTCATTAGATTTGACTTCATCGTAGGCGTTTTCCATTCAACCAAGAATTCCGAAAATTTCGAAACCATGATCCACAAGAATGTTTCCAACTGAAAAATCGGAATATTATTGAATTTGCCGTTGTCGATAAAAGTCCAGACAACGCTGCTCGCGTCAATGTGTCACGCAGTGCCTTTTTCAGCTCGCGCTCTGAAAAAAACCCACTTTCTTTGACGTTGATATTGTGGTAAAAATCAAATCAAATGTGGTTCAGCGTGGTCTGTACTCTTATCGACAACGATACGAGGCATCACAGTGGTCAAAATGTTGTGGACTCACGAAATTTCCGGTAAGAAATCTCCAAAAATTTGGATATACCTAGCGTGGATGTCCTCTTTTCCGGAAATTTAGGAAAATGCTTTATTGTTCAATGGAAATTTCGGGAAATTCAAATATAATTAAAGTTTTTTTTTTATCAAATGGAAGGCACCCATTGCTATACTATTTAGTTAGGCATATTACGGACCCTCCAAAAAGATTTGCCTCATTAGCATAAGTAATTCAGTTTCTGATGGCGCTACAAATAAATCAGTTCTGAATATTGAAAGGTCATAGTACGATTAACTCTGCCAGTGAATATGGGCCTGATGCATTGAATACTTTTTGTGCAACACGGGTTTAAAAACTCAAAATTTAACAAAGAATGTATGAGCTCATTAGCGCTTTTGCCACCCAGAAATTTTGCAGTTTTTGAAAGACAATTTCTCCTTGAATATTACATCCAAAGAGCTAAAAATGTCACCATGTACTAAGTTTCACTAGTTCTTTAGCTGCCTGAAGTCAATTCATATCTAACATGTTTCCTTCTGACGCAAAGCCGTATGCAAATGAGCAAAAATGTAAACAATGACGTCAGCATGAATCCGCGTATTAGGTGCCTATTAGAACATCCCGAAAGTAAAGAAAAAAAGATTGTAACTTTACTTGTTATTAAGAAACAATGCACTGACAAGCTTTACAACACTATTCAAACGTTTGTTTTTCTTTGGTGTTATAGAAACTGTTTAGTTATGACACTTCTTAGAAGTTATCAGCCCTAGCCTACTAAGTAACCAACCTCGGGGAAATTGGAGCCCGTTCTTTTTAACAGGGGTTCGAAACGTCAATTTATTCAAGTACAAACTTGCTTTAACGGCAACGTGGGAATCGCGTTGTGACAATAATAAACGTGTGTGTTTGAATGTGTTCATCAGTGGTTACTTTTTATTTTGGACTCTTCTCTCTCATCATCGCCTTTCCTCTGCAAGAGCAGAGACGATTCAATCTTTCCTAATTGTATGTTTTCCTCGTTCTGAAAGCGAAACGCTTATGACAAACATAGAGACAGATATGTGTTCCTCGTTTTACAATAAGCTCCAACTGCTTAACTTCATATTTCATATTCATATTTACCGACTATCAAGACCAGATAATTTTACATTCACCCGCTACAGACCGGCCATATTTGAAAAAGCATACACGAACGCGTGACATCTTGTCAGGCGATAATCAAGTCATCACCGTGTCACGTGATTTGACCCTTCGTGTAGAGTCGATTTGCATAAGGTTACCGTTAAGTCACGCAATCGAAATGAAAACAACCTCTCCAAACTCTACTTAATGATTTCATGCTCTGCCCGCAAGCAGTAAATGCAAGATCTGTTACTCTTCGTCTCTTTCGTGACAAGTTTTTTCGTACTAATAAATCAGTTCCGTCGAAATTTAAGGCCCTATCCCAAACTGAAAATAAACAGAAGATTCATAGTCCGATTTCCCTTAGCCTGCATAGCAGACGTTTCCTTTTCTTTTCCGAAAAAAAAACCTCCCCCTTCTCACGCACCTCCTTCTCTCCAATATTTTGCTCACCCTAGGCGCGCACCTTCGCCCGCTTGTTCGATCCCTCCGCCCGGAAAAGGAAAGGAAACGGCTGCTACGCAGACTAGATTTCCACTCTCGTTTGCCTTTTTTCCGGAGTTAAAATAATTTCAAACACAGGCCATGACACCTTATGGCCCTGGGGGAAGGGGTCCCATATGAAAAGGTCGGGAATGCTCGTTAGAAAATTATAAACACGACCAATCTGGGCGTGGCTCGAGCTTGATTTGACCCCTAAAAGATATCACTTAAGGCGGGGGTAAACCCGAAAGCCGTATTTTGGCTGGGTATTATGTTTTTAATGCAAATATCTCGTTCACGTTTCAAGCAATCAAGAATCTCTATGCTCATCTCACATATCTATGTTTTGGGTTGTTTTGTAAATTTTTTGGTGATTTTTGGGTATATTTGGAGAGAAATAGTTTTTCTCAAAGGATTAGTAAAATTGATGGAAATAGGAAATTTGGAAGATTTGTTGTTGTTTTAAAATTAGAGTTTGAAATTAAAAATTGGTACATACACTCCAAACAGTTGCCCAACAACCTGGGGTGCCATTGTGCGGTCGGGCAACTGTCTGGTGGTGTTCCATAACCCTTTTTTCCCTTTCAACCTCTCTTTAAACTTACCAAAATTTCACTTAAATTCACGTTTACCCCCGCCTTAAAACGGAATAGGCTCGATTACCAGCTGCTGTTCAGGAAACGGGTCCTACTCGAGAGACCGGCGGATGTCAAGCCTAAAAACGGAAATAAGAGCGTTCTTTTACTATTATGTCTTCGAGTGCACCCTTAGAGATACTTTGACAGCTAAAAATAATGGCGTTTTGTCATGAACACCCTGACTGAGACCAGAATCCTAGATTTATACAATACCACTAAGGGAGAAGACCAGCATCCCCGCGCGACCTTTTCAAATGGGAGTCGGACTCAGTCCCCCCGGGCCGTATGATACTTGTTTTGTCAGTGAATCTTTTCATGGATGTTGCTAGATCAGAATTCCAGGAAACCTTGTAATGACCAAAGGAAAAAAAAAGATATCAATTAAATAATAAAGATATAAAAAATAAATAAATGAGATCTTAAGCTTTAAGAGTTGTTGTATTGCTGTTGTTTTTTTACATAAGTCAAAAACGGAAAGTTCTCCCCAGTCTTCACGCCTGGAAAAATGGTCGTGCCTTCATTACAATTGCCGGTTTTCACATGACGTCACTAAAATTCAAACTATAAAACTATTGATCCTCCTGATATTTTACTTTCATGATGATGATAAGAGCAGCTGAAATCTAATATCCATAAACATTTTTGCTAGAATGGGTTTTGGTTTTGTGATAGACCACGCTTGAATTTCTTAAGCTTTTGCGTGACGCGAAATTTACATGACGGCCGTGTTGGTTAAAAAGTGACTTATTTCAGGACTTATTCCAGGGAATTTGGCTATCTAAACAGTTCTTGTATTAGAAAAAGTATTATTTTAATGGGTTTTAGTTCCTCGAGAGATAAATTCACGCTTTTGTAGCAAAACTCAGTGACAGATGTTTCTGTTGGTTTCCGGCCGCCATGTTGGTGCCCATCCGGATGGGCACCAACATGGCGTCTCCATACAAATCTCTATAAATTTGGGTAAAACGTTTCTCCGCATATCTTGCATAAGAGAAATTATTGTAACTTGAATCTCGGCGAGAGTCTTTGCATACTTACCTTCTTTCTTTTCTCAGATTCTGGACTTAATCAATTGAACGGTTTTGATTTTTATTTTGAATGACGTGACACTGAAAACCAGCAATTGTTCTTGTTGATTTTTGTTGCACATCGAAATAACGAGGCATGATACACGAGTGGTGGCGCGTAGTTACGAACCTCGGCTGGCGTGCGAGCCCAAACAGTCATACATCATTCTTTTTGTAAGTACCATCTGTAGGTTTCAAGCTTACTCTATGTACTTTGAGCAACCTCGTTCCCAGGGCTTTTCCCTTGAAGGTGGGAGGGGCACAAGAGAAAAGCCCTGGGGACGAGGTTGAAGTTTAAACAACGTGAAACATTAGGAGGCGCTCTATAAATTGCAAAGAAACTTTGTACTCTGTTCATGAACTTCATCTAGAGTAACACAAAACTACCCAATGCAACACTATCAGATTTTCTCCTTAAAAAGCCTGTACAATTTGACATGTGTTTTATGTTTAGACTTATTTTTGACTAATCAACAGCAACCGAATACAAGAAAACTCTCAAGTTTCAACGCAGGTAAAAGATCACTTACAATAAACTTGAGCGACCAATTCTTTAAACCACTTGACTTGATCAGATGAAATCTTTATTCACGCTATTTTGATAACAGTGATGAAAAATAAAAACTACAGAAAACGGCAGAAAACAAATGTAGGTTACGTACCTAATAAATATATGAGTTTTAAAACAAATGCAGCAACTAAAATGGCAGAGCTTTCGAGTTGGCTGCTGATAAAGGAAACATAAAAGGAAATATAATTTACATTGAACTAATACCAGAACTAGAATCAAAAATATCAGTTATAGAGCCGATTATATCAGTAACTGCAAGTACAACACCTTACTATACACATTATTTAGAATCTCTCTCCTGTGCAGAGGCCTGTTTCGTGCTGCTTTTCTCATAGCCTCTGCGGAGGAGAGAGATATAGAATCTTTTTGTACCGGTTCCTAGTAAACAAGTAAACATATGTAACAGGTGCAATTTAAGCTATGCTGCTTCGTTTGGTGTGATAGAATGTCGCATATACATTGTAAGTAGGTCACTAACTTTAGTCTCAAACCAGTACGAGAGGGAAAGATTTTTCAGTCCGTTTATTTTTTGAGCGAGGTAGAGGCGGCGCGGCCTAGTGGTTAGGGCACTGGGTCGAGTTGTTCAAAAGCCGGTTAACCCTAACCCAAGATTAAGAGTTAACCGAAGTATTAATTTGTCTTGTATAAAAATGTTCTTCATTGCTTATGTTTTGTGTAGTTTGAGATTCTTGAAACTCAAAACTGAAGGACAAATAATATAAAGAGAAAAAATCACCGAAAAGTAACAAAACTGACATTAAAATTCTAGCCGATCCAGGGTTAGCTTAATCAACCCGGCTCTAGATTTGTGGTCAGGAGGTCCCGGGTATGAAACGATCTTTCTTCTTCCCATAAGCCGATGGATTTGAGTTTGGTGGACCTATACTAAACCTCCTCCGCACTCTAGTAGTATATGTTCAGCATCATTAGCCGGGTTAGTGTCGAGTTAGGTCGAGGAACGGTCCATGACGTCACCCATTGTTATAACCTAGGGAAAGTTCATTGTTTTTATTGTACTAGAGTCACGCGAGACACTGACTGGACACTTAGTATGGAGGAACGCATTTTTCCCTAAGTTATAACTGTGGGTAACGACTTGGACTCGACCGTTACGCATGTCAATGATTTTCCTCGACCTAACTCGACACTTACTCGACACTAACCCGGCTAATTATGCTGAATATATACTACTCGCTCTTCACTTAAATAGCCTGTTCAGTTAGCAATATCTGTTTTCTTTTTCCATGAGTGATCGATCAATGATTTTCCTCGACCTAACTC
>OZ026607.1:6018278-6128278 GCA_964020085.1 Micromussa lordhowensis
GTTTTATTTAGTAGTAGTTAAGGTGGGGGTTTACCTGAATTAAAGTGAAATTTGAGGAAGTTTAAAGAGAGATTGAAAGGGGGAGAAAAGGTTATGGAACACCACCAGACAGTTGCCCGACCCCACAATGGCACTCGGGTTGTTAGGCAACTGTTTCGTGTGTATCTATCAATTTTTAACTTCAAACTCTAATTTTAAAACAACACCAAATCTTCAAAATTTCCTATTTCCATAAATTTTACTAATCCTTTGAGAAAAACTATCTGTCTCCAAATAAACCTAAAAATCACCAAAAAATTTACAAAACGGCGCAAAACATAGATGTGTGTAATGAGTGAACAGATTCTTGATTGCTTGAAACGTAAACGAGATATTTGCATTAAGAACATAATACCAAGCCAAAATACGGCTTTCAGGTGGACCCCCGCCTTAATACAGGTTAACGACAGTATTTACAGGCTTTAGTAGATCAGGGCCGTATAGGTTTACCGCTGTGCCAAAAACTTGTCGGCGTGATGATCATCACCAGTGAACCTCTTGCTAGGGTAAGCAGTTTTGAAAACTTAAATTTAAACATTCTTATTGGCTATGGACTTAAAAGGCTAATCTAGTTTGATAATGACAGTTTTTAAAAATACTATAGTTGTAGTCAGGCATGATATAATAATAAGAAATAAAACAATGTGTTGTCACTGACTACAAAACTTTGTGGACGTTTCGGTTAATCATCATTGACCGCTGCTTCCAATGGTCAAAGAGACTGTTTTTAGAAGCGTGGCATTCAATTCGCGAACCTAATGCCATTAAAATGAACACATTTACATTCCTGACACTTACAAGGCCCTTGGCAATCCCAAGTGACGTTTCTGCGGCTCTTTTAAAGCTCTCATTTGCATTCGTAAGCCATTTTATTGCCGAAGAAGGTTATAGTATTTTAACCGAAACGTCCACACAAAGTTTTTTAGTCAGTGACAACACATTTTTTATTTCTTATTATAATGACAGTTTTGTTATGTGCTTTATTTTCCTTCTCTCCTAATTTTCAATACTTGCAACTGCTAATTTCCAACACTGCCACCTGAATTACTCTTTTATTTTAATTTTTTTTTTCAATCTAGTTACAAAACTTGTTATTACACTACTGATGCACCATAAAATTACGTAGGCACAAATTACTCAACCTAGTTACAGAACTGTTACCCGGCCTCCGCATACTGCTACAGTGTTTATATAGTATAGCTACTAGTAAATTTAAAAATTATTTTTTTATGATATTCCACTTCTTTCCATGAAAACTAATCTCTCCTCTTAGCGATATAATGTTCAATGCGTCCTATATGTTTCAATTTGACGATTAATTGAGATAATAGAGGCTTAGATTTGCTTAGTCGACTTGAATAAATCACTTGCTTACCAATAATAAGGATGTGATTAAGAAAGATCCAATACGGGCTTTCATTCGTATAACCTAACATGATCTCGTTATCCTTTAGCTCGATGATTGTAATATTTAAATCGTTCAACCAGGAAACTATTTGCATCCAAAAGATTTTGCTGAATCAACATTGTAAGAACAAATGCTCGAGGGATTCTTCAAACTCTCCACAAAACGTACACAAAAAAGTGTCCGATAACTTAATTTTATATAAGAGTTTGTTGGTATATACAATACGGTTAAACAATTTGTATTGAAAAATTCTCATTCTTATATCTAAAGTCACTTTGTGTGGGATTAAATAAATCTGTTTCCAGTTAAAATCTTGGTTGTTGTATATGGAGTTGTATTTTAGCCTGGAAGTGGGGTGTACGCGTATCTCAAGGCATATGATTCTTTGCGTTTTGATGGTAGATTCAAGATGGGGCATTTTGAGTCCGCCATCACTATAATCACTAATCAGTGCGAGACGTTTGATTTCATCTTTACCTTTCCATAAAAAAATTAAACAATACTGTGTTAAGGTTTTTTTATAAAATCTTTATCGAAAGTTAACACGGAAGCTCGGAACAACAATTTTGGCATCGCAAATGTCGTCATAATTTGAATCTTAACAAGGACTGTAAGATTTCTCCATTGCCAGTTATTTAAAGTTTTCTTTAAAGATTTTAGAGTTGCATCAAAATTTAGTTCGATTTTCAGGCGTGAATTATAGGTAAAATAAATTCCTAGAATTTTCATAGGTTGGTTAACCGTTTCTATATCCAATCTTTCGTTGTAATTGTGGCTGCTACCAAGCCAGTAAGCGTCCGTTTTGATTGTTAAGCTTTAAGCCGGAACACGCTTCAAATACTTTTAGAGTACTAAACAGGTGTTCTAAGGAACCTTTGTCCTGTAAAAATGTTGTCAAATCGTCGGCAAAAGCAGCGAGTTTAACCTCCGCGTTGTCTATCTTAATGCCTTTAATGCAAGGATCGTTTCGAATTTTGATTAGAAGAAGTTCCAAAGCTATAGTAAAGAGGTATGGCGACAAAGGATCTCCTTGTCTAACACCTCTTTTGACTTTAAACATTGGTGATGAGAAACCATTGTTTGTGACACAACTTGATATGTTGGTGTAAAAAACCGAGATCCAATTAATAAAGGAATTACCAAAATTAAAGGATCTTAAAGCGTTCGATAAAAAATTCCAACTTAAAGAGTCAAATGCTTTTTCGAAGTCCGTCAATTGCGACCATTAACCCAGGTGCTTAGTTAATCTTTGTACATTCCATGATGTCGTCGATTGACCGGACAGCATCAAAAATAGTTGTATTTTTGACGTACGCATATTGGTCTTCATTAATAACAAAAGGCAATACTTCTTCCAATCTCAATGCCAATAAGGCTTTCGAAGCGATTTTAGTGTCAACATTTAACAAAGAAATGGGTCGCCAGTTCTTGATGTAACGTCTATTCTTCCTTTCTTTTCAATGAGTCTTATTATTGCTTGTTTCTGCGAATTAGATAATTCGCCATGTATATACGAGCTGTAATTCGAGGAGTCAGTCAATAGATGGCCGAGCAAATTCCAAAATTTCTTGTAGAATTCAGGTGTGAGGCCGTCATTTCCAGGTGTTTTTCCGTTTGACAAAAGTCCTTCGCGTAG
The DNA here is from genome assembly GCA_964020085.1 of Micromussa lordhowensis. Taxonomy (NCBI): domain Eukaryota; kingdom Metazoa; phylum Cnidaria; class Anthozoa; order Scleractinia; family Lobophylliidae; genus Micromussa; species Micromussa lordhowensis. The sequence continues at coordinate 6,021,362 of OZ026607.1, forward strand.
ATTTTTAATTCTGTTTTTTTTTCGTCGCTTAATTTAGGAACATAAACACCATTTAGAAAATCTTGACTGAAGCGTCCGTCACAGTCCGTGGATTCACTGTTTTTGTAGGTGATGTATAGAAATCTTCGAGTTCTTTCATTATCGATCTTGAGTTCAGGACGAGTTTTTCATCTGCATTAATTAGGCGTCGAACTGATGTTCTCTTGGTTTTACTGGTTTCAAGATTGAAAAAGTATTTCGAATTTTTCTCTCCTTGTTCGTACCAGTTCGCTCTCGATCTTATTATTTTACCCTGGATAATGTAATCATATACTGTTTCATACTCATTCCTGGCTTCGTCAAGCCTTGTACAAAACAGTACAAGGCTTGACGAAGCCAGGAATGGGTATGAAACAGTATATGATTGCTTGTTTTTTTCAGATGGATCAATGTTAAAGTTTTCCTCCCGAAGTTTTAAGATTTCTTCCGATCGCTTAAGCTGCGCTTTTCGATTCTTTGAGATCATTTTGCTGTATCTAATGGTAGTTTGCCTAATTCTATATTTAATTAGGTCCCACAATATTCTGTTGTCGTTAACTTCGGAAAATTCGGTGATCTATTTTGGATACAAGCTCTGAATGAATTAGCTGTATGTAACTGTGGTCATCCAGAAGGGTGGAATTAAACTTCCAATAAGATGGTCCAAATGGTTGATCTTTGAGGCTATTAACAGACAAACTGATAGTCTCCAAATATCAATAAGATTATATTCGAGCATGATATCTTGAATATTTTTTACAGTAGGGTCATCATTGGCTGTTCAGAGTGTTAATTTTGATACGGCTCAATGGCCTGAAGCGGGCTGCACTTTTGACGTATTTGATTCAATATGGCGAAGATTCTTTCCAAATTTGGTGAACAGCAACCAGTTATGGTAAATTATGTGTGTGGTTTTAATATTTTGAATGAATAATAACAAGCTTTATTGTCTACAGTCTTGCTCTAAAAGTACTTCAACGCCATTTTAAAGTAAAAAAAAAACGCAAATACGATATAATATCTAAGAATGTTCATAAGAATATTTTCAACCTAAAATATAGAAAAAAAATAAGAATAGATAGATAGATAGTACTAGTAGCTAGTACTCTATTTAACCACATTTCTTTCATGATTTTGAGACTCGGTTAAGGTGGCTCGAAACAGTTTCCAGCACTTTCCAAGACGTAGACTTGGATGGGTCATTATAAGCACTCTATATCGAGTGATGCTAAAATCGTGGTATCAAAAAAACTGCCCAATCATTGGTGAACATGTTGCTGTCAAATTTGTGGCACAGTAGGTGACCATAGCAACAACAAAATCAAAATTTACGAAAATTAAAGGTGGCTCTTAACCCATTCCACAGAATTTTTTTTAACTCTCCAAAAAGTGTGCATCTTATCAGGCTTATTATAATTAGATGATAAAAAATAGGGGTCACCGACATCGTTTTTGAGTTATAAGCGCTCAAAGCTAAAATTAAGGGTCTTTTTAGCAGATCATATCGTTGCTATGGTAACCTGTTATGTAAAATAGATGATTGCAACTTGTTTACCAATGATTGGGAATTTGTATGATACTATTATTGTAACATCACTTGTTAAACAGTGGCAGTATTCAACCTTCAAAGTATAGCTGTTAGAAAAGTGATGGAAACTGTTGCCAGCCTCCTTAAATGTAAACGTGCTAAGTAATTAACAAACAAATAAAAACATGCTAAATCCATACATCAAAAACCAAATTTAAAAATGTAGATATATATAAAACTACTCGTATCATAATAACACATGATAATAAGCTGGTTAATCATAAAAATTACAATTTTCTCGCTTGTGATTGGTTTTAAAAAGTCCTATTTTCCACTAATTCGTTTGCCAAGTTGCTATTGGACAGTTTGTTATTGGATAGTTTGTTATTGGATAGTTTGTTATTGGATAGTTTGTTATTGGACAGTTTGTTATCGGACAGTTCAATGAGCCAATCACATTCAAAGTTGTAATTACGTGTGCGTGCGCGCGCGCTTTTGTGTTTTTGCCGGTAACCTTTAGAATGTTTAAGGCTGGTTCACACTAGCGACGGAATCGGAAGCGGAGTCGGAATCGCAAGGAGCGTTACGATTCAGTGTAAATCAAAAATCGGAATCGGAAGCGGAGTCGGAAGCTCGACGGAATCGGAGTCAGAAGGATCAGACGTGTTTCTTTTTCTTCCGATTCCGCTTCCGCTTCCGTCGCTTCCGATCCAGTGAGAACAGGGTGAACGGAATCGGAAGCGGAAGCGGAATTATCAGTCAATCAAAAAGTCATTACCGGTCCCTTTCAAACTTAGAGCAAGAAAAAAAAAATGGCGGCTCTAGAGGAAAAACTGGCAGAGGCCGTGAGACAGTTCCCCGTTCTTTATGACAAGTCCTGCAGGGACTTCAAAGACAACAGCAAAAAAAGGCTAGCATGGGAGGATGTCGCTAAACAAGTAGGACTTCAGACCGGTATGTATTGCAGTAATGAATACCGTTTCATTTGTTTAATGTTTTCGTTAGTCAGGATCATGGCTGCAGTTTTCTCGGCTTTTTCCGTTTGGGTATTAATTACCGTAGTACTGTGTCTGCTGAGACGTTACCGCCATCTTGAATGTTTACAAATGAAAGCGAGACTTACGCTGAAAGCGAGGCTTACGATTCCGCTTCCGTCGTGCCGATTCACACTAGATCAGAACTTTCTTCCGATTCCGTCTCCGCTTTACGAATCCGCTTCCGTCGCTTCCGTCGCTAGTGTGAACCAGCCTTTAGAATGTTTACGCCTCCTTTGGCAGTATTTTACTGCGAATTTTCCCGTATTTTTCATAACTTGGCTATTTTTCTTTTTCTCGGAAATTGTAATTTTTATGATTAATTGACAATAGCACTTCGTGTCGTCCAATTCAGTCTGTAATCATACTACCGCTGCGCGGTCGTCCGATTTTGTTATCACTCGTATGATTAGTAATAGTAATTGGACCGAGTGGAGTACAATTCAGGGAGTAATCGAGCGAGTAATTTCAAAAGCGGACGAGTGCGAAGCGCGAGGCCGATTTGAAATTACGAGCACGATTACTACCTGAATTGTACGACACGAGGTCCAATTACTAATTAATCGTATCTATAATAAATTTTGAAATTAAAAATGTCTTTTGAGAACTTCTTTTGAGCGAAAACGTCTGTAGCGCTTTTCCTAAGTTTGAAAACTGTAGAAAACTTTGCTAAGGAAACCATTTTTCTCTCTTCGACAAAGCACTTAAGTTAAACTGGGTGAAACGGTTATGCTCTAATTCAGACGCTCCGTGACAATACATACCAAAATCGCTCCTAGCCGATGTCGGCGGTTCTGAACTGTTCAAATGCAACTATGATTATAATCTACTTGACCTAAACAACCATCTCCCTGCTTTCTACAAACAAATCATTTCTTACTGGCAGGACATCGCAACAACCACACCTAAAAATAAAAATGAGGTTCTCTCACAGCCAATCTGGAATAATCGATTTTTAACTGTGAATAAGAAAATGGTATTCTTTCCTCATTGGTATCAAGCGGGAATAAAACAAATCTCGGACCTATTTGACTCCTGCGAGGATCACTTCCTTTCTTTTGATTCTCTTCGTAATAAATTTAATGTAAAATGTAACTTTTTGCAATATTATAGCATTCTTTCTTCCATTCCACAAAATTGGAAGAAACTATTGCAAGAAAGTTCCAAAGACCCAGATACACCTTCCACCTCAATCTGTTCACTGACATGCAAGGCAATATACAGTATCCTGCTTAACCTTGAAGGTCTACCTCCGCCAACTTCTGAGGAAAAACTTTTAGCGTCTGGCGTTGAGAAAAGTGACTTGAAAAGAAATAAAATTGGCAATACAAAATCATTCACCGAATTTTACCAACGAACAGTTTGTTACACAAAATGAAAAAAGTTGCTTCGCCCTCCTATCCTTTTTGCCCTTCTGAGTGTCAGACCCTGTGGCATCTGTTTATAAACTGCAAGCATGCAAGTTCTTTTTGGAATAGATTTCAGGAGTGGTACTCAACCTCGAGTAATACGAAACTGTTACTGTCAGAACTGGAGGTTATGTTCGGAATTTTTCGCCCCAACACCTACTGTTTAGCCCTCAACCATCTCATTATTTTGGGAAAATATTTCTTATATGTTAACGCTTTGAATACCATAAAGTACAGTTTCGATGACTTTGTTTCACTCGTGCGCGACAAAATGTATTTAGAAAAATATATTGCAGTCACTTGTAATAAAGAGAAGGAATTTAAGAACAAATGGAAATTTTTTCTGTCTTTATAAAGTTGTATTGCATTCTTTTTTTCGCTGTCTTTTTATTTAATAATCTATTAAACTTTAGTAAATTAACACCCTATTAGTATTAGTGACTCGACAATTAGCATGCAAATAATAATGTTGTAAATAGATCAACTGTAATTGTATTGTATAATATATGTATTGTAAGTAGTGCAAGTTAATGCAGTTTAAACATCGTGTAAAAAGTATGTAACGTAAGTATAGTGTAAGTATATTTTAATATGTAAACTGAAACTTTGTTGCAAACATTGTAAGTGAAAATCCTGTAAATAAAAAAAAAAAAAATTAAAGTGCGTGTAATTGACGTGAAAATCAAGCGGGTATCCAATTACAGGTGTCCGATTACAAAAAGTTCAAATCGGACACCTGTAATTGGACACCCACGTGATCGCGCGCCGATTACGTGACAAATAGGCGCGCGGAGAACCAATCACGATCGAGAATTTTGTTATAGATACGATTAGTAATAGTAATTGGATTGAGTGGAGTACAATACAGGGAGTAATCGAGCGAGTAATTTCAAAATCGGACGAGCGCGAAGCGTGAGGCCGATTTGAAATTACGAGCACGATTACTCCCTCAATTGTACGACACGAGGTCCAATTACTAATTAATCGTATCTATAACAAATTTCGAAATTAAAAATGTCTTTTGAGAACTTCTTTTGAGCGAAGACGTCTGTAGCGCTTTTCCTAAGTTTTGAAAACTGTAGAAAACTTTGCTAAGGAAACCATTAAAGTGCGTGTAATTGACGTGAAAATCACGTGGGTATCCAATTACAGGTGTCTGATTACAAAAAGTTCAAATCGGACACCTGTAATTGGAAACCCACGTGATCGCGCGCGGATTACGTGACAAATAGGCGCGCCGAGAACCAATCACGATCGAGAATTTTGTTATAGATACGATTACAGACCGAATTGGACTCCACTCAGTCCTATTACCATTACTTATAAACTAAGAACTAACTAAAAATATTACATGTACAATTTAAGATACGCAGAGATTGCAGCAGCACTTCGCCTCGGTAGTCAGGTTGACATTGTGCACAAGATTCTTAAAAATGCTAAGAGAGTACGCCCATCTTGCTTTGTCAGGTAGATTGTTCCACAAGCGTGAAGTTATGTAGCGATAGGAGTTATGCATATACTTTGATTTGAAGCTAGGCTGATTAAGCTCACAATATCCCCTAAAGTCATAATTGTTGCAGCGCAATGGCAACATTTCCTTGATGTAGTTTGGACCCATATTAAAGAGAGATTTACAACGAAGGATTAGAGCTTGTGTATATCTGCGATGTTCCAGGGACCTGATGTTTACTATCTTAAGTAGATCACTAGGTCACTAGATCACCGCTAAAACAGAATATTCAGCCTGAGCTGGACCTAAATTGTAATATCTAAAAAAGAGTGTATCTTGTTGCCAAGCGTTCTTCAAATAACCCATATGTTTTATGACGATCATGTCTTAAACTGCTCCTTTGCTCATTGGGAAGCCCTCAAGGTGAGCTCGCAGTTAACAAAGAAGTAGAAAGTATTTGTTTATGCGCCGATCGCATCTCAAAAAACTGATTGAAAATAAATGCTAAGAAATTGTGATACAAATTGTGATGTGAGACTTGTGAAACTTCGCCCGTTTACGTGGTAACATTTCTCTCAAAGAGTTTCATTGTCTCCAGTTTCATGTAGGAAGCGTGCTCTTTCAATTGCAGCTGTTCTTCCATTACTTTCCTTACCGTCTGAGTTAAGCTTTTGTCTTGAAAAGAAACAAAAATAAAATCACCATTGATTGCTTCACAGGCTCGCTTAAATTGGTGCACAAGATGCGCTTCAAAAAGGACGGGATCTTTGGTGTAAACTGACACCTGCCATAGTTGGAACTTTTCTCTCGGCGAAAACGCCCCAAAGCTAAATGATCTTGGTGAAGCATTGTCACCGCATTTGTCGACGAACATTTCATCGTTCTCTTGTAGCATGTAATCGATATTTGATCGGAGAGGCTCGAAAGGACACCAATTAACGACAATGACGTTGTCTGGGAATAGTTGCTCTCTCACGGGGCTAGAGAGGATAACATTGGAAAAATACTCTTTTGAGCACATCTCTATCTCGACCGCATTTGTCGTGGAAATTGTAGCTTGACATGACAATTTTTTTTCAATGTTGTATGACAAAATACCGATCTCTAAAAGCTTTGTTTGATCCACAGAGCTTGCAAGATCCACAATAGTCGTGAATCTTTTTCGTTGTAGGCTGGGATAATGTTCTCTGGCATATTGTGTTGCAAATTCTCTCAGTTGTCGTACAAGACCTTGGCCTCGACGCTCGGCCAGTATTCGTTCTGCTCGACGGATAAATGTCCGACCTTCATCTATCACAAAGCATGCTGTTAAACCGACAAGTTTGTCGTCAGAAAAAGCAAGTAGAACAGCCAAATTGTCCCCCTGAAGCCATTTGTGAAATTTAAAAGGTAGATAGTCCTGTCCGTCGTAAATTCCTTCAGATAATTTTGCCACTGCATCGAAATCGCCAGACTGAGCGAGGCGGAATGTTAACCCAGGTCTTGAGGCATCCATACCTAAAGAATGGAATCCAAAGCTTTGGCTAAGACTTAATCAATCAAAATATTCACTGTTAAAACTACACTTAATTGCTTTACGAGAGATAGTTAGAGTTTCGTACTTAGTACAGAAATAAAGAATAGAATGTAGGGCAGTGGTTTTGAGTTAGTGTTTTGTCTAACGTCGACTTGACTCTTTTAACTAGATTCTCCGGTGGGTAATGAGCCGGTAACCCCTACCCCACTCCCCCTAAAAATGTGTCTGTTTTCAACTCAACAAATTGACCTCGCTCCCAATGTGTGGCTTCATAGCTCAGTTGGTAGAGCATCGCACCGGTATCGCGGAGGTCACGGGTTCGAATCCCGTTGAAGCCCTGATTTTTTTCAGGCTTCTTCTTTCCAATTGCTTAAATTGGAAAATTCACTGCGATGATTATTTTTTACTTTCATGAATATTAACTGTAACACTGTGGACAGCTAAAGACACCGCATCCGGTATGACTCACAAGATCGGGAAATGACTATCAAGTATGTGAACGATCGGTTGCACTAATTAAAATAAAACTGCAGTAGTGTTAGGTTTGAGTGTTTTTACCGATTACATGACAAGAAAAGCTAATGGGATGACATCCATGGTGAGTTACATGGACCAGAATTCCAGTTACCGGGGTAAAATCCAAGGGAACTGGGACTTAGTTCGAGTTAGCGGGGGAGTTCAAGTTATCCGAGGTTCTACTGTAATGTTTTCAGTGAATTATCGAAAATATACAAATACGATATTACAGGAAATAAATAAAAAAGGCATGCACTCATAACACCTTAAAACACCTAAACTGACTCTGAAAATAAGCTTAATGTTCCATTGCTGCGCACAAACTATTATAAGAATTGCTTTAGCTACAGTGGCGCCACCCTTTGGAACAGTCTTCCTCGTTACATAAGACAAGCAGAGTCCCTTGGGTTATTTAAGTGTTTAATTAAAGAAGTACGTTGATGCACGGCATTCGTAGAAAGCAGCTTTAGTTAGGTTTAGGTTTTAAGTATAGTTTTTATAATAGTATATTATCCAATTAATACATGCTGTTACTGATATATTTTAAATGTTTTTTTTATGATGTATAGCTGATGAATTGTCCGTGGATAAATAAAGATTATTTAAACCGCTATAGATCGTTTTCACTGTCACGCAATAAAAAATAAATCGAAAACTATCCAGTGGAAAAAGCTAAGAAATTGTAAACATCTGGAACTTACTTTGGCTTTCTAGGCGACTGATTATCAGTACTGAAAAGCAAGTATTTACATAGGCACGTTTCCTAATGCTCTAGCTTCTAACAGGGCTCAAAATCATGAGATAAGTATATATTTTTCAACAAATTTGATCGTAGCCTTGTGTCACGCACCTCCATAACCCGGAAATTCAAAATGCTCTGGTTTCCAAACGAAGCACGCTATTGAGCTGTAAAGTTGTAAACAGATATAAATATGTCACCTCTTATACCTGATGAGAATGAAAACTTTGGTGGATCTTTAGTTTTAGATTTTAGAAAGTGATGACGTCACGTGAAAACGATCTATTACGTTACATGTTCATCGCTCACAACTCACGGTCTTTCCCTCCCCAACTGCTGTCGTGCCATAAACGCTGCTACCGTGGTCCATCGTTAGACAAATAAAGTTGAGACAAAAATTGTATGTGTTCCTCGCTGAACAACAATCAAGCATGTAGCTTCCTCTATCTTTCTGAGCGCGAACTGCTAATCGAAGTAATTTCAATACTTATGCTATATGCTAATTTTTCATCAACTCTGTCCAGTTCCAAGCTAGTGATTAAAACGTGCTATTTAACAATTAATGAAAGGGGGGAAGGTTCTAAAGAAACTGCGGTGCTGCGTCGGTGGGAGTATTACAAGATAATTTGGTTTTATCAACTTGAGTTGATAATGTGAATTGGCCACCGTAAAGAGATTTCCATCGCGTCACGCAGCCCGAGTCAACTATCACACATAGAAATCGAAAGCGGCTAATGATCTAATTTTTTTACAATAAACTTCCAGTCGTTCAAACTGAAGCGAAAGCCTCTTCAAACACGCTTCGACAAACACAAAGAAGCGGCCGCCATTTTGTTACTAGCCTAATCACTATCAGATTATAAATAGAATATGTTACTCACCAGAAGTAAATCCGCTTTCAGCGTAGTGTATGTTTCATTTCCCTTTAAATGATCACCTGATTAATTTTCAAAAGCCTCTTTCTCCTTATTAAGGATCCGAGAAGGTAATTCAAGTCTCGTGCATTCGTTCAAGTTGAAAATTATCTGAAATTATGGGATTGTCACCAGTGCTATGCATGACTGGTTTCACTGTCACGCAATAAAAAACATATGAATATAAAGGGCGTAAGTTTCTAAAGAAACTGTGATGCTGCGTCGGTGGGTAGTATTGCAAGATAATTTGGTTTTATCAACTGAGTTGATAATGTGAATTGGCCACCGTAAAGAGATTCCAAAGCTCAAGTTTCAAGCGTTTAATAGCCCTTCGTCGGGCAGGTATGTTTTGCAGGTTGCAGGTTGCAGGTTGCAGGTTGAAAAATGGACTTTTTAAGTCTGAGTGAGTCTACTTAGCACTTCGGTTAGCCTGAATAGCACTCCGGTTAGCCTAAATTAGCTTAGGTTGCTTGCGGTTAGCCTCTATATTGGGGTTTATTCGACTTTGACTCAAATAAACAAGTTGTTTCAACCTGCAACCTGCAACCTGCAACCTGCAAAACATACCTGCCGCCCTTCATCGGAGCGAATAGCCATAGTTGATCTTATAGGAAATAAATAAAGAACACTACTTCTCCAAGGTTTAGGCCTGTGCGTTTTCCCAAACAGCAGACATTCGTCGAAATGTTTCGCCATGTTGGTGCACCTCTGTGGTGCACCAATATGGCGGCCGGGAAATCGTGTAAACATCTGGAACTTACTTTCGCTATATAGGCTAAAAAATCATGAGACAGGTATATATAGATCGTTTTCACTGTCACGCAATAAAAAAATAATTCGAAAACTATCCAGTGGAAAAAGCTGAGAAATTGTGATATTATAGAAGATAAAAAAATAAGACACTTCTCCAAGTTTTAGCTCTGTGCGTTACCCCAAACTTCAGATATTCGTCGAAACGTTTCGCAGAAATTTACAGAGCCCAGTATGAAAACGCCATATTGGTGTACCTCCATGGTACACCAATATGGCGGCCGGAAAATAGTGTAAACATCTGGAACTTACTTTGGCTTTCTAGGCGACTGATTATCAGTACTGAAAAAACAAGTATTTACATAAGCACTTTTCCTAATGCTCTAGCTTTTAACAGGGCTCAGAATCATGAGATAAGTATATATTTTTCAACAAATTTGATCGTAGCCTTGTGTCACGCACCTCCATAACCCGGAAATTCAAAATGCTCTGGTTTCCAAACGAAGCACGCTATTGAGCTGTAAAGTTGTAAACAGATATAAATATGTCACCTCTTATACCTGATGAGGATGAAAACTTTGGTGGATCTTTAGTTTTAGATTTTAGAAAGTGATGACGTCACGTGAAAACGATCTATTTTTCGACAAATGCGATCGTAGCTTCATGTCACGCATCGCCATAACTCTGAAATTCAAAGTGCGCTGGTTTCCAAACGAAGCACGCTATTGAGCTGTAAAATTGTAAACAGATATAAATTTACCCTCTCTTATGCCTGATGGGGACAAAAACTTTGGTGGTTCTTTAGTTTTCGATTTTAGAAAATGATGACGCAACGTGAAAACGATCATTTTCGGGTAATTTATTTGCTCACTTCTTTTGACAGCTTGCATAATTATCTCTACGTATCATGTTCATCTAAGGCTGCTAAGCCTGCGTGTAGCTGCCGCGACTCGCGCGCAAGTGCTTTGTTCGGGCTACCCTCGAGTCTGAGTATAAGACAATAAGAGAAAATTGAATTTAACATTTCCCCCAACTCATGCTTTGTACAAATCTCTTGTTATTTAAAATTTAGGCCTAAATGTTTTATGGCATTCAGTTATTAGAATGCTCTCTGGTTTATTGTTATAGATTAGAAAATAACCCAAAGCAAAACTATGAACGCACGCTGATTGGTTAAAACCGTGTTTCTATTAAACAATTAGATTATGACCTCGAGATTTCTATCGCGTGATAGTTGACGAGGGCGCAGCCCGAGTCCACTATCACGCGATAGAAATCGAGAGCGAATAATCTAATTGTTTTAGTATAAATCTACTAGTCGTTCAAAAATTGAATCTAAATCCTCTTCAAAGACACTTCAAAAACACAAAGAAACGGCCCCTAGTGCGCGCTGCTACGCTACTCACTATCTATCACAGAATAGAACGTGGGTAGCGTAGCCAATCAGAGGACGTTATTCGTGATAGAACGCTAGTAGATTTATACTAAAACTCGATAGAAACACAGAACTAGCACGGGCTGTTGACGTAATGATGGCGCGAACAAAGAGAATTTACATTTTGATGATCGAAGTAACCAAGTTGTTTTTCTTTTTCTTCGTCGAGGTATTTTCTAAAAGAAATAGAAGACATGTGCCGTGTTCCTAGCGAGTTATAGTAACACTCGTAAAAGTTTGGGAGAACTCGAAAAAGCTGTACATGTGGAAACACTCGCCTGCGGCTCGTGTTCCCACAGCATTTCTCGTTCTCCCAAACTTTCACTCGTGTTTCTATGACTCGATAGAAGCACGGTACATGTTTACTATTTCTTAAATAAAGCACGGTTTTCCATGGTTTACACTGTAAAAAATATAGTTCAATTTTAGCCAATCAGAGCGCACGCGGAATCAAATGTATATTATGTATCAAATGTATATGTATAGCGGTTTGCAGCCATAGTAAAGAAAACTGTAAATATTTATGGCGCAATTTGGGGTAGGAAAGACAAATACTCGAGTTGAACTGAATATACCTTACATACACATGGAAAAGGAAGTGTGTTGAATTTCCTTTTATGTTTCGTTTGATTTTCTGTCCACATTTGCGTTATAATAGAGCCATAGAAATTATGATTTTGCATGTAGATAATACTTCGATTCATTACTCGGTTACAAACGTTGCTAGAACACATACAACATGCAAATATTAAGACAGGCTATCTCTTTAATAATGTATGAAGAAGCTTTGCTTTATTATTTGCGATGTCATAGAACTTGTTCCTTCAAATCGAAGGCAACCTGAGGTTAATGACACTTCTCGCCAGACAATATATTCTTGAGGTAATATGAAACTCGACAGTGGTTGGGATAAGAGAAGCTATCTAGGAATTTTAATGGTTATAATGGTCACTGACGGAATATACAAGTAAGTGTGATCGAAATAAATCACCCAATTTCTTAAAGCCCACTCAATTTATTAAATTGGTGGGTTTGGCCCACTAACGAGTGGTTAAGGGCAGTACAGTCAGTAAATATAGAGAACAAAAAATATTAAATGAGTTATCAAAGTTCATCAAGGAAATAACGGTACACCGTTTTGTCCTCCAATAGGAAAAATAAACATTGACGCCGAACACTGGCAGTGAAATAATAAAAAATATAAATAACAAAATAAATAATGTATTTTACCGATAAAAGACAAAATCACTGTTGAATACATATATCACTTTTATGAGTGCGAGTAAATGTCAGTAGCGGGCTGTGTTGGACTCATATAAATTCCCGAAAGGGCTTGCTGAGAGCTCTCTATCATTGTTACATAACTATAAGATTTCTTGGAGGTTGGTTTCAAGATGTCCAATAATTGATTAAAATTATTAAAATGGCTTAGTACGTTTATGTGGCATTGCAAAAATTGGGAATTTCTTGGCTGGAAAATGCTTGTTATCAGCGTCTATCGGGTGGCTGCAGTCACGAGTGCTTCTGTATACTAACTACTTGTTTTAATACTCAATACTAAATCAAAGTTAAGATGCTTAAGATTAACCTAAACAACAAAACATTATTTAGTTTGCAATAATAGTACTGCAAACCGCTCATTAAACATTAACCATCAACTGCATGAAAAATATCTTCCATGAATGGTGATTCGTACATATTTTCCACTTTAAATGGAACTGAACGAGCAATTTATATCAGATTTAACTATTTTGTCTAGCGCGGAAATGTGTTGTTTTTCGTTTGCTGAAATTAAGGAAACTAATTGGTTGTTTGTGGCTGAATTGGAATTTTTCAGGGCTATAGCGACATTTTAAATGCAAGAGTTTCTTACAATAATTAAACCAAAATTAGCTGCTTTATTTGAAGGTACCTCAGTACTATAACCCTAAGAAGGGTTCAGAAATTTAAATTCCTATCCAGGTTGTTCAAGTACTTTTCTTCATTAGTTCGTCGCTGTGTTGTGGCACCCTACGAAGCTGCGGGTGCAATGTTTTGTTTTAAGGGACGCTTCTCAGCAAAACCAAATTTCGTTGTACTTAGTAGAATGGCTCTTCTTGAAATTATGGGATCAGCTGTCCCGCTGTAGCAAATCTATCTCAAAAATATACAGCTTTATTTCCTGAAGATTGTCTGATTTCTTAAGACGCAGTTTGTCTTCCATCAGCATTCTTCCATGGGAAGTCAAACATTCGCTTTGAACCGACGAAACGAAGATAAAACGGCCTTCGATAGCTTCGCAAGCACGCTTGAATTGATGTAAGAGATGAGCTTGGTAGAGACAAACGTCGCTAGCGTAAATGTACGTTGTCCAGTGAATGTAATCAACTCGAGGCGTAACAGACCCAAAGCTGAATGACTTCGGGAAAGAATTGGGGCAACATTTCTCGGTGTAAAATTCGAGATTCTCAAATTCTTGTAACAGCTTTTCAAAATTTGAGCTACACAACTCGAAGGGGAGACGGTCGTAGAGAAGAATACGGTCTGAAAATAGCTGTTGTCCTGCAGGGCTGGAAAAAATAACATCCGAAATATATTCTTTGGTGCATCTAGCAATCCCGACGGTTGGAATTTCTTGGCTCTTTTCTTTTGCACAAGACGCTTCCTCGCCAATATCGTAGGACAAGACCTCGAACTGGCGAATCGTCTTCAGCTTAGCTAGTGAGTTCTCGCTAAAGTCGTTGTACCTAGTTACGAAGCGCACTCGGATAACACTCGGGAAATTGTGTCGGACATATTCATCGAGCACCTGAGAGAGCTTTTTGCTAACACCGCGGCCGCGGTATTCCGGAAGGACGCGCCCCGCTCGTCGAATACAGGTCTTTCCGTCGTCTACGATGAAACCAGCTCTAAAACCAACCAGTCTTTCACCGACAACGGCAACCATAACAGCGAAATTCTCCGTCTTCATCCATCTATGAAATTCAAGTGGTAGATAGTCATGCCCTTTGTAAATACCCCTCGACAAATTCACGACTTCGTCAAAATCGCTCAGTCGAGCAAGACGAAACCTCACCTCTTCCATGTCCTAGTTTTTTTGCGTGACTGACGAGCTGCAACAGTTTAGACAACAATAGCCACTAGCATGTCGACCTGTGGCAGTTTATGTTATTTCATATTTAGTTTTCATTTTAACCTTGCTTCGTATGATTGGTGGAGAGACCAGTCGATGCGAAAGATAAATATCTCTAAATAATGATCTGCAAGACACCAACCATCGATCTCGTCCATAGATCATGAACGCATGCAATCATAGTCAGTCAGCGGTGCGCCACCACCTTAAGTTGGGAACGAGATTGAAACGTACCGAATGTCTTGCCGATTGCGTATTAATTATTTTTAATTGAGAATCCAGCGCCAATCTCTTCTGCTATGGTTTCGCCTTTCCACTCCACCCCTACCCGACAGCGGCTGGTAATTGAGCCTACCCCAAATCACCTCGTGATCGCGAGCATCTTCAAGCCATGGTTGCTATTAAGCTAACAAGCTTGGTAACCGTCCATGAATGTGACGGTCGTGACCTGGGCTCCATTTCACTATAATGGCGGCGGATTCGAGTGTGAACGTTGTGTTGAAATCTATATTTTATGGAGGGAAAGCGAACTAATGAGCTGCACAGTGGGGAAAGACGCAAAAAAAAAAATTGTGTGCCAGAGCAATCGATCTAACGTGTCAGATGTGGCGACGAAAAGGTGGTGCCAAAAAATCTTCATAGCCACCCGGTTTGTGGAACGATTTGGAGTCAGCGATTCAATTATTGTCTAGGTAAGAGTTTATTTCAGGAAATCGTCCAAATGGAATCAGTAAATCGAACTAAATCGGTAGGCAAACGCAAAGGGCATAAACATCGGTCTTAATAGAATCGAGTTGTAAACTAAGAGATTTCTCGTCATAACTAGAAAGAATAGTAATGTTTATTGTTTGAAGAGACTAAAAATATATGAGATGTATGAGGTTAATCCTAGGAAACGTCAACTGCACATTAAACTAAACTGCCTTTTATAAAACTAACTCTTAGAAGCACAGTCTTCATAGGTAGGTTTATAGGTATGTGAGGCCCTAAAGGGTATGGTTTTTCAGCCGTTTTGGTCATAAATAGAGCATTTATTTTGACCATTTTGGTCATAAATAGCGTATGCTTTTTGCTCTCGTCTCGAACTGGGTATGTTCTTTAGAAGAAACTACTCTTTCATCATTATCGATAAGATCATAAACCAAAGCCCTTCATAAATTACGTTTAGGGCAACTGTGCCAGCCGCAACGGTCATAAGTAGGCCATCAAATTTTTGGTCAAGTCATAAATAGGGTAGGAAAAATCGCAGATTTTGGTCATAATTAGGGCAAGGGTTTTGGGAAGCGGGCCGTACACCCCACCCAATTTTTCTGGGAGTACCTCCCCGGGACCTTAACCTACTTTAATCCTATGGTATTATTTAAGAGCGCAAAATAATTCTTATGCACTACTTTTCCGGCCTTGCGCTTCTACATTATAAAGAGAAGACTTCCAGTCAATCTTCTTTCTTCTGTATTCAGTCAGCCCCCGGCAACAATTAAAGAGACGGCGTTTAAATTCCAGAATCGCAATTTCACAATATGTTAACCCACCCCCACCCTACCACCCCAAATGCTACCGCTCCATTTATCAAACCAAGATAACAGATGAACACAAATATGTTGTTTTAGTTAATTATCTGTTGTAAGAGCTTCAATTTCCGTTATGCCTAAGCTTTTTGGACAACATTGCTTCCAGCCATTTACACTTTTCTGAATGTGCTTATTTTTCTGCCGTTTCTAAGGCTGAACGAAAACACATCATTTTTTATGCATTTTCGCCTATCGTCCACACTAAAACGACCGAAAACACTGATGAAAGCTACAGTGTAAGACGCTTGTTTTGTCGCTGTTTTCGAAAGCCCCCATTTTCATCAGCGTTTTCGAGCTATTTAGTGTGGATGATGGGTGTAACGCATGAAAAGGTATGAGTTTTCACTTGTTTGGGAAAATATTACATCCTTTTTGCTTCCAAAAATGTTTGACATATTCTCTGTTCTGCCAACTCCAGAAGTATTTATTAAACAACTTAATACAATCATCTACAACTTTCTGTGGAACTGAAAGGGCCTGATAAAATAGCTCGACTACCAGTAATTAATGATTTAAAATCTGGAGGCCTGAATTTAACAGATTTAGAAACCTCAGTTAAGTCACTGAGATTAGTGTGGCTCGGCACACGTTCAGCTAGCTTCTTATTCGCGCAGAGCAACACCTTTGAGTTAATCCAGAAACCATAAATTACACTACAATCAACGCCACATCAGTCAGTTGTGGTTCAGTCCCATTTCTCTCTATGCCTATGCCCAAGAGAAGTTTTTTTTTACATTCGCTTTGTATTCATCATTAGAGCCCGGTTAGAGTCGCCGTTGACGCTACAAGTTTTCCTTCCGTAACATTGCTGAACATCGTGCATGGTGATGGTAGCAGTGAAAACAAAATACCAAGTTCACAGGACGTCTAACGTATCACTCGCCTGTTAAGCCACAACTGTTCAACCTCTGCAAATCGGTCACTACCGCTCCAGTGATCATGTTTCCGATACAAAACTTCTGACCAACAAGCATACAATTTGTCGCAAAATTAGTACCTGATATTCATGCCGTTTACTGTTTTCTTCCGTTAGCCTTTTATTTTAATGTTTCTCCATAATCTGCAGTACGCTAACCAAGACAATTATATCTTATTCTAAGAGCGTAAATCAGTAGATTTAACAACGAATTCATCATGGGAAATGGAGCTGTTTTCAATTCAGTGTCGAAAATTAATTGGTTCTACATCACTACGTTACACAGTTGGCTTAAAAAACTAGCGCCGCTCTTGTAATTGAAACTCGTTCGCACACGTTTTTCCGCGATCGCTTCAGCTACATGTAATTGCTTCGAGTTTTGATTGGTTCACTGTATTGTATGTGTTCTTTGTGATTGGCTTAAGTGGTTACCATGGTTTTGGTTTTACGACACTCAATTGAAAACCGCTCTAAAGCAACAACATAGGTTGCAAAGATATCGCAATGATAAAACAGATAGGTGTCGGGAAATAGCTAGCGCAGGAAAATTATAGGCAATACAGTAATCACGCTGTAAAAAGCTTTCTTATTCTTGAGTAACTTCTTCTTCACTTCTAAGGAAACTTGATTAGCAGAAACATTAAAATAAAAGGCTAACGGAAGAATACAGTAAGCGGCATAATACCAGCTACTTATTTGCAATAATTTGTATGCTTGTTGGCCAGAAGTCTTCTATCGGAAAGATGATCACTGCAGCCCACGCTTGAACAGAGGCTATGATGAAACGAACTTCAGAAACACGGTTCTCGTACACAAAAGAATAGTAATGTTTATTGTTTGAAGAGACTAAAAATATATGAGATGTATGAGGTTAATCCTAGGAAACGTCAACTGCACATTAAACTAAACTGCCTTTTATAAAACTAACTCTTAGAAGCACAGTCTTCATAGGTAGGTTTATAGGTATGTGAGGCCCTAAAGGGTATGGTTTTTCAGCCGTTTTGGTCATAAATAGAGCATTTATTTTGACCATTTTGGTCATAAATAGCGTATGCTTTTTGCTCTCGTCTCGAACTGGGTATGTTCTTTAGAAGAAACTACTCTTTCATCATTATCGATAAGATCATAAACCAAAGCCCTTCATAAATTACGTTTAGGGCAACTGTGCCAGCCGCAACGGTCATAAGTAGGCCATCAAATTTTTGGTCAAGTCATAAATAGGGTAGGAAAAATCGCAGATTTTGGTCATAATTAGGGCAAGGGTTTTGGGAAGCGGGCCGTACACCCCACCCAATTTTTCTGGGAGTACCTCCCCGGGACCTTAACCTACTTTAATCCTATGGTATTATTTAAGAGCGCAAAATAATTCTTATGCACTACTTTTCCGGCCTTGCGCTTCTACATTATAAAGAGAAGACTTCCAGTCAATCTTCTTTCTTCTGTATTCAGTCAGCCCCCGGCAACAATTAAAGAGACGGCGTTTAAATTCCAGAATCGCAATTTCACAATATGTTAACCCACCCCCACCCTACCACCCCAAATGCTACCGCTCCATTTATCAAACCAAGATAACAGATGAACACAAATATGTTGTTTTAGTTAATTATCTGTTGTAAGAGCTTCAATTTCCGTTATGCCTAAGCTTTTTGGACAACATTGCTTCCAGCCATTTACACTTTTCTGAATGTGCTTATTTTTCTGCCGTTTCTAAGGCTGAACGAAAACACATCATTTTTTATGCATTTTCGCCTATCGTCCACACTAAAACGACCGAAAACACTGATGAAAGCTACAGTGTAAGACGCTTGTTTTGTCGCTGTTTTCGAAAGCCCCCATTTTCATCAGCGTTTTCGAGCTATTTAGTGTGGATGATGGGTGTAACGCATGAAAAGGTATGAGTTTTCACTTGTTTGGGAAAATATTACATCCTTTTTGCTTCCAAAAATGTTTGACATATTCTCTGTTCTGCCAACTCCAGAAGTATTTATTAAACAACTTAATACAATCATCTACAACTTTCTGTGGAACTGAAAGGGCCTGATAAAATAGCTCGACTACCAGTAATTAATGATTTAAAATCTGGAGGCCTGAATTTAACAGATTTAGAAACCTCAGTTAAGTCACTGAGATTAGTGTGGCTCGGCACACGTTCAGCTAGCTTCTTATTCGCGCAGAGCAACACCTTTGAGTTAATCCAGAAACCATAAATTACACTACAATCAACGCCACATCAGTCAGTTGTGGTTCAGTCCCATTTCTCTCTATGCCTATGCCCAAGAGAAGTTTTTTTTTACATTCGCTTTGTATTCATCATTAGAGCCCGGTTAGAGTCGCCGTTGACGCTACAAGTTTTCCTTCCGTAACATTGCTGAACATCGTGCATGGTGATGGTAGCAGTGAAAACAAAATACCAAGTTCACAGGACGTCTAACGTATCACTCGCCTGTTAAGCCACAACTGTTCAACCTCTGCAAATCGGTCACTACCGCTCCAGTGATCATGTTTCCGATACAAAACTTCTGACCAACAAGCATACAATTTGTCGCAAAATTAGTACCTGATATTCATGCCGTTTACTGTTTTCTTCCGTTAGCCTTTTATTTTAATGTTTCTCCATAATCTGCAGTACGCTAACCAAGACAATTATATCTTATTCTAAGAGCGTAAATCAGTAGATTTAACAACGAATTCATCATGGGAAATGGAGCTGTTTTCAATTCAGTGTCGAAAATTAATTGGTTCTACATCACTACGTTACACAGTTGGCTTAAAAAACTAGCGCCGCTCTTGTAATTGAAACTCGTTCGCACACGTTTTTCCGCGATCGCTTCAGCTACATGTAATTGCTTCGAGTTTTGATTGGTTCACTGTATTGTATGTGTTCTTTGTGATTGGCTTAAGTGGTTACCATGGTTTTGGTTTTACGACACTCAATATTGAAAACCGCTCTAAAGCAACAACATAGGTTGCAAAGATATCGCAATGATAAAACAGATAGGTGTCGGGAAATAGCTAGCGCAGGAAAATTATAGGCAATACAGTAATCACGCTGTAAAAAGCTTTCTTATTCTTGAGTAACTTCTTCTTCACTTCTAAGGAAACTTGATTAGCAGAAACATTAAAATAAAAGGCTAACGGAAGAATACAGTAAGCGGCATAATACCAGCTACTTATTTGCAATAATTTGTATGCTTGTTGGCCAGAAGTCTTCTATCGGAAAGATGATCACTGCAGCCCACGCTTGAACAGAGGCTATGATGAAACGAACTTCAGTAACACGGTTCTCGTACACAAAAGAGTGCTCTATAGCGAGATAACGCTCTCCACTCAATAGCGATGCTACAACACACCTTATGGTAATAGCCGTTTCCGCGTAGCCTCCATTCAGTGTTGTCGAGGAAAACGATTGCACAAGCCGAAAAGCTTAAAAGGAATATTTTTAGAAATGCTGATGTGGACCTGCTCAAACTACAATAAATAACAAATAATTACGTGCAAAAGTAAGTGGGAATAAAAATATATTTACAGATATAAAAAGATACTAAAAGGAATTATTACCATTAAAAGTATGTGACTTGACAACGGCGTCTTCATTTTTAACTCAGTCCTTCCATGATTGTCCATATCTTCCTTAAGTGTCACTTTTTGGTGGCTGCTCCGAGCCTGTGTGAAGTGGAACAAGGCATTGGTGCAAGTGCGTCAGTTTAGAATTGTTCACCTTATCTAGAGAAGAGGAATCAAAATTAAAACGCTTCAAGTGTCGCCAGGAACATTATTACGGCAAGGTATACAAAACCGTTCAGTTATTCTGGTACCAGGTAAAATTATCTCTTTCATACAGTTTCATTGATTGCGAAAGTGAATCAAAGAATTGGCTTGTTAAATCGTATTAAACATCTACTGCCTTTGGATGCGCGAGTCGCAATATACAATGCTCTAATAAGACCTCTCTTCGACTTTGCTGATACCATCTGGGGAGACAGAGACAATATTACACTAATGCATGATTTACAGCTGGTCTTGCAAAATAAGGCTGCCAAAGTTATCCTAGACTTGCCCAACTATGCTTCATCTACCGACGCTCTCAAAACACTCGGATGGCCTACCTTATTTCAAGAGCGCCTTGTACATAGATACATTACCACTTTTAAGTACATCCACGGGCTTGTAGATCACAATTTTAATATTTTGAGAAACTTAGACATCCATAGTTATAACACTAGAAGAAGAAACGATTTCCGTCTTCCTCTCGCTAAAAGGAATTACGGAAAGCAGAGACTTTTTTATCAATGCGCTAAGGAATGGAACACTTTAGACGCATCTTTGAAAGAAATTAATTCTCTTCTTATTTTTAAACAGAATATTAAAAGTTATATATTTTAGATATTTTAAAGTTTTAACATATTAATCTATCTTACATTTTGACATTTTTAACCTTATTGTATTTTTATTGCTATCACGCGTTCATTTATTTAAGATCTTTTATTTTTTCTATTGTTTTTCTATTGTTTTACAGGGCCTCACTGAATATCACTCTTTGTGAAGTGAGCTCCCTGTATAAAGATTGTTATTATTATTATTATTGTCTTATTTGAATAATCTGAGTCGCATTCTTTCAACTGAAGCTGTTCTTCCAAAGCTTTCCTTGTGAACTTAGTCAAGCTTTTGTCTTGAAAACACACGAAAATAAAATCACCACAAATGAGCTCACGAGCACGCTTGAATTGATAAAGAAGGTGTTCTTTATAAAAAGAACGGGGTCTTCGGTACACATTTTACTCTTGGTGAAAAAGTTCCAAAGCTGATCGATCTCGGTTGAACACCATCGTCGCATATTTCGACCAAAACTTCGCTGCACTCTTGAAGCATGTGATCGATATTTGATGAGTTGGGTTCGAAAGGACAGGAGTTGATAACCACCACGTTTTGCGGGAAGAGCTTTCCTCTCACGGGCTGACTAAGGATGACATCAGACAAATATTCTGTTGAGCATAAGGCTATCTCCCCTGTGTTTGAATTGTTCATGGATATTGACGCTTGGCCAAACGAATTCTCTGTTACTTCATATGACAGGACATCGCATTGGAGGAGTTCTGTCTTATCCCGAGAGCTTAATTTATCAAAATCCGGCCGTGAATCGTTCTCGCTGCAGGCTGGGGAAATGTTCTCTGACATATTTTCTTGCAAATTCTCTCAGTTGTCGTACAAGACCCTGACCTCGAAACTGGGCCAGTATTCGTTCTGCTCGAGGGATAAGTGTCCCACCTTCATCTACCACAAAGCACGCCTGTAAACCGACAAGTTTGTCGTCTGAATAAGCGATCGAGTATAACAGCCAAATTGTCCCTCTGAAGCCACTTGTGAAATGTGAGCGGTAGATAGTCGTGTCCAGTGTAGATTCCTTCGGATAGTTTTACAACTGCATTGAAATCGCCAGGCTGAGCGAGGCGAAATGTTAACGGACACTCCATTAATATCAGTCAATACCCTGCCGATGTGGCAATGCTATCAAGTGTATCGGCTTTTGTCAGCTGACAGGCAAACTCTTCCACAGTTGTTCGGTTCAATTCAGTTCCTGGAATAACGGCTTTGAGCCCTGCTGCCTATCTTTTCATAGTCTCAGTTTTCGTCATGAATAAAAGATGCGAGTGCTTATAATTAATGTATCTTAATATCCCAGTTGCAGATCCAGCTGCCAAGCTGTTAATGTTGTTGTATTAGACAATGCATGTACCAGGAAAACAACCAGCTTGGTAGTGTGTTAATGTCATTGAAAGCTTATAAGCATTAAGAACTGCATTTGTTAGGCGTAATCCTATTCATGAACTAGCTGCTTAATTACATTCCATAGAGTCAACTCTTTTAGAATTAAGGAGGTAAGTTTCTAAAGAAACTGTGGTGCTGCGTCGGTGGGGAGTATAACAAGATAATTTGGTTTTATCGACTGGGTTGATAAAGTAACTGATTGGCCACCGTAAAGAGATTCGAAAGTTGACGTTTCGAGCGTTAGCCCTTCGTCGGAGCGAATCGATTTGATTCGCTCCGACGAAGGGCTAACGCTCAAAATGTCAGCTTACGAATCTCTTTACGGTGGCCAATTTACTTTATTATCCAACCCTGCTTCGTAGAGTACAAATATCGCGCGAAACGAGTACAAATAACAGATATTTGTACTCGTCTCATTCCTCCCGGCCGCGTGAAGTTCAAAACCTTGGCAAGTCAGAAATCTTTGGATAATAAATCTCTTACTAGGCGTTTTGGTGTGTAGTATCGCTGTATATTTTTACTCGTTGTTTGTATTTTGACTCGCCCTACGGGCTCGTCAAAATACCGCACAACTCATAAAAATGTACAGGGATACTACATACCAAAACGTCTAATAAGATATATTTATCAACCCAGTCGATAAAACCAAATTATCTTTTAGAATTATATTTTTCTGTAGCGCCTGATTACGTAATTTATATTCTATTATTGCGTAACCAGTTCTGTCCTATACTTTTGATCTGCAGATCCAGCCAAGCTGTTAATGCTGTTGTATTAGACAATGCATGTACCAGGAAAAAAACCCAGTTCGGTGATGTGTAAATGTCATGGAAAGCTTAAAATTATTTAGAATTGCATTTATTTAGGCGTAATTGTATTTATGACTAGCCGCTTAATTACATCCCATAGGATCAGCTCTTTTCGAAATTACATTTATTCTCTAGCACCTGATTACGCAGCTTATATTCTTTTATTGCATAGCTAGTTCTGTCCTATGCTTATGATCTTGATATCCCAGTTCCAGATCCCGCTAAGCTGTTAACGCTGTTGAATTAGACAATGCATGTACCAGGAAAAAAAAAAAACAGTTCGGAAGTCTGTAAATATCATGGCGTAATCTTATTCCGGCATAACTAGCTGTTACAACCCTTTGGATTAGCTATTTTTTGAATTATATTTATTCTGTAGCACCTGATTACGAATTCTTTTATAGCGTAACCAGTTCTGTCCTTTTTTTTTCAATTATTCTTTACACAATAGGTTTCTTTTCTTTTCTTTAGTTCTAACACCATGTGTCTGCATGTTTAGGGTTTTCGGTTGGTAAGTGGTGTGAGGTTCTGTGTGTAGATTAAAAAGCTTCTTGTGTAGGAACGAGCGAGGTTAGAAAGTGGGAGGAACACATCCAAAAAGCACATTTTCGTTATTGAGAAGCCATCAGTAAAACCATCCCTAAATTCACGATAAATAGCCATTTCCCGGGGGACGCGAGTGCAAAATAGCTGGTCGAAGCAATCAAAGGACAATTGAGTAAGCCGCTTCAAACCAGACAGCTGGATAAAACCGGAGAAGTAAACTTGAAGTATACCGGAATGAGTGAAAACGTAACCTGAAGAAGGAAGTTGGAAAATGGAAGTAATAAACGGGAGTTTGGCTCTTTGCTTGTGTTTTGTGTTGGCGGAACGTTTTCTTTATCGCGGTTCATTTATGCTCGGTGTTTTTTTATTGTTGTTTATGAGAGCCCAGTGTTTTGTGGCGCGGTTTCGTCACAGTATAACTAATAAGACAGACGCCTCACCGAAGGCGAGGTGAAAACTGGTGAATATTAACCGAGATCGGAGGAAGTCCAGATAAATATTCACCATGCCCCACTGAGTTGAATACTCGATTTAGTATTTTGCAACTTTAGAAAACAAGGGACTTAAAGATGGTTTCCAGTTCGTACTGCCAGATTGCCTTACTGTCAAAGTAATTAAGGCTTGAACAACAAGACATTGATTTATTATTATTGTGGAGGTGGCGTGGCCGAGTGGTTTATGGCGCTGGATTTGAAATCTGGAGGTCCCTGGTTCAAATTCTTCACCCCACCACTCTCTGGATTTGTTCTCGGTAGTTCCGAGTTCAACTCCTCGACCGCGTTGTGTAAATAGCCAACTGGTCAGCCTCCAACCAGTTGGAATTCTTTATGTTCTATTTGAAATATTTGGTTGTTTATTTACAGTGTCCCCAATTAGTACAACAGTGCTAAATACATATGACACTAAAATAAATTTATTATTATTATTGATTTATTATTATTAAAATTACAGCCTCATTCATATACGCTTTTGCAAACATATGGTGTACGCTATGTACCATAGCATTTTCACTGACACTCTGGGTGTCTGGTAAAAATAATTCAAATGTCATAAAGCATCTTTACTTAAACTACAGACGGACATGTATACATTTTTAGAAAGGTCATAAAACTGTCTCTTCAGTGGGGTTTATTTCGCTGACGTTGACCTAATTTGTTACAGCAGCAATGGAAAATTAGCAGTTTACCAATCTCAGGTGCGGATAATTATCAAATCTTGATTTGCCGGTGGTGAGCAGATCAATTATTTGAATTGCTTTCTTTTAAGTTAACAAAAAGTGCTAAGTGATCACGAAAGCACACGCGGAAGCGCCGCAACAGTCAACTAGCGTTATAAAAGATTAGTTTTCTCGCCAAGATCATTGCCGGAGCCGAAGGCGGAGGAAATAATTGTTCTGCGAGACTTACACTGACAAATCACGAAATTTTGCGATAACCGAGTTCAATGTTTTATCAATCGATCACCAGGTTTTTTTTCATAGTTTAATCAATCTCTGACAGCTCAGGGACCGATCTGCCATTTTTCCGATAAGAGCGCTGTGAGAATTACGCATGAGCAGAATATTATTCGCAGCAAACACAATTGGACAATTTTGACGTATTCAGGACGTTTTTTTTGGCTTCTGAGAAGCAAATATCATGACTTTTTGAGTACGTCATATAGGCACAAGGTTGAGCCCGTTGAGCCTGTTGCTATTTTGAAGTTCTGAAAACTAAAAAAAAATCATTCGGCCTCGGGCTCAGTGAACATGAGTATATATTCATCTCGACTTCTTCTCGGTAAACATTCACAAATTTTCACTTCGCCTTCGGTAAAGCACTAGTGTCTCTGTCTTACTTTTGAACACTGCCGTTCTAATCTTCGTTCACGACTTTGCAGTATATCTAGTATATCTGTTTTGCTTAATACCTCATTAACGGCATTTAGTAATTAACAGCTTGGGATCTACAACTGAGATATCGAATTTAATTAATTATAAGCACTGACATCCTTTATTCATGACGAGTAAACTATGAAAAGATAGAGTGAGTACGGTTCAAAGCCGTTATCCCAAGAATCGCATTAAACAGAACAACTGCGGAACAATTTGCCTGTCAGCGACAAACGCCGGTATACAGGCGATAGCATTGTCACATCGCCAAGGTATTGACTGATTTTAATGGAGTGTCCGTTATAGCATTCCGCCTCGCTCAGTCCGGCGATTTCAATACAGTTGTTAGACTGTCCGAAGGAATCTACAACGGGCATGACTATCTACCATTCAAATTTCACAAATGGCTTCAGAGGGACAATTTGGCTGTTGTACTTGCTTATTCTGGTGACACACTTGTCGGTTTACAGGCGTGCCTTGTGGTGGATGAGGGTCGGACATTTAATTATCCCTCGAGCAGAACGAATACTGTCCGAGTTTCGAGGTCAGGGTCTTGTACGACAACTGAGAGAATTTGCAAGAAAATATGTCAGAGAACATTTCCCCAGCCTGCAGCGAGAACGATTCACGGTGGATTTTGATAAATTGAGCTCTCGGGATAAGATAGAACTCCTCCAATGCGATGTCCTGTCATGAGAATTGGTTTGGCCAAGCTTCAATATCCATAAACAATTCAAACACAGGGGAGATAGCCCTATGCTCAACAGAGTATTTGTCTGATGTCCTCCTTAGTGAACCCGTGTGAGAAAAGCTCTTCCCGCAAAACGTGGTGGTTATCAACTCCTGCCCTTTTGAACCCAACCCATAAAATATCGATCACATCGGCTTGAAGAGTGCAGCGAAGTTTTGGTCGAAATATGCGACGATGGTGTTTTACCGAGATCGATCAGCTTTGGAACTTTTTCACCAAGAGTGAAATGTGTACATTAGAGAGCATCATTCATGCTTGGTTTTGATAAAGTAAGTTCCCAGGATAAAACAGAACTTCTCCAATGCGATGTCCTGTCATATGAAGTGACACTGAGATAATTCCTTTAGCCAAGCTTTAATATCCATGAACAATTCAAACACAGGGGAGATAGCCCTATGCTCAACAGAATATTCTGGTGTCATCCTTAGTCAGCCCGTGAGAGAAAAGCTCTTCACTCAAAACGTGCTCATCAAGTATCGATCACATGCTTCAAGAGTGCAGCGAAACTGTATGAAAGAGACCATTTTACACTGTACGAACGGTTTTCTATGCCTTGCCATAACCCTCCTGGCGACACTTTTAGCGCTGGTGACTCATCTTCTCAAGACCCACCACAATTCTCGACCCACTTACACCAACGTCTTGTTCCAGGTTCGAAGAAGCCGCCAAAAGATACACATAAAGGAGATATGGGCAATCATGGGAAGAAGACAGGAGTTTTAAAAAGGAAGGGGAGCATTTGACTAGTCGCCCGCATTGAATCAATTTGTAACACAAGGAGACATGTAGCGATTAGTGAGAGGTGAGGTTGGCAGGGAGGCTGAGAAAACGGGACATGTATCTGAAAGTGAACGACAGTTATCAAGAGCGCAGATCGTAAATAAGGAATATGGAACCGAAAGACAACTTGGATGTCAAGATCGTCCCAGGCATTTTTGGCTCTTAATTAGCACTCGGGGAACAACCTTATTTTTATCTATTCTGTCTAATTGTCGCACAACAAAAACAAAATGCGATTGATCTGCGCTAGAAATAGTTTACTCTGGCGATTTTGTAGCCCGCGAGCGGGCTTTTGTGTTTTGGCGGGGAGCGCGAGCGGCGAAGCCGCGAGAAACATTTAGGTGAGACGAGAAGAGCCGTCGCAGAACCACCTGCTAGACTGATGGAAATGCCGTGTATAGCGAAACCCTTTACCATTTATCAGCTTGAAATTATTCCTGGAAACTGAATTCGATTCGCCGAGGCCAGGGGTGTGTTCAGTGAATAACGAGAAGAACAGGAAGGAGACATCACGTCTTCTATCTACTTCTGACGCGCTTAAAATCACATCAAAAGTAGAAAGGAAATATATAAAAAAACTGTTAACCGCGGTAGTTCGAAATATCTTACATTCTTCGAGCTTCGTCAGTGGACCGCCATATTGAAAATATCAATTAACCGTCGTAGTATCGAGGCTACGAGCGTTAGTCCTCCATGTTTGCTATGACGAAGGGCGCGCCAACACTTGACACTTCAGCTTCACAATTTCGCTACGACTGTTAATATACCTTTTTATACCATGCCATAGGAAATGCAGCCAATCAGTGTACAGGAGAGTATAATCGACGCTATCGCATCTAACCTTCCCATCATGTGCCGCGCCTATGCCCCATCGATTGTGTGTTGGCCACTGTATTTATACCATACCATTTTGGTATTGTATTGTATAAAATAGTTATGCAACGCTCTTTCGTGGTCTACCACCCGAAAGCGTTGCATAGCTGGCATATAACCTTCGATTTGACAGATCGCTAAGTATTTTGCTTTGCTAACCTGGGCCGTTTGTGGTTTATAAACTGTAGGGGTCTTCGCTAGAGTCATTGACGCTTTAATTAACACAAGAACCCCAAACATGTCCTTAGTTACCCCACGGGTATTGGGGCGATGAGATCCTTAGTGGGAGAATCCGCGGGACCCTCATCCATGCAGAGTCAGTATAACATATACAAGGCTGATCCCAAATGGATCAAGCCCAGGATTGCTTTAGTACATGTCAGTCTACTCAGCGATAACTGGAGGAAAAACAGCTGATTTGGTCACGTTGATCTAGCAACGAACCGCTATTTGACAGGTATATGCAGAAAAAAAGGCTCGCAAAACAAACTGGTTAAACAGACCTACTTTAATTATTGGACTTAAAGAATACAACATTCACTTTACGCCGAAAAGATTTTCAATCCCAGTAACATTTGACATTATATGTTAAAACCTCGGATATTCGCTGATAACGGGATTTTTGAGCCAATCAGAAAGCTAGAAATATGGGAGCCTGAGGTTCAGAATATGCTTCAGCCATAGATTGTTATTAAAATAATTTAATCTTATTCTGTGATATGAATCTGAGTTCCCCAGGCACTTTAATTTGTAGATTGGAATAAAAACATGTGCACTCGAGAGTACATGTTTCAGCCTTGGTATAACATATAAAAAAGATTTTTTTTCACGAACATAAACTTTGTTTAACATTATACATGTTTGAGTTATGTACTAGGTGAATATGCCTGGGAAATAACATGAAAACGGAACAGATGTCCTAGTTCATTCCCTAGTGTATATATTAAAACAACTATTAGCTTTAATTTACATAAAATATTGGCTTTCCCATCTCGATCCTCCTTCTATTGGAGTTCCTTGTCTTATTAATTAAAAGTCCACGATAACGTTTCGGCGTTAAGTAGAACCTAGACGTCCTAATAATTATAAATCACGGGATTATGCAAAACGAACTTCAAGATTACTTCGAATTTGGACGCATTGGGCCTGTAATATGCACTCCAGATTTTTCCTACTCTTCATTTGTCAAACCTCGATTCCGGTTTAATATTGGAAGCAATTTTCTTCACCCTTTGTAAAAATAAAGGTCTAGCGAAACTTTCCTCTATTTTTTTGAACCGATTTTTTCAATCCGTTTTCGTTCCTCTAACTGGTCCGAAAAAGAGGAATTCCCGATCTGTATACACACGCTTCAATAAATCGAATTTTCATTAGTGATAGTGACATTTATGGTAACCCTAAAAATCAATTACGCATTATAATGTTAACTGATGAAAACTCTTATCTTATAACTTGTGATCTCACTTTTCCATGGCCGATTAAAAAAAAATCATAAATAGAACAAAGACGGCTACTGTGATCCCAAATTAATTTTTTTTTACTCGGCGCAAATACAAAAAATTAAAGTCGGGAAAATAAAAACAGTTTCTTAGTGGCACCGTCTATCCATATACAGATATGTGGTCGTCTGAGCAATTTTCGCTGTTTTTCCCATTTTTATTTCTCAACACTGACCAAAAGTACGCGAAATCGCGAACACAAACCCATAATCTTATCGTAAAACCAGAGTTTATCAAGTCAGGCGATTGTTTGTTGTGGCAGGTGGTTGTACCACAAAACGAATTACTTGTGTAAAAAAACACATGGTCATTGGCGATGAGAGAAATTAAAGTTGAACGCAGCAAATTGGAATTGGTATCTTTTAATTTAAATCTCTGAAAGAAGACCTCAAAGTCGCTTTTAAAAAGAATGCTTTAATGCGTTAATAAACTACAAGACCGCAGATTATTCTTTTCGTCGTAATATTCATGCGAAAAATTCGATAAATTTAATTCCTTAATTAAAGGTGAAATTTCGCGTTGCATTTACTCAGACTTATTTGCATTTAAATGGTCGGAAAAGATGCTGAAGACGCACTTCACAGCTCTTCACGATTTTTCTAAAACTCCATGCGATTAAAACGACCAATAAATAATCAACTTTGAATTTTTAAAACTAATATTCTCTACTTCTCAACTGTGTTTATCGACATTTACAAATAACACGTTATTTAGCCGTCTTTTTCGCCACCCTTGTTGATTAAAATCCCGCCAATTTTCACCCCGGTACACATGACAGATCCCAAATGCCCCAGAATCTATCATTCCATTGTAAATTTGACAGAAGTAAAAATTACAGTACTATCTCGATTATTGCCGGTGTGTACAGAATCAAAATTGTTTGTTTTGCAAGTCCAACGAATTGACAATCACCGTTGCATATAAAATATTTCATTTAGCGAATAACATTATACTGGGAGGTGCCACCGATTGCGTGCCGCTTTGGTAATATTTATTGTACTTCGTTTTCGATCGTTCGTTCGAATTTATTGCGTAGCGTATTTAAATGGTTTTCTGTTGTTCTATCATACAAGTCGATGAAAGTGTCCGAATTTTGAATAAGTTACAAATTATTGACGAAAAAAACGTACAAAAATTGACGATTTAGTGAAAACCAAACTCACGAATTACACGCACCTCTGCTCTATATTTCAATTCAGTCCGAATTCAGAATCAAGGTTCCTCGAACAAGACCGAGTGGTGCGCCACTAAGCTCTTCCAGTGTCACCTGTTCACTGCCTGGCGAAGTTTTAATTCGTCCTTTATCAAACGCAGAGATGTTTCTGCGGTCGATCTTTCTACAACTTGAACAAAGAAAGTCCTGCATTTTAACTTCTTGTGAAACTGTATATCAATCATCTTACGATTGTCTTTAGTTTTCGTCGAAGCACGTTTTCTTCCATTGACGCTCGCGACTTGTTTGCATAAGGAGGCCTTTGTGTCGAAGTAATTTGTTTCGGAGAAGCTGCATCCTACGGGATAGAGTTTCTAAAGCCAGAAATTATTCAATTTCTCTACGATCAGCCTTCAAAGTTTATCGTACTCATGAGAAAAGTCTTAATACATCAAGGAGCCAGGCGTCAACGTTTGTTGTAGTTGCGTCAAGATTTATCCACCTGTAAAAATTCACCATAGTTCAACGCTTTGTCTTCGCAAAGCGACGACTTTTTATTAACTTCGCCTCCCTCTTCGATGTCCAGCAATCGACTTGATCGTCGAGGTTCACAACTGCGAGACAAAGTAACTCAAAAGGAAACAGAACGCAGAGACGTGGTACCAAAGAGCGATAGCCCCCACAAATAACCCGAACGCCATCTTTCGCGAACGACAACAATGAGAGCCCTTTGAGCAAATATAGGAGATTTTTTGTTTGAGTGAGGATGGCCGAGTGGAAGACTGGGAGTACATTACTCTGCGCATGCTTTTGAATGCCGCTGATAATTCCGATCTTTTGTGGCTCTTTTCCCACGATCCTTTTTTTTTTGTCAATTTAGATTTCTTACTTTCTTACACCATATTAACACATATAGCCATTGGTGGGGATGAGAGCAATTATCCAGCGTGTTACACAGGCAAGTGTTTCCGGTAAGATTCTCTACCAGATAATTTGCAGCCGGTTAGAAGCTGTGACTCAGTCGGGTGCTAATGCATCGATCGATGCAAGCTCATTTCCGACTTAATATTTGGTTATTTTCTTCAATCAGAAATGATCAACATTTGGTTAGCAGACGGGCAGTGACCATTATTTAATAAATATTTAAATCCTAATACTAATAATGCCACTTTCCAACTCACAGCTGTCTTTGAAATTTCCATTTATTTCCCTGCACTGTTGAATTGGATAACTTTCTCGGACAGTTTGTAAAGTCGTTCAGAAAACACAGCGTTAAAAAGGAAGCACCTGCCATAAGCTGTACTTCTATTGTGTTTTTCCAGCAAAATAGCCATACCCCTCCCACAGAGGGTTTTTTTTGGTTTGAAGCCCCCCCCCCCCCCCACCCATTCCTCTGGAAATTCCAGCTCCTTTTAAAGACCCCTCTACCCCCTCCCCTTGAAAATATTTACAATAAATTAAGTCTCCTTGGGGTTAGACTGCTAGCAGTCTTGGCGCGCCTTCGCGACTATCTTGAAAGGGAATGCTAGCAGTCTACCTTGGGGTGGGTATGGATTTTTTTCTGGAACCACTAATTTAACAGTTAGAGTACAATTTGAAGATTTCTTTGAGGTTATTGGTGATGAGGCCCTCAGTCTCGTTAACGCAGAACTAGCACAAACTTTTGACTATGTGATACAGTAGTGCAAGTAAAGACAATTTACATTTTGATAATCAAAATAGGTGAGTAGCTTTCCTTTCTTTCTCTCAATGTGTTTTCTAAATCAAATGGAAGACATTTTCTTCATGTTTCTATCTATTTATAGAAATCACTTCTAAAAAGCAGCCCATGTTCCCACAAAATATTTTTCATTCTCCAGAATTTTCGACCTGTGTTCCTGTAACCTGATACCATCTCTGTCAGAGAAAATGTTTTCTATTTCTTTGAGAAAACACAACAAGAAAGAGAGAGCCTCATGTCATAATTGATATAAAGAAGAATTCATCACTCAAATTCACCTCTTGTTTACAATAATTGTAATTTACCGGTATATAATAACAAACAATAATTGTTTACTGAATCTGGAACATAGGAGCATAAAATTAATGATTATGTTTATCCTATTTAAATTATTTTACAGTTGATGGTGAAGTTATCAGCTCCATTGGTAAAGGACTTTGTGTTTTATTGGGAATTTCAAAACATGACACTACTAAGGAAATCGAATATATGTGAGTTTCATCCTTCTGTTGCAATATTAATACGTAAGGTATTTTCTCGGATAAACATCCTGCTTCTCTCTGGATAACTGCCCCCGCATACTTAAAATAACTAAATTTTCCAGTGCAATTCCAGAAAATATTGACACCCCTGTTATGCATTGGTTTGAGACCTTTACTCTCACGCTTTTGAAAATTCCAGTTCAGCTTCATACTTTTCTTTACACGCTTCAGATTTTGCACCTTTACCCTTGGAATGGTGATTGTGCAATGATGTCACAAAAATTTAATCCCCAGCATGTCTCAGACAAACAAACCATTCCATGCGCTTCTTCTTTGAAAGTGACATATGGAGCGACTGCACTTGTCAGCACTTCAGTCGGCAATTAATTTTACAATTCAATGACCTCTCTAGCTCAAAATGTTAGAGAAAATCCACACTGTGCACCTTGAAATAATAGTAATGCAGAGTTTGAAAGAGGGCGGCAAAATATGCTGAGCATAGCAGAAAAGAACATTGTCAAACATTCCCGAGATTCAGGTGAATGACTCACAAGAAAGCCAGCAAGTCAGGAAAGATATACCATAAAGAAATACTGTGTTACTGTAATTCTGATACAATTCGTCGCCTTGTCGTAATGAAACTGGTCCGCTCTGTCTTTGCACATAAAAAACAACTTTACCATGCGCTACATGTATTTAAATTTACACATACACATCTCATGTCAAATATATCTCTGAAATATGTGCAGTTGAGATCTGTTCACAGTCACAGATTAGTTAATATGGTCAGATAAATGGCTCTATTAAATTGCATATAGTAGGTACAGTTAATTCTGCCCTGCATTTGGAATTGTCTCAGGGATGCTAATTATGTCCTCATGGTCTATCATATTCATTTGAGTGGACGGCTCGGGTTGTCAAATTTGGGAATTTTCTGGCAGTAAGTCTTCTCTTCAAGACCAGGATGAACAGCAGATAAGTTCCTTCATTATACTTTTTTGTGTAAAGTATTCTGATTGGTTGGACACAACCGCCGTGCTAAGAGTTCTAATTCCTGAAGGTTTTGGAATCTGTCAGGCTGTCACTGCAGCTTTGTAAGATCCTCATGCAATTTGTGACATTTAGGCTCATTCTGGTCACTTTGAATCTGTTTTCCATTAGCCAGGGCAGCTGTGTTTGCTTTCTAACATTATCAAAGCTAAAGAAAAACTTAGACCACCAATCTTTCCTTTTTTGCCTGATTTTCTGGTCTAGAAGACAATGCGCTCATACGGAACCTTCTAACCGGACTATAAATCTTGTCTGAGTCATGTGGGGGTCTCTGGTGATGTAATCTATTTTTAGAAACTGTGCATGACTCTATTTCCAGTGACTTCTTGGAGGGCAATGGCTGTTTTCCATGATGGTGAATTTAATGCTTTGGGTCGGGGGGGGGGGGGGTTAACCTGCGATAAACTAGAATCCCATCCAGGGGAGAGTAGACATACTCCTACCGGGTAGTTGCTTCATGCTACAGATACCAGGATGAGCTCCAGCCTGATGGACTTCTTGGCGCAACACAGACTTTACCTACCTTGGTTACCTGATTTTGGTTGTTGCTCCAATTTACGTTTCCTTGTACTAGTAAAAAGTAATCCAAGACACAGGATGGATTTCCATAGACCTTGTCTTTAGTAAACACAGAGATAATTATCGATAAATATGATCTTGAGACTGTCATTTGGAATTAGTTGACTTCCTCTCAGATGTGTACTGGAGATTAGCAAGTACAATGACCAATAAACCTTTAATGTCATGATTTGCTTTGTAAGGGTGAGAAAAATCTTAAACTTGAGAGTCTTTGATGATGATCATGGGCAACGATGGAAGAAGTCTGTTGTGGATAAAAATCTTGAAGTACTGTGTGTGAGCCAGGTAAGAATAACTGAACTCATTCATATTTGTTTTTCTATATACACTGTGATAATTTTTTGAATTGGGGCTCCATGCCAAACATGCAGGTTTTAGGTAACTTTAGTACACGTAGCTTAGGTTTAGATATTGCTATCAATAAAACTATTTATAGACAAGAAGTGTTGGTTTCCTAACAGTCACTGGGTTGCACTATTTGATGGAAGCTTGTAACCAGGGTTCTCAAGACATTAGTTTTTGGATGACGATGCAGTGGGCAACGGATGTGTAACAGGCTGCTAAAAAAACTATAAAACTGCTAGCATAAGCTTTGTATTTTCCATATACAACAACTTCTTTTTTGTCTTGACAGAAGGTAGAAAAACCAAGTGGCTCTGACAACACGCTTACTTTTGTTTTGCTTGATTCTTTCCCTACATGGGATCTAGTCTGTCAAGTTACTCCCCCCCCCCCCCCAACTCACATTTTGTCAGCAGTACCCATTTATTCATTCATCTGGGTGGAGGCACTGTGACAGCGAGTTGTTTTGCCTATTGCAACACAGTAACTGGCTGGGGCTTGATTCCAGATTATTCAGTCAGTAGTCCAACACAGCATATGTAGCAAGCTTTCTGTAGATGAGAACAAACAAGCAATGTCTGGTCACATGACCAGTCTGGTCATTTTTGCTGCCACCCCAATTTTCGCATGGCACTCAATATAATCTTTAATTAGGCCACTGCTCTCCCTTTCTTTAGGATAAACTAGTAGTGCCTCTTTCCCTTAGTCAGTCGGGCGAGACGGGAAAGAAAACCGAGAGAAAATAATCCCCAGGATCTAATGCAGCCATATTTTTCTCGCGGTTTTATTTTTCATCTCGTTCAACTGACTAAGCAAAAGGGGGACTACTTGTAGTCTATGTTTAGAACTGTGCTGCTGATTGTTTTGCCAACCGTGCTGAGCTGCTTTCGAAATGTCACATTTCTTCTGTTCAGTAACATGTAGTTATATTGTGAAACGTCACAGTCACATCACATCACTTACTTGATTTAGGGGATAAAAACATTGACTGTTTGTTTCTGAGATGCTGAGCTTAACATTTACTAGACTGACAGCTTGTCAGTTTATCAAAAGACAACAAAGCAAACAACAAGCAGAAAAACAGAAGTAAAACAGTTGATGACCAGATCAGTCGACCATGTCTGGGTACATATCTAGACCAAATTGTGGTTATAATTACATGTAACACTGTTTGTTTTTCTTTTCATTTATTTTGATGTAGTTTACACTACAAGCAGTTCTTAAAGGCAATAAGCCAGACTATCACCTTGCGATGGGCGGTGAACAAAGTGAAGCTTTCTATCAAGACTTTCTGCAGCATATGAGAACGGTGTACAGAGTTGATGCAGTTAAAGGTAAAGAGAACTGATTTATGGAGACAGTTAGCTAATGAACTCGCAATCGCTCTAAAAACTATCCAATCACTTTGAGTTTGGACGTCACGTGTTTCTTCGTTGCGGGAGAATTTGAAGCAGAAACGAGCATTGTACAGAGTATTAGCCAATCAAGCACGACGGCTTGCTTAATCGTCCAATCGCAGTGACCCTGGGCGTCACGCGTCCTGAAGTGGCGGGAAAGTTTCCGTTGTTCAAATGATGAGCATGTAAAATGAGTCCATGTAAAATTAATACAAGTTTCCCCTATTCCTTCTAATAGACAACAAATCAAACACAACTTGTCACTTGTTAACTAAGGGGAACTGATAAATCCAACAACTGTAAGATAACAAAATAAATCAAAACGACATTAATAAAAAATCTCGAAACGAAAGAAAGGTGGCAGCAACGTCAGCGTAGAATGGCTCAACTCAGCAAAATCCCACCCTTATAGTGCTTGCGTCACCATGGAAACTGTCAAAAACCGGCGAACCGTGAAAACAACGATTTGCTGCTATTCTTCGAACCGCAGCAAATAACAAAATGTCAGCCACTCAACATAAAGTCGCTTCTAAATCGTCCAATCACAGAGACTCGTAATAAATTTGGCGGGAAAACTCATAACGTTCCATAATGTGACATGACTTCGCCTTATAAAGCGCTCTTTCCGCATAAACCACATTAAATGTTTTCCTCTGTTTTCAGATGGGAAGTTTGGAGCATATATGCAGGTTCACATTCAAAATGATGGTCCTGTTACGATATCGCTAGAAACACCACCACCAAAACCGGCTCAGCAAAAACAGGCAAGTGAAGCTAAGTGACCTTACCTAACAGTTATTCAGCAGAAGGATGTTTTTCTACCAATCACTGATGAATCTACGACCAATCGTGAACTCCCTTCAACCATTTTTCTGCGCTTTCTGCAACGTGATACCCATCGTTATAATTTTTGTACGCCTGTCAAATAATTGAAACTTCTTTAAAAGCGAGGTTGACTAACGATAGAGTGAACTGCATTGGATTACAATGGAGATCATGAACTTCCCAAACTCATTAACAATTCATCAAGTTAAAACAAAGAAAATCACAACCGTGAAGGAGGTTTGGATACCCGGTCTTAATTAGCATAGATTTTGACGATTTTACTTCTCCGTTTATTCCTTAGTTTTTGTTTCGCTTGAGAAGATGTATCAAACACTCGAGACCGTGTTTCATCGGCTATCCAAACACCTCGAACTTCGTCAAAAGTACTCTGCTGCCCGTCGTATTTTCAACTCTCTTCTCGATGTTCGGATATCCCGATGAAACACTGTCTCTCATGTTTGATTACTTCAAAACGCGAGACTTTGTTTTCAAGTTTGGGGCAAATTTCTTTGAAAGTTGGCAAAGTGTTGTTACGAATAATATTTCCCAACATCAAACGTTACGTAGGCGTCTTTTGTGTTGAAACTTTCCTACCCAAAAGACTAAAAAACGTTGATTCTGTGCATGGGAAGGAAAAATTCCAGGCGAACCTAATAAATCAGGTGTTCCCGTGTAATATCTCTCGAGGACTACAATCAGTTGAGGCTTTGTTGAGGCTAGCTAACGGACCATGTGATCTGAAAGTACGTCCAATAGCTTTTTGGGCTTTTATTTAGCTTTGTTAGGGTTGACTTCCACTCTAATCTGCATTCGCACTCTTCTTTCTCCGGTTTGATCTTCTATGCGCGTTTTCAGCCATAACCATGTTTCAAGGTCCATAACTTGGTCTCTGTTCACCCTAAAAGCATCAAACTTGGTCAAATAGCTTCTCTCGACGCGATATTTCATGTGGTCGTGTCAGTTTATCGATTTGTTAAAATTTGAAACTCGCCCCAGTTCCCTGCGCAATTTCGAAATGGCCTTTGAATACGTGAATACGGATATGGTCCAACGCTTTGGTTGCTTCATTTCGCTGTGATTGGTTTAAAAACCTTTGCCGCCTGCTCAACCAATCACCCGCGTTTTCCCGTCCTTGACGGTGGTCACGTGTATTTCCTTCGTGTTCTGATTGGTGCATGGACTTCACTTGTTTACGTTTGTCGTGATTGGAATTGCTTTGGATTTCGTTCAAAGTCACTCAAATTAACAGTTTTGAGCAAGTGCTCAGTTGCTTGTTTCGTTTGTGTTTTTCAGGGGAAAGGAAATTCAAGTGTCAAAGCTGCTACTGGAAAAGACGACGAAGGTGCCTCGAACAGTTCAACAGATTACGAAAACCACAAGTCTGCGAACGGTGCTGAACAACAAATGAACTCTTTCGATGAACTGTATTTGGAAGAAAAACAAGGAAGTCATTGAGGCTATTTGATTTGCAGCTAGTAGATAGCTCTTATATTTGGACCGTGTATGTCTTGGACACATTATCTACGGTAGAATTGTGAATATTTATATACTTAAGTATAATAATAATAATAATAATAATAATAATAATAATAATAATAATAATAATAATAATAATAATAATATTAAAACGATGTAATTTTGTTTTTGTTGTTGTTTTTTCTCTCGATAATTCAACCCTCCACGTTTCTTATTGTTCAATATGGAAATCATTGTTTCTCCGAATCAACTTGTTTTCCTTAGTGTTATGTTTGACGCCAAGTCTATCATTAAGAGTTTAGCTGCCAACAAAGCGCCAACAAAGCGCTGCGCAGCGAGCGTAGCGAGCGAGCAGCAACATAAACAGGATTTAAGAAGATTATATAGAAGGGGATACGAATTCTCGAATTCATCACTTTTTACCAGAATGCATTGCATTTAACCAGAGTGCACTGCGTCACTTTTTACCAGAGTGCATTGCGCCAGGAACAACACGAGGATGTCACACGGTCGAGCTGTCGTCTTAATTCGCGTCAGTAGATTTCAGTGAGAAAGATTAGTGGTTTGGTTTGCTCTGATTTACCTGTGAAATGATGTGAAGGAGATCGTGCTTGACTTTCACAACTCTTGCTTTTGTCTTGAATGCAGTAAGTGAAAGTTTGTGAATCTGGATGATTAATTGCGACAACTTAATTTTAACTTCCTCATTTCTTAGCAGTGTCGTCTCCTTGGTCGAATTCGTAAATGAAGAGAAATTCGTCGTTACTAAAGCTTGAAGAATAATTAAAAAAAAAACGAAAACCGTACAACACGCGAATTTCATATATGCTGCGATCTATTCATCCAAACATGAATTAAAACTGAAGCGTTATTAGCATTTTCACACGTCGCGATGGACATGTCCTCGGCACAGTCTGTCAACATTCTAAAGACATTTAATGCGTACCAGTACAGAATTTATAAGTTAGATTTCTACTCCCACATGTATCGTTTTTCCCGATCTGGTAAAGGTTGATGTGTATCGTTTTATGTCCAAACATAGTTCAGATCACTATGTGATTTTTTGTCACACCTCGCCATCGATGCGTCATCATGCATGAAGCTGATGCATTCAAGGACAGATTTTAAGTTACACAACACAATTTGACACTACTTTGGGAAATAAATGTCACTGCAAGTCTTGGAACGCGCAGATAGATAAATCACTGCGTAAAATATGTTACTATCAACAGAATATGCCGCAGAATTACTATCTATTAGATACCCTAGTAAATGTTTACACGAAATAATTGAATATAATTTGAATTTAATTAAATTGTTGCAAATAAGTTTTATTTTCTTTATCATCAGTATTATGTAATGGTTAACATTGTGACTGAAAAGCCCTGTTGAAGGGAGTCTCGATTAAGTATGTATGTCTGTATATTTAGTCCCACGTAGGCTATTCAGTGTAAACGTTTCAAAAGTGTAGTCGTAACATTACTGCTAGACTAGCAGCTGAGTTGAGTAGCAATTGATTGATAGAAAGATCAGATAGATAGATACATAGATTGATCGATTGATTGATTATTGATCGATCGATTGATTGATTGATTGATTGATTGATTGACTGATTGATTGATAGATCTATCGATCTATCGATGGGTCGGTCGCTCGATTGACAAAAGGGAGTTTAAGAAAACCACGACGGCAACGGCAACGGGAACGTCGCTAAACAAAAGATTTAATGAGCAAAACAATGGCTGTGCACGTGCGTTATTATTCTTGGTACATTTCTTTGCCGTCCTCTGCAAAACGACAACGTGAAATGACCAAATTCTGCGTTGTCTGGAGAACGTGAACGACGACGGCTAATTTTGTTAAATTTATTTTCCGAGTTTAACGCTGTGTTCCATATTCAGTTTCGAGATAGTTTTGACACTGATAAATAAACTAAATGACTTTAGAGTACCGCGAGATTCGTAGGTAAAATATAAATTCATTTTTTAATCGACGTTGTCCTTGGCGTCGCCGTCGTGGTTTCTTAAACTCCCTAAAATTGTTGAAGCAGGGCAAGGAATGTGTAATTTAAAGTCCCTTTTGTTTTTCTTCTTACTTTGTGTTTTCGCTATCGGAAGCGAATTTGAGTAAGTTTTGTCTGTCGGCGAATACCCGAAGTCATCAGTTTTACACTACTCGATCATATTCTTTTCAGCTCCTCTCAGGTAAATAAAATGTCTTGACTTCTCAGTTGTGTCTATTTTTTTTCTCTCTGGCTTCCGATGGTTTCGTATTACTGTTTTTTTCTAAAGACGACGTCATTAGACTTCTAGACCTTGTCGTACGTGACTTATCGCGCGACAACCTCGCGTGACTTCACCCTTGTCTCGCGAATGAAACGTTTAACGCGGTAAAGCTTTTGCGCGAGCCCCCGCACAGATGAAGGCATAATTAAACATAAATGATAGGTTTGCACTTAACCAAGACTATTTCTACCTACAATCAACTTCAATATCATTCAGATGAAAGCCGGGGCCAATGTCGAGACAAAGCTATGGGATGGAACGCAGACTTGAAATCACTGCGCCACTACAGGTTTCTATTGTATCCTTTCATCCCATTTCAGTCTCATATTTCATTTTTCGCGCCTCCTAATACTGAACCATGAGGATGCGGCCTTTATTTAATGGTACCACTTGTCCCTGATATTGACTCTAAACCGACACAATGGACCATATCATGCCAGATGCTCGCAATTAATCGCAAATTATAACTCGTTGAGATCGCTTCCGTCTCGAAAACCTGCCCGCTACATCGAAAAGATCACCAAGTTGGCGACAAGCCCGCCAATCAGCGCTTTCACATGCAAATCCCACACGTGATATTGTTCATGCTTGACTGGTTTTGAATACCACGACAAATTAACATACATACAGACATGTGGAGGAAAATTCATGACTTTATAAATACAACTCGAGAGCGTTGGTTACCTGTTAGGCTAGAGTCTCCGGTAGGGTTTGAAAACTAGAATATTAGCAATCGGCCACACGGAGGTTGGGATTCTTTATTTCAGGCTACACGACTTTGAGATAAGCAGAGTTATATGCCGGAGATATGAAAGGTGGTAAGTAAATAACCTTTGTTAAATTGTATGTGCTCCAATCCAGTGCCTTTTTACACATCTATTATTCTGCTTGCACTTACAATACAGCGCTCTGTTCATATTAATTCCTCTTCCCTTGCCGTTTGCCTTCAAATGCCGTCTCCGCGCCAGTTAAATCGTTGGTTGGTTAAACTTCATCAGGCAAAGTGTTTTAAAATTTTCACGCGTGACTCGGGAGACTTAATTCATACTTGAAGTCTGTCGCGCTGCTCAGCACGAATCAAATTCTTGAATTTCAAATCAAAGCAAAAACTTTCGAATTTAAGGCTCTGAATTCAATTTCCAAGGCGTACATTTGCCACCGTACTACAGATAGCACCAAGGAATAATATTCCATAGTGCTGGATAATTTTTCCCTCTCATTTCCGGTAAGGTTTTTATTTTCATCGACAAGCTGGGGACAATGTTTTTCCAATGATAGACCCTGCATTTTATGGGGTTCCTTAAAATTCCATTTGATCTGGACATTTGATTTTCTTTCTATCAGTTGGAAATCTTTTTATGGCTTTATTCTTCTGCGAAGACATCCAGAAACCATGAATTATTTACGACTGTATATATTTTCGTAAATTTTTCTAGCACAACTAACCCTTAGAACAACGTGTACGACAAACATCAGATTTTGTCATGTCGGGTTGCAAATTTGCGCAATCTCTCGAGGAGAAAAATGAAGAAAATTAGCCGCAAGGTGCCCTGTCTGACAGACGTGCGAATTAAAAACCATGTGGTTCATTAAAGTTTACGCTCTAGGCAACTGGTAGTTGACCGGAGAGATTTTAGACCAGAGATGATCTCATGTTTATAAGCCGATGGGCCAGTATTAGTCAAGATCATATTACAGCGCTGTAAATTACAACGAAATCAATGAAATCGTGGTTAATTGAACTTTTGTTGTTGTTATCGTGTTTTTTCCCCCTGCATATCAGATGATTTTATTTTGCTTTCTTTCGAATAGATAAGAAAGAAAATGGGAACGGTCATCATTACTACAAAGGTAACGCATTCCTGTATAATTTATTTCTCGCTGTAAAACAAATACATTATCATATGTTAGTGTGACTGTTTGGTCACGTGATCTTGTCCTGTTTGCGCTGGCTTCGCGTCGCCGTTCATCTCAGGAAAGTGGGAAATTCGCGTAATTTTTTCTTTTTATTTTCTATGCGCTTCGTCTTTTGAGACGTCAAGTGTCTTTGAAGACTTTCTTTTGTGCATTTACGGGATTGCAAAGCATTTAGGCGATCTAAATGGCGTCAGAAGCGAGAACTTCGATCATGGCTCACACGAGAGTGGATGGGAAGAAAGAAGGGTTGGCTGAAATGGAGAGTGACAACACTCAACACGTGTCCAAGATCGATAGCGATAGCGACGCTGAATACCATGGTTAGAGCTTGAATACCATAATTTTCTCCTTAGGGGAAATCAATTTTAATCCAGGAAGCGGTGGAGCGAAAGGAATTCGTGTTAAAACGTTTTCATTTCGTTCACAGAACCGGGCATGCGAGTTGGACAGGATTTTCAAGCGGCCATCCCAGAGCTCCTTTCAGAGAGTAAGTTCGTGTTTATGTTAAGGGTTTTTAATGATTATTGGTATTCTCTTCTCCAAAACCAAGATAAGTGATTAAATTAAGCCCTTGTCAAGCTGGGACTTGTTAAAGTTTATGCTAGCGTAAGAGTTGATCGTGGAGTTCGCGTACATCATTATGTACGAACTTTTTAGTTCGCCGGCCGGCTCTTTTCGTGCCAAGTCAAGGTTAACTTCGTTAATCGTTTAGGACTTTCAAAAGTTTTTCGAGTGTTTTAGAGGAAGCATTTCGAATAACGTCTGCAACGGTTACCTTTCTTAGTTATTTTCTAATTAAACGGCAAGCTAAAACGTTGAGAACCACAAACTTTTGTTGTCATTTGAATATTCGTGTCAATCGATCTGTCAGGTCAAGAGAAGGAAATTAAACAAAAATAGTATTTTTTTTCATTTATTTGCCTTCATTGAAGATTTGTCAGAAACCTTAAAACCTGCAGTTATCATTTTATTCATGTGCTTCACTGAAAATAGTTATTTTAACTGAAAATCTGAGTAAAACATATTTTGGTTTTCTGGAAGCAAAAAGTGAATGGATGGGAATTGCAGTTTTGGGAAAGGCTTGCCCAAGCTAAGACCTGACTTACAAATTTCTTTCAGTAATTTCGTGTTTGTAGAAAAACACTTTTCAATGTTACTTTAGTTCAATTATTCTGCAACATTTAGATATATATATATATATATTTTTTGTAACCGTGGCTCTGTTATTTACATTCAGATGTTTCTTAAGGTAGTAAATTATTTATACCTGGTTTATGCAAGTCTGCCATTTATAGTGCAGCTGGTTATGAAATGGTTGTAGCATTGAGCTTTATGTGATACAAGTTTGTGACTACTTTTAATCCTGGGATTTCTTCAACTTCAATGGATTTCTTTATGTAATCACCTTGAATTTTAAACAGTCTATCAACATGTGAGCCAAACTTCACTTGTGTCATAAACCATAGATAGTTTTACCTTACGTTGTATGGAAAGGCTGGATTGTGGGTGAATTCTAAAAGGGCAAATTTTGTGTTGTCAATCCAGCTGGCTGGGGTTGTTCGAAAGGTGGATAATGCTATCCACCGGATAAATCACTATCCAGAACATACATGTGAAGTGTGGTTTGTTTTGTAAACATGTTATCCACTGGATAGCAATTTGTCCGGTGGATAGCGTTATCCAGCCTTCAAACAACCAGGGCCTGACCTACAGAATTTTCACAATTTTCCAAACTTTGTTTTGTAACCTACTGTAAAATGTCATTTTAGTACAGTATTTTAGTTCAGTGGAATCCAATTTTGTGAAATGTCGGCAAATGAAGTATGATCTTCAATGGGAGTTTCTTCATAATGATGTCAGTA
This sequence comes from Micromussa lordhowensis, assembly GCA_964020085.1. NCBI lineage: Eukaryota > Metazoa > Cnidaria > Anthozoa > Scleractinia > Lobophylliidae > Micromussa > Micromussa lordhowensis. The sequence continues at coordinate 6,066,252 of OZ026607.1, forward strand.
ACAAATACTATAAAGTTCTCAACACTGTACAAGAGTGCTTATTGCTTGAACTCTGGGAAATGATCTGCACTGTACATGTATATACAGTGTAAGTAAAAAAAGTCTGGAATCAGGTACAAAACATCTTGGAAGCAAAATATCATGGTGTACATTAGTCATGTGTTTTTAGTGCTCAGTTGATTATGTAACAGTTCTATAATTGCACTGTACAGTATAATGTGCTTGTGGTACATACAAGTACATGTTCTACTGTATATGCTCAGCATCCAATAACAGTTAAATGTTGGAGCAAGTTATTTTATAAGAAGTCCCTCAACTTTGCTTCCTTGTTTCTTGTGATGATTGGAGCTTGGACCTAGCACCATTGTACAGCACAATAAAATTATCACACACTGTCATACATGTTGGTCATGTGACTAATAAAAAACTGATAAAAATTATTTCATTTCCAACACCTTTTCTCTTGTAGTGAACAAGTGTATTTTGTATTATTTCTCGTGTTTCTGAAGCAGGAATGAATCTTTTCAGTAAATAAGTGTTTTAGTGTAACCATTGATGTTTCTTAAATTCTTTTAGATAAGGATGAGGCTAAACATGACCCAAATCTTCGACATAATGCACTTCTTGTCTGGGCTCCTGTTGATGAAATACCTAACGGAAAATGTGAGTAATCATGACAATTTTATTATTAATGTCATGCCAAGGTTGTACAATTAGGTGTTCAGAACTTGACGTTAATGCCATTTCCTTTATTTGCCCAGATGGCAAAGGCTCTGCCAACTAACAAAATTATGCCAGTCTTTTGACATTGCCAAAAATCGAGCAGTTAAATATGTAGGATTGTACAAATACTGTTCACAGTTTGTTTTTCTTATTTTCTGGCTTATATTTAGTGGATGATTATGTGTTGGTTGCTAAGGACAAGCATGGATACAATGTTGAACAGGTATGAAGCAACTTGAAAAGTTTACCAGATTTGAATTTGGAAAATGTTGGTTTTTTTTTAAACTGGTTTGATTAGAACTATTTGCCTTTGTGCCATAATCGACATGCATATTAATGTTGTTGCCAGACATCCCTTCAAATTATTAATTCTTTATCTTCTGTTTGTAGGCACTTGGAATGCTGTTCTGGCATAAACATAATCTGGAAAAGTCATTAACTGATTTAGCTAACTTCACACCATTCCCAGGTAATATTATTATGTTGTATTCTTACAGTAAACTGTGGGATTTTTATATCAGGGCTTCTAATACATGTACTGTAGATTGCGCAAAAAAATCAAATTATGCGGCATTTTCAGAGACAAATTTGTGGAAAAAACGGCCTATCTCACAGAAAATGTGCAGGAAGGTTTGGGGCAAATTTTGCTGAAAAATAATCAGTAAAGAACAATCAATTTTGCAAGAATTTTGTGGGCAAATTTTGCTGGAAAGCAATTGGTCTTGCACTGATTTGATGAATGTTTTTAACGAAAAAAGACATCCATTTTGCCATTTTTGTAGAAAATGGTGAGCGGTAGCAATGCAATGCAATAACAACAGAAACACCGACTACTGTACTTATAAGTGTTGCCTTTGTAAACTCGGCAATTTTGCACAAAAAATTTAAGCAACTTGTTGGACTATCATACGTGTTTCCTATTGTTTGATCAGAAGGTTCTTTTTAACAGAGATCATCATTTGCTCTTTTAACAACAATGTGGTCACAAAATGCGCCAGTGGCAAATCTTTGTACATCTTGGCCACTGCCCAGTTTTTCACATCATTAATCTAAGAATGCCTGGTAGTTTTGAATGTTGTTTGCTTGTTGCGGTGATGAAGTTTCACGATAATTTTGCAATTTTATGGCAAATAAACAGCCCCAACAGCCAGGTATATACATGTAAGTTTCAAATTTGTTGTACCAACATGTATTTGGTAAGATTTCCAATTTTGTGGTATTTTGCCTGTTTTTGTGAATTATGCAGGATTTTGCAGATTTACAGGAAATTCATGGCTCTGTGACTGCACAAAATATCAGATGCCCTGTCATATTTCTGCATTCCTAGTGATTATTGTAATGTAGAGTGCACATGAACATGTGCATAATCTAAGTTTTTTTCAAAAGTTTTTTATCTAAGTTTTGGATCAGTGTCATCAATAATTCATCAAGTTCATGCCTGTGACAATGTTTGGATTTCTAATCTTAATTCCATGTACATGTTCCGTGTACAGTACCGCTGTAGAGTTTTAAACTCTTATTTCTCTGTATCTTCCTTAGTTTTAGTTTTGATTTAGAAGATATACTTGCACATATATCAAGCACTCCAGACAGTGCTTAATTTTCAAACACCTGGAAGTTCGTCAAAAGTACTCTGCTACATGGACACAGCGCATTTTCAGTTGTCTTCCCCATGTCTGGAAATGTGGTCAGACCTTGTCTGTCATGTCTGCTTACACCACCAGATTAAAAACTTTAAAGTGCCACTATGACGAAAATCGCATCCTTCAAATCGGCACCATTTTGAGACATAAACAAGTAGTCTGTACAAGAGTCAAAATGCTTTTTACTGTTTTCAAATATCTCTTTTCGTTTCAGAGATATTGAAGTTTTTAAAATATGCAAATTAGCCAAGTGATGACGTCATAGACTCAACCAAATTTTGATCAAATATGATAAACAAGGATATCTCAGTCAATTTGTATTAGAACTGCTTGATATTTTACAGAAAGATACTTCTAGAGGTGCTCTGCAATGTGACCTTAACAATTTGTGTTGCCATGGCAACATACTGGGCTCCAGACCTCCATGATGTTGAAGGCTTTTCTGACCACTTTTAGCATTCTAGATTGTCATTTGCCAATGGTGCCTCATCTGCATAATCCAGCAAGCATAGCAATATGTTAAGTTGAGTTCATGACCTTGTTTAGTGTTTTCGAGGCTTAAAATCACTAAAATGTTGAAATTAGGCTTGAGGGGACTGGAAAAGAGTGGGTTGCCATGGGAACGGAAATTGTTACAGCTGTAGGTGTGTTGCATTTAGATCTATTAGCCTACCAAGTTTCAATGGTTTCTGCTGCAAAGTGACCAAGATAGCGCTATTTATATACTTGATGTAATATTCGGTTGAGTATATGACGTCATCAGTCATCTCATTTGCATATTTTACTCATTTTTCAAACTTCAATATCTCCGGAACCAATGCAGATATTTGTAAACGGTAAACGGCGTCTTTAATCTTTCGCAGAATTCTATGTGATAAACCCTAAAAATCAAGGGGTAAAAATTTGATCATAGTGGCACTTTAAACACAAAGCCACAATTAATGCTGTAAAATAGTGTTGTGTATAACTGTATTTGCTGGCTGGTATGGTGAAGGTACTGGCTGGGCACTCTACCCAGGTGTATAAATGAGTACCGGCAAATTTAATGCTTGGGGTAACCCTGCGATGGACTAGCATCCCATCCGGAGCGGGGGGGGGGGGAGTAGAAACACTCCTAGTCACTTTATGCTACTGAACCCTGGAGAAAAGGTAGCGTAATTATTTAATAGTCATTTATTGACTTAGTTTGTCTTTTTACTTACCATACACCAGATGAGTGGAGCATGGAGGATAAGGTCCTGTTTGAACAAGCATACAGTTCTCATGGGAAAAGCTTCAAACGGATCCAACAAACAGTGAGTAAAACAATGACCTGCTCAGTCTGAGAAAACTGTGATGAACAGACTGATAATAAAATCAGTTGAAACACTGAGAAGTGTCCAACTAGAAGTGCCTTGTAACGTCCTGTTTCACAGTTGGAAGAAATGTGAAGTCTTTGAGAGGTCTGTAAAGCACTGTATTGTCACTTCTCTGGTTGTCAAAAGTGGTGCTGCAATTTCTGGGCTGCAGCATTTGATTGTTTTCATTCAGAACACAGTTGAGGAATTTGTCCCACCATGGTGAATTTGTGGCAGGATGGATGATGTTTTGCTGTGTCCTAACGTGTTAATACTCGTGGGCAACTACTGTAGCATGAAGAGTAGTGGCAAAGTCATTACCATCATAACTTCTTGGACAGTGTAACTTACGTGTACCTCTGTAAGCAATTATATCAACTGAGTTACAAAATTAACTGAAAGTTGTGTTGGATTTTGTGCTTGTTCTTTATCTTTTAGTTGCCAGACAAATCAGTGGCTTCTCTGGTTAAGTATTACTATTCCTGGAAAAAAACAAGAAGCCGAACCAGTTTGATTGATCGGCAAGCAAAGAAAATGGCTGTACAAAAGGAGCCCATCAAGTGAGTCCTTCTGAACAGCTTTTTGATATCTCCATCAAATAATAATATTATCATGAACTGCAGGGCTGGCAGTCACCTGTAGCCTTGATCTTCACACTCTCATAACAAACTTGCAGTTCACCCATAACATCAAGGGCCCATCTAGCATACTCGGCTGTAGCAGGTGTTATGGGTTATGGCCCTTACTGACAGCTCTGAACTGCACTGGCTCTCTGACTCTTCTAGTCTATACTGTAATCTTGAACTCTGTAAGACAACCTTGGAAATTTTAATTCACCCTGACACCACACAGATACATAAATTTACATGCCTGCAAATACTAGATGCAATGTCTAGCACATGGACAATGTACTTTTAGTTAGTCTCACTGTTCATGTACGTGTAGGTGAGATAAAAAAAAAAACAGATGAGTTTAAATGTGCCCAGTGCAAATGTGTGCAGTGAAATGTTCTTTATAAATTTGATAAGCAGTTTTATTCAATCACAATAGAGTTAGGTACAGTAATATTGACAGCTTCATTATTGCTTGGCACAGTGATCCTGAGAGTGACAATAGTGATTCAAGTGACAGTGACTTTGAACCAGAAAAAGAGGTATGACTACCATTTAATAATTTTGTAATACCAGGATTCTATTCAACAGTATACCCTTTTGATAATTGTGTACCATATACTTTTTTGCATTTTTAGCAATCAAGACAAACAAATGGACAGAGCAAACCAAAGATGATAACCAAGCCGCCCACTGTAAGTACATCACATTATGTGTGAACTTCAATGTTCATTTGCTTCAAATAATGCCTTTGTACCCAACAGTATTTTCCACAAGTTTTGGGTGTTGAGACTGGAAAATTTGCTTGTGGACCCCTCCCAAATGTCCTCTTCGTTATGGTCCCAGCTACTGTTGTTACTACTGTATATATTATGTTAAGATGTCACCTTTGCCTCCATTGAGGCAGAAGGTCACAACTATACATGTATCACACCAACAGTCTTGATCCTTTGTGACCTTCTAAGCCTCTCCCCTTGTACACATGTACAACCCATCTCCTTCAGTTCCGTTTTGATTTTCTCCATCATTCTGTTTTTGGCCTACTGGCTTTCTTTTTTCTGGTGGAGTCCTACTTAAGATTTTTGTGTGGTAAATATTCAATTCCTGAGACACACTACATGTAAGGATGCGGATGAGCTATCAATCTGAGCATGTGGTTCTGTATGTCCATGACAACACTAAGAGAGCTACATGTACATGTAAACCTTGTAGCGCTGGATGCATGGTGCAAATGCAATATTGCTCGCAGTTGTCATACTGAATCACGTGTCCAGTCCTGAAATTGTTGCATGCAATACTGCATACAATATTACAGGTCGGGAGTAGAATCTCATTCTACTTCTGCAATATTGCAGACGACAATTTCAGGGGTGGAAACACAATTGAAAAGGGTTGTGCGAAATATTGCATGAAATGTTGCATCATGTGTCTGGGCCTTAAGAATGTTTCCTTCCCCTCTCTGAAAACCTCTCCTACATGTAAATGAACACAAGTCAGGTCTCAAAGTTATTCATAGGAAAGTATTTGCATAATTATTGCTTGAAAAAGCGAAATAAGATACATGTACATTGAAACAAGAAGAAATAGCAAGGGTAAACTATTTCCCATTAGACTGTTTTTTTTCCTTTCACATGTTGCCATATTAGTCATTTGCTTGTGGAGTATTTATGACATTATCTTTTGTTGTTATCATGTAATCTGTCACAGGGAACACCAGCAGCTGGCATTACTGGCCCTTGTGTTAACTGTCGCACACAGAGCTCTCAACTTCATGCAACTCAGAAGGGAAACATGTGCAGTGCATGTTATCAGTTCTTAAGGTACAGGATAAAGAATATTATTTATTAATATGTAAACACCAATGAAATACTAGGGAAGCTTTTGTGTTAAAACGTGTTATCTTCACAAGTGAAAAGATCACCATTGTTATGGTTACAAAATAAATCATGCCATTTGCAGCGAAAGTGAGTTGGTTTGGTATTTGAGTGGTGTTTTTGTAGTGAATAGAACATTGCATGGCCTGTGGCTTGGAGATACATGAACACAATTTATCTTCTTGTGTGGAAAAATATTTCCACTTGTTAGCTGCGCCCACTCATTAAATACTTTTCAACACTCGATATTAAAGGTTGTTAAAATTATTATTATCTCAAAATCATAGTGAAGCATTCTTACAAGTTCCTGGCAATAATTTGTTACAATTTTTAACCATCTTTATGTTGGTTTTTGTCGGATCCAAGAGTAAGTTAGTGCGGAGGTCAATTGCATGTATACCATTATCTGTGTCTAAATTTCAATTGTTTTTAGAATGCCCAGGCTGACTTGGAAAACAAGCAAACGTGTAAAATGTTTAGCCAATAGCAAGTTTATGTACTTGTATGATTGTGTGTTTTAATGATACTAACTTGACTAACCCAAACTGACAGTGTGAAATAATCTTTTGCTCTATATTAGTCAAAAAGCACATCACAATTCAATGGCGGTACCAACTTTGAGTCTGGCCTCATTTTACAGGAGAACTGGAACCCTGCGACCACGGCACGAAGGACGAGAAACAAGAACTGGACACCGTGGCAATAAAGTTAAAAGAAAAGCGCCAAAGGTTTGTCTACTTGTGGAATGTACATGTCAGGGGGGAGTCGGTGCCTCGAAACCCCAACAATCAGCAAAAATCATTTTGAGCATATGACTACTCGCATTATTAGTGTTCAAAATAAATTTTGGAGGAGATGGTAAAATCCCTTATCTGTCTCGTGTCCCACATTTTACGCAACTCTGACTTGTTTAGCAATAACAGCAAATGCCTCAAACTGTAGCCATCGGATAAAGAAACACTGAAATATTTTATAAGAGATTTTATACCGGAATTTCTAGTTTGGGAAACTTTCTTAGTACAGTTGTAGTTTCCTACTGGATCATATTTTAAGGAGAAGCTATGTAATTCAAAGAGTACATATGACTGTAAATGCTGAGCTGCACATGTCTAGATCTGTCTTTGAAAGTTGCCTGCTTAGTGCAGTTTCCATAGCAAAAAAAACAGTTTGTATAGTCTAAAAACTACTGTAGCATGATAAAACGCGTTTCACTCTTCCAAATTGGCAAAAATAAGGTGAGATCCAGCTGTGGTCATTAAAATATCACCTGCTGGTAATCAGCTGAAAGAACATTATGAATTTTCTACATTGTACAATGTTATCCAAATTTTCCAGCCGTGGTCTTCAAAATTCCACTGTGCTGGAAATCTGAAATACACTGTCAAGTTTAAAATTTAGCATTCAGTTGTGGCGTGTAATTGTTTTTAGTACATGTATTGTAATATTAGACACACACATGTTACAGTTTCTATGCTCTGTTCTTCTCGTACCTCATAGGGAATGGTTTTGTCGCAAGAGTATCTTGTCTCTGTGTCTGGTACCCATGGTGATAGCCATGTGCGTCCGTTGGAGATGGAAATAGTGAACCTTAAGCGGCAGATCCAGGCAAATAAGCAGTCGATAAGTCAACACAAGTACCAGCTGGATAGTGGAGTTGAAACCCTGAGACCAGGAGATGTAAGTGTGGCGAAGACTTAAGAAATTTTGCTTTCCTTGCAAAAATTTGGCTAACCATTTCCTTCCATGCATTTGATTCACTGTTCTCAAACTCATTAATAATTTATGAAGTTAAAACAGAGAAAATCACAACCGTGAAGGAGGTTTGGATACCCAGTCTTAATTAGCTTAGATTTTGACGATTTAGTTCTACGTTTACTCCTTAGTTTTTGTTTCGTTTGAGAAGATACATGTATATCATACACTCAAGACAGTGTTGCATCGCCATCCAAACACCTCGAATTTCGTCAAAAGTACTCCGCTGCACGTCGTATTTTCAACTCTCTTCATCCCGATGAAACACTGTCTCTCATGTTTGATATATTACTTCAAAGCACTATTCATGAAAAAATTAACAGGCATATTCCCCACTGCTTTTAAGTGTAATTGACAAAGGAAACTTTTGAGGCGTTGTTACTTGTAAAGCAATACTCGTTTCGTTCTAAGTAGTGAATTTGTTGACGTTTTACTCTTTTTTCACTCATTGTTAACGCGTATACATGTATTTTTCATCTCATGCTTTTACATGTACACGCTTTTAAACAAGTGTTAACCAGAGAACGCTTTTACACAATATGCTTTCCCAACTTGTCATGAGTGTTGTTTACCTATCTTTTCCTTTATAAACCACTGTGTGAAAAGAAAGGAAAATTACTCGTTCCTTTCAGTTGATTTGTGCTTGCACTATCATTGCCTCGACTGCTCCATCTCTAGCCGGTGCTTTTAATTGCACAGATTCATTACATCGTCATGGTGTCTAATAATTAAATTCAATGTTCCTTTGTTGTGCGTTTTCAGCAAAATAACAAGAACAATGCCAGGTGGTCAAATGAAGAGTTGCTGTTAGCAGTCCAGTGTAAGTAGCTACATGTAGCTCTCTACCTCCGAAAATTAAGCTTTCTTTAAAGATGATTTCCAGTCCGTACTGCGCAGTCTCGGCACCCTAATGTTTACAAACGTTATAAGTTCCAACTTGGTGGAATGCGAAGCGATGTCATTCGTTACGAACGGTCACATACCTGATCTTTGAGGACTTTTAAATTCTTTTTCCGACAGCTTCATTGATTTTTACAGCTGCGAAGTTGTTTCATCAAGGAACATGAGAAAGAACGAAGCATAAAGCTTCGACCGCTTGGTATCGATAATGGCGGTTGGTTTGAAACTTTGAATTTACTTCATGTAAGTAGTTGTCAAAAGTTTACATTTTGTGATGTCATACATGAAGCAAAACAAAAGACGCAAACAAACTCTCGAGAGTGCGCAGTACGGACTGGAAATCATCTTTAAATGCAAGGTACATGTACATGAAAGGTCGGGCATGGTCGAGGTCTCCTCCTGGATATTTTAAATCAATAGTCTAGTATGCATAAAAAGGCGACACGGCTATATTTCTATCTCAAACTAGGTGTGAATTGCTGTATTTTGCTTATCTACTAGAAAATATTTCATTATTCGTTTGAATAATATTTTTGGGAAAATGTGCTTTGTATAAAATATATAACATGCAATACCATCACCTAGCAGAAATTGTCTTGATTTACAGTACTACGAAATTGTCAGAAGTAAACCTGATTCACTTGATTCACAGCTGTAAGACGCTATGGAAAAGACTTCCAAGCCATGGCCGAAGTGCTAGGTAACAAGAGCGTGAGCCAGTGCCGCAACTTCTTCGTGAACTACCGAAGACGTTTTAACCTTCAGCAAGTCCTTGAAGAGTACGAGGCTGAACAGGGCATCACGAGCAGTGATAGAAAAGACGATGATTTACAGGTTCTACACATGTCGGGGTCGCCGGGTAGTAGTGGCAACTCCTCGCCCATTCAACCAGACAGAGCTTCCCCGTCTATTCCTACCCAGGGTAAGCTCTTCCGATCTCTCCTGGACTTCTAAGTTGTCAGGGAAACGTGACCAATGAAGCTATAATCGTGGACAAAAGTTTTGGGACAGCTTTGCACTTTTGGCGTTTTTGTACACACTCCAGACGCGAATACAACTTTACCTGCCAAGCCTCTCTCTCCACTCCATATACAATGTTGAAAACTAGTACCCGCAATTCCACCTGATTTTCAACATTGTATTGGGCGGGGAGGGGAAACAGCCACCCGTTTGTACAAAGAAAACAGCGCTTTTTCAAACTTCAGCAGATAATTCGTTGCATTACATCAGTGTCACAGGCTACGATTGAGGTTTATTGCATCTTACTCACAGTCGTTTTAGATGTCATTTTCGTTATTTACAAAACAGTAACCTAAAAACTTGTAATATTAAGTTTCAAATGCAAATGAATATATGAAATATCATATATATGAAAAGCGGAGAAAGATATGGAGAGATAGTTGATCATCGCAGATATATACACGAGTTTAGCAGCTGTGAAATTAAAGCCTGAAAAAATATTCAGGCCTTAACGGGATTCGAACCCACGACCTCTGCGATACCGGTGCAGTGCTCTTCCAACTGAGCTATCAAGCCAACTGGGAGCTGGTCACATTGTTAGTTCGTGATATACCCGTTGATGGTGAAGAATGCAAATGAATATCATATATTTGAACTGCGTAGACACAACGAAAGCAGCTGTAAAATTACAGTTCAAATGCTAACCAACTGTGCTTGTGTTATTACATCTAGGCATGCCCAGTCAGCCGCCTCCACTTCTAAAACCATCAGTGTCGCAGGCTCAGCGTCATCCACCTCCCTTACAACCTCAGGTTGGAGTCCCACGGTCCAGTCAGGGAGGACTACAAGGGCCGCCTCCACTGATTAAACCCATGGTTCCACCAATACGACCACAAGTGAGTGGCACTGTAGAAATGTAGGCTCGTATCGCGTCCAGACAGGTCTGGCCAGTTATATTCGCCCATGTTGTAATGACAACACTTTGATTAGACGGAAGATCTTTTTCCGCATCCTGGCCTCGCTCACCCCACAACTCCCTCTTCGATGTTTGCTCTTGGTTAAATTTTCACATGACCAGCAAGAAGAAACTTTCCTCTCGCATGGGAACGCACGCTTGCATGCTACATTAGAGTACAAATTCTTTTGAGCGATCACAAGTGTCCCACCTTCGTGAAGGCATGTTTGATAGAGACTGTGTTGTCCAAAACCATTGCCACAGGGTTTGTAGACTAAATATTCGGAACCTTCCAGAAAAAATGTATTAATTTTGAGTGATGAAATACACTCATTGAACAAAATTGTAAGGGTAACAAAGTCTGTCATTTGTAAGTGCCAACTTGCCACTCGCATGTATTTTTATGACCTTGTAAACTTTTGGACACGATCTTTTGGCCTCCAACACGTCTGCTCCAATCAAAAAATCAAGCTCAGTTCAGTGCGATATATCCGTATACGACTTTTTTGACTTCTCTAATGGAAACTTAACAAGATGTGAAAATGTAAGCAAAACTGGTACCTTGATAGAGTGGCATTGTTCTCACAAATTGCACTGAATGGATGAAGCAGCTAAACAGTAAGAACATTTTCATTTGGGTTTCTGACTTTGGTCTTGTTTTGATTTCAGCCTCTTCATCCTCAAGCAAACCCTATGATGCGTCAGTCTCCACCCGCGCCTCCACATTTAATTCAGCAAATAATGGAGCAAAAACCCCTCGGAGGGCCCGTTGGGAGATCTGAGTCGCCACATAACGCCTCTGGGACCCCTCCCTTAAGGCAGACGCGCTCTGGCATGTGATGACGCTGCTTTGCTGTCAGGAAATTGAATCAACGCTTTCAAGCTAACAAGACAGTCCTGTAAAAATATACATATATTTTTCATTTCAAATGATAAGTGCGTTTTTTCAATCGAAATCCCGTCTTCGACAAATGACTGAATCCGTTTTTGTCGAAGAGGATGTTACGTTACAGTGTGCCTGTAGTTTATTTTGCTTGGAAGATGACTGCCAGAAACGTCTACGAATTTGTTCCTCGATACTGTTTTCATGTTCCGACTTTTAGCGGCATCTGATTTGTTTAATCCTTGAACTCTTGCATGTAATAAAGCTAGTTAGAGACGAGACAATGTTTCGGAAAAAATGACCAAACGACCGCAAAGGTACTTAAATAGCTTTCACTTGAATGGTCACACACTAGGGTTTCATCCACAGACTTAAAAATTGGAACCACCTTGTACAGCATAATAAACAGTATCACATGAAAGTACTGCTCAATAGCTTTCACTTGAATGGTCACAAACTAGGGTGTCATCCACAGACTTAAAAGTTAGAACCACCTTGTACAGCATAATAAACAGTACCACATGAAAGTACTGCTCAATAGCTTTCACTTGAATGGTCACACACTAGGGTTTCATCCACAGACTTAAAAGTTGGAACCACCTTGTACAGCATAAACAGTGCGACGCTCAAAAGCTTTCACTCGAATGGTCCAATTTAAGGATTTCATTAAGTGGCTGCAAAGTAAGAAACCCCTTGTATGATGCAAGCCTGAATTTCAGCCGTTTCTTTGAGTCGTACATTCACGAAAGGGAAAGAGGAGAAAGGCTAAAATTCCGGCTTATACTATTTAAGGTTTGAATCTAGTCAGTCTTTCTTTTGACGAGTTCTGAGGTAGATAGAATCATAGCAGTTTTTTTGGTCAAGGCTCCTTTAAAAAAAGAAAGAAACCACAAAGCTCTGTACAGAAGCAAACTTACTCGATGCGAATGAAGGAATATTTCTTGCCAGCACACACTATTTAAATATTTTGTATCGTTGTCTCTTTCTCGTTCAATCTCATAGTTTGTTGTTTTCAGATCTTTCGGTATCGGCTGCGGATTTTAGGTTATTTTGCTATCTTTGTACACCTTATTGTAACCGCGCTGTGTTTTGTGTAATAGATTAAAATAAAATAAAAAGAAAATTCTAAAAGTTAATTTTGTATTGGTATTAGGATAACAGGGTCACGAGCGAGTGGCTCAAGGTGGAAGACTTGGGGGTGAACATTGTCAGAATTATACTGTGCGAGGATTTTTGGAAATAAACAGCTCGTATTTCCCTAATGACTGGGATAGCTTTATTGTCAAAACTACAGGCATTTAATGACATTCTAAAATAGCGTATTGTGCTCAAATAACAGTTTGAAAAATAACATCAGAGATTCGTTACCTCATTTTGCCTTATCTTATTAGTTTACCAGATCTATATATTAACCTATTTTTCGAAGGCTGTCTAAAAACAATCACGAGGAAATTAAAAGCTTTTCTAACCGGCATGAAAACCAATCAGCGGTTGCATGTGTCTTCTGTTTATTATTGTACCAAGGCGGGAAAATAAAGCATTCATGCAGCGGGCCCAAGCGCCCAAGCTAAGCGAGGCTGCTCGTGGGTCCTCATTGGTTGCAGGACGTTTATAGAGCACTGCAAACACGAAACAGAATCATATGTGCTTACTACTGGCTACCAATCAAAAACCTTAAAAGACCTACAAAAAAGTAAAATGTGTTTATATTCACCATGCGTACCCCATGTATCCAAAGCTTAGTTTAACTCTAGTTCTATAACAGCAAGCTTCTACCAACACAGTGAGCGTTCATTAGCAGGCCAGCGGCGGTTTCTACCCATTCGTTTGAGGTGAGCATGTGACTTTAAAATGATCAGTGAATGACGTCACGTCGGCGTCGCTCACAGCAGGGTGAGGTTTCTTGACAGTCACTTGAACGGTGTCCCACTCATTGAGAATGCTGGTGACATCTCGCGGAGTTCGCAAGTATACAGTAAAGAAAATTTGCCTGCTCTCCAGTGTATTTTGCACCCTTTTTTTGTAACTCGTTTCTATGGCGCGTTTCGTAGAGTTGGCGCCGTTCTTGATAACCAGAGACGAGTTCACGGCGACGTCAAAGATCTCGCCATGTGCACCGTTGTAGTAGAGGACAAACGACATCCGTAGGGAATCACCACACTCCAGAGTTTTATAGCCGAGGCCTCTTTGCAGGCGAAGCAAGACGTTCTTTGCTTTGATGAAGCCGCGGGATATTCTCTGGAAAGACCGCCCAGCTGCTGTGTTTCCTGACAGTTGAAATTTGAAAGGAAGAGCAATAGGAGCAAATGTAGCGACGAGGCTGGTCGTGTCGAGGGTGGCATCCTGGAGAACACGCCCTGATCCATCAACAAGCGACAGACGGAGGGAGGGAAGATTCAAGCGTTCTTTTAATGGGATAACAAGGCCAACTGCTGCGTTTTGACCTGAATTGAAGACAAAACGATACGTTTAGTCTTCGCTATGTTCTACGAGATTCTTGTTTTTCTGTTTCCTTGTGAAACGTCTCTTAAGGACGTTCGCGCCCATTGCTACTGCGCATCTCTAGTGCGCACGCTATTCATTGGTCACGCGCGTGCCACGTCATTTTCAAGCGCGCGCACCGAGTCGAAAACTTAACAAAATATAGAGCTGATGACCTTTGCGTTAACTTGGTGTGCGAATATTTTTGTTGGAAGCTCGGTGACCCCCACTTTTTTTTCGGCAGATCACTTCCTTTTTTAACTCTCTACATTATACTAAAAAAACAAAAAAATCTGTGTGTGGGAAGTTGTAATTATTTGTCATATACTATTAAAAAAGGGTCGAATTGGTACATGGAGACAGGTGTGCGTGACTTAGAAGTTGTCTTTTTTAAGGCTAATTCTAGCAGATTTAATGACATATGTAGCAAAGATCTATCAATTAGGCCTATATAAGCCGTGTTAAACACTCATAGCTTAGAGATGATTCTTCAACTTAAATATATGCCGATAGTAATGAATCCGGCCAGAATCGCCTCGAATGACTGAGAATCGTAGAAATGCTATGGTCTGAGCTACGCTTTATCTTGAAAACGAGTTCGGTGACCCCCGATTTTTTTTACGTTTTTTATATCTAATCTTATCATTTTCTACCGTCAGTCAAAGTTTTAGAAAAATCTGTGTGTGGGAAGTTTTTGGGCGCGAACGTCCTTAAGGCCGGAGTACACGTGAATGTTTTGACGTCGCTTAACACGGCCTTTCTGCCAATGTCTCGGTCACGTTTCAAGCGACACTAAATCTCTATACCCATTTCATTAACCACTGTTTGGCGGTTTTGTATACATTTTTGGGTGATTTTTGGCCATTTTGGGAAAGAGAGATTTTTTTCTCAACGGATAGGTGAGGAAAATATGAAATATTGAAGATTGATGGATTTGGAAAATTACACATTTGAAGTGAAGAATTAGTAGACGGATACCAAACAGTCCCCTAGCAACCTGGGGCTTTCTTTTGCGGGGGTCAACTGTCTGGTAGTGTTTCCAACCCATCTTAATCCTAACAATTTCCTTTTAATATTACTTCAGATTTCACTCCTATTCATGTTTATCCCCGCCTAACTAAGAGCGCGTAACTTGCTTTAGTGTCTGAGTCACGAACGAAGGCTATCTGCCTGAAAAACTTACTGAAAAAAAATGACACTGATTGAAGAACTGACGAACTTACTACCGAAGAACTGACTAACCAATTCGACGAACAAATGCAGAACCCACGAGGAACTGACAGACAGACAGACAGACAGATAGACAGACAGACAGACTGAGTGACTGACTGACTGGGAACCTTAGTAAATGATTGACTGTCCGACGGACTTTCTGACTGGCTGACTGACTGATGGGCTGAAAATGAACAACTGACTGACCAGATGGACGGACGAATGGGCCCAGACGGAAAATCTTAGACAGACAGCGGAAAGTCAAAAAGACAGACAGACCGACTGTCTGAGTGAATGAATGACTGAGCGAATATGACTGAATGAATGAATGACTGGCTTACTGACTGAGTGACTGACTTATTGGCTGGCTGACTGGCTGACTGGCTGACTGACTGACTGACTGACTGACTGACTAGCTAGCTGGGTACCTTACTACCTGATTGACTTTCCGACGAACGTTCTGACTTCCTTACTGACTGACTGATAACTGATTGACTGGCTCACTAGTCTGTGGTCTCGCTGACAGCCCACGTACGTGAGAAACTCTCTAACATTACCTTTTTCCCAAATACCTCCTAGACTTTCTCCTGAAAATGTTTAAAAGTAAAAGTAATATCGTTCCTTACCTAATAGGGGGTAATCAGTTGCAAACTCAAACAACCTCCGTCGAACCTTCTTCTTGAATAGGAAGAAGTAATCGAACTCCAAGTTAAAACCACTGCTCGACTTGACCTTGAATGAATGCGTCCCAACTTCAGCCGGGATTACTAGCTCCCACAAACCCAGAACGGGTTCCTCTATGATCCACACCCCTCCCTGGGCGAGATCTTCCGTTCGGGGCTGGGTTAATCCATTTGGATTGCGCAGCTGGACAAGATGCGCGTTTTCTTTGGCGAAGAAAGAGACTATTAACTTTCCAACAGTGTCATCTACTGGAAGGGCATAAGTCTTATCTCTCCCTGAAGCGCTTCGGTGTGATCGACGCATTCTGCCGTCAGGCGCCCCACTTGATCTGCCCTCGAGAATCGTCGCCGTGCCATCTAGAGCCGTCGATATAACACCGCCCATCCTCTGTATCTCTCCAGAGGAGTTGAACTGCAGTCCAAATCCTTGGGTATCGTCCACGAGCTCGACAAAGGTGTCATGACTTTCGAAAGACCTACAACTGCCAGACTCGGTGCTATAGAAGAAGTTCACTGGAATCATGTACTCCAGCGCTAAGCCACGTGCATTCTCGAAAGTGTATTTTGGCCAATCTCCTTCTTTAGCGCCGGCGTCAGTAAACACAAACATAGGAGAGCCGATAAAAGGCTTACCCTTCTCTATGGCATCAATGATACCGTTGAAAGTCAGCTCAGGACAGTCTCGGCCTCCCTCAGCTATCAGCGTATCCAGAGCTTCAACAAACGATTTCTCATCAGGACATCGGTAAGTGTTTCCCCATTCTGCAAAAAAGGGAAAAAATCCTGTTCACTGTGCTGTATAAAGTAATAATAATAATAAACTTTAATAAATACTCCCAAAAAGGTTTTTCAGTACCTATTTACAAATAAAAATGCTAGCTATATCTAACAAGCTAATATTGTTAAATTCTGTCATTCAATCAATCATTCATTCATTCATTACAAGTTTCAGGGCTTTCTTAAAGGCCTTTACAGTTGTAGCATTTCTCAGGTCTTCGTGTAACATGTTCCACAGGGATACTGCTCTGTAGGCGAAGGTCCGTTGACCGGTGGCTGATCTGAATAATGGGATTTCGAACTTGTCATTATTACGAGTTGAGCGATTATGTACAGAAGATCGTTTTTCACTTTGAGCTCCCTTAAATAAAACCCTAGCCTAGTGTGTGACCATTCAAATTTTCTTGTGGTACAGTATATTATGCTGGACAATGGGATTCAAACTTTTAAGTCTGTGGATGAAACCCTTGTGTGTGACCATTCAAATGAAAGCTATTGAGCAGACTACAAGGTCTGTGGATGCGTGTGTCCATTCAAATTAAAGCTATAGTTGAGCAGTAATGTGGTGCTGTTTATCATGTTGTTTAAGGTGGTTTATAATGGTAATTGAACTGAGTGGAGTGCAATTTGGTCTGAAATCACAAGTATGATTTGAGACCAAAATTGCACAACCCGAAGTTCAATTACCACTTTATTAGATCCAGTTTGAAATCGCACAATTTAATAGCCTAAATACAGGAACAAGATTTTGGTCAGGACCAATATTTATTGAACCAAGTTGCCAAATTTGCCAAACAAAATGCAATGGCTTTTTTGTCTTTTATTTTCCTGCAATGTGATTGGTGAGTTTAAAAAAGCCTTAAAATCTGATTGGTTGTTTTGTTTTACTGTCCCATTCTCATTGGCTGAAAAAAAGATGTGATTTAGAGCAAAAGAAAGTGGGATTCGTGAATAAATCGCACCGCTGAGAACCAATCACATTACAAGGATAACCAGTGATTTCAAAATGGATTTAATTGAAAACTTTTAAGTCCGTGGATGAAGTGCACGACTCTTCAAATGTGAAAGCTACTGAATAGAGCTTTTTATGACTTTCCACTTGTTCCAGTGTAAGCAGATATTATTGTTAAAATATGCAAGATGGATCTTTGAAGTAATGTATCAAACACGAGTGACAGTGTTTCATCGGGATATTCAAACACCGAGAAGAGAGTTGAAAATACGACGCGCAGCGGAGTATTTTTGACGAAATTCGAGGTGTTTGGATAGCCGATGAAACACTGTCTCAAATGTTTGATATATCTTCTCAATCGAAACAAAAACTAAGGAGTAAACGGAGAAGTAAAATCGTCAAAATCTATGCTAATTAAGACTGGGTATCCAAACCACCGTCAAGGTCATGATTTGCTTTGTTTTAGCTTGATGAAATATTAATGAGTTTGAGAATAAAGCGTCATAACTTACTTGGATCGTTGAATGGCGATAAAATAAATTCCACAGGTGAGTCTCTCGTATGAGCAGCAATGGCTTTGGCAATCTCTTTAGCGGCTGCTATCTCGTTTCCCATACTCCCCGTGGTGTCAATCACGAAAATAAGCGACACATCGCCACTGATTCCCAACAGAGTATCAAATTCTGTTTCGTCCAGAGCATCACGAAGATTTTTAAGCACGTTTTTGTGCTTCATTGGTTTTTTTTTTCTACAGTGACGAGGTAAATCGGATTCTTGGCATCGACCTTGTGTCCGCGGGCAATGACATTCCGGGCGTATCTGTTTTGACGAACAGATAAAAAAATTAATTGTTACGGAATTAATTAAACAAAGAAATTGTAGTAACAAGCCATAAAAAGATATCAACCTATGGATTCAAAATAAAGTGAATAACACCGGATTCCAAAAGTCAAGCTTAGTAAAAAGCAAACAGATCAACTCTTCTGAGGCTTTGACGATCCAAAACCATACTTGTTGCTGCGGAGCGAGCGTAGCGAGCGTAGCAGCAGTTCATAATCTAAATGTAATAGAAAGGTAGAAAAATTTGAGATTTTGCCATGGTCTTTAGCCTCGCTTTCAGCGGACCACAATGCTCCGCGCTGCGAAGAGCCTCGCTTTCAGCGGACCAGAATGCACTGCGCATTGCCTCAATTCGAGACCAAGAACATAAGCAACTGAGAAGTTCTAACATAACATAACACTAGTGTAGCCAAAGCTATGAAAGTGCAAAGGAAATTAGGATGTTGTTTGCAAATTGAAGTAGGGATTGTGTAGAATTGGTTGTCATCAAGTTATTTTGTTTGGTCAAGTCCCAGAAAATGTTGAGTAAGATGTGGTTATATTCAATTCATGATGTCATCAGTTACAGGGTTTAATTTCTGAAAGAAATAATGCAACAATAAAGTTCATAAGTTTAAGATTTCATGAACAAAATTAAAAGATCGCCGACACGCTGTTCAAGAAAAACAATCTGACAATAAGCTGGCCAAATTTCAGCTAATTCAGGGGCTGCCGACTTGAAGTTAAAAACGTTCCGAGAAAACAAGAAAAATATAATTTTTGCGGCATCTTAACCGCAATAGGATTATAACACCTAATCATCCATTTTGATGTTTACCAGCGAGGGATCATCTTGCAACAACAACAGGCATTTGACAGGTGATATGCAGCAGGCCAAATCTTTACGTGGGACGTGGCGGGAATACACTGCATTTTCTATTTATCGGCGATAGACCAAGAAAACTAAAAACCTTTGAGACTGTCGCGTGACCGCCATCAATAGCTCGAAAGGAACCGATGCACAATTTATCGCGAGCGCCCTCTCCCTGCTTTTTTTCCATCGTCGCAAATGGAAGATTAGTTTCGTGCGACGGACAGTTTTCGTTCTGGCACTGAAACATCCAAATGGAACCAAGTCGGAACGAAAATTTTGGAAAGTTAAGCGTACGTTTATAAGAAAAATGAAAGCGCTACAGAGATCCGCACGCGGACGGTTACCTGAAGTAGATATATGTCTTCAATAGGTTGATATCAAGTTCACCTTGAATAAGTTACACTGTTAGGTAGACACATGTCGATGAATAGATTGGTCAGGTCGAGTTCGCTGCAAACAAGTAGCACTGTGAGGCTTTCGATAGTACTGTCGTCTGCCAAAAATTGAACGTAGTTTATTAAGTATTTTTTCTGATAGCTTTGTCGCATACTCCTGTAGCTGCCATGTGCTTCTTGCCGAAGCACCTCGGCAAATTTGACAGGCTTTCATGTGTTCGCACTTATGCACTAATTTGCACAGCTACATTCCATACTTTTTAACAAGCCGTTGCATAATCGCACAAAATCAGTTAATTTTGTTCATGAAATCTTAAACTTATGAACTTTATTGTTGCATTATTTCTTTCACATCTTACTCAACAATTTCTGGGACTTGACCAGACAAAATAACTTGATGACAACCATTTCTACACAAGCTCTATACAATCCCTACTTCAATTTGCAAACAACATCCCAATTTCCGCAGCACTTTCATAGCTTTGGCTACACTAGTTTAAGCAATAGAGCACTTTTTCCGTGTCTATATAGCCCCATTTTAAATGACACCAGGGGGGTTCAGAGAATTTGAGACAGTTATTCAAACCAGTTGCGCAGTGGACGGTTTGCAGAACTTCCGAGAATTCTCCCTTCCCTCCCCTCCCCCGCACTCCCAAGCTTTTAGCATGCTTTTATAAAATAATTCTCAAAAAAACGCCCGAATCTAAAACGTCACAACCATGTTTACATACTCTCATTTGAGCACACCTATCGACCAATGAGAGCGAGCACAGTATCTCACGTATTTTTTTTTAACGAATATCTTTCATTAGTATATACCACACAAGTGAATAGTACTTTTCGCGCGCGCTGATTGGCTAGCTCGGAGGTGATTAGCCAAGTACTATTCACCTCCGAGCAGCCGAAGAAAAACAAAGTGGCTTTTGTCGCTATATTTTAACTAATGAAGTTACTCTTTGGGCTGCTAGTTATTCAGCTTGTGTGGTATATACTAAAACAATTATTCACCTCAGTGTCGGTGAAAGTGGTGGATATTTACCTTCACTTCGGTGAATAATTGTTAACTATTGTAGTCACCATACTGTAACAGTTTCTTGTAGCTTCAGATGTGAAATGAGAATCGCTCTAAACAAGAAGCGTCGAAAATTGAACTGATGAGAATTTATAAGCAATTTCTGATCGTGGTCCCCTTATCCGCCAGTTTAGTGTACAAACAAACTTCTCCTCAGTTTTTCTCTTTTCCTCTTAAATTTAACTTCCTCCTTGCCTTCCAGGAAAATCACTGTTTTCTTAATTCGTCTCGCGAAAAGCAAAAATAAACAAAACAAACCAAAAAACAAACAACAAGAAAAAAATTGAACAAATTTAGCAAAACCAACAACTAGCAACAACCTAGAAGAATTTGAAGCGTTTTTGAGTTCTTTACTCAAAACAAGAGAAATGACGCCATCACACGCGAAGAAGTTCTTCGCGTGTGATGGCGTCATTTCGATTGTGATCGGTGTGATTACGAGTGTGAGGGATCACGCGAATTGCGCGTGTGATCACGTGAATTTCGCGCGTTCTCCACTCGGAAATTGACAGGCTCGTGTTACTAATTGAATCTCTCACCAGTTGGCCGATCATTTGTCTCGCTTTAGGCATTTCTCCATCCCTGACAGCCTTTTTAATGTGCTGATGGAGCTGTTGCTCTCTGCTCGAACTTAATCTTCTTCTCGTCATCTTTTCCTCAGCCATTCCTGTCGAAAGAAAACATGTAAAAATAATTAAAGGTTGCATAAAACTGGCAACGAAGCATATCATCAGGTGTGTTATATCAGAATATCAATTCTCCTAAGTGATGGTACTGGGTTTCTCTTGTTTGTTGTCTTGAGAATTTGGCAGTACATAAAGCCAATCAAAACTTTGCCCGGGATGCGATTATTCCAAGGAACTGGCGATCGTCCTCCGGCAAGCTATAATCCCGGAAATATATAACTGACTTGAAAAAGTTTAATTTCAACTACAATTGATGCCACTCCATGTTTCTTTATTCTACATCTACATCTACATCTACATCTACATTTATTACTGAAGTTGCTAAAATCTTGTAAGACATCACATCAACTGTAATTAAAAGCTAAAGTAAGTCAGCGGGCATTGAGTTCCACTCTTTTATTGATCTAGGAAAGAAAGAAAACTTAAAGAGGTCCTTAGATACTTCTGGCATCCCATACTTATAAGTATGGCTGTTGCGTGTTCTTTTTTCACTGCTGAGTTTGGTATTAAGTGTTCTTCTGTGGTTATGTCTACTTAGCCTGCGAAAACAGCCGTCCTTCTTCGCTCCCGGTCCGTGTGGCGTTTCGCGAGAAGGACCGCTAATGTCTACTAGGTTATGACTAAGTTTGTACATAAGAGTCAATCTGTTTTTCTTTCGTCTTGTTTCTAATTTTCTAATTTTGCTTCCCTCTCAGCCCCAAACTCTGTCCTCCCCCGCACTGATATCTTATTTCAGGACTGAACCCGAAATGGCTGACCCAATGCAGACTTCAAAAACACATGTCTGATCGATATATATATATATGCTTACATGCATATTCAAACCTCTTCAGTCGGTATAAACAATTTAGAAAACTTTTGGATTCCTTCACGTTAACAGCAAACTGATTAATTAGTTTCTCTCTAAACAAGACCCAATTTCTGACCAAGTTGCTCAAGACCGTATATTAAATATCGTTTCATATTTTAAGTCAAAAGAGTTGTAATTACATAGCCTGTTTCAGACAAAAGCATCTCCAAACTCATAGCCTGTGAGGTGGTCATACGGCGTCAACACCTCTACTTTCTCAGCCGTCCTGAGTTTTGCCTTTCAGCTTTGTGGAGATTTAAACCGTGCTACAATGGGCTTCAATTATCGCGGAATTGCGTAACAAATGCGGTCCTCTACCGTCTTCACGGTACAGATCACAAAAAAAGGAAAAAAACACATGGCTTTACCTCTCATAATCTGCATTGACGCCTCCAAGTATTTGTTATTTCTAGGCCCAGTCACGGCGCCACTGCTACTCCGTTGAAGATTCGCGTTGTTGTCGCTCATCAAGTACTCTGCCGTCGTTTGGTCCAAGATTTGAAAGAAATCTCCAGCGCCTTCGGAAAAATCGAGTAAAAGTACAGAGGCAGTGAGCACTACAATGCCTAGCACTATTACTTTCTTCATGGCTATAGCTAGAAGAAAGCTATTGCTTGTGACAGTAGGGGCATAAATGCTTTTCCACGCTAGCGTTTTCAGTCGCGGGCTTTATATACGCGATCCACAGTAACCGGAAGTGAAAGCCTCACAATCGAATCGTGCCGCTGGCGCCATGGCGCGTTCCAAATAGGAAGTGACGTCATCCTTTCAGCGGCGGGTATCTTCGAAATCTTTAACGTTGAAAGGTCATGATTCCGTTTCCGCCCATGTCTGGTTGCTTTGGAAGATAAAATACTTCAGATTAATTTAAAGATTTACTTGGGCAAGAGAGGATCATCTTGCCTTTGATACATCCATAACAGTTGTGAGTCTCCACTTTGCTGACTTTATTTGTTGCCTTTGGCTTCAAATGTTCTCAACTTTTTCGAATCTAGGGAGTTCTAATATATCTTGAAGTACAAAGAACAATTATTGTCGGAAACCCACAAAGGTATGAGCGTAAACAAACATACTGTATCGGAGGAAGTCTGTCTGAACTGAGCTCCTGCTGTTTCAAAGTTTCAAATGGATCTCAAAAAGGAAAAATCTGAACTAAAGAAAAAATAATAATAATTCTGGCACTTTTGCAACGCCTGAAGATGTCATGACATCAGGTCATCCTGTACGAGTCAATTTCCGTAGATTATTAAGTAGCTAAGAGGAATTTATGGTCGGCTCTTGAACAACCCCCCCCCCCCCTCCCCCCTCCACTTTCTGCATGTGCGATCCATGACATGTCAAAAGAAAGAGATGTCCCTCGGGAGAATTTAGGAGATGAACGGAGGGGCCACGCTCCCCTTTGTACCTGTGTTTTGGGGAGAAAAAAATTGACCGACCCTCTCTAGAGCGAGATTTTCATTCGGTTTGGGTTTGCACAGCCGCAATTATAGCAAAGATATCAGTGATGTTCTTAATATACCAACCAGATAAGTACTAAGTACTTACTACTAAGTACTAAGTACTCTTTTGTTTAACGTTTTGAATATGACGCGCAGAATGTTTTACCCGTAAGTGAAGACGAACTCGGAGCCCGGTGACGCTAGTGACGGCCGGTTCTGTTGTGGGAAACTTGGCGTAACCGATAAGATTTCAACCGGAAAATTCGAATTAGCTTTCCTTTAGCGCCAAAGCTTCCGAGAAAACTAGTGTTTGCATCAGATTACGAGAAATGGCTCAACTTTTACCCTTTCCTAGTGATACTTGTTCCTGTTTGAGTTCATCCGGTCTAATAATCGAAGTCAAAGGAACTAGAACTTGATGATTTTCAAGGAAACTGAAAGCCCAAGCCAAGCTAGGCTCGATTTCCGTCGCTCTCTCGTGTCCGGTCTACGTTCCTCCCCGGGGGAGGAGCGCGGGCTCGTTTCCCGAACAGCGTCTGGAAATCGAGCGTAAAACCAAGGGAATCTGTCTGGTAAAATATAATACAAGACTATACAGTAAACATAAAATCATACTAAAATCCTAAGGGATATCAAAATCCATTTGGTATTAAACGCTACTAAGGCAGACACTGTGTTTGATCAGTAAATACTGGTCGCCCAAGGTAACTACTCCTTTTAGGGTTAGGTCATTTGGGACAATTTTAAGGTCGTCCCTGTGCATTTGGGTAGTTCATCACTTTTGCGAGAAAACTCGCTCGTCGGACCCCGAGAGAAAAACCTGACTGTAAGAAGCCCAGCCACAAGGTGATTAAAAAACACTGACCCCTTAAACTCGCATTTAAGGCGGGGGTAAACATGAATAGGCGTGAAATTTGAAGTGATATAAAAAAAGAAATTGTTAGGATTAAGGCGGGGGTAAACCTGAATTTAGGTGAAATTTTGGTAAGTTTAAAGAGAGGTTGAAAGGGAAAAAAAGGGTTATGGAACACCACCAGACAGTTGCCCGACCACACAATGGCACCCCAGGTTGTTGGGCAACTGTTTGGAGTGTATCTACCAATTTTTAATTTCAAACTCTAATTTTAAAACAACAGGTATCCGTCTACTAATTCTTCACTTCAAATTTCAATTTTCCAAATCCATCAAATCTTCAACATTTCAAATTTTCCTCAATGACAATTTAACCTATCCTTTGAGAAAAAATATATCTTTCCCATAATTCCCAAAAATCACCCAAAAATTTACACAAAACTGCCGAACAGTGGTTAATGAGATAAACAGAGAGATTTTATCACGTCAGGGAAATATAGAAGTATGAAGCCTAGTAACGTATTGTTTTAATTTTGTGTATTGGTTCCTGGCGTGGAAAGGAGCGAGAAGAACCTGGCGAATAACCGGAAATTATAACGTGTTCTTAGTGCGCGAAATACTCGATCACGAATTACCACCTGAAAAGATACCGTTATGTAATTGCCATTTATCAAACCGCGAGGAGAAATCAGGCAAAATAAAAATAAAAGAAAAAGAAAAATTAAATAGAAAAGAAAAATGAAAACTTGAAACCTGGAAACGACACGAGAAAATGCATCAGAGGTGACCTGGTGCAGAGTGTTATTTGTCCGACACGTTGCGCCGCCACAACACACTCAGGCTTTGTAGCAAAAATGTGGCGTTTAGATCCGAAGATATTTCATTTTGTTTCTCTGTTTATCTGTGTTAGATGTTTTAATCCTTTCGATGATGGTCAGTATGATATCGACTGGGGAGGACCTGTGACTTTACGCGAAGGACAAGTTACGCCGGTAAGTTTGGGCATATTAAATGCTCAACTATTTTCTTCTGTATAGAGATTACTCAAGATTTGTAAATCACGAAAACACATTTCCTTTACATAAAGTGCACATAGGTGCCGAGATAAGGTCATGTAAAACTGGCACTTAATGCTGTGGTGTCTTACATGTCAATGAAGTGGCTGGGAATTCTGCGATTGCTCCTATATTTGAAGCTGCCAGCGCTAACTAGCGAATTTGCAGTTTGTGTTTTTGTAGCTGTTTAAGCTTATTTGTGTTTTTGTAGCTGTTTAAGCTTATATTGTCAAAGCCATCTTGAGATCTGAACATAAGCTTACTTGTACTAAGCTTTCAGCTTGGAATGAGAAGCCTGTCACACTGCTGCAAAGAGCCACACAAAATTACGAGAATACCAACAGTATACCAAGGTATACAGTCAATTAAGCAGAAGCTTATGTCAACTTTTTATTATGAACATCCTAAAAGCTTACCATTTTCTCACACGATTAATCGCTCAGAACTTTAACAAAGTTAAAGCTTTAGCTTTCGTGTGAGTCAACGAAATCGAAGGTACAATGTAACTGGTCAGTAATACAATGAATATTGACATACGTGGATAAGGTTACAGGTGTATGTGAAGAAGTAGTGAAATGTTAAAATGTTAATTAAATTTATACCAAAACTTAACGTAAACGAACTATGTATTTATCAGTTTAATGTATGTGGGTTGCAACAGTGGCAAGCCCATTTTGTGCAACAATTAAGAAGTAATCTGTCATTCTTGATATAAGAAAATCAGTGCATGCTCTTCAGGCAATTATGGATATCATGTAATGTTTGTTATTTAATACGCATAAGAAAGTGCATTGATGTGGCATTTTGTGCTTTCAGCTGTGAAATGCTAGGCACCTGTAAAAGTCTGCATCCTTGAATAAAATTCATACCATCTATACAGTATGTAGCAAGTGATAAGGTCCCATTAGGGAGGTTTGAGTATACCATATCCTGATAATTTTTTAGCCTAAATAATTATCCAGTATCCCATTTATTCCAATTTCAAAAACTAGCAGTTTTCCTACTCGATATCCTGGGACCTGTTCTAAATATCCCATATCCTATTAATTTTTTCACAAATCTTCTTTTGTTGTTGGGTTTTCCTTTTTATGTAAATTAAATTAATATCCTGTATCCTAAAAACCTCTAAACAGGGCCTCAGGGATTACATATCACTTCTCAGTTTTGTCATCGTGCAGTGAAGGATACAATCACCTAACAATTTTTATTTAATCTTGTACAAAGATAACTGAGACTTAGACTTACAAAAATTGTGGAATCTTGATCAACTACATTTAACTAAGATTTATACTCAGTTCCTGCGAGGATCTGGAAAGACTTTAAACGATCTAAAGTTATAAATATCATGAAGAATCTTAAGTTTGTAGTTCTTTATTTTTATTTGTGTCTTTATCTTTACATGGACCTTAAGGATCTTTGCAGGATTCTGGAGGATCATATTTTAATTTGCAGGATTCTATTAACATACTAGTTTATAGGATTTGAATACATAGTAGTTTCCACTTGTAAGATCTCAAATATAGGACATTTTACTCATTGCATGTCTACTACACAACTTGCAAAATATCCACACCTATTATACATGTATGTGAAACCATTGAATAAGGTGTATATACATGTACCTCTGCTCCTTGATCTAAGCCTTACATTTTACTTTACGTTTAGAATGGAGAGGATTACTTAAGCAGTAGAGAGTCATTAGTGATGATCACAAAAAATAATGAAAGATACAAGTGTATATTACCCCAAGATGAACTACCAAAACAGGTATGTTGGTAAAAACCTTGACTGCAATGTTTTGTGGTGACATGTGTTATTAATTTCCAACTCGGAATAACTTGGTGTGCTATTTACAGGTGTCCCCTGTTTTCCCTCTCTTCAAGCTTCAAGCTCCAGTTGCATGTATATAAGTGACGTAATGATTTTTGGATTTTTTTTAAAATTTTATTATATTATAATCAGCAAGAGTTAAGTCTTTCTGTGTGCTTCTGTAAATGTTAGTGCTGGTTTTCTATAGATCTATATGCACTAGGTAAACGTTAAGTCTGCATATGAGCCCAGTGGCCCATTAGGCCAGAGCTTATCCCGGAGTACTTTTACTCCCCCCTGGATGGGATGCTAGTCCTTCGCAGGGTTACCCCCAGCTTTAATAGTTCTTGTCCATGTAAATTTTGAGCAACCGGTATCAATTAGGTTTTTGATATCAAGTTAAGCTTACCTGTGTTGAATGAACATTGCTTACAGACAAAGTTCAGGGTTTCACAAGCAAAAATTCACCATCTACTTTACAATCTCAGCCTGCTACTCTGGTGAGCTATTTGTGTGATTCTTTAGAAAAAGAAAGATAATTAGCCACCTATTCCAACAATAAAGCTACTTAGATGTACATGTTTGTGTACATCTAAGCAGCTCCAAAACTGTGTAACAACCCTGAAAGTTGTTATTATGTCAGGTTTAGTATATTATTTATGTTTAATTTTATGACATGAACAGTCTTACATGTAAAATTCTTTTAGTCTCTGGCATCATAGGTGTGCAATGCGTACAGAGAGCATTATTATAGCTCTTTGTATGCATTGCAGACCTATGATGCCAGGGACTAATTGCTTAATAATACATGTACAAGTACGATGTTGATTTAATTTCTTTCTAAATGTGTTTATTTGTAGAAAAATTACTACTTTGAAGGGCCAGACCCAGAGATACTTATACAGTCCTTAGTGAGGAAAGGCGAATGCTCCTACAGGGTGAGACTACATGTACCATGATTGTGTAATCGTTTAGATTATGTATTTAGATTATTGTACTGAAGGGTGGAACTGTGGGATTACTGTTTGTGTGTTATGGAGGTTAGCGACTGTCTGTAGAGGTGTCTGTATTAAGGTGCGGCACTTAAGGAGAGGTTTGACATTTAACTAATAACCATGCATGCAATTGCAAATCAATGATAAAAAGTAGCATCTTTGGCAGGACCAGCCAGGGAAATGAAATAACAATGAAATAATTCTGCCAGGGAAAACCTGGTAACATGAGAATTGTCCAGTCCTTGATGATTTTTTTTGCAGGTCGCCATTCTAATGGTAAACTTAAAAAATTAATGATAAATCTAGATGTAAAGAACAATGAAAATAATAGCCTGTGAGCAGGCTCTCATGCATTGCGGCAGGAGCAAAGTCGATGTGAAAAGTCGCGAGAGATGTGCCAGCAAGCAAAATGAGCTGGTGGGGGACCTGGCACGAGAAATGAGAGCCTGCACGGAAGGCATTGTTTTCCAAATACGCAGCATTCTTTTCCAAACAGAGCATTCTGATTGGTGAACAATGACAGGTCCTATTGACGTGACCAGAGCCAGCGGCGATTATCAAACACAAACATGGCATGTCATCCAAGGATCCAAGTGTGGCACTTATCCTGAAAGCTTTTCGAAAACTTTCCATTGAAACAAATAATCTGGTCGATCTAAAATATGAACAGGAAAAAGCTGTGAATTGTTTATGCCAGTTATGCCAACTGGACAGGTAAACATTTTCAGCTGTTTGCAACTGCTGTGATGATCAAGAAAGTTCGCGAAGGGCAACATTCTGATACTGTAGTGTTAGTGACTTGGCTGCTAACCAGCATAATTCAGGATCAAGTAAAGGAGGGAAAATCACTAGATTGTGCTCTGATTAAAGATGTCAAAGATTTGTCCAACATTGTGAGCAGCAAAACACAAGTGTTATTTGCGTAATTTAAAACTAACCCCTCCACAAGAGTGCAATTTGCTATCCTGTTTCTTGATGTTTTTCTCAATTTCTATTGGCTAATAATTTGACACATTAAAAAATCTTGACACCTTCAGAGAGGCTATATAGCGGCCATACAGGCTCTCATTCTCACCAGCTTGGTTTGCTTGCTGACTCTCGCTGACATCGTCTGCCTACTGCTTTGCTCATGCCCCCAACAATGAGAGCCTGCTTGCAGGCTAGATGAAAGTAAATTAACTTTTAATTTTGCTCAAAACTGGAATACAAAACAGTGTCACATGTGTGACTTTTATGCGAGTCTGCATGTATCAATCAGTTCTACTATAATCCAGGCAAGTAAATATGTACTGTCAGTGTATACCAGTCTTGCAGTACTTATTTAAAATGAGATTATGAGCTTCAAAACAAAGCAAACGAGCTGCGTCTAAAAGCAGAAAGAAACCTGGCTGATAAAAAAATTCTAAACGAGTTATTTGCAACAAATTTACGCCTCGAAAAATTATTGCAATATAAAACTAAAGGCGCAATCCTTAGAAGCAAAGTGAGATGGTTTGAACATGGCGAACGCAACACAAAGTACTTCCTTAGTATAGAAAAAAGAAACTCCTGCCAAAAAGCTGTGACAAAGTTGAAACTTAAAGACGACACGTACACTTACGACCAGTTCGAGATTCTACAAGAAGAAAAGCAGTTTTATGAATCGCTTTACACGTCAAAGGACGTCGATGCCGAAAAATTCTCGCATTCGCCTTTCTTTAAACAAAACAACATAACACCGCTTTCGCACGAGGACAGATTAGCATGTGAGAACCTCATTTCCACTAACGAATGTTTGAAAGCACTGAAAGAATTCACCAGCAATAAAACACCGGGTACTGACGGCTTTACTTCAGAGTTTTACAAATTCTTCTGGCCGGAGCTGTGTACTGAAATGATTGCGAGTTTTAATTATGCATTTCATTCAGGAATCCTGTCGATTAGTCAAAGACGAGGAATAATATCACTCATCCCTAAAAAGAATAAAGACACATCATTACTAGAAAACCTGAGACCAATTTCATTACTGAACGTTGATTACAAGATCCTTACAAAAGTAATCGCTAAAAGACTGGAGAAGTTATTGCCGAAAATTATAAACCCTGATCAAACCGGATACGTGAAAGGTCGATATATTGGCGAGAACGTGAGACTTATTCAAGATATCATGTTTTATACAAAACGCATGAACAGCCCCGGAATTGCGATCTTTCTGGACTTTCAAAAGGCTTTTGACTCAATAGAATGGGAGTACTTAAAAGCTGCCCTGAAAGCATTTAACTTTGGACCAAACCTTTTAAACTGGATAGATGTCTTATACAACGATGCTTCTAGTTGCGTAATAAATAATGGACACGCTTCTTCTTTCTTTCGCCTGCAACGCGGTGTTAGACAAGGTTGTCCTCTATCCGGCCTGCTGTTTATAATTGGCATTGAACTTTTTGCAAGAGCTCTCAAAAACGATCAATCCATTAAAGGAATTAATGTTGAAACAAAAGAGATAAAAATTACGCAATATGCCGATGACACCACCGTGTTCCTAAGGGACGAAGAGTCTGTTGAGAAAGTCTTAAGACTACTTGACGAGTTCAAATCGATATCTGGGCTAGAAATTAACACTTCTAAAACAGAAGCAATGTGGCTTGGACGCTGGAGAGATAAAACGCACACCCCTTTTAATTTCAAATGGCCGAAAGAACCTATCTGTGCACTCGGCATATATTTCTCATACAACACTGAAGATGCAAACAAACTAAATTTTGAGGAAAAGATGAAAAACCTAGAGAAAACTCTCAAGGGCTGGAAGCGAAGAAAACTCACTCTGCTGGGAAGGATAAATATAGTTAAAACTTTAGGTTTGTCTAAGCTTATATACAGCGCATCTGTACTCCCCATCCCAAAACATTTAGTGAAAGAAATTAATAGGATTGCCTTCAATTTTATTTGGGACGGTTAGCCAGCAAAAGTCAAAAGAAGTACCATTATTAGAGAAAAAAACGTGGTGGACTTAAAATGCTAGACTTCGAAATTATGGACAAAGCGCTTAAAGTCGCGTGGACCGAGCGATTAAAGACTCCCTCCAGTGCATCGTGGAAAATAATTCCAGAGTTAGGTGTAAAACAATACGGCGGCTTAACCTTCCTAATTAACTGTCAGTACGACATCAAGATGCTGTCCCTTGACAATCTGCCAAGTTTTTACCACACGTTGCTAACATACTTGCAAGACTTGAACTCCATAACAACGGCTGATGTAGATAATGTACCAGATAAAATTATCTGGAACAACCAAAATATAGTAATCAACGGAAAATCTATTTTTTATAGTTCTTGGTTTAAGAGAGGCATTATCAATATCCGCAGCATGATGACTGAGAACAACCAATTCCTCTCCCTACCCGAATTAGAACAAAAATTTAATTTGAAGATTCCCTTTACCCTCTACTACGGGCTTGTAGCCGCCATTCCTAAAGAATGGAAGTCGTCTTTAAGAGACGCCCTCTCTAGGGACAACGACAGCGTTGAAGAGGCCACATGTTCTATCAAACCGCTGACTACATGCACCACCTATTCCGCTTTCCTAAGTAAGATGGCTACCTCTCCAACTTGCGAAAATAAGATTTTTAAGTACGGTTATACAAAAGAAAATATTCAAAATGTCTATTTACTTCCTTTCACAACCACTAAGGATACAAAATTAATCACGTTTCAATATAAAGTAATTCATAATATCCTTCCTAACCGAGTCAGCCTGTTCCGGGCCGGTATAGTTAATGATGACATTTGTCCACTGTGTAATGCTGAAAAACAAACTAACAATCACATGCTTTACAGCTGTCCCGAGACCACCACGTTTTGGGATCAGTTCACCGACTGGTGGTATCAAAAATTTAAGCAAAACTTCATTCTCAATGAAAGCATAATCTTGTATGGATGGCACCAAAAATCACTGAACAAGCGAGTTCTCAACTACGCTCTCCTCCTTGCAAAATATCATATTTTTTGCAGCAGCGTACGAGATAATAAGTTGGATTTTGACAGCTTCCTTTCACGTCTTAGAACAAAACTTAATATTTTAAGAGAAGTCTCTCTTGAAAACAAAACTTTCAACAATTTTCAATCTACTTGGGCCCATCTTTTGTGAAAAATTAATACAAAGTATTATATAATTGTTACTACTATTAAGACAGTGCGAGCTATGTTCATGCTTTGTTTTTTGTTTTTTTTTGTGTTTTTTTTTTGAGCTTTTAGTTTTCTCTTTCTCTTTCTTTCTCAGTCTGTGTTTCCGTCCCTTGTTAGCTATTTTGTCCTATTTTCAAGCAAGAAGTAATATCAAACAATCTGTTAAAGGAATAAAAATTAAAGCATTGTAACTAGAGCTTGTATAGGTAGTATTGTCAGTATTGTTAGTATTGTAAGTAAGGTTAGTATTTGCCAGAATAAATTAAAAAAAAAAAAAAAAAAAAAAAATGTTGTTGTTTATCCTGCAGTTAGATGCATATTGGACGTACGAGCTCTGTCATGGGAGACACATTAAACAGTTCCATGAATTAAAAGCTGGTGTTCCGGTTTGTATCGATTCCTTAAAATGTTGCTTTTGTTTCAATCAGTGACTGTCCATAGTCTGTCAAGTTGAATGTACTGAATGCTACCCTGTAATGACAGCATTTCAGCAGTTTTCTCTTGAGTGTGAAAAGAAATTCATTCTCATTTGCTTTGGGATGGCATTATAATGCTACGTGGCTTAAATCCAAGCCATACCAAAGTCTGGTGTTCAGTGGTGCATGTACAAATGAGCCTCAAGTGGCACATGCCTTAGTTAATGACTTGTTAACCATCACAGTGCAAATAAATTTGAGGATTGTCTTGAATTGAGAGCAAGATTTAACAGTTAACAAATTGACGTCAGTTATTCATGCATCTGTCCTGTTATTGATCATAAATTTCGTTATCACATTTTCAAAGTAGCTGTGGATCCGCAGACTACTTTGACAATGTGATGATGAAATTCATTGTCAACAGCAGGACAGACTCATTAAAACCTGACATTTACATGTATTTTGTTTTTTACGATAACAAATGGTCAAATTGTCCGCTCTCGCTCGCTGAAGCGTCGCACAAATTTCAAATTCATGTGTCTGTCCGCACATTGACGATAAAAAATAGCCAATGAGCGTGCAAGAATTTCTGCAGTTATCGTAAAATTAAGGACTGCATGACATGTATGCTAGTCTACTACATGTACAATTACCACTATTTATCATAATTATAAACACGAGTGTTTTACTGGAAAATACACCCTACAAGTGGTGACCACTTTTAAGATTCATATGAAACAACCTCGGGGACTAGGTTGGCATATTTTCCACTAAAGGAGGAATCGATGACTTCACTGATATTATGTTTGACTCTAAAACTGTAGTTATACTTGTTGTTGTAAACATCTTCAGATCTTCCTCGGAAGCCTTTGGCAATCTTTGGTTATCTTCGGAAATGTTCGGAAAATGTTTGGAAACTTTTGTGTGGCCTTCAGACAATTTTTGGAGAATCTTCAGAATTTTTTGGAAAATAGTGAGAAACGTCAATGAACAAAATAATACACGAGTGCTTGTAGATATGGAATATCTCTTCTCCTGTTCAACTTGATATCTCACTCATGTGATATCAAGTTGAACACTCAAAGAGATATTCCATATCTGCGTGCACCCATGTATTATCCTCTAGCGTATATCTACAGGGTTTTTTAGCTGCTGTCAGTAGAAACTGTATATATTCTCATAAGACAGTGGTTACTGATACATACATTTTGTACAATGTGCTTATTTTTTTATTGAGCTTTTACATTTTAACTCACCCTTAAGCCTGTACTGTCCAACTCTTAAAAGTATCTGAGTGAGTGTATGCAGCAACACTATGCTCTGAACTTTTAATCAGATGTGTATTTTGGTTACATTTTAGGATTCCAAAATGCAAGAATATTACCTAGGAAGACTTGAACCAAAAGTGTTAGATGAGAAGCCTCCAGGTATAGAGTTAATTAAATATTCCTAATTTAGGCCAATTAGGATTTTTGTAGAATTGCAGGGAATGTACTTGGCGTGTTTTCACCTTCTGTACATGTATAGTTGTGAGGGGGGAGTGGAAAAATTATGAATTATATCTTGGCCTGAATCACTCTTGTGTTGTGTTCTTGGGCAAGACACTTACTCTCACAGTGCCTCTCTTCAATGGTTACTGGCGAATTTAATGTTGGGCGTGACCCTGCAATAGACTACAGTGTAGCATTCCGTCCAGAGGAGAGTAGAAATACTCCTAGTCGCTTCATGCTACGGAAACTGGGATAAGCTCCGGCCCGATGGGCCACTTGGCTTGCATGCAGATTTTACCTGAATCACTTGTACTGTAGCTGGCTTAGTGACTAACATTAAGTGGGGATCACTTAACGGTAAAGCATATACAGTTGAAATTACAGACACCTCCTTCAAACAGACACCAGGTATATACATTTTTTGTAATGAAAAGCTCTGAGTTGCTCCCAGAGTAGCCTGCAAGCAGGCTCACTTTGGAGCACAAGGTGCAAGGGTTAGTCGCAAGCACAAAATCAAGTAGTCTCCTCCACAGCTGTTTTTGAGATATCATTTAATGCTCCCCCAAAGAAACAGCTGTTCACATCTGAACCACATTCCTTTGACGAAATTAGCCAATCATATCTTCCATTTCACTTTCAAGAACATTTTTGCGCCACATTCGCCCTTTGAAACTTGTCCAATAAGATATTGTATCTTATCTTTGCATCCCATTGTGTAAGATGTCACAAATGAAAATGTTGACGCTGGGCCTGTGAACACAGACGGAATTTCTGACTTCTGCTTAAGGCTGCCGAAAAATACTGGCAATGCTGTAGCTAAGAAAATGCTTATCAGAAGCTTGCAATTTGAAAAATTAATGTTAAGAAGGAAGATATCTTTTATAACTTGCCTAATAAAGAAACTGGCAAATCGAGTGGTTTCGCTCGATTTGTTGACAGTGAGTTCTATATGAGGCATGCAGGGGTTTTATTAACATTTTCGGCAAGAGGGCAACTGGTTTTCACAGGCCGGCAAAACTTCTTTACATGTATAGGTTCTAAACTCTAAACTGACATGTTCATTGTGATATTTTACATCCCTAGCTGAACACAAACTTGATGCACCTCCTACTGAAGGAACAGACTCCAGCAAGGATGTATGTCTTTATTGTAGTCCTGTTTTCTATCTATTTTACCAATTGTCTGGTCAACTTTAATGTGCAAATCATATTGCAACTGGCCTTGAAAGTTTGGATTGATAGTGCAAGTTTGCTTACTATGCAATATGAATAATAATTTATAATGTAATGTGAAATGCAATGACCCTGGCCAAGGCTTGAACCTCTAACTCTCAATCCATGGTCAGATACATGTAGATACTTACTATAAGGCCACTGGGCCTGCCATTGACTGTCAAATTCTCATTACATTGTCGCAAGTCTGATGCCCCGGTGCAACTGTGGCACATGTTGGTCAGCTTGTTAACTAGGAATGCATCAGGAAGTACATTGATCTTAATTGTCTTGTTTGCATTCATTTGATTTGATCTCAGTTATATTCTAAATACATGTTGGTGTTCTCTGTCTGCGTTAGATGGCTTGTGCTTTAAATAGCCGAGATAACACAGGCTCTGCTTGGCCAATTCTAGGGCATCATTCTCCTGTAATGCCTGTGGACCCATTACAGGCCTGCAAAAACCAACTTGAATAAAAAAGCTACATAATATTTAAACAACTCATTAGCCTTTCAAGAATGTTCGGTCTTTCCTGGAAAATCTCAAGCCATGGCATTGCTGTGCAACTGACCTAGCTTGCCTATTGCTTGGTCAATATGGCAAGGTCTCGGTTTGAGATTTACCTGTAGAAACCTCACTCTTGGAACTTGAAATTAAAGTTCTGTAGCTATTTTATTGTATATTATAATTATTTTTTTCTTTGCAACTACATACTGTAGGTTCCTACTCGCAAGATCAATGGCCATACGTATCCTTACTACAAAGTGACAATGGAAAATGGCACGCCGTGTGATTTACTTAACAATAAACCTCGAATGACAAGTGTTCTCTACATGTGTGCTCCGAGGTCAAGTAATGAGGTTAGACAGTGACACTTTAAAGACAATACTGTCAGTATCTTGTTCTCTACAGATGCACTATTCAAATTTATTATATGACTTGCATTTGTTGCCGATATAACGTGCACTCTGATTGGCTAATACTAGTGCATTATTCTCCCATAATGCCCACGGCCGATTATGGGCCTGCAAAAGCCAAGCAAAAAGCCTTATAATAAACAACTTATTAACCTCGAACGTTGGGTCGTTACAGGAAAATCTCAAACCTTGGCCTTGTCGTACTGAACTCGCTATCGCTAGGTCAATACGGCAAGGTCTCGGTTTGAGATTTTCTCGTGAAGACCTCACTCTGGGTTAATAAGTAGTTAATGCTGAATATTTTCTTTTTACATTTTTCTGTTAGATTCTTTCTGTAAAGGAGGTGCAAACATGTCAGTATGAAGTGGAAGTGTTTACGCCTTTAATTTGCGCTAACCCAGTGTACAGGTTAGTTAGTTGTTATTTTGTGGAATAAGATAATGCAAGGATTTCTAATTTGCACCTACAGTATTGCAGCTATTATTCATTTTTTGGATATTTCAATAAAGAATATTGTGTAGTTCCAGAAATAATTATCCATACCTCCCCCACGGAAGTGATTCTGTGGCGGAAGTATAGATATTTTCTGGAACTGCACCTTGCAAAGCCCTTTAGTTACCGGTACTTAAGATCATTTGTCACAGCACTCATTTGGCACTGATGATACAGTATATCTGGTGTTTCAGGTTTAGTGTTTGTTATTATTTTCCCGGCTTTTGTAATATATTTTCCTTATTTCAGTTATCGTGAGAAGCCTGTTCGTTACATCAGTTGTCACTCTTTGGAAGGCTCTCCAGAGTAAGTTAAGGTTCCATTGCTTATACTTCGAGTTTCTTACAAGTCTTTGTTAGCAGTAATGAACTTCTTTCCAGTGAACAGCACATGTACCGGTATACAGTCAACTCTTGTAAGTGGACACCCTCCAGAATTGGAGAAAGTGTCTGTTAGTAGAGCTGTCTGCTTTCTAGAAGTATTCTCAGAAGCGGATACCCAAGACAAATATGGTGGATGTCCGCTTACAGGAGAGTCACATTAGTGGGTGTTAATTACATGTTTTATTAGGTAGCCAAAAATAGCAACTAAAACTCTTTATTGATGTCAAATGTTAAAACATGAAATTTAAAGTGCCATGTCATCAAATTTTTTATTTTCTTATCTTATTCTATATATCACCCTATGAACTTCTGCGAAAGAAAAATTCGATTTGGATAAAATGCAATCTTGTTTAGGAGTTTTAAAATCGTTCAAATTTGCCGCCATTTTGGTCCACCATTCGCACCAGTTGATGACGTAGATTAAGGAACACGTGACTTCAGGCTTGACTCATCTCGCTTGTTTTACCTCTGTAAATGTAAGTTAGTAGCTCATACAAAATGCTGGAAAGAAGCATTTTGCATGGACTACGAAGCTAAATTTACAGAGGTAAAACAAGTGGGATAAGTCAAGCCTGAACTCACACGTTCCTGAATCTACGTCACAATTCTGAGCATGTCGATGCTGTGATCAGCGGCACGGGTCGACCGCAAGAAAAAAGGATTTTCAGGTTTTTAAAACTTCATTAAAAGATCGCTTTTTATCCAAATCGAAAAATTTTTTCGCAGAAGTTCATTGCATGAAACATAGAATCAGATGGGAAAATAAAACTTTTGATGACATGGGCACTTTAAGATAAACACAGTATACATTCAACAAAAAGTGGAATGGGGTCCATATATGTACACTGTACATTGTATTGGTGTCCACTTACGAGAGAGCATAACAAAAGAAAAAGCCAATTTTTCGTTTTCAAAAGTGTCTGCGTCTGGATACAGGAATTTTGAAATGCAGAGTTTGACTGGAAGGTAAAAAGGGGAATTGAAAACAGTGTCCATAAGTAGCTAGCTTTCTGCTTACCCGAGTGTCCATTAGCGGAGAGTTGACTGTACCTCATGCTATTGCTAGTGGCTGTAAATGTAGGTTATGCTACATATATTTGTGCTCAAGGTTTCAAAATGTTTTGCAAAAGAAATTATTGAGCTTACAAAATTGACCAGCCATATAGCACAGGCAGAACCAGCTTAGCTCCAAACCAGCCATCCTATTATCCAGAACACTGATAATGGCACTAGATGATTGTTTGAATTACAAAAATGGAATACTTTTGAAGGCTCTTTTATTTAGTAGAGGGGGTGAGTTTCTAAAGAAACTGTGGTGCTGCGTCAGTGGGAAGTATAACAAGATAATTTGGTTTTGTCAACTGGGTTGATAATGTGAATTGACCACCGTAAAGAGATTTGAAAGCTGATGTTTCGATCGTTAGCCCTTCGTCAGAGCGAATCCAAATTTGCTCCGAATTTGAAAACATGAGCTTTCGAATCTCTTTACGGTGGCCAATTCACATTATCAATCCAGTTGATAAAACCAAATTATCTTTTATTTGGTAACATACTTCACTTTACTTAGCACACAGATAACAAGTGAGCGAAGCATTTTTGGTAACAAGTTTACAGTTGTACTTCTTTTTCCTGAAACATCTTGCAAATATCCCCATACATAGTTGTTTGCTATTACATGTACCACTTCATGTATTTCATCTTAGTTTGTGGCTTACTCACTTTTGTAAAAACTTGATTATTCTTGTGTACAGTCCACAACTTGCCGGGGGAACCTTGTTGCTGATTTTTTCTAATTGTCTTTTTTTTGTTTTCAGTGAGCCCCAAAGTTATTCTGCACTGATGGAAGAAAAATTTGGGTTAGATGGATTTGTGTTCAGAGAGGTTAGTTTCTTAGAACAGGCACTTGTATCTGGTATTGCATAAATTTACCAGTAGTTAATGTGGAAACTGCCACAGAAAACAGATCAGTAACAACAGTGTATCTGTGTCTCGCTCAAAAGTAGGTACGGGTAGGAAAAGTCTGCATTTGAGACAGTGGTCCATCAGGCTCGTGCTTATATTTCTGGTTTCTGTCGCGCGAAGCGACTCAGAGAGTATTTCTACTCCCCCCTGGATGGTACATGTATGCCAGTACATCGCAAAGTTACCCCCAGCATTAAATTTGCTTGTACCCATTTATACATGTACATCTGGGTAGAGAGAGGCACTGTGAGAGTAAAGTGTCTTGCCCAAGAACCCAACACAGTGAACCTAGATTGCTCAATCTGGAATCCAGCGCACTAACCATTAAGCCATCGCACCTTCCACGTCTCACCAAAAAGCGCTGTTGTGAAGTTTGGAGCCACCTGTTATTTTTATCTTCACACCCATAACATAATGTAGGCTCAGAGGGTGAATCACATCAAACAACTAGCAGGTTCAGCCATAAGGTGAAATAGCTATGAAACATACTCAGCCTTAACGGGTGTTGTGGGATACTGCCCTCGATGACATCCCCAACTAATGCTTTTACTGGTCAAAAATTAAAGAATTGAGAATAATAATAATCTGTTTAATAAAACTGATGCTAAGGTACAAACACTGTATTCAAGGGCAGTTTTGGGAAACATGTACATTTATGCTAGCAGGTATCCATTTCATGTAAATGACATAAAGCATTTTCTTTAAACCTTTGATTTACCCCTAAATACATTTTTTTGATGAATTTAGTTTTCTTTTTTTTGCAAACCATTCAAAGACAACAGTACGATCTGTTAGATGAATAAATTGCTACTGTTGAACGAAGGCATGGATACACGTAACTCTTATAAGAGTGGAAAATATTGTATCATTTTGGTAATTCATGCAGTATTGATTGTAATCCTTTCTGTTCTTTCTTCCAGGCCCCAGACGAAGAAGATCCCAGCCCTCCAGCTCCAAGCGATGGACACAGAGACATCCCCCCTCAGCCAGATCATGGTCTTACCTCTTCCTTCCTACGTGGGGATTACTGTCTGGTTGGAGTAAGTCACTGTGTTTTTTTTATCACCAACAGACACCTCCTGTTCTTAAAGTGTTGCCACAGGTCAGACAACTTATCAATCTTAATGAGTGAGTGGAAAGGACGGCTGTTAGGAGAGACTAGAAGCCACTACTAGATCTGACATTTATATTTGGTCAGGAAAAGTTTATTTTGAACAGTCGGGGAATAGTCGGGGAATTTTCAAGTGATGTCTGTGGCATCCATTGCCATGACATAACTTCTCCTCTTTCATATTCCTTTGTCTGCCAAAAAACAGTTAAGTGGACCAGGTACATGTAGGTTATTCACCTTAGTGGTTATAGGGTTGAAGTGAGGTCGAAGGCGGTTTAATATTAACCAGATGCCAATTTACTTGGTAGGGGTAGACTGATGTAGTTTTGTTTTACTTTACAGGGTGGTTCTAGTTGGTGGAAATATGAATTTTGCTATGGTAGGCATGTGATGCAGTTTCATAAAGAGGTAGGACAATACACAAAACAGTTTTACAGGATGCAAAGAGAGTAAAAAGTTGTTGGACATCAGATCAAGCTTTGTTGTATAGAACGTTTTCACATTATGTCCAACACCGATATCAGTGTCAACTTCTCAAACGATGAGGTATCACTTCGTTTGGGAAATTCCTTTCGTTAGGCAAACACTTCCTCTGTCTGAGAAAAGCAGTATGCCTGCGACCTTAGAAAGCCGTTGTAACACAACCACATCTTTATAACGGCTACTCAGTTTCGACTTGAAGAAAACCCCCAGGTAATCATTATCTAGGAAACCTTTACCTCCTGCAATATTAATCAATTTCTCTACGTTTTTCTGGTGTTTTTGCCTTTAAGCCTTGTTCCTTGTTGTACGAGAATAACTATATCAGTCGTAGGAGCTTTTGCAACAAGTGGTCAATTGGCACAAAATCATTTTTCAAGAAGGCTGTCCGCCTATTGGGACACTCAGAACAAAGAAAGTCTAGCTTGATGTTTGTGCCTTGCCACCCTTTGTTGCGAAAGGCCCATTTAGGTGTTTATGGTGTCCATGTGCAATGTATGTACTTCTTAGCATTAACCCATTGACTGTTTTTGTTTCCTTTTTTGTCAGGATCATGGGCCAAGGATAAACATTCTCCTCGGCAAATGGGTTAAAGAGGTGTGCTTGATTTAAAAGTTCATGAACAAGAATTCCAGTTTGTAAACGGTCTATGTATATATTTTTCATTTAGTTATACATATTTACAATTTAAAATGGCGTAGCCCAGCCGATGCGTAATCGTAAGGTAACCACCAAAACATAAACAGGTGACAAACAGCTTTCCTCTTTTCTGCTACCTTTAGTTATTATTGAGCGACAAATTTAATAAGAATAGGTTCGCAATGCGTACTTGTGGGACTATGTGTAGTTGTATTCCAATTGGTTGGAGTTTGCTTTTAAATGGTAGTATCTGGGAGTTGAATTGCTATAGGTGAAAAGGCAATCTCTATAAAGGCTAAGCTGTAACTTTTAAGCCGGAGACATTGTACTCGCGGTAGACAAGAATTCTCCAAGAAACTTGGGGGCCCTTGGTCCAATCCGAGTGGAAGTAAAACCAAAAATTGAATTGGCTAGAAAAGAGTTATCTAGCAAGTGGCAGCGTCTAACATGCCTTGAAACATATGTTTTCTCTCAATTATAGGCTCATATTAATTGGAAAAAGGACAAATATACAGATCAATCAGGGTGAGATGTTTTGTGTGTTTTCAATAGCTTTAGCGTCAAGGAAACAGTACTTAGTGCTTTTCAGTGCCTGATAACCCTTTTGAAACCCGGTTTCAACCATGTTTCATAAGACGTGTGTTAAAGATAATTTATTTTCTTACAAGATACCGGAAGTTATGCGCGAAATGATTGACGTTTTAGTTGTGATTAAGATCCCGGATTAAAGAAAAGGAGAGCTGACTCCATAAAAAAGGAAAAAGGTTGTTGTGGTTTATTCGTCTGGGGAAAATTTTGGAGCTTTTGGAACCTAAGGAGAAACAACGTGTTTTCGTACAGATACACTGTACATACGTGAACTGTGGTGACAGGTCGAAATTTGTTTTAATCTCTTGTTACCATGTTT
This sequence comes from Micromussa lordhowensis, assembly GCA_964020085.1. Taxonomy (NCBI): domain Eukaryota; kingdom Metazoa; phylum Cnidaria; class Anthozoa; order Scleractinia; family Lobophylliidae; genus Micromussa; species Micromussa lordhowensis. The sequence continues at coordinate 6,109,011 of OZ026607.1, forward strand.
ATCTTTTCAGCTACATTGATCATTTTTATAGCGGTGGAGATGTTTGCGACTTAACAGGAAAACCTAGACACGTTCTAGTTAGGTTAAAGTACGTGAAAAACAATCTGGTTAAAAACCAGTAGCTTAATCTTCAGTAACAACATCAGTAACACTGTATTTTATTTAACAAATAAAGAAGCCTAAGCCGTGTATTACACTGTGATAAAACACAACGGGCATTTGAGAACACGAGGGAAATGTAGAAAACACGAGCCGCAGGCGAGTGTTTTCTCGAGTGTTCTCAAATGCCCGGAGTGTTTTATCACAGTGTAATGCACGTTTTAGGCTTCTTCATTTGCTTTATGATATAGATTTTACGCGCGCAAAACAATAAAACACGCTTCTTCTGTGTTTTATACTCTGATAAAACATGGTTTTTGACCAATCAGAGCGCGCGCAGGGTCCTATCTACGTTATAAAAAATATTCAACAATGGAACGTGCGCTCTCATTGTTGGATAGGTGTGTTTAGACGAGTGTACGTAAGCACGGTTTTTTAGCGATATTTTCTAAAAGCACTGGAGGACTTTTATCCCTGTTTACGTAGCCTCATACAAACACTCGGGTGGCGGGGCTTTGGAGAATTCTTCAATGTTATGCACAACTATCTCGAATTCTCCTAACCCTCCTCGTGTTTAGATGAGGCTATGTAAGCACGGAAAAAGTCCTCAATCGCTTAAATCGAATCCGATTGGCTTCTCGCATATCTTTGATATAAATTTGTATGAGAATGGCGTTTAGGTATGAGACTAGCCCGTGCTCTCTCAATCGACCAGCAAAAACATTCTTGTGTATTCGGGCACGATAGGTCTTGATACAAAATGTAGTGGCATTGCCTTTGTTGGTGCCGGCGCGGTATTGTTTAGTGTTCACGCTTAGCAATGGAGGAAAAGGAAATTCCACACAACAGAAAATCAAGCAGCCGCCGAGCCGTTTTGACTTTCTTTGGTCTCCTCTATGCGGCGCGGACAGTCTTCAGCAAGTCCACAATAAAGCTCACAAACTAAGATAATTATAAAATTCTAAGATATTTTGTGGTCTTTCTTTGATACCTTTACTTTTAGGCCACGTCCACAGCGCGCCGGAGAAATTTGAAAACGCAGCTTTATTTCTACAGTTAGGCCTACCGTGCACATTAATCCGTCACGAAAACGGAGCTTTTCTAAACCGCTCTTCCAACTGGAAGAATTCGAAAAACGCCAACTATCGTGTGGGCGGAAAACATTTTGAAAGCGGAGCTTTTCGAAAACGATGACCTCAAGATAATCATGTGATTTCCGTAAGGCCAATCCAAAATGACCGGTGATTGTTGCGGTTTTTTAATTTCTCCGGCGTAGTGTGGACGGAAAACATTTGATGCGTTTTCAGTGAGAAACCTCAGTTTTCAAATTCCTCTGTTTGTTTATCTCTTGCATATTCTTTTGCAGATGTAAACAGTCGACGCATTTACAAGAATTCGCTCTTTCGTTAACAGAGCCCAGCGATTGTGAATATGTTCTAAGGGTAAGGTCCTGACTAACAATTTTATAAGGGAACTTGAACAAGACGCGGACAAATAACTGGACAAAACTAAGATAATTTCGAATGCAGTCATTTTTGTTCAGTTGGTTCTTGTGCAAGCCTTGTTCTGACTAAAGCAGACTATGTAGTCATTTCAGTTGGAACAAATGGGTTTTTTTTGGCCTATTTTATGTAGAATCATTCCAAGACTTTTTCATTTTGTATACAGTAAAGATGAAGTAAAAAGGAAAATCTTTCTTATAAAGATAGAACAAAAATCAATTTTTATTTTCTTTGCAGGTCGAATCTCCAATTATTTGTCCTTTGCTGCCAAAATTGGATGAGAATGGCTTATTTCAAGAGGAAGATTTATGAAAAATGTCCTTACAACTTCACGGGTATACAGCTTCAGTATAAGTGACATTTTTAGCTCTGATTTAATCGAAGGTTACCCTGCTGTGGAACTGTCTACCCAAGGGTGCGTTGGGTGAAGAAAATTTGTAAAACATACCTGTTTAGATAGGCAAAGCCTTTTTTTATCTTGAAGAGTTAAAAAGATCGCCCTTTGTTTTCTATGGGTGAAATATTTCTAATTAATGTGTAGTAATGTGGTGCTCTTTCTTGAAATGAATTGCATTGATGTCAGTGGCCAAAAGCCTGATGGCTGGCACTTCTTCGGCTCACCTTCGGCTCAGCTTCGGCTCACCTTCGGTTTACCCTCGGTTTACCTTCGGTTTCTAAATGACGTAATCAAAAATGACACGAGCAAACGTCTTTCTATAACTTGCTATTAACGTCGTTTTAACCTGTCAGTAGGGTAAGTGTTGAACAGAACTTCGAATATATATAACTGAAACTCAAAAGTCCGCCATCACGAATGCGCCATCTTGGATTTCAATTTATAAGTAAATTACACTGTGTAAGCAATGTTGAAAATCCAGTGAAAGGTTTTATCGCATGCAAACGACGCGACCCGTATAAAAATTGTTTTTATTGATAGCCCACACACATACGTAGCAATTATTCGACAAAATTAAGCAAAGGCAAGGCGAGAGTTGACTTTGCTCTGATACAAGCCTTGTTACTTTGCAAATCTAAATTATTCGGTTATCATGTTAACTTCTTACTACCATGACATGGCCAACCCAGGCTTCGTTTTCATGACGAGGCTCGTTCCATTTCAAAGAACTATGCTATAGACTATTGTATTCATTTGTGTTGAAGGCAGTAAGCAGTTGAATGAGGTGTGAGACTCTCACTGCAGTTGCAGTTTGTAATTTCTTATTTATCGTTTGTCCAGTAAGCTTGTTTTTCATAGCTTTTAACACCTAGCAATTAAATTAAAATGTAAGGCGTATTTAGATAGTAATCATGGGTGTAGAATTTCATTCGCAGCAATGACGTGCGCATGCGCGGAGTATTATGCACAGTCGATTATTGTTCTGTTGAAGATGATTTCCAGTCCTTACTGCGCAGTCTCCGCACCCTAATGTTTATGAACATAAACCTCACTCGATGGAATGCGAATCATACCTTATCTTTGATGCCTTCCCACAGCTTCATTGCTTTTTACAGCTGCGAAGTTGTTCCATCAAGTGATATGAGAAAGAACGGAGTATAAAGCTTCGACCAATTCGCATACTTTGAAACTTTGAATTTACTTCATGTAAGTAGTTGCAAAATGTTTACACTTTGTGACGTCTTACATGGAACAAGACAAAAAACGCAAACAAACTCCTGAGAGTGCGCAGTACGGACTTAAAAGAAGGGGAGAAAAAAAAAATAGTAAAGTTAAATTTCATTGTTTACATCCATTCCTCGCATTAGTCCGAAACAATATAAATGTAATCAGAGGGTAACTCTGTCAGCCTATAAATAAAACTGGTATCATTAGAGGCCCTGCTACAAATAAAAAATACAAATAAAAAGGTATAAACCTTACTATATGCTTAAAAATAAAACTACTAAGATGAAAGCTAAAATGTCATGTGCAAAAATAGAAAATTAAATTTACATACTTTTAAAACAGTTATAAATTTGGCATCCAGAATGATAAAAACACTTTTTTACTGCTTCAGTCCGTACTCTTAGCAAATGCAAAAGGTTACCCTCCCTCGTCTGTCGAAGCGAGACACGTCGATTAAAAAAAAATGAGACACTTTGCCAATGCATGTGAGGACTAGATATTAATGTCTGTCATTGCACCCATGTTATATTTTGTTCCTCAATTTTCAACTCGCATGTCAAACTTGTACTCTTAGGTCGTGTTCTATTGGGATCAACCGTTTCAACCGCAACCGGTTTGGTTTGATACGGTTGAAGTTTCTCAGTAGAACACTTTTCCAACCGTTTTCGGTTGAAACGCGGTAACTCGTGGGAATAGCGCTTACTTGAGCGACAATCACGTGGTGTAAACACGCAAATGCTTTTTCAGCCGTTTCAACCTGGTTGGAGGCTGGTTGAAAAAGTTGATCAACCAAACCAACCGAAACAAGTTTTTCTCCAATAGAACACGAAAAAACCCAACCGACCCATCGAACCAGAAACGGTTGATCCCAATAGAACACGACCTTAATGTTGGGCTCGATATATGTGGCGGCGCTATTGAACAACACAGATTCCATTTGGCTTGTGTAACGTTATAATGCGCGAGTGGTGAATGATGAAACGAAGTCCACTGGCGTGACTGTTCTTGTCACGCTTTGACATGTTCTGTACATTATGGTACAGCCCACTGGCATACCACTGTAATTAACTTATTAGCGGAAGCATAAGCTTGAGCATGGGCTTGAACTTTACCTTGAAAGCATAATTTAAGTGTCTTCAAAAAGCGATGATCGGCCAAGTTTGAAACGCAAAATTCCTTACGCTTATAATTTCCCTAGAAAATACCCCAATCAAAAAAGACGAAGTGGCTCAAAACAGTTTCCAGTACTTTCCAAGACGTAGACTTTGATGGGTCATTATAACCACTCTATATCGGTTGATGCCAAAATCATGGTATCAAAAAAACTGCTCAATCATTGGTGAACAAGTTGCTGTCAATTTTATGGCACAATAGGTTACCTTAGCAACAATATGACCTGCTAAAAACACCCTTAATTTTAGCTTTAAGCGCTTATAACTCGAAAACGAGCTCGGTGACCCCTATTTTGTATCATCGAATTATCAACAGTATGATAAGGTGCAACTTCTTGCAAAGTTTAAAAAAATTCTGTGGAGTGGGTTCAGAGCCACCTTAAATTTTCGTAAATTTTAAGCACCATTTTGCATTCATCTGAGGTGGGCGTATAATTTGAACCGTCGACCGCTTTGAGACCTTTGACAGCGGCTTTTGACAGAACCTTTTACGCTCTAGAAGTGTTTTTTTCCCACATCAAGTCCCACGCCAAGATTGGAACCGCCGACCTCAACCCACCAACTCCAGATCACCTGGCACCCTTAAAACTTTGCCAACGTGCAACATATGAATTATTCACGAAGAAAAACTGACACCTTTAAGTTCATCACAGTAAGGTATCAACCGATTATGAATTGATCATGGACCATCGCGGGGGAAAATAATTCGCACAGCGAGTAAACAGCAATCGACTATTCGAAAACAGCAATCGATTCAAATGGCGCTGAGTTTACAGTTTACAGGATACCTCAGCGATTCGCCATTTGTGGCGTCCTCTCGCGTGAGTAATTTCGATCCTCCGATTCAAGGGTTTTTTAAGTGTAATCTTGAATGAGATGTTTGTAATAATTTACGTACTAAGGACAAAAACGTCGATATCAGAATAGCCCTCGACCCCTTAGGGTAATTGTAAAGGCGAGGAGAAGTAAAATGAAATGTAGATAGAGCAGTTTTCAGTTGAGTGTCTTAAAACCAAAACCATGCCGATTAATTACCAGTTAGACTACTCAGCTAATCTCAAACCTTAGTTAAACCAAAACCAAAACAAAAGTAATTGTCTAATTACTTATACACTATATTGAAAAGTGATCCGGCTATAAATCAAGTCTATTTATAGTGCTTTGTCTAAGAAATACTGCGTACATCAACATAACACGTTCAGGTTTTTTGTTAGATTTTTTCCGTTATCATTACTAACAATCAAAACAGCTCTCAAGTGTTCCACCTAAATAAGCTTAATGATTATTTGTTAATCAATGCCTGTAAAATTTATGCTGTGTCATGCAACATCTAAACCCCTCAAAATCTTCTTGACCACCCTTCAAATATCGCGAGTTGATTCTTGCTGGTCAGAGAGATTCACTCCACCGGGCCCGGATAGCCACGTGTGTCGAGCCTGTTCCCCCAGGAGTGATTTAGTTACATCAAATGTCGAGGTGTCCGTTTCAAGAATTAACGTAAAGAAAGGACGCAATGATGCTATATTTTATTTTCCCATGGCAAGAAAATAATTTTGAAATACCCGATAACCAATATTCAGTGACTACCAATGACATCCAGTTACCTCTCTTATTTTTAAGAATATGCATCTGTTTTAACCCATTCTTGGCACAGAGGAAATTAAAATTTAAATATATATGTTCAAACAAATTATGTTGAGCTGAAGGTTTGACACAAAATCACAATTCTCGAGATGTGGTTCTATTTTAACCCTATTTTGGCACAATTATGCTGAACTGAAGGTTTTAAAACAAAATCACAATTCTTAAGATATGGTTTTGTTTAAACTCTTGGAACAAAGGAGGCTAAAATTTACATGTAACAAGCAGTTGAAACAAAATAATGCAGAGGTGAAGGTTTTGACACAAAATCACAATTCTCAAGATATGGTTCTGTTTTACTGAACCTTTTTTGGCACAAGAAAGTTAAAGGTCGAAACTCGGTTGAAACAAGAAATAATGTTGAACCTGAAGGTTTTGACACAAAGTCGCCATTCTCACGAAAGCTGTTTCAATCCGCGGTTTTTGGCACAAAGGAAGTTAAAATTTAACACTGACTCGGTTGAAATAAAGAAGAATATTGTTAAGCTGAAGGTTTTCACACAAAATCACGTCTCACTAACTAAGGTTCTGTTTTAACCCTTTTTTGGCACAAAGGGGGTTCAAATTTAACAAGCAGTTGAAGCAACATAACGCTAAGCTGAAGGTTGGACACAATCACAATTTTTAAGATATGTTTCTGTTTTAACCCTTTTTGACACAAAGGAAGTTAAAACTTAACACTCGGTTGCAAGTTGAAACGAAAAAATAGAAAAGAACCAAACCAATTAATTACCAATTAGACTACTCAGTCAATCTCAAACCTTAGTTTAACCAAATCCAAAACCAAAGTAATAATCGTCTAATTACTTTCGACAGTAAATTGAAAATTGCTCCGGCTATAAATTAACTATATTTATAGTGCTTTGCCTAAGAAATACTGTGTACATCAACACAACACGTTTATCCGGGCCGAATAGCCGCTACGTGTGTCGAGCCTGTTTTAGTTACATCAAATGTCGAGGTAACCGTTTCAAGAATTGATAGAGAGAAGGGACGCAATGATGCTATATTTTATCTTTTGCTCGAAATCACATCTTTTTCTTAGCCAATGAGAATGGGATAGTAAAACAAAACAACCAATCAGATCTTACATGTAAGGCTTTTTTAAACTCACCAATCACATTGCAGGAAAATAAAAGACAAAAAAGCCATTGCTTGGCAAATTTGGCAACTTGGTTCAATTAATATTGGTCCTGACCAAAATCTTGTTCCTGTATTTAGGCTATTAAATTGTGCGATTTAAAAATGGATCTAATAAAGTGGTAATTGAACTTCGGGTCGTGCAATTTTGGTCTGAAGTCATACTTGTGATTTCAAATTGAAATCACGCGTATGATTTCAGACCAAATTGCAGGACCCGAAGTTCAATTACCATTATTTATTCTCTAACCCTAACCCTTAACCCATTTTTGGCACAAAGGAAATCAAAATTTAACACTAAGTTCAAACAAATTATGTTGAGCTGAAGGTTTGACACAAAATCACAATTGTCGAGATATGGTTCTATTTGAACCCTATTTTGGCACAATTATGCTGAACTGAACTTGAGATTTTAAAACAAAATCACAGTTCTTAAGATATGGTTTTGTTTTAAAAACTCTTGAAACAAAAGAGGTTAAAATTTACATGTAACAAGCAGTTGAAACAGAAAATAATGTTGAGGTGAAGGTTTTGACACAGAATCACAATTCTCAAGATATGGTTCTGTTTTACTGAATCCTTTTTGGCACAAGAAAGTTAAAAGTCGAAACTCGGTTGAAACAAGAAATAATGTTGAACCTGAAGGTTTTGACACAAAATCGCCATTCTCACGAAAGCTGTTTCAATCCGCGGTTTTTGGCACAAAGGAAGTTAAAATTTAACACTGACTCGGTTGAAACAAAGGAGAATATTGTTAAGCTGAAGGTTTTGACACAAAATCACATCTCAGTAACTAAGGTTCTGTTTTAACCCTTTTTTGGCACAAAGGGGGTTAAAATTTAACAAGCAGTTGAAACAACATAACGCTAAGCTGAAGGTTGGACACAATCACAATTTTTAAGATATGATTCTGTTTTAACCCTTTTTGACACAAAGGAAGTCAAAACACTCGGTTGCAAGTTGAAACGAAAAAAAATAATTATAATGTTGTGCTGAAGGTTTTGACACAAAATCACATATCGGGGTAGTTAAACTTTCGCAGCCAAATGAAATTTGAATTTTATAAGATAACTTCTCATGAATTCATTCGACCATCAGCAAAAGTACCGTTGGCATTTATTGCTGAGTTTAGTAACATCCTCGCGGACATTTGCTGCACAAAAAGTCGAGTATGCAGTATTGTATGTACCAGCCTTAAGATATCTACCAGCCTTGGCGATTACTGCGGAACTCTTCAGGAAAAAGCTACTGCATAGGCGAAGAAAATCACATCCACTCTCTAGAAATCTGGGTATACATATATTCACATATTATGTGAATGTTTAAATATATATATTGATACTATATTATGTAAATGTTAGAATATGTGAAGATTTAATTTTTCTTATATACCGAACGAAAATCTCGCCGATGACCAGCGGCGAGGTAATTTTGTCTGTATAATAACGCAACGAAAATCTCGCCGATCATCATCGGCGAGGTATTTCTGTCTGCATAATAAAGGAACCAAAACCGCGCCGATGATCATCGGCGAGGTATTTCTGTCTGTATAATGCCCTTATTGGAGCAAGACTTGAGGTTGAACACAACCAAGTTAGTTTGGATGGCTCCACTGAATATCTCGGCTGGATAAAGGGCACCATCGCTACATGGAATAGATCCAAGGGCTATTTAGTTAATTTTGAAGACGGTGACCAGGAATGGCTGCAGTCTGTAGAAGAGCACGACGTGGGACTGCTTGAGTAATAAGTGATAGAGTATGTGTATTATTCTCTTAATAGAATTTTATAGGCATTATGCAGTTCTAGAGAAAATAAAGGGAAATATCACTTTTCGGCACTCAAACTGTAAGAACAGCAAGTACTCGAACTGCACTGAGAGATTAATTGTTGCAAGATTGGAAAGGGTGACAAGGGTAGGTAGGGTAGGGAAAATCATGAAAGCAACGTATGCCAACGCAACGGATTCAAAAATGTTTTGACAAAAAATACAGCTTGCGGACTTCAAGTTCCGATAATAAGTGTTTTCAAAATTTTAAAATTACCGTCCTGAATGTAAACACACAGCATCCTCCTCTTATCAAACTCTTTCCCCAGTGCAACAAACATTGAAGGAACGAATATTTCGTCGACGATCAGCGTTCACAAACCTTTGACGATAGCCGAGAGAACCGACTGAGAACTTTCCCTGTGTTCTTTTTCACTCTCCTTTGAAACCGTATAGATTAGCAAGCTGTACAAAAATTTTAAAGGACAAAGTGAAACGAAAAATCCGCAAACTAGCCTAAAAAATGTATCTATTCTGAAAATAAGTAACTTCATGTCTTACTTGTTTATCTCGTAAATGACGGCAAATTTCTCCCCGAAGCGCTTTCAGAGTTTCCCGATTCCTCTCCTACTGCTTTCACGATTACAAAACTGGAACAAATCACAAGGAGGAACATATCGCTGTTTTGAAGGGCCATTTGACGAGCTCAAATCGGCTTTTTGTTCAGCAATTTACACATCAAAACAAAGGAAATTTGTTCCTCTTTACTCCTCTTTACATTTTTGGCATTCTCGTCTCATTCTCGGTCGTGTGTTGATCTTAGATGCCTTGTAAGGTAGGTGCCTTTCTTATAAAGTTAACTCGCCGCTGATCATCGGCGAGGTTTTGGTTCCCTTATAATACCGACAGAAATACCTCGCCGATGATCATCGGCCAGATTTTGGTTCCTTTATTATACGGACAGAAACACCTCGCCGCTGATCATCAGCGAGATTTTGATTCCTTCATTATACAGACAAAACTGCCTCGCCGCTGATCATCGGCGAGATTTTGATTTCTTGATAATACAGATAGAAATACCTCGCCGCTGATCATCGGCGAGGTTTTGGTTCCCTTATAATACCGACAGAATTGCCTCGCCGCTAATCATCGGCGAGATTTTGATTCCTTCATCATACAGACAGAAATACCTCGCCGCTGATAATCGGCGAGGTTTTGGTCCTTTATAGACAGAAATACCTCGCCGATGATCATCGGCGAGATTGTGGTTCCTTTATTATACAGACAGAAATTACCTCGCCGATGATCATCGACGAGATTTTCGTTCCTTTGTTATACAGACAGAAATACCTCGCCGCTGATGATCGGCAAGATCTTGATTTCCTTACAATACAAACAGAAACACCTCGCCGCTGATCATCGGCGAGCTTTTGGTTCCTTTACCATACAGACAAAAATACCTCGCCGATGATCATCGGCGAGATTTTAGTTCCTTTATTATACAGACAGATTTTGGTGCCTTTATTATACAGACAGAAACATCTCGCCGCTGATCGTCGGCGAGAAAGTGGTTCTATATAAGTGATAATGTAATTTTTGCATATGAAATTAATATCCACATATTGCGAACATGGCGTAATTTTTGTCGTTCTATATATTGAAGAAATCACATATGTGTTTGTCTGAACACCGTAGAAATCTCACTCCAAATGAAAGTTTTAACGAAATTACAGTCAACTCAGTCCCTTATTTTGTGGTTTTAGCTTCATATCTGATTTTCTCTCGGCTGAAAACTTTTCATATTGACAAGGAAGTCTATATTGCTTATCTGACTTCTCTACATGTAATCCGTTGCAGAAGGAAAACTACTTTCATTGTGCTGAAACACGTACAGCAGACAACAGAAGCTAAAATATTATGCAGGCAGTAGTATTATACATTCATCTTTCTATAGCTATATATAGAAGCCAAGGTTTATTTGAGGAAATTGACGTTATCGTTGCGTTCTGGGTGTGTGCAACAGTGGTATATTAACACAGCGACGAAGGCTATGAACTCACTAGTCAATTCTACAACTGCAGCAAGTAACAACATGGCTAGGAGCACTGTTGTGGAGTTTATCGGCCACATCATTTTTAGCTTCACACGCAGTGTTGCTGAACATTCCGACTTTGATGAAGCTGAGCGTAATTTGGAGTTCTTTGGGTACAATCCTCTTGATGACACGGGAAAAGAATGGTACTGTCAGCCTGTTGATGAGCTTATTTATCAAGAATACAGCGACAGAGATGTAACAACGTTCGATTATTTGCCCTCTTGCAAGATTCAGGCAAGGTTTCTGAACGCATGCTCCACAGAAGAGACCGAACATACGGAAGCTGCAAAAAACGAAAGAGCTATGGCTTGGAAGCGGTTTAGACCATCTTTCATCCGTACTGTTTACAAATCAGTTTACTTTGGATTTTTGGTGTCCGTTTTAAGTGCCGTCATTGTCGCAATGGTTTCAATTTTAGTTTATTACCTCAGCTTTCAAACTCAGCTCAACTGCTTGCACCATCCAGAGGAATCTATCCCGAAAAAAATACAATGGATCAGAGCTGCCTCCGAAGTCATCTTTGTCTTTTTTTTCTACTGCTGGCTTTTCGTCAATATCTTATTTTATTTTCGACCATTTCAAATATCAGGGCTGAAACTGACACTTGCCTTAACAGCTCTGGCTTTTTATATTTGTGATACATGTTATCGTCTGGTCCAAGCTCTCGTGTGGTCTCACTTCAAGTTGACCCGGCTTCAAGTGCTACCAGGAAATGTTCTATTATTTCTGTGTCTGTGTACTCAAGTCTGCACCATTACCAGACATTTTTGCAGAGGGCCAAGAAAAAAGCAGCTCTCGCTATTTTTATCTTTAACAATTCCATGTTTTTTCACGTATGTCACGGGTATTCTTGATAGTTATTTTATCTATCCAGCTTATAACAGGCAGGACAATATTGTTGGCAAAGCACTCATTGCAGTATTCTCGCCACTTATCACTGTTTTTCTTAAAGGAGTGTCGCGCTTTTGTGTCCAGCGATTGTGGAGAATCAGCCACCCAGGAAATTCCTTTGTGCTGTTGGCTCCATTGTACTGTGGGTCCGCTGTAATGCTAAGATTTTTGCAAGTGGATGTTGAAAATTTAGGAGCAATTGCTCTGATTGGACTGATTCATGGCATTGCCGAGGTCGTAGAACGCAGTGCCATGGCTCTCATCGACCACATATATCATCAGATTTGGCAAAGGAGAGTGGTTCACTGCGGAAATTTCCGTACTCCTCGTCGAGAGAGACTAGCAGCTGATATTGTCATAATGAACATATTGTACGAATCAACTGCTCTCATCTCCGTCAGTGGCCTCCTGAACTTGTATCGCTACTTTTACATCAGCGGCAATTCTGCCCTCCAGCTGCTTAAATCCTTCGCTCTGACCTCATCAGTCGCATTGGCAATTGAATGGTTTTTCACCAGTATTTCGCTAGCTATTGAAACTCGATACCAAAATATGCCTATAATGGCTGTTTGGCGTCGAAGATGGAAAAAACATATTGTGTTAGCGATTGTAAACGCAGCGGTGATGGCTTCATGGTTGAGCTCAAGTTTAATTGTTCCGGCGGTAGTTTTTATAGTGAACGTGCTGTCAATGAAACTAAGGATTTCTGCCAAATGCCATTTCAGTCGTGAGTCCTGTCCAAGCGCCTTACAGATCAACCAGACAGTGAAATTGCAACTGCCACTTAAGCAACAACATTGCAAGGCGTTTCCTTTTTTCTGAGACGTGAAAAGAAACTGAAAAAGGCAGTTTTAGAGAGCGTCTATGGTAATCACAGGTGCTCCAAACCCTGCAAATTTAAGAGCAGATTAAGTGTATTTTGAAAACACCTGATTTTAGCCTGCGAGCAAGCTCTCCATTTGGGTCTCCCGCGAGAGTTTGGGAGATTTATTTCGGGCGCGAGCGGCCGCGAGAGAATTGGGGCGGGGGCGTGCTACGCTCCCGCCCCAATTCTCTCGCGGTCGCTCTTGATTCCCGCCCCAATCCTCCCGCCGCCACTTGCGCCCAAAATAAATCTCGCGTGAGACCCAAATAGAGAGCTTGCTCGCAGGCTACCATAGTAGCGTGCCTTTTTGCCACTAATTTTTCCTCATTTATCAGAAACCCTGCATATAAATAAAGTATTACATGTACATTGATTTTGATTTGCTGTTTGATTACATTAGTGCCGGTTGCATTTGGTTGGATGTACCCGATTCCTATTTTCCTAATAAGAGGTTTTTGGATTTACAGACACTTTACGTGTCCAACTTTGGTGCATGTGGGTTATATTGTTTATTATTAAAAACTGGATCATTTTATAATGCAATTCGAGAGTTTTCATTGGCTTAGCCATCATGGGCTATGAGCCATTATACCATGCTCTTCGAATATGGTAAGCGTACGCGTGATTTTTTTGAGGTGTTTTTATTTATTTATTTTTTATATGAGATGATTATAGCCAACTCGGCGCTATGCGCGTCGTTGGCCATCTACCATCTCATATCCAACGCGCGCTTGCTGTTTAACAAATTAACGTCAGTTTTTCATGTGTCTGTCCTGTTATTGATCATGAATTTTGTCACAAAATTGTCATAGTAGCTTTGGATCCACAAGGCGATTAAAGCCGAGTTGAGTCACAGACTATTTTGACAGTGCTATGACGAAATTCGTTGTCATTAACAGGACAGACACATAAAAAGCTGACGTTTACTTGTCTTTTAAAATGAAAAATTGTCAAATCGTCCACTTTTGTTTGTTGCGTCAACATTGCATACATGAATTATAAATTCATGTGTCTGTCCGCTTTTTGTCAATCAAAATTGGCCAATGAGTTTGCCAGGATTGCTGCAGTTATCGTAAAAAATGTCATTGATGTGTCAGCTAAAACATAACGTGGCTTGGCTGTTTAATTGCACCCATGCTCATAACCTTTGATTGAGTTCGACTGCATACATAGTGTAAAGGCAAAATTCATGTACATAATTGCTAGTGGTTGCGTATGCACGACAAAATCGTGCAAAATGGCGGCCATATTCCGGCTAATAGTTTGACAGAGACATTCAGCCACAGCGTACATCTTTGACACTGGAGATCCATGTTGAGGTCAACTGACACCTGTCAAAACATGGTATCTGCTGGCCAGTATCAGGTGACCATGACACAGGCTCAAGTTAGAGTTAACAGTTGTCATGTGCACGTGCTTTTTTAAACCTGACCGTTGTCCAGGTACTGGCTTTCCATTGCATTGCAGGCTCAAGCCAGGCTAACGTATTGTAATCAGGAACTCCGCTTTTAGGCATGGCTAAATCTATATATTATACAATTGAGTACATGACTGAGAATCGGAACAAAGCATTGGCGTGGATTATGCGACAAGAGTTCATGGTAGCTGTATAAATTAACTTTAAGATGAATAATAGTAAATTAAAGTTCGCTTGCACTATTTTTTTGGCTAGTACTGTTAATGGCTCTAATAGAGAAAAAGCTAGCTAGCATATTGTCCCATTGTGATGTAAGGGGCTTGCTTAACGCCCCTCTCCTCCCAAGTAAGGTATAGATATGGCTCACCACTGTATAAATTCACTGATGTGTCTGCTGGCTGGCAAATGTTTACAAGGGAATATTCTGGTAAGCGAAATTGAGAACTTTCTGCTGAAGAAAAACGAAAAGATTACAATTTTCCCGTACTTGTCCCGGTTGATTTATGACAAATTTGCTTGTTCTGCTGGTGCCTCTTGTCGCTTGATGAAATGCATCAGGGGTGGATCCAGGATTTTTCAAGGAAGGGGGTGGGGGGGAGGGAGTTGGCTAGTACCTTGTAATTTGTAACGTAATTTGAGAATTAGAACCCATTTGAAAACGTTTACTGGCAATGTTACAAGTTAGAAATTACAATGAGGTATATGTCTAGAGTATCTGCCTCTTATTTATGTCATGATATTTACAGTCGTTTTCTATTTGTTTTATTTTTATCCTTTTCAAAATGGGGGAGGGGGTGATTATCCGCCAATTCCACCCGCCCCGCCCCCCTTCCCCCCAGAAATCCGCCCCTATGAATCATGCATGTTCTATTTTAGTGGGCACACACTCGGGGACATGGTGTAGGAACATGTCGCAGGGACATTTTGCGGGGACATGTAGTCTCCCTCGCAGCCGTTTTTAGTCTCGTCACGCAACGCTCCTCCCCAAGGAGCGTTGCGTGACGAGACTAAAAACGGCTGCGAAGGAGACTAGGGGACAGGTTGCAGCGGAAGTTTTCCTTGTGTGACATACCCGTTTTTGCGACTAAGTTCTTGTTGCGCATGAAACTCAGCTGGTTTGCCTTGCGTCATGAAGAAGGGACAATAATTTTCAACATCGCATGGTGTGCAGTGCTCGTGCAAACTGTCCTCGCTACAACACATAATCTCTCCGTGTGTACCAGCTTGCGCGCTGTCCCTGCATCATGCGACCTTATTCGTACACACGAAGGAGCTTGCACTCGCTTCCCCGCAAAATGCCTCCAAGTGTGTGCCTACCTTTTAGACTATTGAGCCGCTCAATGTTAGGTTCGTTACTCAGCGGTAGAAACGTAAATAGATCGATCTCTTGGACATGAACAATCAGTACGTCGATGCATTTTCAATAGCAAAGCGCGCGAGTGGCGTCATGACTCTTACAAGACTCGGACAAACAAACCGGAATTGCGGACGATTTTCCTAAAACAGTTTCTAAAACAGCCGGTGTTCCTAAAACGCATTTTTGAAACGAAAACTTCGCCTAGATCCCCTCTAGATCTCTCAGAATATGCTGATGTTGTATGAGCCTCGTGGGGGGTATAATTATTTGCATTCTATTGTTAGGCCTCGCGCGCTTCGCTATTTATGTTTTTCAGCATTTAACAATTGAGCATTAACTTAACCTTAACAGATCGCCCTCAATTATATACATCCAATTATTGTTTATTTTTCTTTCAAGCTGTTGATTAAAATTTGCTCATCTACGATGGGTATGAATTAATTCTTACCTTTTCCGCGTTTAAGTTGCCTTGTTTTGGACAGCTGTTTCAATAATCCTGTCAAAAACGTTTTCATTTATATTAGAAAACTGCTGAAAGGTGAAGCTCAATTTTCCTTATGACGAAAACTAACGTTTGAAGCAATAATTAAAACCAGCTATTGAGGAACTGAGGGGAAGATTCTGTTCTGAGCATGACAAACCGACGACAATTGACGCTGCGGCCTATCAACACAGACTCGTACTGCATGCATGGGTTAACGAGGGCATGAAGGGCAAAAAAATAAATATTGAAATATCTAAGAATATAAATAGTAGGGAGTGCAAGGTATTTGTTGTTTTTTTTCTTATTCAAAAGATAAAAAAAAAACATTAGTCTTCTCCATGAGGGAATAAAATAAAACTGAGTGATTATTAAGAGGAAATTCACAATGATCCTATTTTTAGTTTACTTCTTAAATTTAAGTCAGCACTAGTCTGTGAAACCGACAGAATTAAATTTCGTTTTCTCGTAAGGATTGAAAAAGCAATTGCAGAATCTCTGCGCATAATTTGTACTCTCTGGAATTTCTCTCCCAATATTTAACTTGTTTTCAACGCTTTTTTTGGTAAAAGGCAATTTTCCAGCGTAGAATCCAGTACGTCAAGAGCGCGTTATCGATCTACAGATGTTTCCTTAATTAATAAGAAAACTGAAAATTTCCAATGAATTTCCTTTTCAATATGTCGCCTTCTGTGATCTTCTGTGAAATGCTTATTGTAACAGTTAACACTCTAAGTTGTGCTTCCCTTACAAGTGCAAATCGGAAACCATGAACAAGTCTTAATGGACCAAAACAATATTTGTTTTTCACATAATAAGGGAACACTGTCAAAGGCAAACCATAATTGCAAATTTGCTCAACAAACGCCATTCATTATGATTGCACTTTATTAACTTTATTCCTTATTCCAAAGGATTTTAATAGTAGTAATATTTAATCCATTAAAGGGATGACTGGACTTGAGTTAATGACTCGCTAATCTCACTATCTCTTTGTATTTTTGCAATTAGTCAATTCACTCCCGCATTTACAGGCGCAAAGAATTGTAAACATCGATTTTTCCTATGATTTTTCCTAAAAAAATTGCTTTTTATGGAAAGACTGCTGTATTTCTGCGGTTTAATAATACAATTTGCAGCACTTGAATGGCTTTTTTAAATTTACAATCTAGCCGTGTAAAGGGTACTTGGTCAGTGTGCGATCACAGTCGATCTACAATGAATGGTTCTTAAGAAAATTAAAACCCGCCGTTTTTATGTATGGCAACTGATCGAGATTACTTTATTCTAGTCAAATATGCCTACTTCACTTGTAGATGTTTACTCTGATTCTTTAAAAACTCTAGATGTCACTTTCGTCGCTACGATTGCGAACTGAAGTTACTCAAGCTCCTTCTATCTGACTTTCGTTATTCAGCTGCGACTTAGTTTGCCGTCACCTTCGCGCAAAGCGAGATACTCGCTAAGCACAGGTCAGGAGCTCGCGAAATGCATTTTTAAATGACTCGTGTTTCCAAGCGTAGATGAGAGGGTTAAGGCAGGCATTTAGCCCCAGAGCCAGGTCGTAAACGATAAACTTGAGCGACCAGCCAAGGCTGCGTACGAGATTCCGCGAACCGAAGACACGGCAGCTTGTGACCACTAGCAACGGGACGAAACTTGAGAGGCATACCACCACCACGATGCCGAGAGTGTATGCACCTTTCAACGCATTCCTCCAGGAGGAGACTCCCTGCTGCTCCCTCTGTTGCTCTCGTATCTGTCTCCTGTGCTTACTAGCCACGACGAAGACATACCCGTAGGAAGACAGTATGATCAAAATGGGGATGGCAAGCAGGGAAATCACCAAGAAGATTTGATACGAATCTCTAGCTGTGGATGGCACTCTTCGGCCACGGCGTGAACCACGTTCCTTGTCTTCGAAGCATGGGTGGAAAGCTTTGTAAAGGCTTTCGTAAGCATTGCCGCTGCTGTCCGCTCTGAGAGCCTGAGGAAACACGAGCGTAACAGCTACAGCCCACAGCCACATTGTGATGGAAGCGATCAGCACTCGGCGATAAGTCACAATCGTGTGATATCTCAGGGGGTATTTAACGGCAATGGTTCGCTCCACGCTGATTAGAGCCAGGTGCAGAATGATGACAGAAACAAGCACAAGGCTTAACCACGCACTTGATGTACACAGCCACTGGATGCTTGTAGATGGACCGCTTTTTTCCAACCTGTGAGCGATGAAGCTGATATGGAGGATGAAGGGCAGTACTGTCAGGCTGTCAGCTACAGACAAACTCACCAATATAATGTTGGATGCAGTTCGCAGGCTTGGAAATTTGTAAAACGCTCTGAACACGAGGGTGTTGCCAAAAATGGTAGGGACTATCAGAATCGCTTTGAGAATGAGCGAAATCATTTTCACTTCATCAGGTGCGGGTGATCGTCCGTGCAGACCTCTTCGTCTTGTTGGAAATGCTGTAGCGTTTTCCATTTCTGTTCCGTTAAAGGAATGTTCTTCGTTCATCCTCTAACTGTTTTTTTAGTTTTGCATCCTGAATAGAATGCCTCTTTGAAAAAATCGCAAAAAAAAAAAATACAAATTGCCGTTATAAATTTGGACCTGAAATCTTGGTTAATGTTCATAGAACAACTTCAAGAATAACGAAATTATGATATTATACTACCAAGTTTTCTTATTCCTGTCACTCTTGTTATCACCACCTCAGTTCCGCATCCGTGAACATTCTGTCAATGAAGATAGCGACAAACTCGTCATCATTAACCTAATGATTGACAGCACCGTATCTCTTTACAAGCAGGTTTTAGAAAAGAGTCTTTCCTCCCGGGGGTGAGATTAGGCCTAGAGTGCTCCCTTAATATGGGGTGTATAGGTATGTACTGCCCCCTTAGGTTATAGTTTGTGAGGTGTTTTGGTCTGTTAAGGGCATAGATTTTGTCCATTTTGGTCTGAAATAGGGTATGTTTTTCACTCTCGTTTTGCATTGGGTATTTTGTCTATTAATGTCCCTGTTTTTTATTTGTCTTTTCCGCAATTTGGGACCGAATGGCATGAATATTCTAAACAAAAATTCCCCTAATGGATCGATCAAACTTTGACATAGCGCAAGGAAGCAAAATCTTCAAATTAGGTTGTTTTCTTCGAACTAAGGTGCTGAATAATCAGTTGAAATAAACCTCTCCCAAATGGTCGCTAATTATTGCG
>OZ026607.1:6133278-6143278 GCA_964020085.1 Micromussa lordhowensis
AGTTAGTTAATGGAACTTCAAGCGAAGAAAAGGTTCATTGACGGCTTCTGGGTAAACATGAAGTTATTTAACGTTCATGAAGTTATTTAACTCGCACGCGTATTTTAACGAATAATATCAAACGTTATTAACTGTCCAAAAGTAAATTAAAGTATATCTAAATTACCTGAAGAACATACAGGGTCGCTGAAATATTGAATGACATACAAAAACACAAAACAAAAAATAGCATTAAAGGCAAGGGGACTTCCTTGCAATTGTTCCTTAGAAGCTTATACATGTAATCTAATAGAAATTCATTGGCTTGAATTTATGGACCTCTAATGGAAAGACTTTGCATCCGTAAACTTTGGAGGGAATGTTTTAAAAAATATTTTTTTGTATAACGAAAAATACAGAAGATTTTTGTGTAAAAGATGTTTGCAAAACGTCCAGTTTCTCAATTTCCAATTTAAGTTTTGTTGTTTCCAAAATACATATAGCTAGGCCACTTGATGAGCTCTTAATTTATTGACGTAGACTTTACATCGGAACTCAATGGCTGGTGTTGAATTATTTCACCAAGATTAGTTTACTTGGTCAGTGGAATGGTATCATTACTTGTTTTTCAGTGCTGTGGATCACGTTTGGGTTGTTTAGATCCCTATGCAGATGACTAATCAGTGAACAGCATTTTTAATATAGCGATCAAACATAAACTAAAATCAAGACGCTAATTTCGAAAATCAATTCGTCATGACCTGTCTTCCGAAAATGACTTGTCCTCCGGACATTAGTTCAGACCGTGAAATCAAATCCACCAAATATTTGTTACTACACAATAGCATTGTTGATTCTGCCTCTCTCATCTGCAACACGTTGACTTTGCCTCAGATATATGCAAGTAAACTTCGTTATTCTAGTTCTAAAAAAAAATTATCGTGGGGAAATTATCGTGGGGAAAACTATCGTGGGGAAAACCCCTAACAGAAGCGAAACAAATGAAAGAAAATTCGCCCCAACAGAACTTCACGGGAAAAGTTTAATTTTAAAATAGTTAAAATGATATGTTACTATTGACGCCTCCAAATTTTGACCTGTTTTTGCGTTTAATATCAAACGTTATTTAAAAGTGTTACGCTAACGAAAATATAAATGTATTCAGCTTGGTTTATTTCAGAGTGGGTTTGATAGGTGCCATTAGAAATGGTTGCATCTATATTTGGAAGGGACTCATAGAATCGCTGTATTGTATAATTAATGACGTTAAAAAAAAACATAAAAACAATGATAACGTCTATTTTTAAAGGCTCTTTTTCCAATAATTTCAAGGTTTGTTTTTTCTCAAATAAATAGGACACTTGATCAGCTATAAATTTATTAAGGTATTTCTTACAGCAGTACTCAACGGTTGGTGTTGAATTATTTCAACAAGAGTAGTTTACATGGCCTGTATGTAAAACACCATCTCTTCTGGGTCACGCTTGGGTTGGGTAGATTCCTCTCACAAAACAATGAACAGCATTTTTAGCTCACAGAACCTTCAATAGCAAATTAAAAATGAAAGTTGCTAAACGGCCTCTGAGTAAACATAAAGTTATTCAACGGTATTAAATGTTACGTAAAAGTAAATTTAAATATATCGGTTCATGGTAATTATTTTTCGAGTGGGCTTTATTGGTGCCGGTTTAGACATGGTTGCATTTACATTTGGAAGGCACTTTAAGGTACTACTGTGATCAAATTTTTACCCCTTGATTTTTTAGGTTAATCACATACGAAAGATTAAAAACGCCGTTTATCGCTACCGTTTACAAATATCTGCATTGGTTCAGAAGATATCTAAGTTTGAAAAATGAGTAAAATATGCAAATGAGATTACTGATGACGTCGTACACTCAACCAAATATTACATGAAGTATATAAATAGCACTATCTCGGTCAATTTGCAGCAGAAACCATTGAAACCTGGTAGGCCAACAGTTCTAAATGCAACGCATCTACAGCTATAACAATTTTCGTTCCCATGGCAACCCACTCTTTTCCAGTCCCCTCTAGCCTGATAGCAATATTTTAATGGCTTCGAAAACATTAAACAAGCTATGAACTCAACCTAATGTATTTATGCTTGCTGGATTATGCAGATGAGGCACCATTGGCTAATATCAATATAGAACCCTAAAAGTGGTCAGAAAAGCCTTAAATATTGTGGAGGTCTGGAACCTAGTATGTTGCCATGGTAACAAAATTGTAAAGCTCATATTGCGGAGCACCTCTAGTAGAATTCTACAGTAAAAATTCAAACATTTATTATACAGTCGGCGGTAGGGGGGCTTATTTGCAATTCCTTCCCCTTGGTTCCTCTTTGTTCTCTCTGT
The DNA here is from genome assembly GCA_964020085.1 of Micromussa lordhowensis. Taxonomy (NCBI): domain Eukaryota; kingdom Metazoa; phylum Cnidaria; class Anthozoa; order Scleractinia; family Lobophylliidae; genus Micromussa; species Micromussa lordhowensis. The sequence goes on from OZ026607.1 coordinate 6,135,636, forward strand.
ATCCACTGTGGGCTATCTATGCACCCCCCCCCCCCCCCCCATTCAGAATCCGTTCCCTGTGCTTTTTCGTATTTATCTCCCCGATCATTTTCTTCTGTTTCCATTGTATTCTGACATGCCTTCCCCACTGGGTTTACTTTGGATTCTCTCCTGTGTCCCTCGTGTACTCGCTGTTAGTTTCCCAAAACATTTAAATTTGTATTTGCGTATTTCCAGGTCTGTTCCTCTATGTGCAACTCTGTGTGCTCCCAATTTGGTTTTTACGTAGTTTCCCTGCCGATGTTACCCGTGCATAAGCCGTCTGCACCCCTCCCTCCCCCAGTGTTTTTTGCTCTTCCGTTACAACTTGACATTTCCCACAAATTCACAGTGGATTTCACTAGGTGCAAATATGGACCTAGTAAATGCTTGTTTATTATGAATCCTCCATATCTAGGTGGTTTCTGTCATTTCATGCAGTAAAAGCACCCGAGTGAAGTTTAAGAGAGCATCGGTTCAACCTCGGTTGGAGAACAAATTTATTGTTTTCTTTATTCCAAGCTCGTGTCAATCTCATATTGGTTTAATTTTCTTTTTTACTTGAACTATACTAATCTAAACGCTTTCAAAGATATGGGACCAAACCTATGTTACTGTAAAATTCCCATCTAGGATTCCCTTCGTCTTGCCAAGCCCTGTTTTTAAGCTTGTAGTTCTATATGCGAAGACTCAAAAAGGAATGGACACTTTATGCAAACGAGAGCAAAGTAAACACGAATCTTTGTAAAGATAAGAGGCAACAATGGACTTGATAGACAAATTTTAAAAAGTTGTAAGTCTATTTAAGGCTAATAAAAAACTTGTTTTTTTAAATTTTTTTTATTCTGGCTCAGAACTAACCGTCATATTTGAAAAATGACCTTTTTGTTTGTTCAGTCCATATGGGATCCCGCGGGTTTCATACAAACAAAAGAAATGCAAAGTTGTTCCAGAAAAAAGCGTGCAAAGGGTGTTGTTATGAAAAATCCTTGACGTGTCTGTAAGCTGATTGGTCTAATGTTATTTTCCATATTCATGATGGCTAATGCTGAGGTGTGTTTTTTGTCATTTTGAGATGTTTGCTGTCGGAGTAAGATGTGTACTGTTTCCTTCTACACGTGAAGCGAATTCTTACTTTGAAGAAGAAATGGCGTCCAAGTTTGGGAAAGAGGAGCCGGTTGACAACCATTTCTGCAAATGGTTAGTATCAATTTCTTTGCATACTACCTCCTAAGGTAATATTTCAACCACAAATGCCGGCTTTAAGTAATTCTACTACGTGCCGGCTTAGCGGACTCGGTTTACATTTCGTGTTGAACTTCAGAACAACCGTATGGCTTTAATTAGTAGGAAAGTAAAACGTACGTTAGAAGCTAGCCCAGGAGCCATACGAGACGCTACGTTCCTGGCGGTTTTTTCGGCCCGAGTTTGGCTTTCTTTATAAAAGTTGCCTTTCTTTGTCAAACTCTGTCTTGTCAGATGTGACACCCGTTGGTGTTTAACAATTCACTGTAATGATTCTTCACTACTCGTTTACTTGTTTGTTTCCACACTTGGGTTCGTTTCTTATGCAATTTTTATCTGTTCTATTTTCAGGGAGAAATCGAATGAAGACAGGATAGTCGGCAAAACACGAGAAAAATCAAAAGGATTCAACGAGCAGGGAGGATGAAGACAAAGTTGAGAATAGCATTTGATAATTTTGTTAAATTGAATTCTCTCCGATAAGAAATGGCAGTCTTAAACTAGAGAAGATGTAATCCAGTTCAAAACCGTTTTGTTTGCTCTAAGTTTGTTTTTCTCTCTCGGCTGAAAAATTTGTACTGGAGTGTCATTCGGGAGCAAAAAAATTAAACTCGGTAGCGATTGTTATTATGTCTGCCATTTTTGACGGAAAGGTTTCAACCGCTTAAGAGCTATCAGTTAGTGACATGTTTTCAAATTAAGGAGAGTTTTATTTCTTTGTTCGAGCGATCATCGACTTGATTAAATTATATCTTTATCGGTTTGGTATTTGCATGCTTTACTACGTGTATTTTGGCAATGTCAAGTTTTATTTTTGATTTTTGAAAATTCTAAATTGATGTACAATAGCTATACTCTCCTAAGTTTGAAAACCTGTTACCAGGCGATGATATTTGTAGAATATTTTAAGGTGGCGCTGCATGTTGAAATGCTATGGTAATAAATTGTTTACGTGATCATTTCAATTATCAGGGCAAATTCTGCTTTGATATAAATTGGACATTCAAACAATTCGACGCTTGCTCTCCAAAATCGCATTAAGCACTATGTTTTACGAAGGCTAAGTTTCAATTTGTACTAGTAATTGTCTGTTGGAGAGCAATACCCTTGTCAAATTAAAACAACATTAAATGACTGGTCGTGGAAAATTGTTGCAGTTTAGCGATCAAAATTTATGTTTTCGGAGAATTATTTCTACTTTTTATAACTTAGGATTTCAGGTACGAAATTCAAGAATTGTCTTCATCGATTCTCCGATTTTCAGTTGAACAGACGTGAGCGTTTATAGTTTTTCTTTATTTTCCCAGGAAGTCCACAGAAATTAATTAATCTGATGTGAATTGTGTTTGTTAAAAGAGCAATTTCCTGACTCAAAAATTAATTAACGACCCAAATGATCTGAAAGTGCCGCAGCTTGCATTGAAGCAGTTATCTAAAAGTGTTCAGTATAATTATCAAACAATTTCTATCGCTTCTTTTTTCGTCATTTGAAATTATGAAACATTTCAACTTATTCCAGGAATCGTTAACGATTCGTTTGTAAATCCAAATTTGTTCTTTGAACATTTGTTGACATGATCACATATTATTTAATGCTTTGTTTTTTTCGCTCGTGTTTGTTTGTTTTCGTTTTGTGTAAAAAGCGCGAACATTTTTGGACGTTTATCGTGCATTGACATGCAGAGCCATCTGGAAAATATATAATTATAGAATTGGACATTGGGTTTCTGAATTGATCTTCGTTTCCTGAATATTTTAGATTTATCGGCAGATATTCTTTTATACATTTCTGTACGGAAAACGTTCGGTATATATTGTTTCTTCGGGTGGGTAATAGACGTATTCGGCTAACGTGTTTACATCCTTGTTGCCACCCAATTCAGATCACGTGATGATTCATTTGGGAGGTTACAATTATGCAATTTGCTACGCGTAACTTCGTGCATGAGGGTACGTGCAAACAGAACAATTGTATCCTCCCAAATGAATCATCACGTTATCTGAATTGGGTGGCAACAAGGATGTAAACACGTTAGCCGAATACGTCTATAAGGGCAAAAAGGTCAATCAAACACCAACTATCCTTTCGTTTAACTTTCAGCGAGGTTGTAATGAACTATGTCTGGTATAAAGCAACTCTTTTCAAAAATGTAGGTCTAATTGTCTGACTTTTCAAATTGTTTTGGCTTTCATTTGTACTATCAGATATATCAGTTGAGTTTTTAGAAATGTAGCTTCAATAATTGTTCGAGTATTCCAAAATGTTAAAGCTTCTATGTTGGACTGATAAACATTTTTTTCGAAAATCTTCACGAATAGGTTTGTTGCTCTTCAGAAATTTGTAGCTCCAGTTGTTTGATTGTTCTAAATGATATTGTTTTCGTTTGTAGCTGACAGACTCTTTTACTTAAATCTTTGATTTACAACATTTAGTTCTAATTGTATGAATCATTGAAAACTTCATCTGTCACAAATTTCTGACTCTTCTAAAATTTATCGCTATCTTTTTTCTTCAGTATTTCATCTGTAATCATAAAAAAATTACAATTTGCTCGATTGTGATTTGTTTACAAAAACTTCTATTTTCTACTAATTCACTTGCCAAGTTGTTATCGGACAGTTCAATAAGCCAATCATGTTCAAAGTTGTAGTTTATATCAATTTACTTCTCCTTTGTCAGTCTTTTAATGCAAATTTTCCCTTTCTTTCATAACTTGGCTATTCTTCTTTCTCGGAAATTGTAATTTTTATGATTAATTTTGTTAAGACTTCGTGTCGTCCAATTCTGTCTATAATCATACTCGTGATAAACAAATTGGGCTCCCGCTGCGCGGTCGTCCGATTTTGTTATCACTTGTATGATTACAGACCGAATTGGACTCCTCAGTCGTATTACCATCGTAGCTCCAGTTGTCTGATTCTTCTAAAATTTTATTGTTATCGTTTGCTATGGACAAAAATTCACTAAACATTTGCTATTAGCTCTAATGCTTTTCAAAGGTGTAGTATTGATTGTATGACTCTTCTAAACTGTGGTTGCTTTCTTTCGCAAATGAAAAAGTTTGAATTGAAAAATATTTAACAGAAGCCATAAGATATCAGTGACGTCACCTGTTGTTGTTAATATGCCAACTAGAGAACTATTGGCTGGCGAAACAAAATTCTTTTGTTTAACGTTTTGAACATTTAATAACAAAAACAATGTTTGTGAACAAATATCTTCCCTATGGTGATGCATTATGAAGCTTGATAACCAGACATTAAACCTTCAACACTTCGCTGAAAGTGATTTCTAGAAGATAACGAAGCAAGCCATGAATTGTTTTAAAAAATCATAAGGCTAAAATTTTGGGGTTTTGCTTTTTCATCTCGGTAAAAAAGTGACGGAAATTCTAATATTTTTCAAACGCTAGAGCTAGATTGAAGTTTTCGCGGTTTTATTATTTCGTAAGAGTAATCGGGTTCATGGCTTGCTTTTGGTATCTTAAAATATATCACATGATGATACCACGTTAAATTGTTACGCTGTGAATCACGAGCAGCTAGAAATCTATATACGGAAATGAGACGAGCCAGTTAAAATATCTACAACTGCAACGTTTCTGCACAACATTGAGATGTTGGCGCCATTTTAGAATCGCTATAGTTAAGAGAGTTTATGTAGCTGGGGCTCAAGTCACCCGGTTATATAAACGATCTTACATATTTCGATTTTGAAATGTTTTCACCTTCTCAATGTTATGTAGAATCATTGCAGTTGTAGAAATTTTAACTTGCTCTTCTCATTTTTGTAAATAGCTTTCTTCTGCTCGTCGTTTTACGGCTGGCTATTTAACCAGATATCATCATGGAATATACCATCTTAAAAACGAACAAATATTTACTGGATTTAAAATCTTGGTTTTTTAAAAGATGGGAATCAAAATGTTTGCATGGTTAGTACGTGTTCAGGATGGTATATGTGGAGTTTTTTGGGCGGGAAAAATTCGACGGGGTACTCCCTTAAAATTTTTGTCAAAAACGTTGTCAGGGTAACCGCTGTGCAAATTGTTACTATTTTTCCCGCCAAAAGTCTTGGTATATTTAGGGTAAATTTCTAGATGACACCTTTGTAATTAATTTAATTGAATTTCAATAAATTAATTAAAGAATACTTGTGATTTGTTCTTATTTAATTAAAGTTATTTGATGTCAATAAAAGAAGACAAAACAAGTTTGAGTGTTGTATTTATATTATTTTAATTGAAGAAATAATGCTTTCTAGAACAACAGTTAAGATAATAATATACACGGTAATTAAAAATATTGTCAGACAATTTTTTACGAGAAAACGGCGCATGCGTATTTTTTCTAAGTTTTTTGGCGGGAAAATGAAAATTTTCAACAAGGGTTGACACAGAAAATAAAAAAATGGCGGACGTATATTTTCTGAGTTAAGTGGTAACAATTAGACATGGGTTACCCTAAGAGCAAATTGAGGCAGTCAAGAAAATGTTTAGAAAACATTTAATAAACAACAGAAATCGATTTTGTACAAAGCTAACTCGACGGTATACGCTTGAAATAAGTCGACAAAAAATTAGCTTTTTGTAGTTACATTTTTTAAAGAAAACTCGCTTTTGTTTGAGACAAACAAGGCAATCCATTCTGAAATTGATCCGTGAATGAAAACTAGTCGGTTATGATTCTAAACACGAAGGCTAACTATAAAAATTTGGTTCTCGAGGAAAATCAAAGACGTTCGAAGCTCTCGATACGAGAACCCGCTAAATAATGTGATTGAAACGTTCGTGACTATTAAACAACAATGGCGTTGCGTTACACTAACGACCGTTGAGAATATATTAAAGCTTTGCACGGGAGTTATTCGAAATCAGGAAATGTTGCCGTATTTTAACTGCCAACCCAGAAAATTGGATGAAAATTTTTAAAGCCTAACTGTAAATCATTTTTATAGATAGCCTTCGTGTTCCATCTATGCAATTGTAAGGAAAAGATCGCCGATCCTGGCGTTTCGTCCACGAAAAAAATTCCAATTTTTCACGTCCTACTTTTTGGTTTGAAAAAACAATTTCCATCTCTCAATCTGTCTTACTTTTTTCCTTGCATACTATGTCTTGTCTTAAGTGTCCTGTCTTCTTAATATTGCCTCCAGTGTCTTGTCTTTGCCTTCCCTCAGTCGTCTGGTCACTGAGAAATCCTGAAAGAAAGGAAACAAAAATGTTTGATATATATAATGCTGAAGCTTTGTATTGTATTTGCACTTTCTTTGCAACTACATGAAGCTTTCTACATCCTATCCCATTTATATTGGCTACAAAATTCCCGTATTGATGATTGTCTTAATTCTCATCACCTGTTTATTTGATAATGTACTGATTTTGTAAGAAGAAATTTTATTTCGATCACTGCTGTAAGCTAGTAGATCATCGAAAAACCTCAACATTACTTGTAGTAACTATAACAATGATGTACTTCTTGATTACCGTTGTTCTTTAAACAGAGAGGAATAAGGTTGCATTTGCAGACTGGTTACTAGACTTCGAACCCAGCAATAGAAACGTCAGCAGTGAAATTAATGACCCTGAAACCTGAAACACTATTTTATTCAATTGTTACAGAATGTGACCTCATACATGTAGTACATAATGGTAATAAATCCCCGGATCTTCTTCCTTAGGGTCTAACATAACTGACTCATGTGTTCTGAGTGTGATCTAAATCTTTTAAATCGCATCCCATCATGACAGAAGAAGTGAAACTGTTGTTGTTCTATAAAGTTGTAGACTTTGTAAACAGTAACCCAGGTGAAGATTAACAGGCCTCGGCAACAGTTATCATTGAAAAGCTTCCTTTTTCTGTCCACAATATTTGCAATAAATGTGCTATTCATAATGTATTCTCTCTATTCACGTTTGTTCTGCCAAGCTAGCAGAACATACTATCTGGTGACGATAAGAACACCTCAAAGAAAACTGAGATAAGTCTCAAATATTCGGAGATACTACAACAAAGAAAATCTGATTTGTCTGTAAAATTTGGAGTCAATTAATATTTTTGATAATAAGCCTCGCCTGATTAAAACATGATTTCTCATGGTTAAAATTATTTGGAGATATTTGTAGTAAACTTCTTAGCAGATAGTTAAGTTCATAATAGTAAGTGATTTCTCGTCCATTGTGATCCTTGTGAGATAAGTCTGGGTACAAAAGATTGTCTATCGCCGTTGTTGGAATTCTGTAATAAACTTGAATTTTTCATCACTTTTAAGAACAATTATACACCCTCCTCTTATTTAGGCCTAACAAGCAAGCTAAGCGAAAGAAAAGAACTCACGCCGGGGCCAAACGGCCCTAAAATCGGCCACCAAGATGTCGCAA
>OZ026607.1:6153278-6350778 GCA_964020085.1 Micromussa lordhowensis
AGGGACTATTTAAGGTTTGGCGGGAGATTTAAGTCATTCTAAGTCGGTCAGTTGTACTGTTCGCCCACTTTATTTTTTTAGGATTATTAGTCGGGAATTATTATTCTGATCGGGTCCATCACGGGATGCTTAGGGACTATTTAAGGTTTGGCGGGAGATTTAAGTCATTCTAGGTCGGTCAGTTGTACTGTTCGCCCACTTTATTTTTTTAGGATTATTGGCCGTTTTCACACTAGAGACGGATAATCCGTCTAAGACGGATTATCCGTCCTGACGGATAATCCGTCTTAGTGTGAAAACGGGACGGTGCTTATTTTAGACGAATTATCTGTCTATTTTTATCCGTCTGAAAATCCGTCCAGGTAGACGGATTTTGAAGACGGATCATCCGACGAGACGGATGATCCGTCTTGAATTCACATTAGGACGGATAAACTCATCTGATTTTACCCTGAAAAGCCTGGAACTCGAAAGAGCGCGTTGAGTTCTGGGAACGAAAACATGGCGTACGCCATGGACGCCATATTGAATATTGTGGAATTGTAACCACGCCTGAGAGAAAAAACCGTGCAGTCTATCCGTCTAATGTGAATTCGAGACCGGAAAACTCAACAATTATCCGTTTCGAATTCACACCAAGACGGAAAATGAACCAGACGGATGATCCGTCCACACGGATTATCCGTCTCTAGTGTGAAAACGGCCAATTGTAGAATACCCTAGTGTTTTTTCGCACAGGTTCTAATTCTTGGAATCATTAGTTAAATTTGTGAGGTAAACATTAGGATACATTGAATCTGATGGTTGACTGACGCATCCTCAATAAACTTTTCACATTGAAAGTCTCGTGCCGGGCGAGTGTAGTCAGAATCAGTTCTTTGTCTTTTTCTCAATCACTGAATATACTCTTGGACTGTGGTGCGAGTTTTTCGCGCCTAGTTAGGTTTGATTTGTGTCTGACAATCCAAGTGTGGCCCGTGTCTTTCGGTCAAAGACCTCGATGAGCAATGCGAGTGTCCACAATAGGCCATTTCCGAATTACCTTAAGCCTCTTTCTCAAAGCGAGTCTTGGTGCTCATCGTTTCATATGAAAATGAGATTTCATTCACATGCAAATTAATCTCATTTTCATATGAATGGTTGTGCACCAGGTCTTGCTTTGAAAGAGAGGCTTTAGGTAACTCGGAAATGGTCTATTACTCTAGATCGAAAGGACTTCGATGCGATTTTTCAACAAATAAACTTAAATTTATCTAGAAAGCTATACGCACTTATCTTTGGACTTCAGAACCTCGAAGCAAAGACTCGGCTTCCAGAATTCTTCGCGTGTTTATTCGACCCCCAGCGAACTTTCGGCAATTCTTTGCGTACTTTTCGGCAATCGTTAGCGAGTCGTGTTCTCAAAAATTAAGACTTTTCCGGCTTCGGCGAAATATTCCACCCTATACACGGGGGTTCTAGGGTGCCGCCTCGGGTTTTGGCCGTCTGGACCAAAACCCTGCGGGGGCAATTATCTACCTTGCTACATTTGAAATGATCTTCCTTGATATCGTTTTTAGAAGAAATAAATGATCGGAAGTCGAATTTTGTTGCACCGAAAAATCGTTTTTGACATTATTAAAAACCGCCACCAGTTCCTCAAATAATGGCTATTTTCCGCAAAGCGTCACGTGACAGTGACCTGTCAGAAGTACCAATTCTACTTTCAAGTGTTCAGGCCCCAGTTGTTCAAAGGCTGGATAACGCTATCCACCGGATAAATCACTATCCAGCGGATAAGTGTTAACAAAACAAACCACGCTATCTGCTAGATGGTGATTTATCCAGTGGATAGCGTTATCCACCTTTCGAACAACCCGGGCCAGGACGTTAAAACCTAACTGTGTGCTAAATTTGGTTCCATCGTTATTTATGCCTTCAGGAGTATAACTAATAAATTATTTTTACCAGTAAAAGCTTATATGACCCAGGCCTTAAACTACTTGAGAAATCGTCTAATTATCTTTCAGGAAATTCACAAAAAATCTCCTAAATATCACCAGACATTTTCTAAACATCTCGAAAATCTCTTACTTTTGTCGTTAAAATGCACCGATTTTGAGTCACTTAGGCCGAAATTTTTCAAATTTCGTGCAGTGGCGCTTCGATGTTACCAGCATACGCCATTTTGAAATTTGTTCCTTCAGCACTTTTGGTGACATGGATTACATTTTTGAGTGGAAAATCGCTGAACTGGATTGTTTCTGGCATAAAACCGAGTCTTGTTTCAAATAGCGAGAACACAGGGCTAAGTAAAAAAAAATTCTTAATACCCCTAAATTTTTTAATACTTTCTGAATATCTCGGACTCCAACTAGATTATCCCAAAAAATATTCGGATGTTTGTGGAAAGGCCTAATGCTATTTCACCCTGTAGTCACAAGTATTCAACTATTCAATATATTTCAAAGACTACTTGGATGAAATTCAGACTTTCTAAGGGTACAACACACATTTAGTCATTTTCACCGACTTTCCAGGATGGGTCAATATTCAAGGACTTCTCAAGGCCTGTGCTAGCCATCACATTCATTGCAATTTCATCCTCTGTAAGGTTCTTTGTCACCTTTGGCGTTTCATTAAAACCATCACCTCCCGGCTAATGTTCTCTTAAGCAGAACTAGAGACTTCAGTTAGCGTTATTTACCTTTATTTCTCACATGTTATGACCAGCTCAACGCTGTTGGTAATATTGAACTACACAATTCAAGGTGAATCAACAGAAAAGAAGAAAACAGACAAAAGTATAAATCAATTTTACTCTAATTATTTACGATGTAACCAAGATTATATCTTTGCTGATCAATTGCTTTGGAGAAAAGACATTTCTTAAGTCATTCCTTTGTCAAGAACAAAACGAACGAAGATTTATTTTCTAATTAACCCACAAGTCTTACTCGTTAAAGGGCAGATGTAACACAGAATATAAGGACCTAAAATAAATGAAAAATACCTATTATCCAATTTCACATTTTTCCCATCTGTAGAAGATGGCATTTGACAAATAAAGCACACCTAAAAACAGCGATTGCTTAACTAATAAACTTGGTTCTCCGGTTTACCAGCAACTAGAAAAGAATTCCTTCCGTTCTAACAACTTTGCAATTCTCTCTTTGAACAAGCGATTTTCGATCGTCTGCAATGCGCAACTGTTGGACTCTTGAACAATATCAGGTCCATTTTTACTTTGGTGTGTTTTGTCTCCTTCAGCCGAGAGGGAAACAAAATCTTCACGCAAAATCAAAAATCACTGTATTTGTTCACAGCTAGCTTATGTATTTGCTTGGTAAGAGAACATCGTTACATAATACAACTTCACGAACAAGCTTTTCCGGTTTTAACAACATACCGTACCAGAGAACCAATGAACAATTTTTAACACGCTCCATTACAAATGAAACTCCTAAATACTGCGATTAACTGTTTCACAGATGTTCATAATTTGTAACCTAGTGGATTGTTTAAGCGTATTTTATTTCTTTTCCTCCTTTTCTTTCTCTAAGTTCTTGCTTCTTCGCTTGCCGAAAATCCCGCTGCCGCCGCGTTTTTCTGCCTTCTTTCCGGGGGAGGTGTCTTTTCCAGCAGATTCTTCTCTGATACCCTCTTGAATGTGTTTAATCCAGAGATTCATATCGTCCTGTAAGAAGGGGGAAGCAAATTTTAGCAAGCAGTAAGTAGCTGGATGAAACCCTAGTGTGTGACCATTCAAATGAAAGCTATTGAGCAGTACTTGGATACATACCTCGTCTTTTGCTTGGAAAAGGAATTCTTGACCAGCACTTGTCCTGCAAAGAAAGACGAAATAAGCTATAATTCAAACCCCTCAAATAACTTTCATCCGCGAGAGCCTCTTCCAGCAAAAAATGATTCTTCATCAAGAAGAGCACAGTACTAGTGGAAATGACTAAATCTCGCCAAAATCTCTTCACATCATGATTCAAGTGATCTGATCTGCCTTCTGTTTTTGTTACGAAAATGAATTGCTGACTCACGATGAGACATTGAATAAGTTGTAACAGCAGCACACAAAACAACAACAACAACAACCAACAGCAAACTTACTTGAATCTAAAGACGTTCTTTCTCTTGGTGTAGTCGGTGGCTTTCTCCACAGAGCCGTCCGTTGTCGATAGCGAGTGAGCAGACTCGTGATCCTAATTATGCAAGGTAAATACGGAGTGTTATCGCATGGAGGTTGTACGTACAGTCAACTCTCTCGTAAGCGGACACCCTCCGGTATTGGAAAGTGTCCGTAAGTAGAGCTGTTCGCTTACGAGAATTATTTCCCATGAGAAAAAAGGGGAAAAGGTAAAAAGGGGAATTGAAAACAGTGTCCGTAAGTGAAGCTGTCCGCTTACGAAAGTGCCGTTAGCGGAGAGTTGACTGTAACAGCTAATAACCATTATTATTTAAGATGTGAGATGGAAAAGCACTTGATGCGCTGCTTTGTTCAACCTCGTTTTTATGATGGCCTCTCTTTCAAGGGAAATAAACACCATATAAGAACTCACCACGCGCGCTGTCTTCTGATCTTTGTAGAAATGAAGTGACATTTCTTGCAGTACAACATAGAATTGTTTCCATTGCCTAAGGAGATAAATAGCAAGTTATTTTGTCGTTAGCGGGAAATGGAAACACTGGACTAATTTTAATTCAAGTCTTACAACTTCCTGTTAATTTTTTCCTTACTGAACGGTAAATGCTAGAAGACCCGTTGCCGAATAAGGCACATGTTCCACTTCCTTAACAGTAAACTTGCATCGTATATCAGGGTCTACGTTATCTTCGGCTCACGTCGGAACTCGTCGACTAATAATCGATACATCATCGGATTTTTTTACCTGATTGGTGCTTTTCTGTTGGGGGCGTCCATGGTTGGTTTGCGATACAGGTAACCTTCCATCTTACCGTCAGTCACGCTTTCGTCTGTTTCTGTCGAAAAGAGATAATCACTTTGTTAGCATGTTACTCGTTTCTTATCCAGTAGAATTACAACCCTAATGGTCTGTGGAACTTATTTGCTTGATTGAATTTAGGCCGCTAGGGTTCTTTTGGGGGTTTGAGGATTTGGTGATATTCGCACCTCCTGTTACCATTATTCCTGAGCACTCTCTGGGGCGTGACCTCTATTGCATTTTTCGGACATAATTAAACTTTAATATAAAATAAAGTCGGCGAGACTACAGTATCCTATTATACACACCTTTCTCTTCTGGCGCAGCAGCTTCGACCTAAGGGGAAAAACAAAATGTCCAATTTTAACGGAGAAGTACACTTTTCATCGTTCCAACGAAACATTCATGCTTGTCGTCCATAATCAAATTTCTCCTCGAAATATAAACAGGGGTCAAGCAGACAAGAAAAGGGGTAAAACTCAATCGAAAATGTCACATTCTCTCGATTTGCTGACGAATTCTGTGACCTAGCATTACATAAGCTGTGTAACTGTCAGTAAAGAGAGTATAAGTGTTCCATCCTTTAGGTTTTTTCCGGAGTGTTTGAAACAGTCGTTGCCAGAAAACGCTTCAAGACTTTCAACCGTAACCGTAATTTAGATCATCACTCAATTAAGAGAAACCTTGCGTGACGTGGCGTGACAAACCAAATAAGCATAGCGAAGAAGAAAGCAAATACTTACTTCACCCTCAGCTTCAACAGCCACCACAGCTTCCTCTCCTTGTCTCGCTCTTTCCTCAGCTTCACGCTCTTCTCTTCGTCTGCGGGCCTCTTCCTCTTCGCGCCTTCGGATCTCTTCTTCTTCTTGTCGGCGGATTCTCTCCAGTTGCTCCTGTCTTTCTTGTTCTTCTCTCTCTTTCCTTTCCCTTTCTTCGCGTTCGCGGCGTTCTTGTTCCATCTTGCGGCGCTTGCCTTCGCGTAGCTCGTACTGTCAATGAACAAGAGGCAAGATTTCTGTAAGTTCCTTGCCCTCGTAAGCTACATTATCACTATCAAATCCTCCGGTTTCCGGCCGGTTACAAAGCAACTAAAAACAAATCTTCTGTTGCTGGGATTCCTAGCTAGCAAGCCGTCCTTTCTCTTGAGATATTTGGTCGTGCAAAGATACATGCGGCAGCTATTTTCAAATACCTGCTGATACTTGTTACAAACACAGAAAACGGCACTTGTTCTGCGAAGAAATCATTGAAAAACTGTACGTAACAAATTGTGTTAATAAATTACCGTTGTGAGGCGCTCCAAGGCAAGGAATCGTTCTTCTTGAGTGTTGACAAGCTTCTCGAAGTTTGCGTGTTTCTCCAAAAGCTGTTCAACTTCATTGAGATCGGTCTAAAAACACACACAGAGAGAAAAACAGGATTAAGAAAGAGTCACTGCCTTTTAAAAGCCCAGTTATCTCGCTTTGGTCGGAAAGAGCACCGACAACATCATTTAATCCTCTGACATTGTCGTAAAACCGAGGGAGGAAAAAAACAAACATCACTTACCCCGAGGTTCTCGTTCTTCAGGTAGGGTTCCTGTGCAATCATCCATCCTTCTGCCATGTGAGCATCACGTGCAAACTGCATGACTTCGAGGACTGTCAATCAAATCCACACGTTCATTAGTCTCAATCGCTGATTACGCCCTATATTTTGGGACACTAGCTAAAAAAACAAAAGGAAGCGGAAGAGGAAGGGGGGGGGGGGGGGAGGGAAGAAATGAAACAAGGCGACGTCGTTTTCTTACCTAATTGCAAGTGTTCCCATCTCTTGTCCCACTCGAGCGACAGCTCGTCTTTGTGTCTGTTCAACATGTCAAGTTTCTCATTGATCTAAAATTGAAAAGAATCAAATGTGAGGAAAATTTCATTATCATACCTACTTAACGCAAATACAGTTCCTTGTTTTCCGTAAGCTACTTCTACATATGAACTTAAAGGTTCAACAACAAATAATTTGACCACCCACTACAACTCGTAACATGCTATCGCAATCACGCGTTAAAAATGGTCGCACCAATTCTCCTTTGCTCATACTAAGCCTTCTTAGATGTGAGGAAGAGGAATTCTAAGGATAATTCTTTACCTCAGGAGTAGCGTAGTGATTTCTGGCGATGAGATCTTTGCCCATCTTGACGACATCGTCAAAGCTGTCCTCACGAGCGTCGATTTCCACTTTCCTGTTTTGATGTTGTTCCATCAAGACCTCAACTCCAGGCACGTCCCTTGAAGATGAAAAGGGAAAAAATATTAAAACGTAAAAATCTGGTTTACGGTAAAAGCAAGGTTTGACTGTTTTCCGACACGGATGAACCACAATTCATGTGGTCAGAGTTTCGTCTTGGTGTCACAAGTTTACACGGCATACGACGTTTGAACGCTGTTTTAAGTCGGTTTAAATGATGAGTCAGAAGGGTTTACACTCACTTTGCTTTCTCATAGGTTAAAATCTGCTTCAACATGTCGTTCATCCACAACATCTGATCCTGAACAGCCAGTAGGAATCTGTACAAGTCG
This sequence comes from Micromussa lordhowensis, assembly GCA_964020085.1. Taxonomy (NCBI): domain Eukaryota; kingdom Metazoa; phylum Cnidaria; class Anthozoa; order Scleractinia; family Lobophylliidae; genus Micromussa; species Micromussa lordhowensis. Next base: position 6,160,771 of record OZ026607.1, read on the forward strand.
TCGGCGTCATGTAGGCGCTCAGTGCGTTGTTTTACCCGCCAATTGAGCCGCTTCCACGCGTCTACCACCTCGTCTTCTTTGGCTTGGATTTCCCTGGCCTTGTCACCAGCGTAGGAGCCCTGGAGACGATTAGCTTCCTCTTGGACGGCGACGACCTGGTGAGGAATAAAGTAATTTAAATCAGCAAACCTCCTCCAAATGGCGCGAAAATGTGGCTCAAGCGCGTTATGTATTTGTCAAAGAATAAACAAAATTGACGTCGCCAAAAAATGGCGGGAATATGTATGGAGCCGCGATAGAAAAAGGTAGAACGTGGGCGCTCTGTCAAGACCACTACGACACGCCGTAAAGGCGGAAATAGTCGCGCAGTCTTGGCAACTGTAAACAAAAGGGCGGGAAAATTGTGCAGTCGTCCTACCTGGTTGCCGAGTGGCGCTAAATCCGCTTCAAATCCCTGATGAACGACTTGGAGTTGATGTAAACTGTTCAAATCGCGACCCAGGTCGTCTGTGAGAAGGTTCTCTTTCTCTTGGATCATCGCCAGCACTTCTTTAGCATCGTAAAAGAATTTGTGTAGCTCTCGGGCGGCTTCTAGCATCTGAATAAAGAAAGCGCATAAATATTACTCTTCTGTGGCTATTTGTAGACAATAAAACAGAGAAATTTTCCTGTGTAATAAATACAGTTACTTTTCGCTTACCTGTGTCCTCGTGTTAATGAGTTCCAATAAGTCGGCCCAGGACTGATTGATCTGATCTTTCCACTCGGCTATCGTGGCCGCGTCAGAGTGACCTGTGCCGATCAGTTGGTCACACACAGCGTTCGTGGCAGCCACGCGCTCAGTGCCAGTGTTCGTGGTGTCGCGCGCGAACTCGCGGAATTTCTCGATGAGCAACTGCGGAAAGATAAACATAAAAGTAAGGAACGTTACGAGCTTGCGTCTTGTCAAAAGGGCCTCTTCAAAGACAATCTAGAACGTAAACAAACTAAGACGTGAAGATGTACCTCCACTTGGGCGAGATCTTGTCCGATGTCTTCTGATCCGGCCACAACTTCTTTCTCTGCGATCCAGTGCTCCAGATCGTCGATTTCGCCTTGCAGCTGATAAAGCTTGAGTGTCTCGTCCAACTTGCCTCTGCGTTCCTCTGCCAAGTCCTTGAGCCCTTCATACAGTTTGTCCACTTGAGCTTGGCGGATCTTAACCTGTTCACTGTTAAGTAAAAGAACAAGTTTCGTTAAAAGCGGTATTCTTGGCCAACATATCAGTTTTTAGACTTCAAGGTTAACGTTCCCCCTTCCACTAGAAATATCTGGTCCCCTACTATACAACTTCAAGGTATTTCAAATTTGAAATAACGTCACAGGCGCATCTGTAAAAAAAACATTTTGGCCCGACCTTATCCAAGAATACAACACAATGACCCCACCCCGGCCAGCGCTCGAACGCGGATCGTTCCATCCGGAGTCCAGCGCGCTGACCATGAGTCCACCGCGTCTCCCACAAGCAAAAGCTTCTCTGAAAAAACGTAAAAGTGAATTTCTAACATGAAGTTGCTTTACCTCTCTGGGTGTCCGCTGTCCACAAGTGCTTTGGCCGTGTCGCCAAGCTCGTTGACAGTCTCGGAATAATCAGCAATGGCTGCCTCCAGTGTCTCGTGTTTCTTGAGCATAGCACTGGCGCTCGCCTCGTCCTTGCCTCGCTCGTCACCCATCATGTTCAGTTCTTGTTCGCTCATCCAGGACTCGGCCTCTGACGCGTCGTAGTAGTACTAAAAGAGATAAAGAAATTAATTCTCCTAAGTGGTTGGTATATATTCCTGTTATCTTTAGTTTTGAGAAACACGGACAGTGTATCAACAAGGTATCCCAGGAATTTATACTGAATGTTTTAAATGATTTTTTCATCATTCCTTTACAATGATCTTGTTATAGCAAAATAAGAAGGAAATGACAGATCTGTACATCTGCTACGATTCGAGGCATACCCTCGCTTACCACCTATTTTAGTTGTTCGAATTACCATGATAACAAACCAAACCGAAACAACTGAAACAAACTATTTCGAAATTAGCTGAAGGGATTTTTTTTTAATTGAGAATGGCGTATTATTAGACTGTATTCTGCGCCTCAGAGGTATGAATTTATATTGATTCAAATGTGAATTTGTTCATTCTCTAAAACCGTTTCAAAGTAAAAAGAAAACTAGCAGTTACGCATGAAATGAAAGTTGTTGGCCATACCGAAACAACCGTCGATAACAATCGAACAACAAAACAAGCAGAGTGGCCAAGATTGCTCGAGTGTGCAAGTCTTGTTTAGACAGATCTGTTTTTCAAAGCATTTCCTTGTTTAATATTTACGTTTGTACGAAATCTATGTAAGGTTACAGAGCACGTGATTGAAAAACCAGTCTTACCTGTTTAGCCTGGAGCGACAAGTCCAGTTGGGCTTTGTAGTCGTCTGCGAGCTTTTTGAGATTACCGTACTTTTCTTGCAGGTCTTGGGTTCTCTCGGCCACTTGGTCAGCTTCTGGATGTTCAGAATCGACGAGTTCTTGCCCACGTTTGCAGATGGAGTCTTTGTGAGCTTCGTGGATTTCAATTTCGGCACACAGCGTCTGTTTAAGGAAAGCGAAAGTCAGTCAATAAATGACTTATTACAGGGCAGCACAATCCACCATAACGCTAATCTGAGTCATCAACGTTATCACCAAAACTAGACCACTATTACTGCGAGCATTTTGTACTTAATTATCATAACCTCGTTCCCCGTTGACTGACGATAATCTAGGACTAAACTGATCACAGATTTCGGCCAATTTTAGAGCTCAAAAGTTACAAACTAATGAGAATTTTCGTTCACACTACCAGAGCAAACCTAAGGACACCTCTAGATTACCTGGAGCTTCTTCTGTAATTTCTGCACTTCAAATAAGTTGTTTCCATAGTTTGTCGACTGCAGTAGAGGTTCCTTCTCTTTGATCCAGGCCTTAAAAGTAACAGAAAACACAGCTAATTAGCATCAGATCAAAATTACCTCGCTTCCTTTGCCCCTGAGAGAGACATTCCCGCAACGAGTTTAATGATGTTGATCCGCACATTATTAAGTCCTTGCAATTTGACACAAATTCGACGCAAACAAGGTTCAGGTGACGTTAGGGCGAGGAAAAATACAGGGACGGTTTACTCGTTCTAACATGGCACACTCCTAAGCCGGTATTTCATATAAGCCAAGACTAAACGTCCTCACCTCTTCATCGTCCACGTCTCTGTTGAATTGGAAGAAGCCAAGAGTGCGCTCTAGCTCCACGCCCTTCTCGGACAATGGGGCAGCCATCGCATCAACCCTGAATAAAGAACAAAGAAGTGTTGGCATAGTTGTCGCTTGGGTATTCTTTTCTCGCGCAAATGTCCACCAATCAGAAGAACTGGACGCATTACTACATAGTCACGTCATCAGAAGGGAATGTTCGTGACGAGATCGCGCGAGGCTTGATCCGCACTGTGTCCGAGAAAAAAAAAGCGCACACAAACCTTTCCTCCATGACAATGCGAGTTTCTTCCACAGCATTTGGATCAAAGTGACCTGCATCAACAAGGTCTTGAGCTTGACTGTTCAATTCCTGCATACGCGTCCGTCTTGCTAAGATCTCTTTCTCCATCATCTGAAAATTAGACAACAATAAAGAATTTAATCAACGTTGGATCTAGTTACTCGAACATGTAGTGTAACTGAACCTCAACTGTTGATTTTGAATTTTCTTCTCTTTGCAAACCCTAAATGTAACAGTGCAAGTCTTCAAGTTGCCATCTTTTAGGACTGTAAAGGTTCTGCTAAAGTGCAAGTTGACTGCGAGCTACCGAAAGCAGATATTCAATTACCAGGGTGGTTTTCACGCCATTGGCTAAAACCAGAGCCAAACAAGATTCACAATGACCAATCGTAACACACACAGACAACACTGTGAACCAATGAGAAATCAAAGTCAACACAATGCACGTAACCAGCGCTAAGCGCGGGAAAACGCACGTGATCAAATGGTGATTGGTTCTTGTTTTGCATCTGATTGGTCGAGAGCGTGGCGAGAATTCTAAACCAATCACCGAGCACAGTAAGAAAAAACGAAAGCAGTTCCCGTTTTATTAAGTAGCTACAGAAATAAAACGTTATTTTTTCTCTTTTCTCAAACATTACCTTATGTTTCTGGTATAGTCTTGTGGCTGTCGTTAAGTCAGTCGCCTTCTCGTGAGTAACAACAGTTTGCTCAACCTCCGCGAACCATTCCTGGATGTTTTGGACGCCAGTGTTGAATTCCTCTTGTTTCTGTGCATCTCCTAACTTAGTTCCCTTCTGTTGGGACGCATCTGCCAGCTCTTGCCACTTAACGTTTAGTTTCTCCAATCGTTCGTCGATTTCTGGTCTGTTTTCTGGTTTCTCATCGGCGATGTTGTTTCCCGTCTGTAAGAATGTAGAACAAAACAATTCTGGTTAGAGGGCAAGAAATACATCAGTTATTATGACTGGATTTTAAATCCGACACAGTGTCCAAACATTCATGCTATATTTTCAGGGTAGCCAAAATGCCAAATCTTTACACCTTAAAGGATTTTGATTTCACCGAAGTTTCGAGTAGATGATAATAAGACTTTCTGTACAAAGACCTTTATAGTCTGCATACGAGCCAAGTGGCTCATCAGGCCAGAGCTTATCCTGGTTTTTGTAGCATAAAGTGACTAGGAGTATTTCTACTCCCCTCTGGATGGAATGCCTGTCTTACGTAGGGTTACCCCCAGCATTTAAGGTGGTTCGAAGTAGTTTTCATTTTCCCGAGACTAGTTCGCAAATTCTTTTCTAATTTATGTATGGTTCATCGTATTACTATGAAATTTGGCACAGAAATAAAAGAAACATCATAGATTCATTACATGACATTCATTTCAGAAAACCTGTTACCATAGCAACCATATGACGCATTCAGTTGAGCCCCTAAAATCGAAATCTATTGTCTTTTTTAAAAAATTGGTCGGTGAAATCTTCTCAAACTGCAATATTATATGTCACCAGAAATGACCTTCAAAATATTTCAGTTAAAAAAAAATCTGTAGGGTAGATTAAGAAAAAATCCTCTTTTTGACTATTGTTCTCTTATTTTTTTTCCTGCCTACAGAATTTTTTAAAAATCGGACTATGTATGCAGCCAATTGATCCTGGTTATCACCGAAAAAATGAAAAAAATCCACCGAGCGGAAGCGGAAATATGAGCGGTTAAAGTTATAAAAACTCCAAAATTTCGACACGACAAGATCAGCATTTGCGCATGTGCGTCAACTGCACGCGCGATTGTCCGCGCGATTAGGCTTGTTGATTAGAACCCAGTTTGCGCGCGCCATAAAACTATTTCGAACCACCTTAATTCGCCGGTACCCGTTTGGGTGGAGAGAGACACAAAGTTGAGAGTAAAGTGTCTTGCCTAAGAACAAAACACAATGTCTCCGGCCAGGGCTTACACAGAGACCACTAAATCCGGAGGCGAGCGCACCTAGCCACGAGGCCAGGCTTTAGCATGCAATGTTTTATTGTTAACAAATTAGAGGATGCGCTTTGGTCTACGGACCTCACAGATGTCATCAAGCCGTTCTTTGTTGGCTTGAATTTCAGCTTCAAACGTTCGGTGCTTCATGACTTTGCCCTGAATGTTGCTCAGGTCTCTGTAAGTCTCCTCTGATGCGATTAATAGCCGTTCATTGAGCCAGTCGTACATCTAACAAACAAGGAAAAAATACATGAATGAAAACGTTTCAATCAAAGATTCCACTACAACTAACTGTAAAGAAATTGCTACAACAGAAAATCACGATCAACCCGTACAGTTGCCTGCTTTATTGGTAAAAATACTTAGATCGAACTCAAGTTTTACTGATTTTCGCTCGAAAGAAACATGTCTGTTGAGGCGTGAATAAAAAACACTCACATCCTCAGCATCCTGGATAAACTGCTGTAACTCCAAGGCATCTCTCAGCCTCTTAAGTGCAGCTGCCATCTTTTCGTGATTGGCATTTCTCCTGTAAAAATAACAAGCTGTTAGGGCTTTCGAATCCGTGTTGTTACTGCTAAGAAGGAAAGGTTCCCCTCATCATTGTCAAATGTGAGGTTTGTAAAGGCGAATCTTGTTTACATTTTTCCTCATTAAAATAAGACTATGCGCAAAGAAGGCATTACGCTAGACACGAATTGACTACAAACATTTAAAGAGCTTGCGAAACTTAGTCATTGGCGAAATTTCTGGCTCTTTGGCTGTAATTTTCCATGAGAAATTTCTAAATCCTTAATTTTCTGAATTTCTGGGTGGCAAAAGCGCTAATGAGCCCATACATTCGTTGTAAAATTATGAGTTTTTAAACCCGCGTCACACAAAAAGCATTCAATATATCGCGCTCAAATTCCTTTGGACAGTTTAATCGTGCTGTGTCCTTTCAATATTCAGAACTAATGTTTTTGTAGCTTCATCAGAAACTGTATCGCTTATGCTGATGTGGCAAATAATGTAAAGAAAGATCCTCCTATAGTCTTTAGGTAAGGAAGAAGACTTTGTTCCTTGCCTTTCATCAATGCTGCGAGCTTTCTCAGTGATCTTGTCTGACGCGTAGTGATTTTCATCGTTCAAGCGCTCAGCAAACTGCATCATTTGATTGATCTTGTCATCATTGGTGTTCATGCGCTTCTCGAATGCCTCGTGCTTCTTAATCAGTTCCTTCACTGCTTCTACAGTGGCCTTAAGAGAAGGAATGAAGAACAGAAGTTTAAGACACGCTTTACAGACACCTCGACTACGGAGAGTTCTTCTTATCATGTGCCTACAATCTTGGACAGAAGTCTTTGGACACTTTTGCACAATTTTTGCGCTTTTTCACACAAACAGTCGCGCTGAGGAACAGAAGTTTACAACACGCTTTACAGACACCTCGACTACAGAGAGTAATTCTTGTGCATAGAATCATGGAGAGAAGTCTGTGGATAATTTTGCAGACACAATCGCGCATGAATACAACTTCATTTGCTCAACCCCTCCCCCCACCCCACCAGCAATGTCGTTTCTCCAGAGTTTCAACATTGTATTGGATGGGAGAGGAGGAACTGCATCGTATTTTTAAAAGAATAGCAGCGCCTTTTCAAACTTCATTTGAAAAACAGATAATTCGTCACATTGCATTAGTGCCCCAAGGACTTTTGTCCGCCATTGTAGCTGTTTTCTATTGTATGAACTCCTGCCATTTCACTGACCATTACCCATATAAACAGAAATTAAATTTTACTTACTCCACTTTCTTCTTTGGACAGGAACAACTCCTGTTGGCCAAGAATGGCTTCACATTGTTTGGAGTCTCGGATGAACAGCTACAAGAAAGACAAAACCACGATTACTGTATGTCAATGAAACCATTTCCCCTGTATCACTAACAAACGACTTCGCATAACGCCGAATTCTTGACACGATACTTGGAAAACTACTGCACGAAATTAAACCAATTTTATGGTAATACAGCTTTTCTTTTGACAGATGTAAATCACGTTGGTTAGGAACTTTTAGGAACTACGTCAGGGTTTGTACATCTTGAAAAGTTTAGCCTAAAGTTTTCAAGTTTGCCGTTTGTAATCCGTGTTAATCTTCTCCATCCTTAACCAACCTTGTTCCTTTGTGGTTTATTATTATCTCTTTGGTGTTTTTCTTTCTTAGTAAACTATTATTTTCAGGTTTCCTGCCATTTAAAGGTTATTTATAACTTCATGTATTATCTGTGCCCAAACTACGAACAAGAACAATGTTGATTCGTTTGTCTCTAATGTTTGTTTGTTTGCTGTCTTCTTTACCTGATGATTCAAAGCCTGATAACTTCATGTATTATCTGTGCCCAAACTACGAACAAAAACAATGTTGATTCGTTTGTCTTCAATGTTTTTGTTTGTTTGCTGTTTTCTTTACCTGGTGATTCAAAGCCTGAATAAGCATTTTCTTTCTGTTTTCCCACAGGATGTGCACATCATTCCAGCCAGTCTCCAAGTTATCAAGCTGTTCTTTGAGTGATTGCTGTTGTAGGTCAGATTCATCTTGAATCCACTTGGGTCCACTTTCCATCAACTGCTTGAAGTCAGGCTCGCGACTGTCAATCTCATCCTACCATTGAAAAGAGGCAAACTACATTACACACAAAGACACGAATCATTTCATCCTGCAAGTTCACTGATGTTGTTTAGCTTTTACAGTTCATTGTGGTCTCTGGTTTACTACAATTACTTCTTATTTGTGTTTCTGCTCTGGTAAACTATTATTTGAAGGGTTACAATGTTCTGGGAAACTACATGTTCACGCAAAACATGTTTTGGATACATCTCTATCCAACAACAACTGCGTACGCCGAATGGCGTAAAGTTTCCTTTGAACTGTACGTCAAATTTATACAATGCAAAAAAAAAATTGTCAAACATGTCCGGATATGGATGCTTTATGTGGGACAAGTTGGAGCAACATTTTCAAACACGACTAATACTTAGATCTTATTGTTCTTCTCTACAGCTAACACATCATTAATATGCACTATACCTTGAGGTCTTCAAGTTCTTTCAACATCTTCTCTGCGTCAATGAGCGACACTGGCATTTCTTCAGAGGCAACCTCATTTTGTGTGTTGTTCAACCTGAAATGGGACAGTCACAATATTAAGAAAAAAAATTGCTGTTTGTTTTCAAATGAAAAACAGTCCGAGGAATTTTGACTTTCCGATGCAATAAGTCTTTTGAGCTTGTCAATTTTTTTAAGTCACACTAAAAGAGGCAGAACTGAGTGCCAGTAATATAGAGGCTTCTAATAAAGAAATAGCAATTATGTGAATTGCAATTAATTTTCTCAGTGAACTGTCCATATAAAAGAGTTATCCTCATTACCAAGGAAGAGATTATGAGAATTAGTTTACCTAGGACCAAGCTAATTGTCGATAATATAGCTCGGAGTTCTCCGCATTGTGAAGGTGTTGGCAAGCAGAGTTCTCGACCGTTCTCTCAGGATTCTTGAGGGCATGTAAATGTAAATGTGTACAATAAATGTAATTGCCATATTTGGAGGTACTCACCATATTTGGAAGTTGTCAAGATCAATGACAAAACGTTGTAGTTCTCCTGATTCCGCCAGAGCATCATCTCGCTGTTTCACCTGTTAAAAGTTATATATACTTTGCTATGCTGCCTCTTTATGACTTAGCATATTTCAAGAATTATAGTCTAAAAGCAAAACTGATGCTGAGATAAAAAAACAGAAATAATTTCCAGCATGTAACAAATCATTTGACTATATGGCCTGTTATCAGAATGGGGAAAAATAACTTCAACTTACATTGTCTTTAAGATCAACCCAGGCACTGCTAACAACAGTCATTTTGTCCCTGATGATAGGCTCCTCTGGTTCCTATGGATACAATACAAACACAAATAAAAAACATTGAATACACAACAAAAATACATTGTATAAAAAGATATGAATAAATTGATAGTTTAAACTTGGATGTACAATACTCAAGTGGGAGAGGAAAACAATACACACAATTTAAGTCGATCAATGATGATCATACATTGTTGTAATTGCTTGACACAGATGTAGGATACAAGCTTTACAAATCACAAAAACACCCTACTCCATTTTCAATGTAGTGATCTCTCCGAACATTTTTTCCTTGTTAATCACCTGAGCATCACGTTGAAATTATCTTTGCTTAACTTTCACAACAATCTACATTGTATTTTTATAGTAATTTCTGCCTTACCCCTTGATATTCAGAGCAAAGCACATCAGAATCACTCTCTAACTTTGTGACCTATGGGAACAAAGCAATAAAATTAGAATACAAACAGGATTTAACAGAGCTAACTTACACTTTTGCTGCAGTGTTATTTCTATTCAACTAATCACATTTAACAAACAAAACAAAACAAAACAAAACAGAAAGGAGCAAACTTATCCAATGGTTGAAAAACCCCGAGTTGAGGAATATTTATTAATTTTTTTGTTTACTTCTTGCAAGGAAATACAGATATAGATCTGTGACCATGATTTAGTCTCTCTTTATTGGAGCCCAATTGATCAGTTGCCATTTTCTCCTGATAATGTCATTACATAATCAAACATACATGTAATAAGAATAAAGTAAATGATCACCAAAGGTGTAACAGAATTGTTGTGATTTTCAAACAAATCTCCCAACTAGCTATATACGAAATGCATGGAGAATGGTAAGGAGAATTTTTATGTCGACATAAGAGGGTTTACCTTGTCTTCCAGAGGTCCTAAGTCTCTCTGGATGCTATTGAGACGTCGCTGTAAGATCATGACAGTAGCAAGATCCTTCATGTTGGTGACTTCCTCGACACTGAGAAGAAGACTTGATTTCTCTGTGATCCATAGCTAAACACAACACACAAAAAAAACATGAGAAAAGAGATTAATCAATAATTTTGCTACAGTCAAGCCCATCAATGTTGGTAATAAGCCTAATGTCCATATTGCAGAGACAATGGTTATATCTTCAACCTGTTTTTTCTGGGACCACAGAGAATTGTCACTACTATTGAAGTGTCTCCAAAGCAAGGGTCGTCGAGCTAGTTCAGACAAAATTCATTGTAAACATACAGTTCAATTGTCCACACTTGAATTAAAATTTGCTTTTAGAAATATCCTCACCTAACAGATGGCTTTTAGTAGCAATGTTCATTTTAAATAAATTATAAAGTTCAATTACTAAATAAACTATGAGACATACATGTATCATCTGTGAAAGGAGTGGAAGAAACTAATCACTTCCTTATTCACAAAGCTGTGAAAACCTTTGTAGTATTTCACATCAATTTTACAGAAGTTTATTTCTTGAAAGATGTATACCTTGGTCTCATGAATATCAGCATGGAACTGCTGAAGCCTGAGTGCTTTGTCTAGTCTGGCCTTCTTGATGTCAGCAGCATTTCGAAGATTTGCCCACCTGGTAAACAAAAGTCAAATATTCTTCATCAACATTTTGCACTATGATTGTTTTGATAACATTATGCAGAAATTGCGTATTCTAAATCCAAACTGCTATTGTAACCAGTTGGCTGTTTACAAAGTGCAGTGGAGGAGTCTAACTCAAGACTACAGAAAACAGAAGTCAGTGAATGGCAGAAAGGAGGATTTCAACCAGGAAACTCTGGTTCTCAAATGCAGCATCTTTAGCTACTCGGCCAGTGTTGTCACAATGTTTTCTGACAAGCAAGCAGCTTTATTTTTGGAGTAGCAAGCTTTTTTTGCAATCTTTTCTAAAGAATTGGAAGAATAACTCAACAGAGTTAGCTGGCTGAGATCATAACACTGATGGTGACTTTTGCCAGAGCCTGCTACTTTTGAAAAACCTGCTAAGCCATGTTGTCTCGCAGTACATTATAAGAGGAAACACATTCAACCATATTTACTTTGTGTTTAGACCATCAATTGTGTCTTTGATCTCATCTGAGTTGATGTGCCCTTTCTCAATTAGTTGGCCTCCAAGATCATTAACGACTCCGACACGCTTCTCATTTGCATTCAACTCCTGCAAAGAGCAAACAACTCTACGTTATAAAAAACAATCAAAGTAACTTTAGAACAAATCAAATTTGCTGAAAATTGAAATATAAAAATATCTTAATTAAAATCGGAGGCAAATTTCACAAAACAATGTACAGACCTGTTGGAAGCCTTCAAATCTGTTGTCAATGACTTGGCATTCTTCCAAATCCATGCTCTTGTCGACAGTCAGAGCTGCTTCAAGTCTGTCCTCCTACAAATGCAAAACCAGGAAAATTTAACAACAGTTATTAAGAATGCTTTGAGAAATATATGGCAGATATATGTAAATAGAATGAGAATCAGTGATCAGTAGAACTATAGGAGAGGCAAAGACATACACAGCATGTCTTTTGGGTTTTGTATAACACTCAAAGTACACTTTTTGCCAAGTATTCAAAGCAAAGCTGTCTGGAGAAAATGCCAATTTAGTTTTATTCACAAAAGAGTATAAGAACTCAAAGACCTTCAAAGTCCATGCACTGTGTGAAGACACTAATTTTCACATCAGTACCTCAGTTGCCTAGAAACTTCTTGCTTTGTCAATCCTTGGAGCTAAGATATTCACTCAACTGGTTGTCATTCATTCAACTAACCTTCTCATTTATCCAGCTATCCACAATGTATGCATCTCTGTTGAGTCGATGGAGTGAGAGGGCATCCAGAAGTTTGTGTCGGCGATTAGCTGCCTGTAACTGCAAGTTGTTGTAGCGGGTGTCCACACTACAGGAAAAAAGAACAAGTTTTGTTTGGCATTAAAATATTAATAACTTCAGTATTGAAGAATTAAATGACTGTTTATTAAAATGGGCACATGATCCCCAACGCATTGATATATGCACACAGATGTTTCAGTACTCACTTTCTGCATCTATTGACAACTTCTGGAGATGTCTTGTCCTCGTCACCAAGTTCGTCAACTTGGTCATGAAGACCTTTGATAACTGAAGCATAATTTTCAATGTCTTCCTCAATGATCTGCAGGAATAATTATGAAGGTACATGTAGGTTAGCACTTGAAAAGAATATTTAGTGATGAATTACAGTAATTTCGTTTTGGATGCGAAACTAGCCGAATTGATGCAATCAAAAGATACACACCTTGTGTTTTTTCAACAACGCGTCGGCACTAGCCTCATCATAACCAAGGTCGTCATTGGCAACTATCCTTTCCATCATATCCAGCCACGACATGATGTCATTGTAGTCTGCAATAAACTGCTGCAGTTGCAGGTTTTCCTGGATCTTCTTCTTGCGATATCCTGCAACGTCATGCAGGCTCCTCCACTTATTTTGAATGCTGAGCATGCGTGACTGAATTGTGTCCGAGGAGTAGTGTCCAGAGTCCACAAGATCCTGCCCGCTTTTCATCACTGCTCTTGTGTGAGTGTCGCGCTTGGCCATCTCACGTTCCACAGCCTGAGACATTGACAAAGAAAGGTCCAGATTCTCATAACGTATAGTAGGATAATATATGATCACAAGTGACGAGAACTGAAAATACATCACAAACCTCATGTTTGTTCAACAGCACCATGGCACTATTAAGATCATGCCCATAATCTGTAGACTGCAGTGAATAAGCCTTCTCCGACACCCACATTTCTTCCTCTTCTGCATCACGATAGAATGTCTGCAGCTTGTGTGACTCATCTAACCTGCCACGCCTTGTTGCAGCAAGCATCAAGAGTTCATTGTAGGCTCCTTCAAGTTCAGCTTGATGATCCCTGATCTGGTTTTCATCTGGTTTGAAACCTGTTTAGAGCGAATGCAAACTTTAGTTACCACTTGCTAGACAAACTTAATTTTTCATGTTAATGTTGGAATGCTGTTCAAACAGGTTAGAAGTCCCCAGTCATAAATCTTAGTTAGCCCTGTAAGCCTAGCCTGAATTTCAGCCATCTCCTTGAGTTGCACCACTCCAGGAATGACATCAAAACAGTAGCATGATGTAATGCAATGCTTTCAGATGTCTAGTTGGGAGTGTATGACTCAAGGAGATGGAAATTCAGTCCATGCATCACACACACCAGAACATGACTTACAAGGCGACAAAACTTTATCACCGATACGATTGATCTTCTACGTACCATCATCTCCATTATCCAGGTGTAAGAACACTTCAGCCTGCTCGTTAACAGACTTGACGCGATCTGCTTGTGCAGCAATGTCTGCTTCTACCAGGCTGTGTTTCTGTAACAGATCTTCCACACCAAGCAAATGTTTTCCATAGTCCTCGGACAAAAGGCCCATCTGCAATTACAAAGAAATTTTTCAAAATGACTTAGAGATACCAACACCAAACCAGTCATAAGAAAAACTCTACATGTGACAACATGTTCAAATACCTTAATCTCATCCATCCAGTCAATTGTGTTGATCATTTCTTGGAAGCAACGCTGTAATTTCATACTCTTCTCCAGTCGAGAACGGCGGCGTTTTAGCAACTCCAAAAGTTGTTCCCATAGCTGTAAAATCAGGTCTTTTCTGCAAAAGAAGTTCCAGAAAGTTAATAACAAACAAAACACTACTACTACTGGCATTTAACATCTGATCTAATATGCTTATATTCAATGCATTTTATGCCTATTATGGAGATGGTGGTGAAACAAACAGACAAACATTAAACTTGACAAGTACACAACAAAGCCTATGAACTTGTTGTAACAGCAGCCTTTAAGTAGTAAGACCAAACAGGAAATTTAACAAATCTGCTTAACAAACCTCTGTTGGATTCTATCAGAGTCATGGAAGTTTTCACGATGCAGTTCATCTGCAACTTGAACAATGGCTTTGATGCGTTCTTCATAAGCCTGAAATAAAACACATCCACCAATATCAGTACAGAAGTCTTTACTTAATGAGCTGGCCCTAGAGTGGATAACATTATCCACTGGAAAAATCAGTATCCACTGGATAGCGTAGTTTGTTTTGCCAACACTTATCTGCTGGATATAATTATTTAATTTATAATTATACTGGATAGTGTTATCCAGCCTTTGAACAACTTACTTAACCTCAATGGCACCTTCTTTAGGTAGGCACCTCTTGTATGAAGAGGCTTTCAAGTGGTCCCAGTCACAAACAAACTCTGCCATTTCTTATCTTCCATAATGAAAGACCTCTCCTACCCACACACATTTCCTTAACCTAAGAGTGTTGGCTTACTCAAAGTTAACAGAATACAAGAGACCGTAAACTCACAACTATCAAAATGTTGCTAATTTCTTTATAAAAATTGCTTTTCATCTTCAGTATTAAACCTAATCCGGTTAAACTAACAAATGCACAGCAGGGTTTACAGTTGAAGAAATAATAAAACACATTCAAGTAAATGTACAGCTACTTTGTAGTTCTAATTGCAGCTAATTGTAGTTTGCAATTGAAAGAAAGTGTTTGAATAAAAAAAAGTTCTAATTGCAACCCCCTTTTAAAAATTTATTGCCTTCTGATATAACCTTCTTTTCTTCTTTGAAGACATGTTTGAGCTGACATTGAGTCATTAAGTTAACAATAAGAATGTAAACTAGCATACCATAATGTCTGTTTCGATGGCTTCGTGTTTCTTGGTTGCAGCTTCCACAGCAGCTATGTCATTGCCAAAGTTGTCTTGCGACACCAGGCGCTGGTTCTCATTCAGCCACGTCTCTCTCATGGCAGCCTACGAGTATTGACAATCATGATCAATATGTCAGTCATACACCTTATTCCAAAATGGCCACTATTTTAGTGGTCTTTCGTTTGCCTTCAAATTAGCCCTGGTTGCCTTGTTCTTAAACTCAAAATACTAACTACTTATTAACCGAGAGTGAGGTCTTTACGGGAAAATCTCGGACCGAGACCTATTAGCCAATCAGAGCATGTGTTAGATCGGCTACAAACCCAAGTCATATAATTAAAAAGAATATTTTCCCTTGAACGAGGCAACAAGGGCTAATTTGCAAGCAAACAAAAGAACACTAAAATGGCAGCCATTTTGGAATACATGTAAGGTGTATTGTCTATTACTAGCCTTTGGACTGATGAGTAAAAAAAAAAATTGTACTAAGAAGATCCAGCTAAAAAAACACTCACCTTTCGGTCAAACTTTGCAGCAAGCATCTCAAGTCTTTCTTGTCTAAGTTAGAAAGGTAAGAACATGATAAATAACTAGTAAAGAGAAATCACAAAACTAATACAGACAATATAAGCATCGAGGAGGCACATGGACAAAGAGGTGGTATCAAACGCACAAAGACACTGGTTATGTAACAGTAAAGAGAATGGGTGAAATATTTCTGTACATAGGATTGACTTAAGAGAAGAATCACAACAAAAAAATAGAAGCAGTAGCTGCACATGTATGTACCTCATCAGCTCCTCTCTCAAGGCAAGTTCTCTTTCATGTTCAGCTCTCTCAAGTGATTCCCATGCCTAAGTTACAAACAAATCCACATTATAAATCAACAGAAATTTTCCTTCAGCATTCACAATTTCATGAAAGAACTACATAATTAAATGCAATATTGTGAAAAGTGCTAACAAAATTAAGGAGTTTCTGTGAACTCCTT
Organism: Micromussa lordhowensis; assembly: GCA_964020085.1. NCBI lineage: Eukaryota > Metazoa > Cnidaria > Anthozoa > Scleractinia > Lobophylliidae > Micromussa > Micromussa lordhowensis. The sequence continues at coordinate 6,176,941 of OZ026607.1, forward strand.
TGTCATAGCTAGCTTTTGTCCTGGACAGAACATGCTATGGTCTGGATCAAGTTTTCCACTGAGCATTTATGTTTACTTAGTGAATATATCAACCTACAGTAAATGCAAAAGACACAGTCCCCCCCTTTAGCATGGCACCATGTATGGCACAAAGGTTCTAAACCCTGATGAGGAGAGTTGTCCAGTTTTTAAGTAAATCCCAGGCTTTCCATCATACTTCCTGCCCACCTTGATGAATTCATTACCCTTTGTTGTAATAAATTGAGCTCAATGTATATACAGTAGTTAGGTCGTAGTATTATTAACTACTTATTAACCGAGAGTGAGGTCTTTACGGGAAAAATCTCGGACTGAGACCTTGCCGTGATAGCGAAGTCAATACGGCAAGGCCGAGGTTTGAGACTTTCCCGTAAAGACCGAACGTTCGAGGTTAATAAATTGTTTGTTATATAGTTTTTGCTTGGCTTTTGCAGGCCCGTAATTGGCCCGTGGGCATTACGGGAGAATAATGCCCTAGTATTAGCCAATCAGAGCACAGCTACAAACCCAAGTCATATAATAATCCCCAATACATACCCTGTTGATATCACTCAATGCTTTGCTCTCAGGTGGTGTGTACATCTTCTGATGATTGGCCCGCAGTTTGCTTGTTAGAATAAACAGCTGGACCTCTAGATTGCCTTTTTCCACAAACCTGCGAGTTTCAGGAAAACAGAGTCAGTAAAAGCAGTCCACTAAGCAGTGCTACATTATACAGAATTGCATGGTTGGAAAAAATGTCAAGTTATGATACTTAACTGTCACAAAAGGTCATAAATTATGTTAAGAAATATTGTTCTGGTCCCCAGGAGAACAAAACGTTTTATGATACCTGCTGCTTCACCAGTACTATAGGATTGTGTAGAAGTGTTAATCCAGTGGGGCGATTATTCAAGGCGAGTGATATGAGGGGGTGGGTAATAATTCATAGGGGTAATTGTTTCAAACAATTCCACCAAATAGGAGCAATATTTTTCAAGGAGTGCAGTTATTCGAAGGGTGGTTATAACTCAATACAATATACAGTAAGATTGTAGTACACGTTTACACATGTAGCTTCCTACCTGGGAGGTTTTTCTTGAGTTCTGTACTGATTAAACTCCAACATCTGCTGCTGAACCCCAACAAGTGTGTTGGCAAACTTTCTGTCTGACAGCTTAACAATTGTAATTTGAATCCACTGCAGGAGATCAGTTGCTAGCACCTCATATTCTTCAATCAGCTCAGAATTTTCTTTGATGCGTTCTATCACCTGAATTACAATTGAAAACACCATTTGAACTTGTACAAAGTTCTTCGCACCTATAAATGAAACTAACCCAGAAAACTTCGTAATGTTAGAAATTTACCTTGCCAATTCTGCTGCCACTGACTTCCACTGTCTTCATCTTAGCGAAATAGTGATAGTAAGCAGCAACGTACGTGATGACTGACTTCTCATCAGGGAAGTCCACGTTCACGTCTAAAAAGCAAAATAGAAGTCATGATCAAAACTACATGTTGATGATCAAATACAAGTTTGTAATGTCCCATTAACAGTTACATGCAGTTTGCAAACCGATATGCTAAGGTTTGCATTTATCGCATCTATTAAGTCATTGTGCTTGAAATTATTTCACCAAAGCTCACATTATTTGTTGGTTCCATTAAATGAGCCTTGTTAATATTAAACTCTGCTGTAACTGCTAAAGAATTCTGAGCTTGTGTTTCTTGTCGAGGACTTTTGACAAAGATAAATAAATTAAGGATATATTGGCAGCGTTTAACCACACAATCAGTTGTATTACATTATACCTTCTGCTTCCAGCAGCTGAGGTATTTCAAGCTGTGTTTCTGCGACTTCAAATGCGAGATTCAAGTTCTTTTCTGGTTCAGCCTTTGTGAGTTTCTCATATTGAATCAGGTCAGGCCTGCAGGCATCAACAAAAACGAGAAAATAGAATAATGTGTTATTAATCAGCTATCTTTACCAACTTGACTGGATGCCAAATTACTATTTCATTCAAAAGAGTGATCAACAATACTAAGTTCTCCCAGTTATATCGGTACAGGATGAGACACTTCACTCTCAGTGTGTCTCTCCACCCAGTTGTATAAATTAGTACTTCGGAATGCTGGGCAGTAACATATAACCCTGCAATAGATAAGCATCGCATCCAAGTGGGGGACGGGGGAAGATATACTTCTCCTAGACCCTCCAGTCTGTCTCCCACCTTACCCTACCTTGCAAGCTAAGTACACCAGCATACTCTTACCTGTGTCTGTGGATCAGTGCACAGAATGCCAACCCATCGCGCCAGCTAGTGGTGAAGTTGGACACAGTGACGTTACGATACCTACACATAAAAAAATTTAACTTGTTAGTATAAGGGCAAGACTGCAAAGTTTCTTGGACAATCCATGCACATAGTGTGTAATACAACTGAAAAATCACCACAAAAGACATACCCAACGGTCTTAGATTGAACCCAGAGCAGTAATGCATCTTTCGCTGATCTCTTCTCCTTTGTTTCGCCTTCAATGGTGATATCTTGAATCTGGAAACAAAATTCAACATCAGTTACAAAACAAAACAAAACCAGCCAACTATGTTTAAAAAAAGGCATACTAGCGCAAAGGCAATCAAGAGTATATAACTTCAATTTATGCCTGTGGTTAATGAAAGTGATACTATCTGAGCTAAGGGACCTTGCTACAAGTTTGTCAAAGCTGCAACCTTGAAATGTTTATTTCTATGGACCCTGGATAATCACAAGCATAATGGCATTCCTTTTGATTAAAGCATCCTTCAGTAAGGGTGAAAATTTATCCTTACCTGGAATCGGAGGATGATTGTCCATATCAGACCAAGAGTAATCTTGTTATTTCCATCGACTATGTCATGCGCACCGATATTCTCCAAATGGACCTAAGAATACCACAAACAAAGCAATGGAAAAACTTAGGAGTGGCTATATTTCTACATCAATAGCCCGTGTTACAGCCAGCTTCTTTAAAAAAAAAAGATCGGAGAGAGCATCTCGATATGTCATGTCGGATGGAGTGACACTGATTTGGTTTCGCATGGCTAATTCATGCAAAGAAAATGATTTCCAGTGGCAACACACAGGTCAATACTCTGATTCCTTTTCTGATGAGGGCTAGCTGCTGTAACACCTAAACATAACAGGCTATACTGTACAATCATGTACATTATTGACATAAAAGTTATAGTTTTACAGCAAATCCAGGGATGCGATCTGTTGCTGAGACTATTTAATGAGGAAGTGGGACAACCCTGGCCATGTTTACAGATCAAATACCAAATTCTTGTGACACGAAAAATAAATAAAAGATATGAATAGGAATATGACTATCCAATTGGGTGACAAAAAATGCTTCACCACAGAAAAGACTTATCAGCTTACCTGTTTCTGTTTCAAGAAAGTCAATGCTTTGTCTACATTTTCAAGCTGATGAATTCTCATTCTCCCTTTGGATGGTTTAGGCTATACATGGGAAAAAAAAGAGAAAAAAGTCAGTATTCAGTTGAATCTCTAGTAAGCGGCCAGTTATCAGAGTCTGGAAATTATTGTCAGTAAAATACTGTAAATAAAAGCCCTATTAACCGGCCACCTATACATGTATTAGGTGGCGACGGCCATGTTTTGGTCATCGCAATAAGGGCTTTACTATATAGTATTGTCTTTACCGCTATCAAACAAGCACCCAAAATTTAATACACACATTTGCTGTTTTAGAAAATGAAGTGACAGATACATGGAAGGAGTCTTAATTAGAAAGTGACCACTGATAAAAACATTCACAAACATGTTTATGATGATTGTCTTGACTTGATTCCATGTTTGCTAAGCAATTAACTTGATGGTAAAAAGTATTCAAAGTATGTATACCAACCCCAACTAAGCTACCAACCCCTATAAAGCAGCCACCTCCCATTTCCCTGAGGGTGTATGCTTAATAGGGGTTTGTCTGTAAAATTAACATTTACACAATCAGTAATTGGGGTTTTCATTATTTGGAGACAGTGAAAAAACAGTCAAGGATGCATAGAACATAACATGCACAGAAATACATCCTTGATACTCGTAAAACAATTAAAAAAATACTGTTTATTGATAACTGCTAGACCTTGTATGTGCGTGGGTTCTTACCAGTTTTTCTCCAGAGAGAATCTCAAGGAGTAGAATGAGCTTTTTTCCATCCTGAAGATCATGGTACATATCATTAACCCTGGCTCCAACACGCTGAAGATGAGAGTTTATCCATTTTGTGAATGTCTTTCGCTGAACTTTTTCTCTTTCATCTGCAAGTAATCAAAAGAATTAATTTTTACAAAACTGCTCACAAGTCAATAAAATACTTGAAATAATGACATCTGGTGCCCTTAGATTATCCCACCATCATAACTATTACATACTATATGTAAAAAATGGTAATGATTCTGTTCCCCATTCTCACACCTTAATAAAAGATGCCCTAGGGCCAGTTCAGACATCATACTTCTACCATGGCAAACTAAATTCAGGAATTAAGTTCAACAAAAGCACAGCAGAAGGCGGCATCTGAATCAAACTTTTGAATAAAGTTCAGCAGGCAATTAAGTTCAACAAGCTCTGCCAGGTTACAGGACTCTGGCATGGCAGTGATTCAAAGGTTGTGTTTTTGCTGCACTAAACAAAATTCATAAATTATATGAATGTATTTTGGCGAGATTGTGTTCCCACAAGGAGTTACGAAGAGAATTGTTACGAGACTTCAATAGATCCTGAATTTGGTTCCACTCTGACATAATGTCTGAATCAATCAGAGTTGTTTTCCTGCTGTGCTACTGTCGAACCAAATTACAATTAAGTTCGGCACAGCAGAAGCACATCTGAACTGGGCCTTAGGTGGCAAAGCCTGAATCAAAGTGGTGCTTCAAGATTACAAAGCTGTTATAATTAGGCCACTAGTTAATCTTAAATACAGTGGTATAATGTCATTGGAACCTCCAAGAGGCAACATGACTGCTTAAACTTAATCACATAACACTTTTGCAATTCAATTTTGTGTTAAATAAATAGCAACGCGCTGGTAGGGAGAAAATACAATTAATATATGACAAGGTAATTGAAATGTACATCTGATTGATTTCGTCACGCGAGTATGGGAAATTTAAAATGATGTAAACAAGCTTTGTGTAATTATCTTCGAAGTAAAATCAATGGAATCAAGGCAAGCAAATAGATCCGGTCTTCGATTCGAATTCCACGAAACGGGAGGATTATTTTTAAGCTTACATTTCATTAGGAAAGAATAACACCACCTCAATTTTTTTTTATTTTTGTTGACGAACACTTTCTACATTCTAATGATAAAACAATGAAAACGGGTCTTTTTATTGTGAGTAAAAACATGCAAGCAAATAACTTGTAAACAACTGCACTATTTCGTTCTTATTTACCTGTTAAATATCAATTTGCACGCTGGTCAAAAGATCACGCAATTTTCCTCGTCGACACCCTACATGTACCTCTCACCTTAATTAAAATTCGACTTAGAATATTGCGACCTTTTTTACGAGACAATCCCGCTTCGATATCTATTTAATTCGGTTCAGGTTCCGTCTGGGCAAGAGGAAAATACTCGCCATGTGATAAGCAGCAAACCTAGCTACCGGGTGAAAAGTTGATAACTCAATCAACTCGGTTCCTCGGCATGCGGCTCAAGACCAAAACACGATCGATGCAAAACAATAAAGTCGGGCACAGGAAAAGCTTTTTTTATTTCCAGCATCGAAGGAATGTTTTCGTAGCTCAAAGCTATTTTAGAGCAATTAGACGTATCGAGCCAAGATATAAGATAACCGTTCAAAACTGACATTACTTGAAACGATAAAACTCAATATGCACAAAAGTGATCGCCTTAGGAGTGTTATAAATTATTTACATTTCAAGTTCAGTTAAGACTAAATAAAACATGCCATTCACATGCAAGTACACATGTTGATCATTAGCAGAGATGCGTTTATGAGCTACGTGTTCGCCATTTTCCAACCGTAATTACACATGGCAGACAACAATAGAATCACGAACCTGCTAGAACTTTGATTCGTGATCTTTCGAAGAGTCTCGCCGAACTCTGTTGCTCCATCCACTGATCTTCCTCGGATTCTCTATACTCTCCAGAAACCTCGCCCATGGTTCCCATAGACTGGATAAACGCCTAGAACATGAAAGAATAGAAGTAAGTACTTCGTTTCTTCTTAAACCCAAATTTAGAGAAGAAAATTATGAAAGCTAATTCAAGCGAGACACGAAGGGGTGCGCACCCGCGGACGGTGTAAACACAATGGATCCTTCGGCCTAAAATTAAGCTGAACGTAGCAAGATTTCGCGGCGAAACAATACGGTCTTTCTGTGACAGATCGACTTCGAATTTGGCTTCTTCCTCGGTGGTATGTCTGTTTGATTTCCCCTAAACTACTGTAGTATTTGTCACGATAACCACTCGACAAACTGAATCTGCAATGTGAACCGATGTAACACAAATACCTCACGCCTCTTTCGATCAAATCCTGTGACCCTGCCGAATACCTTCAAAGAAATCCGAGATAGCGAGCTTCCTTTTGAATGAAAGAGAACGCTTTTACATCGCAAACCAACTTTCACGGGGAAAACAACAAACGCAGAATATGAAAAGTGGCTAAACTATTGTGCACCGCAGCGCATTCCACGCGACACCTTTTAGCTTCCCCGCCCTACCAGAAATAGACGCTAGCCAATCAGAAAGCGTCTACTAAAACAACCAGCCAATCGAGTTGCTTTTTATAGCTCGTGAGTCACGAGCTCTTTGAGAATACATTATGCCCGGGAAATACGAGCAATGAGCATGGAAATTTACACCAACGGAGCAATTTATTTTCAATTTTACAGCAATTTCCCACCAAATCATTACGCGGTAAGTTTGTTTGCTTTTAGAGAACGATTTCAATTCACAGTGAGGGTAATAAATGTCTTAAAATTCGCCTACATAGCTTTAAAAGCGACCACAATAACCTTTTGACCTTTTATTAATAAAATATTCCGTTGCAAAATAGCATTTTCTTACATAATTATATTAAGCTTATATTGACCTTGATATAAGCTCAAGTACCAAACATTTCTTGGATTATCCTACCCCAGTTGACACCTGCAACCTTCTCACAATGTTAGTCTGACACGCATAATTTTCCAAATTTTGCAAAAATATTTAGACGTGCCTGCATGTATTAAGCTTAAGCTTAGTTAGCTATCCAAGCAACTGCAAACGTCCGTAAATTTGATCAGTGTTCAACTTAGACAAATCAGAGAAACACAGAAACAAAGTTGATAGCTACATACAGGTGTACAGACTGGATGGGTTTGAAAGATGCATTCCTATGAAGGCAAAAGATTAATCTCTGAATCTGATTCTTTCGCATGCAGGAAACTCGAAACTCGACAAACAGCCAGCTATCTACAAAGGTTACTTTCCTCTGTCCCAAAGGTGAACATTGTGGAGAGGTTCGAATGTAAATCAAAGATTCTCCTAGTCTCATCTAAACACCCTCCTATTACAACCACTACATCTCAATGAAAATTATGAAGATTTTAGTTCAATGTTGCAAGCAAGCATTCAAAAATCATGACTGGGTTATATATCACAATACTAATCTCTTGTATATATTTCACATGCATTCACAGCAACTGTTTCTCAAGAGTCGTAGCAATCCAACAAAAATTTAACAACTGCTGATGCCAATCAACAAAAATGTATGGTCCTTGGCAATGGATATTGTGTTTAGAGAAAACTTCTGGACTAGAGCATGATGGCTAACAACTATAGGGGCGGCATATCAAGTGTGCCCTGCAGAATGTTAGTCAACTCAGATTTTTTGCCATGCTCTCATGGTGTTACAGTTCAAAGATCAACTTTTTTGTTGCTGGAGAAGATAAGAAAGTCTCTTCAAGAGGGTTTCCAATAAAAAATATTTGAATTGAACCAAAACCTGAGACAAAAGAGGTTGTAATTGCTTGATTAATGATAGTATTTGATGTCTGATCAGTGGTTGGTGAAGTGAGGAAAAGTTTCATAACCATGCGTCCGGGTCACGAGACCTTACATAGAGTAAGAGTTACTTGAGCTAAGCGAAAGAAATTGCCGCCTTAGAGAAAGTATTGCATGTTCGGTACATATGCACTATGCAGTGCTCATAAGACACAACTCGTCTAACAGTAGCAGATCCTTAGCCCAGCCTCCAACTTCTTGCCAAACAAGTGAGGCCTGACGGGCTGTTAAAGAATGTCTGTCAGGTTCTTTTCAGTCAGGCCGCTACCAAGTGTAGACAAGTCTACATTTGTCGCTACTACAATGCTGAAAGTTACATTAACCATTTGCAGTATCTGAGATAAAATACAGTAGGGTAAAAATACATTTCAGAAATCAGTAAAACTGCAGCGGTTACTTGTTATAAATGATGCAGTACCTACTGTGAGGTATAATAATTTTTTGCCATACAGCACATTTTGATCTGATGGTACAATTAACGCTACAATTAATGGTACAATTAACGTTGAAGAAACACTGTCTGCCTATTCATTCCTCTAGGGAATTTTTTCTTAATAGCAAAAACTGTACAGTCTACACTACCATTGGCTACCTCAAAGCCACAAAATAGCTAACCATGAAAGTGCTTTCCACTTAAGACTTTGGGCATCATAGGATAGCAGTGCACTAGCAAACCTGTGAATGTTGACTAAGGACACCCTCTCTCACCGCATACGCTCCCTATGGCAAATTATTGAATAATATTGGGTTTGGGAGGGCGTGTGGGGAACAATGGGAAGAGGCCCTACTACATGTGGAATCTACTCTACTAATCTAACCCCAAACCCTTACAAATCACTAAATTTCTGGTCTAAAATGAATACCGGTGCAAGAAGTTATTTTGTTTCCTGAGAATCTCAATGTAACCCGAAGCAAATTTGAGGGAAAAACTTACAAGTCTAGTTACTGCAGCAGTGAAAATGTATTGTAAGATCTCTCATAAGTACAAGCTAAGCGCAAATTTGATTTTCTCAAACCAGGGCCATAGAACGTACAAGCCAAACCAAGGACCTTGCCCGCTCATTTTTTCTCTATTTCTGTTGTTTCTTTTTTGAAGGGAGAAAGAAAAACACTGCTTAAATGTCTAGCTAGGGTGAGAATGTAACTGTCAATGTTGCCTCAGTCAATTTTCTTCTGGCTGTAACTCTGCAAACAGCAGAGCAGATCAAGTTATTAATAATATTTGCACAAGATGCTACATGTTCAGTTAAAAACAAAATTTTGATTTATAATCAATTATTGGATAATGTGAAAGATTAAAATAATGAACAAGTATCATTATACTGTCTAGCATGTTCATAAGCTTTTGACTTCTATTATGTACAAAATGTTGATAGACTTTGGGATGTCAGTTGTTCAACTTTGACTTCCGACACTAAAATGTAAACATCCAGTTTGTTGTTATTTGCAGCAGTCAACAAACCGAAACAAACTATGTGCAATGATGTATGACACAACTTGATATCAAAACAAGTGATTTTCTTGTCACATAATCAAAACATTGACTTAGGTCTGAATAATGAAAACCACATAACAAGATTTGCAAAATTATGCTGAATCATCAAATTCTCAAAAACATGTGTGACAATCAGTAAGAGCAATTTACATTTTGCCACTTGGTATTGAAAGGCTTACTGTTTGCAAATGTTCTAACATTGCAAATATATATTCCCAGACATACAGGTAAACATAGATTTTATTTGTTGGCAGCTGATTGGGAAATTTTGACTCAAACAATTGGGGCCTCTGGGCAAATTGCTCATATTGCTGCCTAGAACTGCAACCTTCACCTTCGCTAAAAATATTTTGCAAATAACTGCAATTGTGGCAAATTGCTGTTTCATGATCTACATTACATGTATACAGTACTTCCACTTTGACTCAAAATATGGGGAATGGTTGTGAAAGTTACATTTGTAACAATGACAGGCCCAGTCAAAACATTTCACAGCTTCTGTAAGAACTCTTTTGCAGGTTGTAAATCATTAATATCGTCGTGGATCGCCCCAAAACTGCTCATCATTTGTTACAAATACACTACAACGAAAATATACCACGAAACTTTCGAACTTCGGGTAACAATACAGAGCTGCACCACATAAACAACCGTAAACAATATTCCACGATGTTGATTCTACACTTTTGCGGGAATTTAAAAGTTACTTTAAAGTCTCATCATTTGAATTGACTGCTGCGATCTCTGCTGGAAACTGTTCGAAAGAGTATGATTTGCGCGAGGAACGGCAAAACCCACAGGAACCCAACAAAATGCCCTTCTGGATCAAGTCTTCCTTTCGACATAAATCATATATTCAGCCGCAGTTTATGAATGCAACATGAATTGTCTCATGGATTGTATTGAACCCTAATTTTCATACAGAAGGCACACATGGAATTCTTCGTCTTACTACTAAAGAAACACGAGGAAATCAAAGTGTAAAGGCGCGTTTTAACTGGAACCTACACTCGCATTTACCATGTTGATTTCGATAATAAGCGACAATAAAGAAACATGCGATGCGCAGACCGATTCAATGAATGGGCGGGTTGAAAGCGTGGAAATTTGCATCAGCGCTATTTGTATTGATAATATTCCAGCAAGGAACGATAAAATGCGTGAAACTTCATCCAAAGACGATATTTTCTGAGTGAAGAACACGTTTGACTGGCGTTAAAACGTGCGGTGGTCGTGACCAGTACGCACTGAAACGTGGCCAACTTTGACTGCGAACATGTTTTTAAAGCGCGAAGCACTCGCTCGTGCAACCACGAAGCTACTTGTTTTATTTCGTACGGTATTTTATGGCATCATGTAAGCAAACTTTGAATCGAAGCACGTTCAGATACAACATTGATCTACAGAGATGAGCTCGTTTTATTTTACACAGATTCTCGAAATACCAGCATGTGCGACGGTGTTGGCATTCGATTCTAGCTACGTCTCAATGTAACCTTTCCAAAATTGGAAAATAGCTGCTTGAACCGACATAGGTTCGTGTTTGCATGCATCTTCGACGCAAATTGGAGGACAAGGAGTTAAAAAATGCAAAGGATCGCAAACGATTGATTCGAACGCACAAGCATTCTTCGAAACGAAAACACATGCGAGACAAATGGATATATATTTGCCGCCAGCCAGCTTGCAGACTGACTTTAAACAACTGATTTCAATATATGCTCATCATGGCTTCGATCGATAAATCCATGCGTAGATATTGATATAATTTTTGTGTTGCATTCAAGTTTTGTTCGATAACCAAAGAACTCGACAACTGAAGGAGTGATCATTCGAATCGCACATTTTACAACCAAGTTCCTCATCTTTCGTCACGCACTGATACAAGTGACATTACAAACATTCAGCCAACATAAGACCTTTCCTGAGAAAGAAAACTATTGCCGATCCGTCTCAAATAAAGCCCTTACCCCAAAGAATACCTCGCTTATCATGGCATTGGCTTACGAGAAGCCGATCTTTGAAAAACTCAAGTCAAACCCACCTTCATAACGTCTGCATCTCGTTCCTCCATCTTTGTTGAAAGTGGTTCAAGTCTATGACGACTTACTTCTAAAAGATCAGCGGTGGCCGAATCAAGCGGGTGTTTTACATCAACGGACATGATTGAATCGCCCCAATGGTCCGCGCAATTCGTTGTATTTCACGACTAAAGCGGGCGCTTCAAGGTAGGCAGCAATCGAATCCTTGATCAAAAGCACTGTGAGACGCCCAAAAACTGGGCCGGGACTCGCTAGCTTGATATTCAATATTCCTGCATACATTATCTATTCTCGGAGGACCAATCAGGAACGCGAGTGGTCACGAAAAAAGAACGGGTCAATCGTCCAGAACATTCAACGGTTCTGTTCCAATCACACGCTGGCATTTTAGATCACGGGAAACGTCTTTTGGCCAGAACACAAAACAAAGCAATTCTCCTTTGGGAAATCAATTACTTCTCAATCTAAACCTGAAACATAATAAATAACTTTCTCATGACAAGGGTTTCTTGGATATTTGACAATGTGAGAAGAAAATTCTGCTCGCATGCTTTTTAGGGTGCAACAGAATTGAGACGGTTTAAAATTTTAACAATTGGTATTTTAGCTAATCATATAATAATTGTCTCATGTGCTCTGTAGGTATGATAATTTACAATTTATGTGTTTTTGATAAGTTATAAAACTTTGCAACCCTTCTATTGGGATAAATGTTGTATCTGAATGCCTCTAATTACCAATTAATAATGTGGGTGTCTGGCTAAGATCAGAGTCCGATGGTCTTGAGAAAGCATGTGAATATTCCAGGGAGGGGGTACTTGGTTCTTCAAGTGATGGGAACAATGGACAAAGATGGAATGGGGGAAAAAATCAAAACCACCCCAAAAAAACCCTAGAGCTTCCATCTAACCCCCCCCCCCCCCCCCCAACAAAAAGACTCTCTGGACCAAAAATTAATCCCTCAAAAATCCTGTTCTTACATTATTTTGTTAAAGAACTAAAAAATACTTTAATTTGAACAAATTTGGCAGATCTCCCTTAGACCTGAGCATCTAGTGTCACATTCCTAATCAAAATGGCATTTCTTGAATGGACAGAGTCTTGAAACTTTGGATTTGTTTCTTAAGATGTCTTTGAACAGTCATTGATTCTTTAGTCCAAAATGAGAGTATGAACCATGTCCCTACAACATACTCTGACAAAATTAACATATTTGCAGAACAACCACAGAACATACATAATTATGTTTAATTAAACTGTAAGTCTGTTCAGGTAGAGTATTTAGTGACAGTATTGTATTTAGCTTTGGGTTCCTCACATGGTTAATGATACAGAAATGTCAATACACAGTTGTTATAAATTTTATACGAAGAGGAGATGACAGTTTTGTGGGGGAACACTCCCAAAAAGACTTTTAGAGGGTGTGTGACTTGAGGAGATGGCAGAAATAGAGGTGAAGTGAATGCAGTAACCAAAATGGATAATACAGTCAGTATTTAAAATATTAATTTGCGATTTTTATATGAAACAGCCTTATTATATGCAAACGAGCTCTCCCAGAATAGACTATGGGCAGGCCCTCTTCCGCTTAGTCCATTGAGTGTAATCGTAAATAAACCACAATAATATTAAAAAATCGCAATGGAAAATTCTGATAATCCTTTTTTCTCCCAGTTAATTTCTTTCAGGCTTTGCACAAAAGACCGCGCAAAAGGGGGACTACTCATACAAATGAAGTCTTCTCTCAGAAGTGCTTCCCCATCTTATTTCAGCCAAGAGCCTAGTTCACACATGTAGCTTTAACCTCTATATAAATATTTATGTTTAAGTATAGTCAAGAGTCATTTGGGATGCAAAAAGAAAGCAGTTGTAATAATATTAATCAGGGTTAAATAACAAATGGCAGAGTTCTTTCCACAGCTCTAGTTTACAGTATAAATTATGAAAATATTATTAAATACAATAACAATAATAATTATTATTTTGCTGAATTTTGAGAGATCTCCAATGCTCTTGCAAAGAATGTAATACAAAATGTCGCTCATGAATACAGCACGATCCTTGATTTATTAATATGTATACATGTTTAAATCCTAGCTAAACTACTTATAAAGCAAATTTAACTTTTTTAATTAATGGAGTAAAGTAGATTAATGGAGTGTTCACCCAAACGAGCGCACAAACAGAAGTAGTGAACCAGAGAGATCTTGAGTTATGTCTAGAAGGTTGGGTAAGTACAATATAGGCATTCACAAGCCTTGTGGCTCTCAAGCTCCAGTCCTTGCTATTCATGAATAGCACAACAGTAACTTTAAGTCCATTGTAGGCTTAACACCCAACATTTTGACAGATCACCCTTGGCTAACACTAAACCATTTATCAACTTAAGTTGATACATTTAAATTAAACAGCAAAGTGAATTTGTAAAGCTGATGTTTTGCATTAGCTCTTTATCAGAGCACAGAGTCTTTGCTGATGTTTTTTTATACTTCAGCCTCAATACCAGGATCTCTCTGGCTCTTGGGGTGGCAAGAAGAGAGACACTGGGAACAAGTTGGGTTGTTTATACTTTTGGGCCGTTAAGGACGCTGTAAGAGTGAAAGTAGCTAGTCAGGAAACACAACCGTGAGCTTGGCTAGGGATGGAACTTAGACCCTTTGATTCCAAGTCTAACACATTTACTTTGAGGGTAGCAGGATTGCAGCATTTTGATGTTAATAAAGGGTCATGTCACATAATGTGTGTCACACGACATGACTCTTCTTCAAATAAATGAAGATTTAGTTGGGTTTCTTCTTTAGCTTTGATGGATTTGGATACTGAGGATTTTCAATAACTCCTTTACCAAACTTGAACTCCAGAAATTCCCGAACACTGTTGGGAGCTGACACTTTGATTCCAATAAAATCAATTGTCCCAAGAGGCTTCAAATAATGTGTAGGAAATTCCCTGTCTTGTCTATGAGTTTCAAACCACGTCTTCTTTGTCATGACCCCATCTTTTTCAAAAAAAGGAAAAATATCAACATGCAAATGGTTGTATTGGCTGTACTGAATCCTGAAAAACTCTCCTTCAGTTGCTTTCTCCCAAGCGAAGCCTTGATTATCAACAAACGATTTTCCAGCATTGGAATGTTTTTCTGCTTCAACAAGATATGAGCACTTGCTGATTTCATGCTGATAAATACCAATATCAACATCATAATCCCATGGAATCACATCGCCATAACGAGCAGCACCTAACAGACTGCCGCCCTCCAGCCAATAGCTCACACCTGCCTTGTTTAGAATGCTGAAGAGGTACCGTGCTGTTTCTCGCAGGTTTTCAAGGCAGCAAGGAGGTGTCCATCGCGACATGTAAAGATATTCAGGCATGTCATCATAAACAGTACCAAAACAACGTCCGGTGTTCTTGCCACAGCCATACCAGTCTACCTGTCCTGATGCGAGAATGACTTTTTTGATTCCTAATCTCTTGTACATGTCAACTGTTCTTGTTTTAGCATTGTTCTCATATTTCCATTTTGAGTGAGCATTGGTAAACAGCTTAAATCCCTCAGAGAACGACACCTTGTGGAGTAGTTTTGTTTTAATGCGGTGCAGCGATGCTTGAATAAACAGACTTTGAGGAAATGGTCGCATGTACGGTGTGCTAAGGCTATGAAGAAATGCTGCTTTTAACAAAACCACTTGATTTGGGCCAACAGAATCACAAGTTCTGTAGTAACTCTGCGCCTGTTCTTCAGAAACTGAATACTCTAATGTCCACCGCTTTAGATCAAAAGCAACCTTGTTGCACTCGATAGCCTTCCTCGATTTCACCGGTACTGTAACAACTTTATACGGAGGTGTTAAACTAGACGAAGCTTTGAGCTCTTCAAGCATCATAATTGGCAAGCTTGCCGAGTCTAATCGGACACTATCTGGCACAAACATGACGTATGGTGTCGTGATATAATTCTCTGGCCTTCCAGACGACTGCTTTTGATCAGGAGACACTTCTTGTACAACTAGCTGAATTTTCCCATTCGGGAGATCTAATGGCGGGTAAGGTCTTCTCCGTGATATAATAACAATATGGACGTTCGGGAAGTATTCCACGAAGGAACGAACCGTGCGGCCAATGTCATTTTCGAATACTTCAAATTCGAGCAAGACAATTGTCACTTCATTTTCAAATTGTGAAGCTTTGTTTCCGCCGCGGATGGCAATTTTGTTTTTAATTGCTGCTAATCGGCTTTGTTCCAGCCACTCCCCGTTTATGTTCTGTACATGGGAAACGTAAAACAAAATGATACAGTTACAGATGACAGCACATACCAGCACTATCTGACACTTCGTGAAAGACATCCAACGCCGCATTGATCGAGTGTTCGAGAAGTTATGTCGCTGGTAACTGGAGTAAAAGCCACGCATAAAGCCCGTATTTCCCTCGCAAACATGAATACTTGAATACTGTATCGTCGACTATTAGACAAATATTGATAGAATGCAATTGATCCGAACCCAAACAATATCTTCAGATGTTTTTCTCACATCAGGTGCTCTTGCTGAAAAATGTAAACACCAAGGCGTTCCTTGCTAACGCGTAGAGACTAAGTACTAGTTATCAGGCACGCGCGGTGTTGAAAATTGACCAATCAGAAACATGTGTCTCAATTTGAAATTTCAGCTGTAATCGATCAAACGTTCGAAAGTGAAACGCGAGTGAGATTGAAGCTTGTTGAATCTCGTTTTTGGACGAAAAATTTAAGCCCGGCTTGTCATATTAGTGTGTAGAAAGCTAAATCTCTTTGGAAAATGGAAGTGACTTTTAATGCAAATGAGCTGCAAGGAATGAAACGCGGCGAACTTCAAAAGTTGTGTAAAAGCGTTGGAATCAAAGCGAACAGCAAGGTATGTGCTTCCTTGCTTTTCAGTCTTCATGTTCCCATTGAAAATTATGCTTCAGTTGAGCAGCTTTTTTGACAAGTGCTACATGCTAAAATATGAACAAAAGACTTACTTTTGTTTATCAGCTGTTATTAGCCACGTAATTTAATTTAGCCTTGTTTTACTGAGCGTGAATGCATGTTATTAGCCCGCGATTCAAATGTACTCCTTCGTACAAGAATTAAATTGATTGCTTCAAGTGAGACACACTGAACTTGATCGAATCAAAGCTGTCAATCGTCATAATAAAACATTCTTTCGTGTGGTTTGCACCATTACTAAGTACCTGTGAGAGAACTGACAGCTAAGATCCCTCGAGTTGCATGCAAGATTTCTTGGTTCGCCCATCTTGTTGGTCTCCATCATAAAGTTTACTACTATTTTGTGTGGTGTGAGAGCCATTATTCATTCCACATTCTCTTTCATCTTGCAGAATTCTCAGCTTATTGAAGCACTAAGAGAGTATGCATCAAAGTTTTCTGAGGAAAAAGAGAGGTAAGGAAACAGCATAAAAAATGTTCAGCAATCAATCTGACTTGACTCAGTTGCCTTTTGAGTTCATCGACTGTCTCCACTGAGCTCTTAAGAGTAGACTGACTGGGGATAAGTCAGTTAGAGTAATCAATAACTATTGCAAGCTCCCATGACCAGGAGCTATGATAAATGAGAAAATGTTCAATATGAATGGCTTCACAGTTTTAGCAGGCTCCCAAAACCTCTGGCACACAAAGGATTCAATTTAGCGCTTTGGGCACAAATTTACTTTTTGATAGCTTAATTGGGAGAGGGCACTTATAATTTGGAGAGGGGTTGCTTATGGTACTGCATAGTTTACAATACAATGCCATGTACATTTACTTACTCTCTGTTGCTCCAAGACCTTCAACTTCTTGGGCTGGGAGAAACAAACAGTTCCCAAGGTAGTAAAGTATATAGGTATATAGTATATAGGTAAAGTCTGCCTACGAGCCTAGTGGCTCATCAGGCCAGAGCTTATCCCGGTTTCAAAAGTTTATATATGGATTGTTAAAGACGAAACAACAACATGATATTAAATGTAAGGAGAAAGGTAGACTCGGAAAAAAATCAGAGTCCCAGATGGAACTTGAACCCATACCTCTTCATGATCTAGTCGGATGCTCTAACCACTTAGCTACTATAGACTCTATGGTCAGCAAGGGTCAATTTGTGGGTCTCGACTGGAACCACATCGCACACTTGTCCTTACATTTAATATTCAAAAGAAAAATGAAAAGTTTATTTGTAACCTTCCTTTTTCCTGGCTGTCCCTAGTTTCTTCTGTTTCACCTAGTTCTTCTGTTTCACAAAGGCAATCCCAAAACACTTTGTGTGTGGAGGAACATGTCAATGAAGCTGTTCATGAACCAGAGGCAGTAGGCAAACAAAAAGATGATGGTGATGGTGACAGTTATAAGAAGCAACTCATGGATCAGCTTGATAAGAAAGTTGAGGAAAAAAGTAAGTTTTTTAATTTATTGTCTTTTGACAGTTACTAGAAAGAAAACAACTTACTGCTTATTTACAGCAATCCATGAAAACATGCCCAAAAAGTAAACCATATTTACCATTGAAAATTGAAATTAAGCACCCTACATCTGCAATCTGCACCGTCCAATACAGTACCTTTTAGCTACCCCATTCCTGTTTCAAGTTAACTTAAGAATTCACCCACGAAGTACAGTAACAAGTTTGTTATGGTTGTAAAGACCAAGGTAACAGTTGACTCAAAAGTTAATGACAGCCCTGAGATATGAATATGTAGGCAAGTGTATATATCTAGGGGGCAAGTTTCTAAAGAAACTGTGGTGCTGCGTCGGTGGGAGTATTAGAAGATAATTTGGTTTTATCAACTGGGTTGATAATGCCAATTGGCCACCGTAAAGAGATTCGGAAGCTGACGTTTTGAGCGTTGGCCCTTCGTTGGAGCGATTTCCAGTTGATAAAACCAAATTATCTTGTATATATTTAGGTTCACTCACTTTCTTATTAAAAAATGTCAAAACGCAAAACAAAACAGATTATTAGTAAAGGGACACTTCTTTCTGCCTGTTATGTTTTAGTGCCAGTGGAATGTAAGATTCCCAGATTTGTCCAGTTCATGAATAAAGATTCAACAGCTGGAGAAACAAATAAAACTCCAGGTAAGCTATATTTATCTGCAGCTTCTACCATAGGTTTATTTTTTTAACTGACTCAAAACTGACTTCTGGTCCCAGTTTCTTCAAAGGGTCAATAACACTTGATCCACCGGATAAATCACTTTCCAGAGTGGATAAGTGTTGACAAAACAAGCTACGCTACCCGCTGGATAAAGATTTGTCCGGTGGATAGCGTTATCCACCCTTTGAACAACCAGGGTTTGATAATTAATATTTGGAATCTGGATTAAACTTAATTTTAAACTTTCTGAGGTCTTCAGTTGTGGCTGACAAAAGGGTCTAAGTCTTTCTTCTTTCTAAGTCAAGGTTTTTTTTACTTATTACAGCTGCTAAATGGAACAAAATTCACCAGTCCCAGTTTGAAAAGTAAGTAAAACCTTCATGTAATAACAAGCAACATGAATGTTAGTTAACAATATTATATATTTGATTATAAGAACATATAACTTAATTGTTACTTTGTAATTCACTTACTCAGAACTTTGTTTCACAAACATGACTGCAATCTATCAATTTCAAAACTAACACCTGCCTTAACTATCTGATTTTCAGAATGGACTCTATTGATGTCTATTTGGAGAAAAAGAGGAAAAGAATGGAGGGTTTTAATCAGTCTGTCAAGAGAGCTAAGGTGAGAGAACCAAGATAAGGAATATATCCCAAAACAATGCAATCACAGATCTTGCATTCATGTAACTTTGTGATTATCAAATCAGCAACAGGGATCGTGGAAAGTGTACAGCCGGCAAACGCTCAGTAGAAGAAGGAAGTACAGCCTTAATTTCCATCTGGCAGTAAGCTAGAACTGGTTAATTATTATCTTCACCTTTATCCCATGCTTTCCATCTTAATTAATTTTAGTTTTTCCAAGGTTATAGTATACATTGCAGTAGCATTCAGTCCAAAGCTGTTGCATATGGATTTAATATATATATACACTGAAAGCTTACAGTAGAAGACTTCTAGTGTACAGTATGCTACTCCATGTCAATGGGATGGAATGCATGGATTATTAATATGCAGTCTGGGTTGGGCACCAGGCAAATTAAGGACAATTTTGAGGACAATTTTGCCTGGCTGGTTGGACCATCTAGAGGAAAGTTTTACTCTTAAAGAAACCGCTGAATATGTGTTGACTAACGTGAGGTGAATTGTCTACTAATTTTTTTCTTGTTTATGTCTTAGACTGTGGTAGATGCTTGTATGTCTGGCAACAGCAACTCAAGATCTCCCACAAGAAAAGTATGTTTCACTCATTACTATTAGCACACAGATTTAACTTTCTTAATTCAAGTTTTCAGAGTTCGCACGTACCTTAAAAGTCCTTAAATTTGAAAATCAAAATTTGAGGTCTTGAAAGTCTGGGAAAAGTACATGTACATTGATTGGGTCCTTGAAAAACCTTGAAATTTGCTGTTCGACTGTTTTCAATTAGTGGAAGAACTAGAAAAGACTGACACTTGAACAAATCTGGCAGTTATCCTTTAAACCCGATCACCTAGTATCACATTCTAATGGCGTTTCTTTACTAGATGGAGTGCTTGAAAAATTGGAATTGTGCCCTGGAATGTCCTTGAAAAGTCCTTGAAGTTTTAGTCCCAAAAAGAGTACTAACCCTGATTTTACTCAGCAGATAACAAGGTGCTTAATTAAGAACTTTTGCAAATTCTCGTTCTTTTGTTGCTTTCTTGCAGTCAACTGGAGCCACTAGAAAAAGTCAGGGCAAACCAGCCGAGGTTACTTTTAAGCCATCCATAACAAGCCTGAACAAATCGGCTACCTTTGTGTTTGGTTCTCCTGTAGCAAAGCCATTCTTCCAACCTGGAAACAAGCAAACAAGAGTCACCATAGCAACAGCAGCTGCCACGAGTGGCAAAAAACTCAAATTAAAATCACCCAAAATTTTCAGGCCCGTCTTGTCTGGAACTGCTGTCAATGAGGGAAAGCCTAAGACACCCGTTGCTCGTAAATCCTTTGCTGCGGCAACAACTGCAGAGAAAAGACCAAAGACTCCAGCAAATACTGCACGCAAATCAATGGCTGTTACACCCTTCAGGTTTGAATTTTGCTTCAAAATTTTTGTGGTCCTCCTTTTTGACTGACACTTATTTCACAGCTTTAATTTCTTTCTTATTTAGATTTTGTTTGGGGGACAAGGGCTTAGTATACCAAGCAGGGTTCTGTAACTGGGATTTGAGGAGTGGGCATAGTTCAAAGAAGTCATCCTACTATATTATTGTCCTCTGGGGCGTGTCCGGCACGCCCACCCCCCCCCCCCCCCCCCCTTTATAGTTAGAATACACTGTAAATTATCTAATAAACACCCAGGGCATTTATTAAATGTTAATAGTGTAAGGGGGGGGGGCACTAAATAGACATGAGGCATTTATTAAAGATGGGCATTTATTTCAAGTAAACGGTAACAACTGACAAAATCCAAATAAGAGGTCATAGTTCTATATCAATGCGGCGACAACAGTAAATTTATAGTTCTATATCAATGTGGCATTGCTGTCCAAGCAACCAAAGTGTTAAAAAATAGTGTGATTTGCTTTACACAGTACTTTTTAAAGGTTTCAATGACTTTTGGGGGGGTGTGTCTATTATAAACAGGGCGTTTATTAGGGAGGGGCATCTGTTTCAAAATTTACACCACACCAGGGGCATTTAATGGATGCATGTAGAAGAAATTTATGAGGGGCATTTATTAGATCATTTACAGTATCAAATTGTTGCACTGCAATATCTTTTCTGCAACAATTTCAGTGGTCGACAGATGTGAGAATTCTTGCACAAATGCCGTGCACTGTTTGTCCAATTGCCTCTAGTATCATTTATAGTGCTTTGCCAAAAGTGTTGAGCGCAATATTATTAAAGGTCAATAAAGCAATTCCTCTACCAGAAATTCAGCAACAATAAAATGGTAATAGTTCTATTTTTCTTTCACAGATTTTTGCCAGCAAATGTACCGGCTCCCCCAACTCCAACTCCAAAGAAAAAATTTGATCTGCAAGCTAGTCTGTCAAAACCCCTGCCATACAAACCTCATTCTGGAAAACTTAAACCTATTTCTTCATATAAAGAGGACTACAAACCAACTGTAAGCAAAGCAAAATTGAAAAGCCATAAAGTTGAAGTGAAAAATGTCAAAGTCATGTCAAGGTGAGAATTTCTATGGTAGTTAAAGTCACACAAGCCAAGTGGCTCATTAGGCCGGAGCTTATCCCGGTTTCAGTAGCATGAAGCGACTAGGAGTATTTCTACTCCTCCCTGGATGGGATGCTAGTCCATCGCAGGGTTACTTCCAGCATTAAATTTGCCGGTACCCATTTATACACCTATAGGTGGAGAGAGGCACCATAAGAGTAAAGTGTCTTGCCTAAGAACACAACACAATGTCCCTGGTCAGGGTTTGAACCCGGAGCGCTCACTCCGGAGTGCAGCGCACTAGCCATGAGGCCACCGCGCCTCCAGAATTTCTAATAATGCAATTATGCGGAAAGCATCTTCAAATGATTGGATCACATGTACATTGTACTAAAGGCATCTGCATTTGAGTGTCGATCGATACCCTGGATTGGCATCTCGATCAACATTGGTTGCATGTCAACTGACTCACATGTATCGATTGACACTCAAAGGCATGTCTGCAAAAATTAGTCGACACTTGACCACAAATGTCACGATCCAAATTATTTACCATTAATAAACAATTTATTAAGCATTAATCAATTACAAGTCTTTAAGGTAAGGTTATTCTGGTTAGACATCCTGGGATAGAAGAATACTCAAGGTAGTCATCCTGCACATTTGTAATAATTATCATGGAATTATTTTCATTATTTTCCACAGGGAAGAGCGTTGTAAGAAAAGCATCAAAAACAGAGAAAACAAACGAGCAACCACCTTCAGTAGACGCAGAGGACTTGCTTGTTAACAGCTGTACATGATCCTTTCTGGTCATCATTTGTATATTATAAATAAAATAATACCATATTTTTAGTAAGCTTGTACTACTCACATTGGTGTCTGCAGTTAGTATCACAAACTCAACTGTTCAAAGTCTTTACATAATATGTCGCAAGCAACTTATTATCTTTGTACATGTATATAATGTCAAACACTGAGGATAATTTTAGATAATATTATCTTGGCCCTGCCATGTTACTATAGAGTACTGTCTCTCCGAAAGAGCAAGTTTGCTTTCTTTTCTATTGCAAGCTACATGTATCTGCAATGTAAATATATCATTTGTTAACCAAATCTTTGTAGTCTGTAGTACTTGTCTGAAGGTTTCTTATGGTAAATTTTAGTTTTAAAACCTTATTAAAAAGTCCATCGCCCTCCACAGACACTACACTTGCCTTGCTTTTAGCCTCAGTGTTGATGAGATAGTTTTTGTATGTTCTTGCATTGTAAAACAAATGTGTATAAGGTTGTAAATATCAGATATCTGGTCAGTCGTTCAATAACGTTAAAAAAAATAAATGCCGTCCGTTTGTGGGTAAATATGTCTCTTGTCTATTACAATAGAGTGGCCATCCAACTATGCATGAGCAGCAATGTTTGAACCTGTTTTAGAGGTTTCTGTGTTTGTAATGTGTTCTTTTTTTCCTTGGTTTGTAAACCCCTTCCAGATTCCACTTTTTTATTTCCCTAGAAAATCGGCACATTGGTCTTAGGGCCCGACTCCATGCTACGCCGGAGAGATTTGAAACCGAAGTTTTCTTTCCGGTAGGCCTACCGTGCACACTAATCCGTCATAAAAACGGAGCTTCTCGGAAATGCTTTTCAAACCGGAGAAATTTGAAAACTTTGGCTTAGCGTTTTCGTGAGGACGGAAAACATTTGGAAAACAAAGTTCTTCTAAAACGATGGCGCGACGATATAGTGATTTGATTTCCCTTACCGGGTTTTCCTCAAACAAAATCCAAAATTACCGAAGATTGTTGCATTTTTAAATTCCTCCAGTATAGTGTGGCAAACATTTTCAAAGTGAAACCTCCGGGACTTATAAACAACATTTGTTTGTAGACCAGTCGGTTGTCTTGACTTGGGTGAAACAAGTCTTCAGGGGTCTTAGTGGCTCAAATTTCGTTTTTTATGAGTAGTCTTGGATCCATTTTTTTCATGGTATAATTCTGCGGAGTAATTGATTTCTTCTCCAGGATGACTGAAATAATCGACTGGGGTCTAAGCAATTCGATTTCAGAGCAATTTTGATGCGAATCGAGTAAGGAAAACACTGAAATCTTGGCATACCGCAATTACAAGGGAATCAGTGATTCCTTTTTAAGCCTGAAGAGAGGGAGTTGTCAACCTCTCAATGAGTTTTGTGGTAAGTAGCTCAGCAGAACACAAAGTTCCCACGCCTGGATTAGAACCCACGACCTTCAGAATGCAGCTTCTTTAGCCTACATGTAGGCTACAGCTTCTTTCAGCTAGTTTCCCCTTCTCCTTCACATTTGAACGCCTGTCATAGTCACGAAGGCTATTAATACATATTACCACTTCGTCAACAGCTTTTTATGTCTTACGTAGTACTTTAAATTTATGTCCTGAGATATCTGCCATCTTTTGTTGTCTCTTTCTAATCATAAAACGACCATTGAACTAAGCATATCAGACATTAATATCTTAAGTAAGAATTCAATTCTTTTTTGTTCACACTGAAAAACTTTTTTTGTAGAAACGTTTCGGTTAAAAATACTATAACCTTCTTCAGCATAAATGGCTGACGAATACACGGAGCGCCTTAACAGAGCCGCGGAGAACGTCACTTGGGATTGCCCAAGGCATTGTAAATGTCAGGAATCTAAATGTGTTCGTTAATGGCAATTCGGTTCGCGAATTGAGTGCCACGCTTCTAAAAATAATCTTTTTGACCATTGGGAACAGCGATCAATAATCTTGACGTCGTCAAGGTCAAAATCATGATTGTTTTGTATACAACGTTGGGCTAATAAAGAGTTCTTATCTCCCCCGGTGAAAATCGCTCTCTTGTGTTCTCTAGTCCTTGATCTTAGATCTTAGCCCTAAGATCAAGGACTAGGGAGCGATTTTCACGGGAGATAAGAGCTTTTTATTAGCCCAACGTTGTATACAAAACAATCATGATTTTGACCAATCCCAAGTGACATTTCCCGCGGCTCTTTTAAAGCACTCATTTGCATTCGTAAGCCATTTATGCTGAAGAAGGTTATAGTATTTGTAACCGAAACAGTCATACAAAAAGTTTTTAGGCAGTGTCAACAAAACAAGTTAATTTTTACTATTAACACTGATGCCTGGCTACAACTACGGTATTTTAAAATTAATATCCTTTTCGTATAGTTTAATTTTTCAGCATTGTATTAGACATAGATTAATATACGGCGTTTATCAAGGGAAGACGATTATCTTCCCTTGCCTCAGTTATTAAAACACGATGATGTTCAAAGGTGAAAGCTTGTAGGGTTGTGTGTCTACACTGATCAAAAACTAAAAATATATACCTAAATTACATCTAAGAATACAACTCAAATTGATTCTAGAAATACATGAAATCCTATTTGCTTTCATTAGTTCTCATACACCCGGTGTTTAGACAAAGCGCAATCCTTGTTACATACAAAAAGTTTCATATTCCTCCGGTTTGAAGAGCGTTTTCGAAAAGCTGTGTTCTGGGTACGGATTAGTGAGTGTGGACAGTAGGCCTGACCGTAGAAATAGAGCTGCGTTCTCAAATTTCTCCGGCGTACTGTGTCCGCTGTCTAACTAAGACGCGTAGATGAGGCCTAAGTGCTATGATTGTGGTGATACGCGACTTCTGAGCCAAGTAATCATGTTCCTCAGTAGGTGAATGAAGGCGTGTCGAACGTGTCTCATCTTCCAACAGTAAATTACAGGGTTCAAAACTGAATTAAGAAACACGAGAGTCATTGAGAAAAGAAAAAATCTCTTCAAAGGGATACTTGGGCCGTGGATTTTGATGGCAGCCATGGAGATTAGGTGAGGTAAATAACAAATCAACAACACAAGATACACGTAAAATGTAGCAAAAGCAGATTTAACGAGGGTGGCAAAATTTGCCGTTTCGCCGGTCTGTGTAGGCTCGATTTCGGCAGCTCTGTCGAGTCCGTCCTCCTCTTTCGAACAGCGGATGGTAATCGGGCGTATGTTCTGTGTGCTATGTTGTACTTGAAGTGCTAGAGCCTGCATTTGATTCTTATGGCGTAGTACCGTTAAATAGATCCTGACGTACACTATCGTAATTACAACGAGGCCAGCAATTGCAGAAATGATTGTAAAAACGTAGACAATGTCGGATGGAACGAACAACAATGTTAAAGAAAGCAACACACTAAGCACCCATATTGAGATCACTAGAGCAACAACTCGCTTGTGAGTTACAAGCTCCTGGTATCTGAGATGAAGATGAATCGCCAAGAACCTATCTACACTTAAAGCGACAACACCAGAGAAAGAGGGTACAGAAAACAAGTACATAATGATGTGGAACGCTTCATTAGTGCTACAGCTGGAATTGTGGCGTAACCAGCCGACCAGAAGTGAGATATAAAATGGCAGAACTAGTGAACCGACACCCACATCAGAAACAGCAAGACTCAGAAGCAATGTTTTTAAAGTCTTTGGCATTGACGCTGTTTTCCGTATTGCGTAGATCGTTGCGATGTTCAACACAGTGGCGATGTAGAATAGAAAACTGTTGAAGACACAGTTGGCGATGCAGGCGGAGTGGAAGTCCTCAATTTCTGATTCTGACGGGAAATACTGCAACGAATCTTCACATATTGTCTCCATGATTACCTGACTAAAATTTGAATTCACCTGATCGAACTTGTCACTTTTCGACTTGTTTTCCAAAGACAGTTTATGTTCTTAGCGGCTTGTTTGCACATTGTTAAAATATCTTGTCCGCGGTCACGACCGCTGAGGTCATATCAGAAGGAATAAAAATATCTGTGAAGAAAGTAATCAGTTTGGTGTATGCTCGCAAAAAGCGCAGTTTATCTTTTATCAAATACTAGGCGGAAAGAACGTAAGGAATTATGGAAAATATGGTAGAATAAAAACAAATTCATTTAGATTGTAAAGACCATCTGGACTTCATTGACAGGCGGTGCGTTTGTAAAACTTTGCTGCGAAAATTATTTTTCTAAGTGGGCTGATTCTGAACGAAGATCATAGAAGACTTTAGAGAAATGACGGAAATTATCTTGTGCGCAAGAGGCGCTCCCCGGAAATTTTCTGAACATTTCCAAAAAAAACACCAGCACCTTTACATCTGTGTAATTTAAAACAGCCATATCATATGCTAATTGTCGAAAAACCTGCAGACTTTTGTCAAACAAAGCTTCCCTGAAGTAGGTCCCCTTTTTTCTATATGGAAATTTGCAAGTGTTTCGCAATGAACGAATTACAATTTAGTTAATAAAAATAAGCCGGTGGCAAGTGCGGGAAAT
This sequence comes from Micromussa lordhowensis, assembly GCA_964020085.1. Lineage (NCBI taxonomy): Eukaryota > Metazoa > Cnidaria > Anthozoa > Scleractinia > Lobophylliidae > Micromussa > Micromussa lordhowensis. Next base: position 6,204,163 of record OZ026607.1, read on the forward strand.
TTCGCGACTGCTTTGTTTGCATTTCATCGGCTGAGAAGACAGCAACTTCGCTCTCATTGGTTAGAACGCGTTACACGAGTTAAGCTATCCTTGGGTGATTTTCCATTATGCCAGACCGACGATTAGAGATCGATCAGTGGAATACACGAGGAAAATGGAACGACATTTTCCAATCAAACCAGGCCAACCAAGAGGAATGGATTTTACCATTTTTTATTTTCTTCTCCGAATTTCCTACAAGTGAAGAAAATTAGGGCAATGAACCGTTTCAAATGTCAAAATGGAAAAGCAAATTTAGGTCCGACAATCCGACCTTACTAGACTGCCATAAGGTGTAATCCAAATTCCTGTCTTGCCAGTGTCATGGTTTTTATATGCACTGAAGGTCACTGCTGATGTCATAATTTTTCCGGTGAGTCAATCCAGTTTTCAGTGCAGTCACCTAATAAAACGGTGTGCTTGAAGCCTGATGCATAAAAATCCTTTGGTGAGAGAGAAAGAACTTCTCCAGGGGCAGGGGCTCAGGTCTAGTTGATAAAACAGAGTTGAGAGAAAAATAGCACATGCTGTAAGGATTCTAGATTGAGTTGAATCACTCGTGCATGTTTGCCATAAGTCACATGATAAGGAGGTTCAAGGTATGTCTGCGTACGTATTGCCATAAAGCACATCAACTCAGTTCTTTTTGTCAACTTTCTCTGTTGGTATGTTTTACAATCAGGGAATAGGAAAGCACATATGTGAGGTCAACACAGGCAAACAGACAATCAAACCTTCAACGGACAGTCCAGTCCTGTGGAAAACGTGCTTGGGATTCTTTTTCAAGCACTTGAAATGTTGACTTTTCAACGCTATGAGCAAACTTTTCAACGCTATGAGCAAATTGCTTCACCTCAGACTGATACGGTTTAATTTTGTTGTTCCAAGGATTTGACCAAATCGCATAACTGATTTACTTCATCAGTCTGTCCTCTCAGCTCTTCCTTGAGATCATCAATTTTCTTTCGTAGAATGCCATTATTAGAAGGTTCATTAATGCTTTTATAACAAAGAATCACATCTTCCTTGTTTTCTCCTTGCTTCGTTCTGACTGGTGCACGGTCAGACACACGGCAGATGGCGATGTCTTTCAGTCTAATATTCAACGGTTTCGGCTCTTTTTCTACCATTCGCCAGGAATTTGTTCAGAGTATTGCAACACAATGCGAGTGTTCTTGCTTCGGACTTCGGATCGAGTGGAAGGCTGCTGGCTAACTGTGAATTTAATAGTCGGCAAATCCTCCAAATCTCTTCTTTTTCCATATATCCAATGCTTGGAGCAAATGACTTGGTTCTTGAAATTGCTTTTGAATGCATAAGAGTTATCAGAAATGGAAACAACATTTACAAATAAGCTCAGCCATGTCAATTTTCAAGTTTATATCTGTTACGAGGACATTTTTATGAACGTTAGAAATTAGAAGGATTAGTATGAGAAGACGACACTGTGTCTTCCTGTGAGGCTGCAGTGGTTTCAAACGATCTTCATAACACTGATCCCTCTTTCTATCTCCAATAGTTATACTACTATATAACAATTATTTCATGAGCCCGAGTTGGATATGAAGTGATAAAATAATCAACGAGCGCGTAGCGCGAGTTGGTTATAATCACTTCATATCCAACAAGGGCGAATGGAATAATTGTTTTAGTAAATTCTCAAAACGGGTTTTGCCGCCGATTTTTATTTCGGCCATTATAGAGGGCTGAAGTGAAAGCTTCGTGAGGAAAATTTTAAACTTGCCGCACTATTTTTCATATGATGTAAAACTCCGACTATTGGCTCATAGTCAGAGTTTTTTAGCCAATCAAAAAGCTAGAAATGCAATAGTCGGAGCTGAGAATTTACTAAATGCCCATAGTTATCTTTTGTAGAGATAAATAACGGAAAAGGTCTCAGTAAGGCAAAGCTTCCTCGACCAAACCTTCAAATAATTTTTTTGCAATATTCAAATCATCATTAAATCTCAATCTTACATGGCATTGGTCTGATCTGAAAATTAGTATTCTGGTTACTTAAAGCATGCGTTTTCAAGTTTTATATTTTATTTATTCATCATCTTCCAAGATAAATATTATCTGGGAACCAGAGGTTGTTTCCCGCTCATGCCGCGGCAAACGAGTTTCGAAGCCGCAAGAAAAAGTAATAGAAAAAACTTTAATGTAAACGTTTATATGCAAACAATATAAAGTCTTACGGAAACAAGAAAACCACCCATGAAGATTCTCTTACACCCAGGGTCGGGTGAACGAGGCTAATAGTTTGCAGGTTTGACGCCATATCACTGATTGCAATTTATCTACATTTTCAAAAATACCAATCAAAAGTTCTCTGAAAGTGTTAAAAGCCAATCAGTTTAATATCATGTGTCAACCGGAGGCAATTTTGTACGCTCGTCGCGGCGAACTTAGACCACATTTCACTTCCTAGTTCTTCGTCGCTACCGAGTACTTTGATTGCTTTTTTTCTACTCGTATACCTGCAAATGCACGTTGGGCTTATGATGAAACACTTCTGGTCGCAGATATCTCTATGGGTTGTTGTGTTGCTGTTCAGATAAAGTACGGCAAACCCGCTCTTACGAGGAGGTACCGAGAGTCTCTAGGGAGGGGATGGCTGGGGACTTCAGCGGCTTTTATTCTTCGAAGCACTGCCGTTTGCAACAATTTTTTGTGACCTCGGCTGTTGGAATGCCATGAATGATCACGAAAGAAAAAAAAGGATTGTCACGAGTCTAACACAAGACAAACTAAAATTGACAGTTGAGTAACGAACAAACTTAGCCTCTCGACAATTGTAAAAATCAACTATACGGGCAGATTGTGAACTGAACTGATCGTCATACAATATCTACCTCACCAAAGTGTTTTTAAAATAGTTCGTCGTGATCGACTGAAATCGAAGAGAAAAGCAAAATGAAGTGCTTGATGGCCTCGATGCTGCTCGCCATATTTCTTCTCGCTGGAAGAGTGTGTTGTAATAACACGACTGGCTCTGTTATTCAGCCTGACTGCGCGGTGAGAACACTCCAACACACATTTTACGTACTTGATTCGTTTTTTCTTTTTTCATTGTGTGTGAATATATTCCAAAACATCTGAACACTGTTAATTAAGGTCTCAAAAAAGGTTAGGATAGCTTTCGTTGCAGCAGGAATGGAGAGCTTGGCTGAATTCCAAATATTGCCTTTTGCTTCTACAAAGCGAGTCTTCGTGAGAAAACATTCATGTGAAAATGTGTTCCACCTACAGCTTAATTTTCATGCATGCGGATCAAACTCAATTTCAGATGAAAAGTTTTGAAGACTCGCTTTGAAATAGACGCGCAAGGCAACACGGAAATGGCCCATGAATAACATGGATAAACAATAGATTTATAATCATGGGTTTAATTGATGTTGCCCATCTCCATCTCCCAATTCCCCGAACATATTCCTGACTCTGAATTCGTGCACCCAGAACCAAAATAAAAACAACACAATGTGAGTAATTTATTAGCTTTCTTTAATGGGAGGTCTTAGGACAGTTTAAGAGTTTAAAACTTGTCAGTAAACCATTTGCAGGCAAAGCTTATCATCTAGCAGGGTTTTTCCTTACATGTCTTGTTATTTTGAACCTTTAGATAGCAGGAACATCTCACACATCAGTGGCCTCGAAATTATAACTGAAAATCCTACTACTTAATCGGCACGTTCTATTCATTTCTGCAGGTATCTATTTCGTACCACGACCCTTTTCATGATTGAAAACGTCTCGTGACGGGGTCATGAAAAAGGCCCATTCCATAAATAGTTAACTTAAATCTCCTCATACAAACAAAGTACCTCTAGTACCTTTTTATGTAGTATTTAAGACTTGTTCTCTCTTATCAATTTTGACAGGTACCCACGTGTTTGATAAGTTACCTTCAAACCCAAGCTGCATCGTTACAGAGTCTCAAAAGCGAACTTGAAAGCACTGAAACGCAGTTGCAAATCCAGGCTGCATCGTTACAGAGTTTCAAAAGCGACCTTGAACACACTAAAAAGCAGTTGCAACAAGCTGCAAGCGGTAAGTTTAAAACGTTTAACAAATTAAGCCTTTACTGTATCCCTCAAATTTAAAAATCATCTACGCGAACTATGCTCAATCAACGGAATTCAATAAACAGAATTTCTTTCGCTTGACGATCGAGTAACCTGTAGCTTGCAGTGGAGGACTAGACGACCTTTGTAACCTTGTTTGTAACTAAAAGAACTAAACTTCGACTTGAAAATGCTGCGCTTGGCCTGCGGCCTCCGGCAGCCGCATTTTCAAGACTTCAGTCAAAGGTTTTCACTACACAGACCTCGCAACCGACAGATAACACAAAAGTCTTTTTTTCCACAGGCCAATGGCCTTCTGGTCATTACTGTATTCTGGCCAGCGGAGGTTGTCCAGCAGGATTCACTCGTTCCCAGGGTCATTTGCGCGCTTTGAGCCAATTCGCCGCCAGTGCCACCTACATCACCCCGGCCAGATTCGGAGATAGTAGGATACAGTGTCATGGACGCTGCGGTCAGTATGGTCAGTGGATCGGCGACCTGTACATGGCAGCTTGTTGTAAATGATGGAAGCAACACGAGAACTCGTATTAAAAAAATAGCTATGTGTGGTATCAGTGATGTTCTAATAAAAGGCGTTGTTGTTTAATTGAAATCCTCTCATTATTTATATCATCAATTGTCCAACTAGAATTTTAGTCTGATAGCGCTTTCGCTTTTAATTTGGTCCATAATGTCCCGCATTGACGTCCAAGTAAGACTTGGCTCGCCCTACCGCCTCCACGCGCCTTTAATCGTCCAGTGTTATTTGTTACGTAGCTAAGTTTAGTTGAATCTAACGCTCACTCTTATTGGATCACGTAGCAATGGCTAAAGCTAACTGAATGTTGCCCGGCGGGCAACAAGTAAGCAATAAACTGTTGCCCGCTCTCCCACTGACGTTACTAGCCAGGGGTTACTTTCACTTCTTCTTGCCTCATTCCTGATTCCTTGGGAAAAAGTTAGTTTTGTCTTCCCTCGAATCTCGAGATTCTCTGGAAAACAAAACTAACTGTTTCCCTCGTTACCAGTAATTAGGTGTATTTTATGTATTTTTATTTATTTATTTTTATTTATTTATTTATTTATTTACTAAATAAATAAATAAATAAATAATAGTATATAAATAATAGTATTTATTTATTTATTATACACTTAATGTATGGTCCCGAGGGAGACAGTTAGTTTTGTTTTGTTTTCCTGAGAGTCCTGAATAAGAATTGATGGTAATAAGACTCTGGGTCTGCTATCTGAGTAGTTTGAACTTTCTTGTCAGAACTGGCCTTCAATCGCTTTCACAACTGAGACTTTCTTTTTCCTTGCTAACCTTAAAACATCTTTATCTATCCATGGAGGTCTTGGCCTCCCAAGTCTGAGCTTCATCTTTGATGCATGTTCTTCGACAGCCGCCAGTACAAGATCCTAAAAGCACGCCGTACATGAGTCAATGTCCTCAGATGATACATAAGAATCCCATAAAGTGTGTGAAAAAGTATTTCTTAGGCTATCAAAATCAGCTTTATCATATTGGTAAACTACTCTTGTGATGATGTTCGCAGGCCTGTTAAAGTTTTCCTTAGCAGCGAAGCAGACTGGGAAGTCAGATCTGAGTCCAAACCATTTGGATACACAGTAGTTCCCCCGATGAGCGAATCATGATTCGTCAACACAAGGCCTACGATATTACCAGTTAATGAGGAATTAGTGCCACTGGGACGAGTGATATATATGAGTTTAAATGGTCATCAACAATTTCACAGAAAGTTTCAGTCAAATTATCCAGAATAGTTGGAGATCCAACAGGCCAATCGATGCAGGGAAAGTTTAAGTCACCAGTGATAAGAAATCAGCAATTCCTCTACCGGAGACTTTATTAAGAAATCTCCTGAATTCATCAACGGCCTCTTACACCGCGGATAAAGAGGCGTTTGAAACCATTGTAAAGCTGAATGATGAGCTCAAAAGAGCGAAATTCTCCGCGGATTTCAAAGTTCCGGGTACGTAGTTTTTCTGTTCTCTCTTTTGGATCTGCTTCTTCGTTTTAATCTCGGCTTGCACGTGACGTCATCATTTCTAAAGAGCTACCGAAGTTTTTATCCTCTTCAGACATAAGAGGGGGTAAATTTATATCTCTTTACAGCTCAGTAGCTTGCTTCGTCTGGAAACCAGAGCATTTTGAATTTCAGAGTTTCTGGCGGTGCGTGACATCAAGCTATGAACGCGTTTGTCCAAAATATATACTTATGTCGTGATTTTTGGCTTGTTCAGAAGTTTAAGTATTAGGAAAAGTGCTTATGTAAATGCTTGTTTGTTCAGTACTGATAATCAGTCGCCTAGATAGTACTTTAGTACTGAGTTCCAGATGTTTACACTATTTTCCGGCCGCCATGTTGTTGAAGTACACCAACATGGCGTCTCCATACTGGGCTCTGTAAATTGGTGCAAAATATTTCGACGGATGTCTGAAGTTTGGGAAAAAGCATAGACTTGAAACCTGGAGAAGTGTCTTCTTTATCAATCTCCTATACCATCACAATTTCTTGATTCGAATTCTTTTTTGATTGCGTGACAGTGCAAGGCAAAATTTAGGCGGAAAGGGGACTGGGGAGAAAAAGATGTGATTCATAGCAATAGCGTGACTTCTCAAAGTAGAGCCCGGATGACAAAAAGCACAGTCAACTTTATGCAATAATTGCGACTCATTACCAACACTATCAATTCTAGCTGGAATCTTGTCTTAAAGTGAAATAAACTTCTCTCATTGTCGAGGGAAGTCAAGATATCTCAAAGACATGGCGGCGAAAATTTTCTCTCCATTCATCGCCAGACTTCGGAGGAGAGTGCAGAACGAACGCCTGTTGGAAAGCGACGAGAGCTTCCTTCTGAGAGAAGAAGATTTCCTTGAAGTTCACGACGATGGTCCTACAGAGAATGTTACGGCTGAACTAACGATAGAGGCAAACCAGTTTGATTCAGGCAATGCAAGTGCGCAGAATAATCTTGCCATAGAACTTCGCGACAGCAGTGTTGCGAGAAGTGGAAATATGGTAGTGTTAGGCACAAAGAATAAAGCACCCACGAAAAAGAAGTTCGCTTTCCTGGGGATTATTCTGGCAATCATTGCGGCGTTGATCTTTTCTGTAAGCGCATTGATGGTTAAACTGGCTGAGAGCATTCCAAGCATTGAGGTGACATTCATGCGTCTAACAGTACAAATGTTTTTTTCACTGCCAGGAATGATATTCTTCAAAGATAAATTTATTTATCCTTGGAAGCAGAGCAGATTTTTATTGCTTCGCGGCATCTCTGGCACGATGGCAATGACTTTAATGATTTATGCTGTAAAGCACATGCCTTTAGCCGACGCTAGGGTGATATTTTACACTTCTCCCGTGTTTACAGCTATACTTGGACGTATCTTTCTCAAAGAATTCGTTAGCAAGTTTGATGTGCTAGCTATGATACTAAGTATAGGAGGAGTGGTGTTAATTGGAAGGCCAACGTTCTTGTTTGGCTCTATTGGCAAAAATTCTGGTTCTAAACAGGTGTGGGTGCCAACTCTCATTGCCGTTGCAGCTGCCATTGGTTCTGCAACATCAACTGTCCTAACACGCAAGATGTCCCAAGAAGTTGGTCCCAGAGTAGTGGTGTTTTACTTTGCTGCCGTTGGATCAACCATAGGCTTTGCAGGTTCATTGATCTCTGGTTTTAAATTCCCAGAATGTGGAACTTATGACTCAATTTACATGCTTGCAGTTGGAGGGCTCGGTTATTTTGGGCAAGTGGTTAGATCAAAGTCTTTGAGCATGGAAAAGGCATCAGTCATTGCGTTGGTTGGCACAATAGGAATTGGTTTTTCATTTTCTCTCCAGCTGGCAGTTCTGGATGTTGTTCCTAATGGTCTGAGTATTGGTGGTGCTATCCTTGTCTTGCTTTGTAATGTGATGATTTTTATCAAGAAATTTCGTGACATGAAAAAGATTGATCCAAAACGTCCAGAACTGTAAACATGTTCAGCTATTACCGTAATTGAAAAAGTAAATTGAGAAAAATATCTCCAGAACAAACCTTCCCAAAACTAGACCCTAAGATCTCAGACGTGAACAGTGAAATGCCCTCCCAAATATAAAAAGGAAGATTAAATTTGTATTAAATTTTATTTTTTAATTAAATTTGTAAGTGATTATATAAGCCCACTATAGACCCTTTGCATAAATGGCGCCTAAATTTGAATAAATAACAATACTTATACATCCTTAGTCTCGCATTCATGTGAAAAATCCTTTGTCTGAAAACATGAGCACGAGGCTAAGGATGTATAAAGTATTCTTATTCAAATTTAGGCGCCATTTATGCAAAGCGTCTATTGCAGTGTTGGTTTTTATTTTATGTTGATAAAACGTGATTGTGATGTTCATTTACATTTCTGGTGCCAAGGTTTAAGAACACTGCTTCTTTATATAGTATATATATGTAGTATAAATTTACCCATTTTAGTTGCAAACAACATGACATCATCACTTTCCTAATTTGCGTAATACAAAAACATCAATATCTCTAAAATGAATAAAGATACTCCAAAAAGAAAAACACCATTCTTTTGTATTATGAAAAAGCCTTTCAAATATGTGGCAGTTATTTTTCATGTCATATACACTTTAATGAAATTTACTGTAGACAAGTGTTTAGCTTGCGAAGAAAAAACATAACAGCATATGAACAGCATACTTGTGGATTATGATGTATGGAGGGAAAACCAATAGCATGTGATAAGAACAAGGGTCTCCCATGGGTAAGGGATACATGTTTCTTAGGCCCCCTTAAATATTTTGCATTTTCTCCTTTTCTGTCCATTAATTAATAAATTTCATTTCTTCTTTATTGCAATTTTGTTATCAATCATAGAAAGATCTGTTTTTCTCTTGAAACAAATTTTCATGTTCCTTTGTAACCCAAGCCCTTGTAAGTATATTCCAATAAACTTAAGAATAATACTTAGTGTGAAAGGAGCTCAATCATAGTGATTTTACTGTATTTTTAGTCAAAATGGGTCTTACAGAACGACTACTCTAACCAAGGCTGCTCGGCAAAATTGCCTATAAATTTAATAAATAGAAATTCTGGAGGCTAACAGTAGTTTTTTATCAAATTATTGATGCAATCAAGCTGTACATCTACAGTACAAAGGCAACAGATTTGTGGTCATTTTGATTAGTAACTAATTAGCACTTTTAAAGTGCCAGTGGTTTAGGTAGATGGACTCGCACCCAAACGAGTTCGCACCCACCAAGTTTGCACCCACATTGATTCAACTAGCGATCAAGTGCTTTAAAAAAATTAGATTTCTCTTACTGAGCAAAAACAACAACATTGTGGGCATAATGAAACAAAATCACATAAAACATTAAACATGTTAGTTTCTTTTTCTTTAATCCATTGAAGGTGAATTTGAACTTAAAACATAAAGTCTATAATGAGTTCAGGGATGCAAATTTGGTGGGTGTGAATTTGACTGGGTGCGAAACAGGTAGTATTTGTGGTCAATTTGCAAAGAATTTGCTTAAGTGGCCTTGAACGGAGTAGTCCGACTGTAAACCTTTTTTTTTCCAGTATTCTCGTTTTTAAGCATGGTATTACCCTACTAATACAATTGTAATAAATAACAAGTCAATTAATTATGGGAGCAAAGAAGAAATGTTAAAAGTCGGTGTACCATAGTTTAAAAAAAAAAAAAAAAAACAATGGCGATATTTTAGTAGTGAATTCACTGGAATTAGCAATTTTTGTATATTAATAGATTCAATCTATTTTAAAATCAAATGTTTTTATGCTTATTGAAGTATTTATTTGGGCTCTTTTTACTAATGAAATGTAGTTAAAGTGAATTAAAAAGAAGTTTTATTTTCTGGTTTGGTTTAATCCTTGATGTGGTCAAACTGGTACAAAGAAACTCCCTCCTCTGTTAAGTCACTATGTGCCAAATTTATGATGTTGCGTACCAAGTATTGCTGATCTTTTCAAAAATTCTTTGCTTGTTCAGCACTTGCATGCATTTACCACTGAGAGAATGCCTTGTCAATCCACAGATGTCTAAAACAGGGATGACGGGTGAGAGGCGGGGGATGGGAGGGTGAAAGAGGGTTTTGCATTTATCATTGTTGAGAACTAACTATAAACAAGCTAACCTGAGCACTTTTCAAGCTCATCCTCTGCCTCTAAACTGTCACCACTCCCCCCTGTTTTAGACTGGTCTGTCCCTGCCCTGGGGGGGGGGGACTCCCAGATAAAAGAACAGGGGTACTCAACAGAAATTTTGAGGAGAACCCCTAAGGGGTACCAAGATCCTGTTTTCTGGGTGTGGCTTGAGATTTTTTTCACCCCTAACAGGCAGCAGTACTAAAACAAAACATTAGCTCCTGTCTTTTTTTTTTGGGTTCAATACCCTAAAAGTTAGTGCAAAAGTTCCCGCTGGGGACTTTTGAGGTTGAACATCCTAAGAGGTACCAAAACCACATTTTGCACACCTAAAAGGTATGATGAGCACCCCCACCTGCGAGTCTGTCACCAGATTCTCAAATACAGTGAAACCTGTAGACACCAGCTTGAGTCCTCAAGTTTTCTTCCCACATTTACTGTAAAGTAAACCTGCATTCTGCGGATACCTCTGTTAAGCAGATGCGAAACCAGTATTAAGACATTTTGTTGCACAAAACCTGCAATAAACAGACACTGCAAGGGCTTTTTTACTTCTAAAAGCTCAGCTCAGACACCTTTAGCATTGTTCAGTGATGTCGTTTTGATGCATTGTCACTGGGCATTGATGGGAGCCTGTTCGCTGAGTCTCTTGTCCCATGAACAGTCTTTGATCTTACACTGTGATACACTGTGTTACAAAAGGGCTAATAATTTAGTATTATTGCTGAACCCGTATAAAGCAGACACTAGTGAGCGTCCCAAGGGTTTCCTCTTAATACAAGTTTCACCGTAATTGAATATTTTTACAATAAAATAAAAATATGATAATTTTCCTTAACTAATTTCATGCCTGCTTAACATACATATATAGACCCCAATGCTTACACAACAAGCTCTATATCCAATTTCATGACGTTTCTTTTCCCAACAGGAAAAATTGCGTGACACATTAAAAGTGGCCCAACGAGACTATCAGAAGCTAAGGTTCCAGCGTTTCAGACCAGATTTTCTAAAATGAAAAATGGCCTCTTGATTTCTATGTTTCTGATTTGGGGAAGGTTACGACAGAATGAAAGAAAATAATCTAGTTTCGGCGCGCGATGGCTTCACATTAGCTGTCACTTGATGGCGTTACAAACCGCTAATTTGCTCTTGCTGATACAGGAAACTGATGGTCACCATAGTAACGATATGTACATGTGTGTAAATGATTGTTGTATTTGTAATGCTGTATTCCAACCTGATGTAGTTACCTTTTGTCTACGATTTTTGTTTACAATGGACTGGTAAATCGAAGGATTCATACCGTCAGTGAACGAACAGAGTGTAACCAACTCAGATCAAATTTTGGAAATGAACGACAACGACAATTCAGAGATACACGAAACTCGCGGTAACTTGTTGCCTCCGATTAATCGAATAACGCCGCCTGTAAAACCCGAAATCTCGATTGTCTGCATGAAATGCGAAGAAGAAATTAAGGTTCGACATTTGAAAGAACACCGAGAATTCCACAACGCGTTGGAAATGTTCCGATTTTCGATGGACAGGAAGCCTTCCAGCGTGAAACAACTGATCAGGCGACGTCGTGCGATTTTGAGACGACTCAACGAAACGGCAAGCTCCGAAAATCCAGTTTCGATGAAGAAAATTCAAAAACTGAACCTCGCCTACGAGGCAATCAAGGCTGATATCGAAGGCACAAACATTGCTCTTCGAAATGTGGACGATTTTTTCCTCGATCAGCGGAATATACGAGGACAGGGAACAAAACTCACCTGTGCTCTTGCCTTCGGCGTTTGTCAACATGCGAATTCGCGATGGAAGACATCCATGGAAGATAGGTACGCCTTTAAAGATTTCTTCTGTAATGATCCACAGAGTGGATTCTTTGCTATTTATGACGGATATTCTGGAAGCATGGCTGCAGAGAAATGCGCGCGCTATCTGAGCGAACTTCTCGAAAATAAGGTCGAAAGTATCTACCAAACGAGCATGAAACATGAAAGTGTCAATGAGGAAATTGCAGTGGCTTTTAACGAAGCGTTCGAAGAGATGGACAGAATACTGCTCTACGGCGTGGAGGAACAATCGAGAAATCGATGGAGCGGATGTTCTGCTCTTACCTGCTTGTTGCGAGGAAATAATTTGTACGTAGCGAACGCGGGGAATATTCGAGCAGTGTTATGCCGCGGGGACGGTTCGATCGAACGTTTGTCGGACAATCACAGCCCCTGGGATAAAAGGGAGCGCCATCGAGTACGTAAAGCTAAAGGAGATGTTTCTAAAAGCGACAAAACTGCCCTGGTTAATGGCGTGGTGAAGAGCACTCGGGGTCTTGGGAACCACGGCGACCCGAATTTGAAAACTAGCGTAATACGAACACCCTTTGTTAATTGCCTCACCATTGAGGAGGCGGATCAATTCCTGATCCTCGCGTCGAATGGTGTATGGGAAGTTTTCAGCGAAGAAGAAGTAATTCTTCTCCTGGAAGATATTATACCCGATATCGACGTGAGAGCTATTGTGAGGAGAATGCAAGACAGGGCTTCAGCTCTGGAGGAAGGGTTGCCTGTCCCAAAATGGGATGAAATTCCAAGACGGAGCAAGAGCGTGGCTTCCACGGAAGGGAACAAGGTCACTGTAGCGGCGAGTTCCACGGAAGAAATTTCACAAGAGGACATTGCAAACAAGGATTCATATAGTGACAATGAGGAAGGTCATTCTAGGGCGAGTCCTACAGAAATGGATGAGAATAAACCTGTCGCAGAATCGCCTGCCTTACTACAACCCCCTGTGCCCTCATTAAGGTCACGAGGGCCAACGCTCCAAAGAAATGAAAAAGCTTGTGCGCTAGCCAAGGCCCTAAGTGAAAGGCTAGTGCAAGGCGCTATCCTTGCAGGAAGCCGTGACAATATCACAGTCGCAGTTGTACTTTTAAATGGCTGTCCACTTCAGCTGTTCTTTTTACCAACAATTTAATGCTTCCAAATTCTCATTAGTGAGTCCATTCATTTGTTCCTATTAAGGTTCTGAGAATTTGTCGGTGCATAAAAACAGTGACCCGATGTTGATGATTTTCTTTATTCTCATTACCTACTGTATTTGTTTCATGTTATATGGATAGTGTAAGGAGATTTTGGCTGCTAATCCCACTGAGATGCTAGTCAAAGCTGATGTAATTCGATCCTGTTGAGCATCAAATGGAACAGGGCCAAATTACAACATAACTTATTGAGAATGAATTACTGTGTTTTGTCATCCAGCTAAGCTCTACAATTTTGTTCTTTTAGAGGCAAATATTTTTGCTTGGTGTCATCAGCCATTTAGTCTGTTCATTTTCGATTTGATTCAAAATACTGATGTTAGATTGCTTTCGAAAGCATTCATCAAGTTAATTAGGTTAACTGTCCAGGTTTTTCATTTAGATCAATGCTTAAGCGCTACTCTGCTGTTCAGAAACTTCAAGAAAGAACAAAACTAATAATTGTTCTTTCTTTCTGTGATATTAATATAATAATAATTATATTATGATTATAATTATGCAAAGTTCCTGTAATTAGAGTATTACAGGAACTTTGTAATGTAAACAGACATCCTTAACTGATTACTGACTATTTGTCTGCCGTATAAATGCAGTTTAAAATGATGGTCAAAGATATCTTCATGCATTCACTGTGACACAAGTACCATGATTAGACTGCCATTTGCTGAATTTAGGAAAATAAAGTTTAGGAACTTCGAGTATTTGAATCATTATTTTGTTATAATTTTTAAGCAGTACTTATGCCTAATCATATCTTTTTGGTATGCTTTGTTGGCATATGATGCAAGTTTGGTCGAGCCATAATTTGTATTTTGGTAGTCGAGCCAAAATACCCAAATTATTAAGGTAAGACCAAACAAGACTGATATGCTGCCGAAGCATACCACAAAGGTATGATTAGGTTTTTACCTAGGCTCGATTTCTGCCACTCTCTCATGTCTGATCTACGTTTCTCCTGGAGGGCTCCAGGCTTTTGCAAACAGCAGCTGGTAATTGAACCTAGTATTTACGACTGGCCATGATATCATAGCCATATCAGGCCAGTGACTTGATATTGAACAATTATCCTGCGAAATCGCACGGAATATCGTCTGATACTTAGCCGACGAGGCCATAGGCCGAGTCGCCTAAAATCAGATGATATTCCGCGAGATTGAGCAGGATAATTGTTTTATTATTCAACAAATTGATAACAAAACAGCCTAACATTTTTAAATCTCTCTGTCAACATTTTCTCACTTCACTTTTTCTTCCCACGTTCTAAGCTACGTATACCGCCAGATATCTGTTACCTACGGATGACAGATATCGAGAGCATCATGACCATGTTTGGATAGTGTTACAATTTGTGGAATAATAATGCAGGATATTAGGACTGTAGTCATGCCTCTGATTGGCTAATTGCAAATTGTGAAGCTAGCCTCTTACAAAGATGCTCTTTGTGCTTGTCATGCAAATTATCTTGGTAGGAAAAGAGTACATGGTGAGCCCAAAGTAAATCAGCTTAGGAGGCCAGCATTATTAGTGGACCCTCAGATGGATTTAGAGGGGGCAGATTGGGTGGCTAACCCCTCCCCCCTCCCTCTTCCCCCCCTTCGAAGAAGCAAAAAACAACATCAACAAAAAAAATGAAAAAGATTGCAAATGCTTTTTATCTAAAAAGTTCCATACGGGGAGGTCCCGCCCAGGTCCAAACCCTTTACCCTTCTGTATACCTTTTTTGACAGAAAAGTACCCCTTTCATTGTTCTGTTTCTATTTTTGGCTGATCAGATCTTCCACAGATCCCACGTATACTTTGGTCCCTTGCATGATATATTGTAATTAGTGTTTCTTTTTTTCGGGGGGGGGGGGGGAGGGGCATAGATCTTTTTAGATCCGATATGCGGCTCATTTTTAACATGGTTTGACCATGTATTTTCTGTGGGACAGTTTTTGTCTGTCCGCTGCGCAGTCTCTTTATCACGAAAACGACATGATATTCTAGATTTTAGCCTATTGTCTTTGGTCACGTGTTTCGTATGTGACATTGGCCAATCCGCAAACATTTGGATTTGAATTTCATCTAAGGTCATTACCATGTGCATCGAGTAGACGATCGGTCCACAAGCCGGGTTGCTCTACTTTTTGCTGCTGACGAGACCCAACCAGGTCGAAACAGCTGTCCACTGTTGCAATTCTTGTCTTTCAGTTTGGATTCTATCTTGTCGTTGTCCTTATTCGTAGTAATGAACCTTGTTTCATTGTTACCCTTTTATATACTTTTAACTGAAAAAGGCACCCCTTTAAAATACTTTCAAAACTGGCCCGTATCATGAATGCATCGCTAATAAAAGATGTCTTCTCGTCATTTTCGTGTAGTGCTTAATAAACTAAAGAATACAACCATAAGGTGCATCTGTTACAAATATTTTAATCTTATGCCCTTTAAAATATCTAAATGACAGATTTCTCTACTCTTTCATATACCTCAGCTTGTGAAATCATTACCCTTTTAAGTTACCTGAAGTCTGAAAAAGTTTCCCCTTTCAGGCACGGAGCCTCCCCGTATAGGCTATTATAGGAAGAACCCCCCGGGTTTTTTGATCATGGATTTTTATTTAGACAGCCGTTTCGAAAGTTTGAGAACATCAGTGATCAGTCATTCTGCATTCAAAAGGATGTTTGTTTCTGGATCACTGACTGACTAATATTTAAACTCATCTGAGAATGTTTAAACTCATCTGATAGATTGTCCAAAAGTCCTATAGTTTATTGAAAGGGGAAAAAATAATTATTGTAACTTTGAATGTTTTTGGCTTTTCATTCAGAACATTAACGAGCAAGTCCAAAACCATCACATCAAAACTATACAACGTTTTTGCTTAATACAGACACCTCTAGAAATCATCCGTCACTTGTAAAGTCGACTTTTTATTCTCTATTGACGACAAAAAAACAACAAAGTAATAAACCAACTTACCAAATGTTAGAAACTACAACTTACATGGAATAATCTAATCTTAAATGACTAAAAAATTCGTGCCTTAGTTGTTTCGACAAATTATTTTAACGTTATTTTATTCTAATTTAAGTGAGAAAGGCCAGAGGTCATTTTTTGTAAAGCGAAACATTATGTAAATTGAAATGAGATGCTTTTAAGTAATTAATGTATAAGCAAGCAAGTAAAGAGAAAATGAATGGAGTGGTCTTAGTTAATTCACGCCACTAAGCTAACAAGTTAAAACGACGTCCATTCTGAGAATATTTAAACTCAGGTGCTAGATTTTTCAAAAGTCAAATATTTTATTGAAGGGGAAAAAATGTTATTGTACTGAATGTTTTTGCTTCTGTACTTTTTTTGCGTGGGCACGACCTTGCTTGAATAACCAGGACCATTAGAAAAGAATCTGAACTCGACGTCCGCTGAAAAAAGAAGCGCTCCCGGTCCCCTGGTGGAAAGGTTCGCTGAACCTTTATCAGGTTCATTAAATTTGAATGTAAAAAAATAATAATAAAAATAAAAAAATAAACTCGTATGACTTCAAAGAACATGGTGTGAGAAATAAAGCCGTTTTAACTAGCAACTTTACCCTTTGAAAAGTGATACTTGTTTGAGAATCGTATCCTCAGTTCTAATGTGTGTTTATTCAGATGGGGGTAGCTAGTAAAACCAAAAATCCTTTGAATTAACATTAACATGGACGGTCTATACATTAACTTTTTATCCAATAATTTTAAGGATTTCAAAAGGAGGCACAACACACATTTGAACACGGCCCTTATCTTCTCTGTTGTAGTTTCTGCCCAGCTGATCTGCGTCCAACCTCGTTCCCAGAGCCTTTTCCCCGGCGGGGAAAAGGCCGTGGGAACGACGTTGAGCCGACGATATCAGTCGTAAAGAGAACCTACTGTAGCTTAAAAGAGAGTGCAAACTTTTGTCGATGACTGTACTTAGCCACCTGAGAAAAAAAATCGATGACTTTTTAAAATTGAAGAGACGTTCTCTGAAATCAGCTGTTCAAAACTTGATACCTCTGTTCCAATGTTTGTATAAACGGATAGGGTCACTTAGCAATCTTGATCCAGAAACAAACAACCTTTTGAATATTGACTGATGATTTACTGCATGTTATACCAAAGCTGTCTAAATATGAGTCCACAAAAACCTTTTACTCTCAATCAGCTATCCGTACACACACAACGCCACAGTATTAACTACTTATTAACCGAGAGGAAGGTCTTTTCAGCAAAATTCTTAGACCGAGACCTTGCCGTATTGACCGAGCGATAGCGAGGTCAATAAGGCAAGGCCTATGTTTGAGATTTTCCAATAAAGACCGAACTTTCGAGTTGTTTATTATTTAAGGAATAGAAAACATGTGCCGTCTTTCTATCGAGCCTTAGAAACACGAGTGAAAGTTTGGGAGAACGAGAAATGCTGTGGGAACACGAGCCGCGCTGTTTACTTCGATCATCAAAATGTAAATTCTCTTTGTTCGCGCCATCATTACGTCAACAGCTCGTGCTAGTTCTGTGTTTCTATCGAGTTATAGAAACACGGTTTTAAACCAATCAGCGTGCGTATTAATTTTGCTTTGGGTTATTTTCTAAATGACTTTTGGCTTGGCTCCGGCAAGTGGGCATTACGGGAGAGGAATGCCCCAGTATTAGCCAATCACAGCGCGCATTATATCGGCTATAAACGCAAGTCATATAATGATATAAGATAAAATGATGTCAAGAAAATGTTAAACAAATTGTTTACTTAATATGGACACCACTAGAAATCATCTGTTTTTTTGAATAAGTCTACATTTTATTTTCCATTAACGAAAATAAAGTTAGAGGAACTACACTGACAATGCAACGCGAAAGATGTCCAGTTATCAGCTACTGAAAGGATTAAATCGGTATTAGAGATTTCCGACGAACGACGAAAAACTACCATCTAACTCAGGGTGTAGTTGTTCAAAGAGTCGATGACACTATCAGCCGGAAAAATCGTTATTCAGTGGCTAAGTGTTGACAAAACAAACTATGCTATCCACTGAATAGTGATTTAGCCAGGTGTTTTCGTGATGGCCGAGAGTCGACCGAGGAAGACTAGGTGAAACGCCTCGCGCCCTTCCCAACTGTTAAGAGAAGACTGGGGATGAGGCAGGTCTTAGATGGCTTTTCATGTGAGCAGCACAGAAACTGGTGTAACTTTATTTCGGCAAGTTTAAAGCACAAAATAAGCAAGCGTAAATCATTTCGACAATGGATATCGCCACAGGGTGTTATAAATAAACTTGGAACAACATCATTTTGATTTTTGTCATGCTCTTTATTATGTCCTAAATCCCTAAATTCTACTGTTTAACGCCATTATGTAGGACTACTTGTGCCGGGTAACGAAGGTTTTCTGTGTGCTCCATCACTTGCAACACGCTGCGATGTAAAGCTCTCCAATCCACTGGCCATACCGGCCGCAGGGTCCATGACACTGAATCTTACTGTCTCCGAACGTGGCCTGGGTGATGTAAGTGGCACTAGGTCCATATATCTTCAGAGCTCGCATATGGCCCTGGGAACGAGTGAATCCGGCTGGACAAGCTCCACTGGCCAGAATACAGTAATGACCAGGAGGCCATTGACCTGTAAGAAAAACACATTTGATTTGTTCGTTAAGGAAAAGATGAACTGGTGTGCCTCATCAGATATTGAGGACGTTTGGTGACTCGTCAAGCCGGTGCTTAGGGCTATTTCGCTTCCCGCCTCGACTAGCCAATGCTATTTGCGGGAATCGCCCATTTTGTATTTTTCTTTTGTCAAATAGTAAATAAAGCTGAAGTTTGAAAGTTGAAGTTGAAGACATTTCTGCTGGGAAACAGGACAGGTATGAATTTGTCATCAAGATGAAAAATTGTATTAAAAATGTTTATTTGTTATTTACGTTGAGGCTTTGACGGTTCCGGTTGGGGTCTAAAAGACTGTTTTTTTATTCCCCTGGCTAAAGGTCTCAAGCTGTCTGCTCACATTTTCAACATATTTTAAAAACTTTGAGTTTCTCACTGAAAATGTGACAGGTGTGCTATCAGCAATTTTCAATCGACTCCTGATAAAAGCTTTCATAAGTTTGTTTCGTGGGACATCACTTTCTTAATTTTCCACGGTTAGAAACTCCCAAAGAATGTTTGGTGTGCAATTAAAGAAAATGTTCAAACTGACTTCACAAACTTACCAATGGATTGCTCCAGTTGTTGTTTAGTAGCAGCGAGGTCACTTTTGACGGTGTTCAACGCGTTTTCCTGGTTCTGAAGATAGGTTGCCAGGGCAGGTAAACACTGGGGCACCTGTTCAAAAGGGAAAGAGACCATTGTTGATACTGGTACAAATTAGCTAGGTGTATTTTTTTTTAAACTTTATGGTTTTGAGAACGAGCTATGTTCAGAATTACTCGCAGTTTATGTTTTTTCTAAGATGTGTTTGCAACTGACCTTAAATTTGTTATTGTGGTCAGTATGTGAATTGTTTTATCGCCTTTGACACTTCCCCGCCTCGAGAAAATTTTGTTACAACCCGAGAATGTGAGTTATCTTTATTTTGCAAACACTGAATTCTACAAGAGCTTAACAGCAAGATGTATATAGTGAAAATAGCTGAGAGAAGAGAGAATTCAAAGGTTGTTTGACGAAGTTAGCAACACACACAAGCTCATTCAGAAGATAATTTAATGCTTCTATATCAAAACATTTATCAGACTCACCGACGCATGGGCTTCGCTTGGATCTTCCAAGAAGTAGATTAAGACAGCGAGGACGAGAAGGAGCTTCATGTTCTGTCAGCTCAACCGGAGGAACTTTGGCTCAAACGAACTTGGTGGATCGAGGACGAACGCCAAATGGTGCATGACCCAAATAGCAAAGCAGTATTATACCGATAACTGTGGGAAAATAAGGTGTGTGTTTACGGATAGCTGATTGAGAGTAAAAGGTTTTTGTGGACGCATATTTAGACAGCTTTCGAAAGCTTGTGATATATAGAACACGCAGTGAGTCATCAGTCAACATTCAAAAGGGTGTGCTTGGATACCAAGATTGACTAGTGACCCCATTTGAATACTGAACAAACATTGCAACAGAGGTATCAAGTTTTGAACAGCTGATTTCAGAAAACGTCTCTTCACTTTTGAAAAGTCGTCGATTTTTTTGTTCGGATGGCTAGGTACAGTCACTGACAAAAATTTGATGTCCCTTTTAAGCTAGGATTCTCTCTAAAGATTTCTCATTTCCACTGACATCACCCACTCAGGTCAGCAGGGCTGAAACTCCGGGGGGGGGGGGGTGGCGGGGGAACTCCCATATGAAAAGGTCTGGAATGCTCATCGGAAATTTTGAATTGAACCCCAAAAGGACACCAATCTGGACGCTGTTCGAGCTTTATTTGACCCCTAAAAATACCACTTAAAACAGAATAGACTGCGATTACCAGCCGCTGTTCAATTCAGGAAAGGACCTTGTACACGCAGACGGACACGAGAGATCAGCAGAAATCAAATCTAAAAACGGAAATAAGAACTTTCATTATTATTTCTGCGAGCGCACTCTGAAGGATAACTTGAAAGCTAAAAATAGTGACGTTTCGTCATCAACGCCTTATAAGTCAAACCAGAAACCTTGATTTATTCCCCTAAGCGAGATGTCGAGCATCTCCGAGCTTTTCATATAGCAGTCCTGTCGTTTTACTAGTTACCCCATCTGAATAATAACACATTAGAACTGAGGATACGATTTTCAAACAAGTATCACTTTTCAAACAGTAAAGTTTGTTAGTTAAACGACTTTATTTTTCAAAAACCTTCAAAGTCCTTCGAGTTTTTGTTTCCTTTCAAATTCAATAAATGTAATAAAGGGTCAGACAAAATGGTTCTTTTTCAGCGGTGGCCAAGTTAAGGTCCTGTTCTAACCCCTAGTTACTCAAGCAAAGACGTGCGCCCGCAAAAAAAGTACAAAATAAAATTTCAAATTTCAAAAGTACACTAACAATTTTTTTCTCCTTTCAATGAACCGATATGACTTTTGAAATATTTAACAGATAAGTTTAAATATTTTCAGAATCGACATAGTGGCGTGAATTAATAAGATTCATTAAGAGCAGAACATTTGCTTTTCCTTAACATGTTTGTTTAGAAATTAATTGCTTAGAAAAATCTCGTTTCAATTTACACAATATATTCACTTTACAAAACCTGCTCGCCGGTCTTTTTACGTAAATCAAAATAAATTTACGTTAAAATAATTTTAGATTAGGTTATTCCTTACATTGCACAAAATATCCCTCTTCATCAGAGTTTCGTGGAGAACTGGATCTAGTGTCAGTATCTTCATGTACAATAAAGCTCCAAATTCATGCTCTTCCTCGACTTTGGATATAAGCCCCCTTAAATATTGGCCAGGTAATCTCAATTGCAAAAAAATCTGACTTCTTTTATTTAGCGTTTCCTCCATCCTTCTCAACTCAAGATAGTGGTATCAAAGTTAGATTCAGACAGATTTCCCACTGATCTCAGATTTGTCCATTTATCTCAAAAGAAAAACAAACATTCAGGTGCAACCCTAAAGAAACAGTCAGTCAGTCAATGATTTATCAATGATTTAATTTCACGCGATACCACCACGTAATTAAATCAAATCAAAGACGCGCTCTCGCTATCCTCTCTGACCGTTCTGTTTTACCCAGTAGAGGAGCTGGGTTATTATACAAACTGAACTGTGCTCGTCATAGTAATTGAACACTCAAATCAAGGATTTCTGAAAACTCTCCTGAAATTATGAACAGGTCATGGTGGGAATTTTTCGATTCAAATAGGTTGTGTTCAATTTGAAATTCCCCTTAAAAACTTGAACTGGGCCAACAAGGAACCAACTCGGGAAATGTTGCTGTTGGACATCAATGGAACTGCTAAGTACGGCAGACGAGGTGTGTACTAATTCTCTCGAAGAAGTGAAAAATTGAGCCCAAGAATCTACTTGGTGGATCTACTTGTAGTTAGCGCTTTCCAAAAGTTGCTCGGCAACTAAAAAAATATTGCTCGAGAACTTCTCATATTTGGCGCAACGTTTTTCGTTTCGAGCAACTTTTTGCATTTTGAGCAATTTCTAGTTTCTACTAATTCTGAGAAATCGGAGTAGCTTTTTGACAATTTATGAATTTCATGTGAAAAAGGAGTCAACCGGGGCCGATTGGTTTAAGATGCATGCAGCCTTTGAGGGAATCCTGCATACGTAATGAATGGAATCCAGGGAAATCCAAAGGGAATCCACAAACGAGGCTTGAAAACAACATCATATACCACTTAGGAGTGTTCCTTCTTTCGCATAGTCCGTCGAGGGAGACCGTAAATAAACCGTGGGGGAAACATTGGCCGCGTGAAACCATTTTTCTCTAGCGGTTTTTTTTTTCGCGTTACGCACAACGGACTAAGCGTCACGCACAACGGACTAAGCGAAAGAGAGACTACTCGTAGTCTAAAAATAGCCGTGTTCACACTAAATGTTAATTATATTCAACTGAATTACGATTCAATCTATCATACTCCATTCGATTTTATTCAATCATGGTTCTATTCACATTTGCGAAAATTCAAATAAACTAGGCAGGGCAACCTCGCAATCTAAAGTTGAAAACAAAATGGCGCCCTATCGAACAGCTGCCATGATATTCTCCGCGATACTTGATTTGGAGGCCAGAAGAAAGGCAAAGAAAGCTTCGAAGGCTAGAAGAAGAAAAATACGCCGTCTGAAACAGCAACAACGGATGAGACAAACCACCACGTGTCCGACATTTTGTTCAATCACGCACTGTAATTACTTCAAACAACCCCGAGGGGCTTGTTTGAAGTAATTGTAATCCAATTATAATCAGGGACTGTAATTAGTTGATGTGAAGCCATTTCATATTTAATTCGATTATAATTCGATCATAATCGAGGCCTAATGTGAACATGGCTTAAGCAACTCTGCATTTCCAGAGTCACGTTTTCCTCGAGCCAAGGCTCCGTCGGTTAGCAGGGACAGGTGGCACTGGGAACGAAACCGGATGTTTCGTGCAGGGTTTTGAACAAAAACAAACAAGTTGCATTCTAAACATTTTCAGCTCTTTCATTCCTATTTTCAGTAATACTTATCATTAAACATTTCCAGGTAAGGAAAGAAACAATCATGTCAGCCTGTTTTTTCCGTTCGATAGCTAAGTGAGTACAATACATGTAGTTGATGGGTTTTGGCAAAGTTTTAGTTAATGGCATTTGATAACATTTTTGGCCCTAATGTCGAATGACCAGCATCATTCCTTTCAGGTTTTATGATAAAGATGATAAAAATTTACTACTATTTCATTTTCTTACTGAGGAAAGACTCTGTGATGTGGCAGCCTCGTGGTTATGTGCTCGATTGAGGACTAGCTTGTCACAGGGCAGGAAATGGTCAAGGAAGAAAAACGATATTATTCAAGGTCAAGAAAAAGTCAGGAAAGGCAGTCTTCCTGAACAAAAGACTTTGGTCAATAAATAATTTACTACAATGCATAAAGATATACTTTTTTGCCAGACAAACCAGACGAGTCTGGATCTTGCCCTCTCGCGTAGACAACTACATCGATGGATTTACTTTATCTTTCACGTTTATGGATTTACTTCATCTTCCTCGTTTGTGGAATTGTCCGTATCATAAGACTTGGCCAGGTTTGGACGCATCGGCAACATGAATAAATATGCTTATTCGCGGGATGTTATTTAGGGCCTGTTTACATGGAGGTGGGGGACCCCAGGTAGGTGAGGTAACCCGCCTCTCCATATAATCTCTCCTTTTTATTTGATCATGTTTACATGGTAGGTGGGGTAACCCGCCTAGGCGGGTTGCCCGGTCTGCCAGGTAGGGTAACCCTGTCAGCCGGGGTCGCATTTTGCCATGTAAACGACTCAAGGTGGGGTAACCCGCCTAGCCGGGTTCGAGTTCATGTTACATTTGCAACACCGTCCAGTAACACGTCACCCCGGGACCCCGGGGTTGTAACTTTGCATGTAAACGCGGGCCATTTTTCGACCACGCCTAGGCGGGTTACCTCACCTACCTGGGGTCCCGTACCTCCATGTAAACAGGCCCTTAGAGCGGTTTTTGTTTGACTTTGGTCAAACCTTGGCCAAACACAAAGGACATAAGGAATCCAGTAAACCAATCAAAGCCCAATACGCGTGAGCGGAGGCGAAGCGCGGGAAAACGTGCGGTAGTGTGAATGGATAACAAAGTAGTCTTTTCCAGGCTCTCGGTCAGTGGGGACGATCGAAAAAACGGGCGGGCAACGAGCGGGATCAGCAACGAGCGGGATCAGCAACGAGCGGGATCAGCGACGAGCGGGATCAGCGGAGACCTCTCTTTTTTTTCTACCAGGTCCCGCTCGTCGCCCGCCCGCTTTTACGATCGTCCCCACTACCCGGGAGCCTAGAACAGGTTAATAACAAAAGCGGGGCTTTTTAAGCCAATCGCTTACGTCTGAAAACCAAAACAAATGTGAACAAATATAAATTGTTCTAAACAGACCGCGTTTGACAGATCAAGTTGTCGTAGTGCTAGAATTTGTCACGAAAGACACGAAATAGTATTTTCCACATCCTACAGTTAGAAACCATTGATTAAAGTCCAACTAACCCCCAAATTTCTTTTACGTTTAATGAAATCTACTAGTTTTCTCAATTACTTCGGTAAAATCTTGATTGAGAAAATCCCCGCGATTCTACAGGCGTTTAAGGCGGGGGTACACGTGAAGGCTGTTTTGACGTCGCTTAACACGGCCTTTTCTCGGTCACGTTTCAAGCGACACTAAATCTCTCTGCTTGTCTCATTAACCACTGCTTGGCAGTTTTGTGTAAATTTTGGGTGATTTTTGGGCATTTTGGTAAAGAGATATTTTTTTCTCAAAGGATAGGTTAAATTGAGGAAAATATGAAATGTTGAAGATTTGATGGATTTGGAAAATTGAAATTTGAAGTGAAAAATTAGTAGACGGATACCAAACAGTCCCCTGGCAACCTGGAGCTCTCTTTTCCGGGAGTCAACTGTCTGGTAGTGTTTCCATACCATCTTAATCCTAAAAAAATTCCTTTTTTTACATCACTTCAAGTTTCACTCCTATTCATGTTTACCCCGCCTTAAAGTTATTATTTTCTGCCCCACGACCGACAAAGCAGGATCTGGGTCGGGCTTCTTGTGATGTCATCGTATGACAAGGCTCAAATGAAAACACACAAGAGACGTTTGACTAAGTTTTGAGCGCTGTGAAAACATCTTTGGGGTATTTGTGCTTCATATTTTATCAAAAATGGACAAGACTTTTAAACGAAAAGCATTGTATCAACTAACGGTACAATTCGGAGTCTAGCTACGATTAGGACGGCTACGATGTATATATATTTTTATTCGTAGAAAATTAACCGATGTTTATTCACAGTGGCGATCACAAAAATAAGGAGATCTGTATGAGCGAAGACAAAAATTGGGGGGTTAGTTGCGGTCGTTTGCCAACGCTTATCAGTATTTTAAACAATTTCAACTATAATTCCCTTAGAAGCAGGTGACTAACTTGCCTAGTACACCCTAATTCATATTCTTTTGTTAACAACTGTGCTCGTTTATTGTAATTTTCCTGTATCAACATTAACCTTAATCATTACTGAAATAAAACTACAATTATGAAAAACTAAAGTAAATATTTACATAGCGCTAAAAAAAGGGTATTGTTACATATATGTATCACTACTGGCTGCCAGAGTAACTACTGTCAAAATAAAAAACGGCTTGGCTCGTTGTAAGGCTGAAATCGGAAATTTTCAAGAAATTTATCTTCGAAAATAGAAATGTTAACCTTAGCAATAAGTTGGATAAAAACCAATTCGGGGAAATAAAAGCAAATCGTCCATCAAGGAATTTAACAAGTTTTGTTTGTAAAACTAACAAAGACATGAAATTGATCTGATGCTTTGTGCGCTGTAAGAGCCGCCTAATATTTTGTAGCTATTGAACATCACATTATTGGAAAAAGTATTATTAAAGCTCAGTTTTCAGTTATCGAGACGTACCTGCACGTATTGAACATGAAAACAGCGCATGCGCAGCTGCATTTGTCTAGAGTAAAGTTAGGTCTGCATACATGCCCATTAGGTATTTTAAACAATTTAATGTTCTTTAACTCAGGTTCAAGTCGAGGAAATGTCGAATGTTCTTCTTTTATTTTTATTCAGGAACTTATAAAATTATCCTGCGAAATTTTCTAAATGTACCTTTTATATTTTAGAAAAAAAGCGAAAAAGCCCTTATTTTATAAAGACATTGCTCATAAATTGACACTGAGATTATTTCTGAACGTATAGTTTGAATTTCACGCTTTAGCAAAACTGGCGCTGAATGAATTGTCATTTGAATTAGCAGTCGTTTGTTAACCCTCATCAGTATTTTAAACAATGTAAAGTTCTTTTTGTCAAGTAACGGAGAATGACCTCTTTCGTTGTTCTAAAAAAATCATTGCATTAATTATTCATAAATGTTTCTAAATCGTTTCCTCTACAACTTTGGAAAAACGAGAAAACGTCGGCGTCATAAGTTTTACCTCACCGAAGTCGAGAGCGAGTAATCTAATTGTTTTAGTAAAACTTCTAACTGGTCTAAATGTGTTTTAAATGAAGATTTTTAAAATATTTCTCTGCGTTTAAAAACGAAGAAATTTTTCGTCAAGTAAATATCAAGATGCCTACCCCAAATAAGTGTTAAGGGGCCATGCGCTGTTTTTCAGTCTCTACAAGTGCCGGCAGATATTGGCAGTTATAATTTGAGCTTCAATAATAGGACTTTTCAAACTTGTTACAGCTCTCAATTTTGGATTCAACAATTTCATTATCAAACCTTCTTAAATCAAGTTCTCAACAGAAAGCTAAGCTGTTGAGAAGATTTGGACTATATCGGAAGAGTAGTTGGAAATATTACTTTAATAACAATGAATGATATTTAACCAATATTCCGATTCCAATAATTTCTCCAATAATTATCGCATGAGCTTGAAATGTAACTATAATTAGACAACCTTCGCTTTCGTATTATGTTAAGCTCTTTCAGTGGTCACGTTTGGTCGTCTTGGTGCTCACTTTTGATAAAAGAAAAGCTGATTTCCGAAGCAAAACAATAATTTCCTTAGAAGCAGGTGACTAACTTGCCTAGCACACCCTAATTCATATTCTTTTGTTAACAACTGTGCTCATTTATTGTAATTTACCTTTATCGACATTAGCCTTAATCATTACTGAAATGAACACTACAACTATGAAAAACTAAGTTGAATATTTACATTGCTCTAAAAAGGCTATTGTTTGTAGCTATTACTTGTTATAACATAGCCTTAGCGAAGCGCGCGTTCTGATTGGCTAATAAGCTCGATCTATTTGCCCGTGGGTTGCACGCTCACGTCAGTTAGTTTATTTTTAATTTCTCTCGGCAATCGATGTTGACACTCTTTTAAAAATAATTCCTGTTTTTCTTCTCCTAAAAGATGGAAAATTTAATGATTCTTCCGGAGATGAAGATTACTCCTTTGAGCTACGAAATTATGAGCTCAAGTTTTTTGCCTGGCCTCCACCTAAGGGGATTTGCTTATTTAAGCGAGGAGCTGGATCTGCTGGTTGGACAAAGGCACTCGGCACTCGGAGACGGACTAAAACAACAACAAACTGGTGTGCATCAACTTTTCGAGATTAGTAACGCATAGCAGGAATTTTAGAGAGCCTTTATTCAGCGATTTGGCGATAATAAAATTCAGCACAAGGTTTCATTGTAATTTTTTTCTCTGGCGTCGAAAGCCTCACTCGATCGTGAATCGAACTCCTGAAATTGGAGAAACAGTCGCTTGAAGGAATGACTGCATCGTACACTAATATGGCTTACATTTCTGACATTTTCCTCAGCCTTAAGCTTATTTTCTGAAATAACGAAAGAGCCAAATCATTTTTAAAAGCCATTCATGTGTTCAATTCAAGTTCAGCCTTGTGGACGCGCAACTCATCAAACGTGGAAAGGAAAACGAAACCAACAAACCTGCTATTGAATAAGAGCATCTCAAACAGCTTGAGAGGGGTGTTTGTGCGCTTTCTTTCTCCTTTCGTTGTTCTAAGAAATCATTGCATTAATTATTCATAAATGTTTCTAAATCGTTTCCTCTACAACTTTGGAAAAACGAGAAAACGTCGGCGTCATAAGTTTTACCTCACCGAAGTCGAGAGCGAGTAATCTAATTGTTTTAGTAAAACCGCTAACTGGTCTAAATGTGTTTTAAATAAAGATTTTTAAAATATTTCTCTGCGTTTAAAAACGACTAAACAAGTGCCGGCAGATATTGGCAGTTATAATTTGAGCTTCAATAATAGGACTTTTCAAACTTGTTCCAGCTCTCAATTTTGGATTCAACAATTTTGTTATCAAACCTTCTTAAATCAAGTTCTCAACAGAAAGCTAAGCTGTTGAGAAGATTTGGACTAAATCGGAAGAGTAGTTGGAAATATTACTTTAATAACAATGAATGATAATTAAGCAATATTCCGATTCCAATATTTTTTCAATAATTATCGCATGAGCTTGAAATGTAACTATAATTTGACAACCTTCGCTTTCGTGTTATGGTAAGCTCCTTCCAGATATATGGGGTCTGGGACTCTTTTACAGTTCATCCTTTGGTTTTTAATCCATTGATTGTAAAAAATAAATAAATAACACTTCCTGTGATACTCTTGGACCCAGTTCTCCTCATGCAAAATTTTCGTATCACAATCGAGTACTACCCATCTCTTATCCTAAGTCGCAACCGTGAAATACTATTCATCAGAATACTATTCATCAGTGAACAATCAACTGCATTTTAACATCTTTATTGCGCTACTACGTTTACAACCATTGCCTACTTCATGTGCTAAGACAGCATAAAGTCTACAGGTGCAAACATTACTAAGATACAACTGAAAAGTGGTTTTCCGTCCTCAAGATGCAACCGAGGAAAAGAACCTTCAGTCATTTTCGGCCGTTCCATTAACGTCGGCCAAAGTTATGATATCTGAAAAAATTTCCTGTATTGGTCCCCACGTTGCCAGGCTGCTCCACTTCTGTTTCTATAAAGAAGGTGCCGAACATTAGAATGAAATTTTCTTTTAATTTTAAGGGGTATTTTTTATAGAAGTCTTTATACGAAGAATGTCAAATAGGAGCATAGGAACAAAAATTATTATCTACATAACAAGCAAGATATCGAGGTATTGTACAGTTTTCTGCAAGAAGTTGTACACACCTCGTCTGCCATTGTGCTTATCGGGAATGGCATAGCCGATGTGGTAGTGGTAAGGGAACCGAAAATCTCGGCGGCCAGGCTCCTTCAGTTCCGGCTCTGTAAAGAACAAGTGCCAAAAATTTCTAATTGTGTGAAACTCACTACCTTTCCTTACTATAGAGGGCTTTTTAAATGAAGAAAGCCAGAAAGAAACTTCGGAATTCTCTTCAAGTCTCTATCACTAGTCAACTACCGCTTTCCCCGGTTAAGGATTTTATTGAAATAATACTGATTGGCCAAGCCGCACATGCACGGTAATGAACCATATTGATAATCGATCTGGCCTCCCTTTTAAGTATCGTGGTTGTTTGGCGGTCTCCTTGCCCTGTTTAAATTTCTGTGTGACAAATAAATATATATAAATAAATATTATCCTGTTTTAAGACCAAAATATGATTATGATGATAATGATGCGTTTCGTTCTGTAAAACATAGGCCACATCACAGCTGGTGAATTAAATCGACAGTTTTGCTTAAACACAGAGGGCTTTAAAGGGTATATAGGCCAGGTTAGTCTCATTTTTAATAATGACATTGAAAGTCAACAAAGATCAAGTGTCGATAAGATCGACAAATTTTCGCAAAAGAAGTCACATTAGCGCGAGAAAATAAAAATGCTATTATATCTGGTTGGCAAGTGTACAATACCATCAAACCCAAGAGCAAACTAAATACAGTACAAATGTTACTTTCAAAAGTCAAATGAAAACGGCTGCTAGCTATAGCAATAAACTGACGGACATACCGGTCATCTGGTTTTCAAACTCCTCAGCATCACGGTATTGAGGGTAAGGAAATGCCATCGCCAGGCCCAAAGAGATGAAGAAAAAAACAAAGCACTTCATATTCCTTCAGAGAAACGCAACAGAAATTAGTAGAATTCTGCTAGTATACCAATACAAATGCTGCAATCCGGTTGGTTGAGCTATTGCACACTATTTAATTTAGTCATAACAACTGAATTACCGTTATGCGATGAGTATTAGTACTACATACACAGCTACAGTGTCTCAAAAGACAATGCTCGGCAGCGCGTATAAAACATGAGGCCATAGTTCATTTGGTCGTCTGCCTCGTTGCCTATCACTGATCTCAAAGAAATTTCTCCCTAAGTGGGCTCTTGATGAAAGTATATATGAAATAATTCATATATTTGAACTGCGGTCATGGATGAAAGTGAAGAATTATCCTCGCAGTGAATTTTCCAATTTAAGCAACTGGAAAGAAGAAGCCTGAAAAAAAAATCAGGGCTTCAACGGGATTCGAACCCGTGACCTCCGCGATACCGGTGCGATGCTCTACCAACTGAGCTATGAAGCCACACATTGGGAGCGAGGTCAATTTGTTGAGTTCATATCTTCCCGTAAGGAGTGAAATGATGTAAGTATATATGAAATAATTCATATATTTGAACTGCGGTCATGGATGAAAGTGAAGAATGATCCTCGCAGTGAATTTTCCAATTTAAGCAACTGGAAAGAAGAAGCCTGAAAAAAATCAAGGCTCTTCTTTATTTTTTTCAATAAAAACATTAAGTTTTGCTTCAAGCTAGAGAAGTATATTCCTCACGAATGAACAGGAAGAGATATTTTATTTTATAGTCACGGCACCGTTATCTTGCACAGAAATTAATGAATGCCTTTCCAAATGCATCCAGATGCGGAAAACAATTAAGATTTCAAAACCTCTTGTATCTGTTGCATGCGATGAATTGTCTGTCAGTAAGTTTGTTCGTTTTCTCTTGGAAGAGGAGTATTCAATCGACTTTAAACTCGGTTGAACCGCAGGATTCGGATGCATGAAGCTTCCCAGTACAAGATCAGAGTTGCAAATGACAGTCGTTTTAGCTTGGAGCGTTTGAAAAACAGTTCCTCAATTCGTTTTAGCCTGACCAACCATCAACATTTTTCGCAATTATCCGAAATTGAAATAAGCCAACGAGGCCATTTCTCCAAGTAATAGTTGTTGAAGTTTTCAGCGGTGAGACATTCAGACGAGGCGAAAACTTGGTCAATACAAAGCCTTTTAATTTTATAGCGCCTTTTTTTTGATAACACACTCTTCTTTATATAAGATCGTCTAATTTTGGAGCTGAAGCTGAGCGTTCTTCTTTTTTTCGCGATTTGAGCCGGAAAATACTCTTAAGATGTTCTTAAATTTACATGATATACACAGTATTTCAATAAATTAATGCCGAGAGGAAAACTACCTGGATAATACTTCAGACTTTGTATCACCTAAAGACTTTGATGGTGTGGAAGTTATTTTGGAACAATTATAACTAAAAGAACTGCTGATTATTACAAACCGAGATATGTGTGATACAATAAGAAGACCATTGTTAATGTTTTACAAAACATGCCCTTAAGTATTTGGGTTAATTTGGGTTAATGAAACGAACTGGAAAATTCGTTATTTGATTATTTGAAGAAATTAAATGATGTTGTGATCACCACAGTCTGCGTATTTTGAGAGTGAGAATAGTTGAATTTTTTAAACAAATAAATATCATAAACATTTTGCTTATTGGGTTTGTTAAATTAGAAAGAAACCAACGGTTTCTTAACGTGAAATGATTTCTGAAGATAACGTTCGTTTAGTCTCGCTCGATTGCCGACTGAGACTGCTCCATTATTTTTTCTGAGTCATTATTTTCTAAAAAACTCGAACGGCTTTTTGTTTCTTCTTCCTGCTTTTCGTACCTGATCACGGTCTTGACAAGATTTTTTGGTACTTATCGTTTGCTCTGTCACGTCAAATGTCGAATTTCTTCCAGTTTTCCAATAGCTGGCAACTTAGAATTGAAGGCAAGTGTAAAATGTGGCGTAAAATGTAGTAACAAGAATACGTACTGCGCTAGAATCGTATCCTTGAAATAATGTCTTCGTTTAAAGTACGTACTCTTCCGAGAAGGTCCAAATCTTCTCAACAGCTTAGCTCCTTGTGAAGAACTGAATATTGTCTGTTGCTTTACCTTGTTTAAGTAAGGCCTAATAATGCAATTGTTGCATACGAAATTGACATCTGTGAATTTGAAAAGTCATATTACTGAAGCTCAAGTTGCAACTGCCAATACCTGCCGACCCTTGTAGAGACTGAAAAACAGCGCATGTCCACCTACATTTATCTGGGGTACGCTCCTTAATATTCACTTAACGAAAAATTTTCATCGAGTGGGAAAAACTGAAAATTTGTTCTTATGCTAGGGATTTTAAGAAACTTCAGACCATCCACAATAAATGTCAACATCAACAAAAACTCTAGCGTTCCCAATGTCAATTTTAAGGCTAATATTGTGTGTAAAAATTGGACTCAAAGATTATAGTCGCAAACAAAAGATGACAAAAATGCGAGGGAGTAGCGTCGACTAGGAAAGTTTGTCATCTGCACTTAGGGGAATTTAATATCATTTCAGTTCGGAAATGTTTTCAGTGAAAATTGAGCTTCAGATGAAAAGGCCGCAAAACTTGACAATAAAAAAGAACTTAAAACACTTTGAAAACTGATATTTTCGCACTAATGTGACATCTCAAGCAAACATGTTATTAATACGTTCAAATTGGTGTCCAAATAGTCTTTAATTATCGTTCATTGAATTGTCTATGAGCTAAAAGCTTGTTAAAATACAAAAGTGCTAACAGAGGACAAAAGAGTGCCGCCAATTTGAAAAACTGAAATGAAATTTCAAAAATTAAAAGCTATGAAATGGATGGATAATGAATGGTTGTCAGTCTTAGCCTGATACTCTCCCGGTTTGCCTTATACGTTTTTCAAAATTTATGTCGTGGACAAAAATTTCCAGTCGTTCACGCGTGACGAAATGTTCTGATTATAGAACCCTACTCTAGACAAATCCAGCTACGCATGCGTTTTTTCATGTTTAAGACGGACAGGCGCGTCTTGGCAACTGTAAACTGAGGTTCAAAAACAATTTTTCCAATAATGTGATGTTCAATAGCTACAAAATATTGGGCGGCTCTTACAGCCCACAAAGCATCAGATTAATTTCAAGTCTTTTTAACTTTTACAAACAAAACTTGTAAAACTCCTTGATGGACGATTTGTTTTTATTTCCCCAAAAAGTTTTTTAACTAACTTATTGCTAAGGTTAACGTTTTTATTTTGGAAGGCGAATTTCTTTTAAAAAAAATCCGATTTCAGTCTTACAACGAGCCAAGCCGTTTTTTATTTTGGACAGCTGTTATTTCTGGTAGCCAGTAGTGATACATATTTGTAATTTTGTAAATCTATGTAAATATTCAACTTAGGTTTTCATAGCTGTAGTTTTATTTCAATAATTATTAAGGCTAATATTGATAAAGGAAAAATTACAATACACGAGCACAGTTGTTAACAAAAGAATATAAAGTAGGGTGTACTAGGCAAGTTAGTCACCTGCTTCTAAAGGAATTATTGTTTTGCTTCGGAAATCAGCTTTTCTTTTATCAAAACTGAGTACCAAGACGACGAAACGGGACCATTGAAAGAGCTCAACATAAAACGAAAGCGAAGGTTGTCAAATTATAGTTACATTTCAAGCTCATGCGATAATTATTGGAAAAAGATTGGAATCGGAATATTCAATGTTATTAAAGTAATATTTCCAACTACTCTTCCGAGATAGTCCAAATCTTCTCAACAGCTTAGCTTTCTGTTGAGAACTTGATTTAAGAAGGTTTGATAATGAAATTGTTGAATCCAAAATTGAGAGCTGTAACAAGTTTGAAAAGTCCTATTATTTGAAGCTCAAATTATAACTGCCAATATCTGCCGGCACTTGTAGAGACTGAAAAACAGCGCATGGCCCATTAACACTTATTTGGGGTAGGCATCTTGATATTTACTTAACGAAAAATTTCTTCGTTCTTAAACGCAGAGATATATTTTAAAAATCTTTATTTAAAACACATTTAGACTAGTTAGCAGTTTTACTAAAACAATTAGATTACTCGCTCTCGACTTCGGTGAGGTAAAACTTATGACGCCGACGTTTTCTCGTTTTTCCAAAGTTGTAGAGGGACCGAGTTAGAAACGTTTATGAATAATTAAAGCAATGATTTCTTAGAACAACGAAAGAAGGTCATTCTCCGTTACTTGACTTAAAGAACTTTAAATTGTCTAAAATACTGACGAGCGCTCGAAAACGACCGCCAATTCAAATGACAATTCATTCATCGCCAATTTTGGTAAAGCGTGAAATTTAAACTATACGTTAAGAAATAATCCCAGTGTCAATTTATGAGCAATGTCTTTTTAAAATAACCACTTTTCCCCTTTTTTTTGTAAAATATAAAAGGAACATTTAGAAAACTTCTCAGGATAATTTTATAAGTTCCGGAATAAAAATAAAAGAAGAACATTTACCATTTCCTCGACTTGAACCTGAGTTAAAGAACATTAAATTGTTTAAAATACCTGATGGGCATGTATGCAGACCTAACTTTACTCTGGACAAATGAAGCTGCGCATGCGCTGTTTTCATGTTCAATACGTGCAGGTACGTCTCGATAACTGAAAACTGAGTTTTAATAATACTTTTTCCAATAATGTGATCTTCAATAGCTACAAAATATTGCACGGCTCTTACAGCGCACAAAGCATCAGATCAATTTCATGTCTTTGTTAGTTTTACAAACAAAACTTGTTAAATTCCTTGATGGACGATTTGCTTTTATTTCCCCGCATTGGCTTTTATCCAACTTATTGCTAAGGTTAACATTTCTATTTTCGAAGATAAATTTCTTGAAAATTTCCGATTTCAGCCTTACAACGAGCCAAGCCGTTTTTTATTTTGACAGTAGTTACTCTGGCAGCCAGTAGTGATACATATATGTAACAAGTAATAGCTACAAACAATAGCCTTTTGTAAATCTATGTAAATATTCAACTTAGTTTTTCATAATTGTAGTTTTATTTCAGTAATGTTTAAGGCTAATATTGATACAGGAAAATTACAATAAACGAGCACAGTTATTAACAAAAGAATATGAAGCACGGTGTACTAGGCAAGTTTGTCACCTGTTCTAAAGGAATTATCGTTTCGTTTCGGAAATCAGCTTTTCTTTTATCAAAACTGAGTACCAAGACGACGAAACGTGACCATTGAAAGAGCTTAACATAAAACGAAAGCGAAGGTTGTCTAATTATATTTACATTTCAAGCTCATGCGATAATTATTGGAGAAATATTGGAATCGGAATATTGGTTAAATATCATTCATTGTTATTAAGGTGATATTTCCAACTACTCTTCCGAGATAGTCCAAATCTTCTGAACAGCTTAGCTTTCTGTTGAGAACTTGATTTAAGAAGGTTTAATAATGAAATTGTTGAATCCAAAATTGAGAGCTGTAACAAGTTTGAAAAGTCCTATTATTGCACCTCAAATTATAACTGCCAATATCTGGCGGTACTTGTAGAGACTGAAAAACAGCGCATGGCCCATTAACACTTATTTGGGGTAGGCATCTTGATATTTACTTCGTTTTTAAACGCAGAGAAATATTTTAAAAATCTTTATTTAAAACACATTTAGACCAGTTAGCAGTTTTAATAAAACAATTAGATTATTTGCTCTCGACTTCTGTGAGGTAAGAATTAATGACGCCGACGTTTTCTCATTTTTCCAACGTTTCAGTGGAAGCAATTTAGAGACGTTACTGAATAATGTAGTTTCTTTAAAAAACCAAAGAAGGTCATTTTCCGTTACTTGAAATAAAGAACTTTAAATTGTTTAAAATACTGATGAGGGTTAACAAACGACCGCTAATTCAAATGACAATTCATTCAGCGCCAATTTTGCTATAGCGTGAAATTTAAACTATACATTAAGAAATAATCTCAGTGTCAATTTATGAGCCATGTCTTTATAAAATAAGGCTTTTTCCCTTTTTTTCTAAAATTTAAAAGGAACATTTAGAAAATTTCTCCGGATAATTTGATAGGTTCCTGAATAAAAATAAAAGAAGAACATTTGACATTTCCTCGACTTGAACCTGAGTTAAAGAACATTAAATTGTTTAAAATACCTGATGGGCATGTATGCAGACCTAACTTTACTCTAGACAAATGCAGCTGCGCATGCGCTGTTTTCATGTTCAATACGTGCAGGTACGTCTTGACAACTGAAAACTGAGCTTTAATAATGCTTTTTCCAATAATGTGATGTTCAATAGCTACAAAATATTGGGCGGCTCTTACAGCGCACAAAGCATCAGATCAATTTCATGTCTTTGTAAGTTTTACAAACAAAACTTGTTAAATTCCTTGATGGACCATTTGTTTTTATTTCCCCGAATTGGTTTTCAGCCAACTTATTGCTAAGGTTAACGTTTCTATTTTCGAAGATAAATTTCTTGAAAATTTCTGATTTCAGTCTTACAACGAGCGAAGCCGTTTTTTATTTGGAAAGTGGTTATTTCTGGCAGCCAGTAGTGATACATATATGTAATAAGTAATAACTACGAACAATAGCCTTTTGTAAATCTATGTAAATATCCAACTTAGTTTTTCATAGTTGTAGTCTTATTTCAGTAATGATTAAGGCTAATGTTGATACAGGAAAATTACAATAAACGAGCACAGTGTTAACAAAAGAATGTGAAGTAGGGTGTACTAGGCAAGTTTGTCACCTGTTCTAAAGGAATTATTGTTTCGTTTGGAAAATCAGCTTTTCTTTTATCAAAACTGAGTACCAAGACGACGAAACGTAACCATTGAAAGAGCTTAACATAAAACGAAAGCGAAGGTTGTCTAATTATAGTTACATTTCAAGCTCATGCAATAATTATTGGAGAAATATTGCAATCGGAATATTGCCATAGAATAACCACTTTTCCCCTTTTTTTTGTAAAATATAAAAGGAACATTTAGAAAACTTCTCAGGATAATTTTATAAGTTCCGGAATAAAAATAAAAGAAGAACATTTACCATTTCCTCGACTTGAACCTGAGTTAAAGAACATTAAATTGTTTAAAATACCTGATGGGCATGTATGCAGACCTAACTTTACTCTGGACAAATGAAGCTGCGCATGCGCTGTTTTCATGTTCAATACGTGCAGGTACGTCTCGATAACTGAAAACTGAGCTTTAATAATACTTTTTCCAATAATGTGATGTTCAATAGCTACAAAATATTGCACGGCTCTTACAGCGCACAAAGCATCAGATCAATTTCATGTCTTTGTTAGTTTTACAAACAAAACTTGTTAAATTCCTTGATGGACGATTTGCTTTTATTTCCCCGCATTGGCTTTTATCCAACTTATTGCTAAGGTTAACATTTCTATTTTCGAAAATAAATTTCTTGAAAATTTCCGATTTCAGCCTTACAACGAGCCAAGCCGTTTTTTATTTTGACAGTAGTTACTCTGGCAGCCAGTAGTGATACATATATGTAACAAGTAATAGCTACAAACAATAGCCTTTTGTAAATCTATGTAAATATTCAACTTAGTTTTTCATAATTGTAGTTTTATTTCAGTAATGTTTAAGGCTAATATTGATACAGGAAAATTACAATAAACGAGCACAGTTATTAACAAAAGAATATGAAGCACGGTGTACTAGGCAAGTTTGTCACCTGTTCTAAAGGAATTATCGTTTCGTTTCGGAAATCAGCTTTTCTTTTATCAAAACTGAGTACCAAGACGACGAAACGTGACCATTGAAAGAGCTTAACATAAAACGAAAGCGAAGGTTGTCTAATTATATTTACATTTCAAGCTCATGCGATAATTATTGGAGAAATATTGGAATCGGAATATTGGTTAAATATCATTCATTGTTATTAAGGTGATATTTCCAACTACTCTTCCGAGATAGTCCAAATCTTCTGAACAGCTTAGCTTTCTGTTGAGAACTTGATTTAAGAAGGTTTAATAATGAAATTGTTGAATCCAAAATTGAGAGCTGTAACAAGTTTGAAAAGTCCTATTATTGCACCTCAAATTATAACTGCCAATATCTGGCGGTACTTGTAGAGACTGAAAAACAGCGCATGGCCCATTAACACTTATTTGGGGTAGGCATCTTGATATTTACTTCGTTTTTAAACGCAGAGAAATATTTTAAAAATCTTTATTTAAAACACATTTAGACCAGTTAGCAGTTTTAATAAAACAATTAGATTATTTGCTCTCGACTTCTGTGAGGTAAGAATTAATGACGCCGACGTTTTCTCATTTTTCCAACGTTTCAGTGGAAGCAATTTAGAGACGTTACTGAATAATGTAGTTTCTTTAAAAAACCAAAGAAGGTCATTTTCCGTTACTTGAAATAAAGAACTTTAAATTGTTTAAAATACTGATGAGGGTTAACAAACGACCGCTAATTCAAATGACAATTCATTCAGCGCCAATTTTGCTATAGCGTGAAATTTAAACTATACATTAAGAAATAATCTCAGTGTCAATTTATGAGCCATGTCTTTATAAAATAAGGCTTTTTCCCTTTTTTTCTAAAATTTAAAAGGAACATTTAGAAAATTTCTCCGGATAATTTGATAGGTTCCTGAATAAAAATAAAAGAAGAACATTTGACATTTCCTCGACTTGAACCTGAGTTAAAGAACATTAAATTGTTTAAAATACCTGACGGGCATGTATGCAGACCTAACTTTACTCTAGACAAATGCAGCTGCGCATGCGCTGTTTTCATGTTCAATACGTGCAGGTACGTCTTGACAACTGAAAACTGAGCTTTAATAATGCTTTTTCCAATAATGTGATGTTCAATAGCTACAAAATATTGGGCGGCTCTTACAGCGCACAAAGCATCAGATCAATTTCATGTCTTTGTAAGTTTTACAAACAAAACTTGTTAAATTCCTTGATGGACCATTTGTTTTTATTTCCCCGAATTGGTTTTCAGCCAACTTATTGCTAAGGTTAACGTTTCTATTTTCGAAGATAAATTTCTTGAAAATTTCTGATTTCAGTCTTACAACGAGCGAAGCCGTTTTTTATTTGGAAAGTGGTTATTTCTGGCAGCCAGTAGTGATACATATATGTAATAAGTAATAACTACGAACAATAGCCTTTTGTAAATCTATGTAAATATCCAACTTAGTTTTTCATAGTTGTAGTCTTATTTCAGTAATGATTAAGGCTAATGTTGATACAGGAAAATTACAATAAACGAGCACAGTGTTAACAAAAGAATGTGAAGTAGGGTGTACTAGGCAAGTTTGTCACCTGTTCTAAAGGAATTATTGTTTCGTTTGGAAAATCAGCTTTTCTTTTATCAAAACTGAGTACCAAGACGACGAAACGTAACCATTGAAAGAGCTTAACATAAAACGAAAGCGAAGGTTGTCTAATTATAGTTACATTTCAAGCTCATGCAATAATTATTGGAGAAATATTGCAATCGGAATATTGCCATAGAATAACCACTTTTCCCCTTTTTTTTGTAAAATATAAAAGGAACATTTAGAAAACTTCTCAGGATAATTTTATAAGTTCCGGAATAAAAATAAAAGAAGAACATTTACCATTTCCTCGACTTGAACCTGAGTTAAAGAACATTAAATTGTTTAAAATACCTGATGGGCATGTATGCAGACCTAACTTTACTCTGGACAAATGAAGCTGCGCATGCGCTGTTTTCATGTTCAATACGTGCAGGTACGTCTCGATAACTGAAAACTGAGCTTTAATAATACTTTTTCCAATAATGTGATGTTCAATAGCTACAAAATATTGCACGGCTCTTACAGCGCACAAAGCATCAGATCAATTTCATGTCTTTGTTAGTTTTACAAACAAAACTTGTTAAATTCCTTGATGGACGATTTGCTTTTATTTCCCCGCATTGGCTTTTATCCAACTTATTGCTAAGGTTAACATTTCTATTTTCGAAGATAAATTTCTTGAAAATTTCCGATTTCAGCCTTACAACGAGCCAAGCCGTTTTTTATTTTGACAGTAGTTACTCTGGCAGCCAGTAGTGATACATATATGTAACAAGTAATAGCTACAAACAATAGCCTTTTGTAAATCTATGTAAATATTCAACTTAGTTTTTCATAATTGTAGTTTTATTTCAGTAATGTTTAAGGCTAATATTGATACAGGAAAATTACAATAAACGAGCACAGTTATTAACAAAAGAATATGAAGCACGGTGTACTAGGCAAGTTTGTCACCTGTTCTAAAGGAATTATCGTTTCGTTTCGGAAATCAGCTTTTCTTTTATCAAAACTGAGTACCAAGACGACGAAACGTGACCATTGAAAGAGCTTAACATAAAACGAAA
Organism: Micromussa lordhowensis; assembly: GCA_964020085.1. Classification (NCBI taxonomy): domain Eukaryota; kingdom Metazoa; phylum Cnidaria; class Anthozoa; order Scleractinia; family Lobophylliidae; genus Micromussa; species Micromussa lordhowensis. Next base: position 6,245,138 of record OZ026607.1, read on the forward strand.
GCGAAGGTTGTCTAATTATATTTACATTTCAAGCTCATGCGATAATTATTGGAGAAATATTGGAATCGGAATATTGGTTAAATATCATTCATTGTTATTAAGGTGATATTTCCAACTACTCTTCCGAGATAGTCCAAATCTTCTGAACAGCTTAGCTTTCTGTTGAGAACTTGATTTAAGAAGGTTTAATAATGAAATTGTTGAATCCAAAATTGAGAGCTGTAACAAGTTTGAAAAGTCCTATTATTGCACCTCAAATTATAACTGCCAATATCTGGCGGTACTTGTAGAGACTGAAAAACAGCGCATGGCCCATTAACACTTATTTGGGGTAGGCATCTTGATATTTACTTCGTTTTTAAACGCAGAGAAATATTTTAAAAATCTTTATTTAAAACACATTTAGACCAGTTAGCAGTTTTAATAAAACAATTAGATTATTTGCTCTCGACTTCTGTGAGGTAAGAATTAATGACGCCGACGTTTTCTCATTTTTCCAACGTTTCAGTGGAAGCAATTTAGAGACGTTACTGAATAATGTAGTTTCTTTAAAAAACCAAAGAAGGTCATTTTCCGTTACTTGAAATAAAGAACTTTAAATTGTTTAAAATACTGATGAGGGTTAACAAACGACCGCTAATTCAAATGACAATTCATTCAGCGCCAATTTTGCTATAGCGTGAAATTTAAACTATACATTAAGAAATAATCTCAGTGTCAATTTATGAGCCATGTCTTTATAAAATAAGGCTTTTTCCCTTTTTTTCTAAAATTTAAAAGGAACATTTAGAAAATTTCTCCGGATAATTTGATAGGTTCCTGAATAAAAATAAAAGAAGAACATTTGACATTTCCTCGACTTGAACCTGAGTTAAAGAACATTAAATTGTTTAAAATACCTGACGGGCATGTATGCAGACCTAACTTTACTCTAGACAAATGCAGCTGCGCATGCGCTGTTTTCATGTTCAATACGTGCAGGTACGTCTTGACAACTGAAAACTGAGCTTTAATAATGCTTTTTCCAATAATGTGATGTTCAATAGCTACAAAATATTGGGCGGCTCTTACAGCGCACAAAGAATCAGATCAATTTCATGTCTTTGTAAGTTTTACAAACAAAACTTGTTAAATTCCTTGATGGACCATTTGTTTTTATTTCCCCGAATTGGTTTTCAGCCAACTTATTGCTAAGGTTAACGTTTCTATTTTCGAAGATAAATTTCTTGAAAATTTCTGATTTCAGTCTTACAACGAGCGAAGCCGTTTTTTATTTGGAAAGTGGTTATTTCTGGCAGCCAGTAGTGATACATATATGTAATAAGTAATAACTACGAACAATAGCCTTTTGTAAATCTATGTAAATATCCAACTTAGTTTTTCATAGTTGTAGTCTTATTTCAGTAATGATTAAGGCTAATGTTGATACAGGAAAATTACAATAAACGAGCACAGTGTTAACAAAAGAATGTGAAGTAGGGTGTACTAGGCAAGTTTTTCACCTGTTCTAAAGGAATTATTGTTTCGTTTGGAAAATCAGCTTTTCTTTTATCAAAACTGAGTACCAAGACGACGAAACGTAACCATTGAAAGAGCTTAACATAAAACGAAAGCGAAGGTTGTCTAATTATAGTTACATTTCAAGCTCATGCAATAATTATTGGAGAAATATTGCAATCGGAATATTGCCATAGAATAACCACTTTTCCCCTTTTTTTTGTAAAATATAAAAGGAACATTTAGAAAACTTCTCAGGATAATTTTATAAGTTCCGGAATAAAAATAAAAGAAGAACATTTACCATTTCCTCGACTTGAACCTGAGTTAAAGAACATTAAATTGTTTAAAATACCTGATGGGCATGTATGCAGACCTAACTTTACTCTGGACAAATGAAGCTGCGCATGCGCTGTTTTCATGTTCAATACGTGCAGGTACGTCTCGATAACTGAAAACTGAGCTTTAATAATACTTTTTCCAATAATGTGATGTTCAATAGCTACAAAATATTGCACGGCTCTTACAGCGCACAAAGCATCAGATCAATTTCATGTCTTTGTTAGTTTTACAAACAAAACTTGTTAAATTCCTTGATGGACGATTTGCTTTTATTTCCCCGCATTGGCTTTTATCCAACTTATTGCTAAGGTTAACATTTCTATTTTCGAAGATAAATTTCTTGAAAATTTCCGATTTCAGCCTTACAACGAGCCAAGCCGTTTTTTATTTTGACAGTAGTTACTCTGGCAGCCAGTAGTGATACATATATGTAACAAGTAATAGCTACAAACAATAGCCTTTTGTAAATCTATGTAAATATTCAACTTAGTTTTTCATAATTGTAGTTTTATTTCAGTAATGTTTAAGGCTAATATTGATACAGGAAAATTACAATAAACGAGCACAGTTATTAACAAAAGAATATGAAGCACGGTGTACTAGGCAAGTTTGTCACCTGTTCTAAAGGAATTATCGTTTCGTTTCGGAAATCAGCTTTTCTTTTATCAAAACTGAGTACCAAGACGACGAAACGTGACCATTGAAAGAGCTTAACATAAAACGAAAGCGAAGGTTGTCTAATTATATTTACATTTCAAGCTCATGCGATAATTATTGGAGAAATATTGGAATCGGAATATTGGTTAAATATCATTCATTGTTATTAAGGTGATATTTCCAACTACTCTTCCGAGATAGTCCAAATCTTCTGAACAGCTTAGCTTTCTGTTGAGAACTTGATTTAAGAAGGTTTAATAATGAAATTGTTGAATCCAAAATTGAGAGCTGTAACAAGTTTGAAAAGTCCTATTATTGCACCTCAAATTATAACTGCCAATATCTGGCGGTACTTGTAGAGACTGAAAAACAGCGCATGGCCCATTAACACTTATTTGGGGTAGGCATCTTGATATTTACTTCGTTTTTAAACGCAGAGAAATATTTTAAAAATCTTTATTTAAAACACATTTAGACCAGTTAGCAGTTTTAATAAAACAATTAGATTATTTGCTCTCGACTTCTGTGAGGTAAGAATTAATGACGCCGACGTTTTCTCATTTTTCCAACGTTTCAGTGGAAGCAATTTAGAGACGTTACTGAATAATGTAGTTTCTTTAAAAAACCAAAGAAGGTCATTTTCCGTTACTTGAAATAAAGAACTTTAAATTGTTTAAAATACTGATGAGGGTTAACAAACGACCGCTAATTCAAATGACAATTCATTCAGCGTCAATTTTGCTATAGCGTGAAATTTAAACTATACATTAAGAAATAATCTCAGTGTCAATTTATGAGCCATGTCTTTATAAAATAAGGCTTTTTCCCTTTTTTTCTAAAATTTAAAAGGAACATTTAGAAAATTTCTCCGGATAATTTGATAGGTTCCTGAATAAAAATAAAAGAAGAACATTTGACATTTCCTCGACTTGAACCTGAGTTAAAGAACATTAAATTGTTTAAAATACCTGATGGGCATGTATGCAGACCTAACTTTACTCTAGACAAATGCAGCTGCGCATGCGCTGTTTTCATGTTCAATACGTGCAGGTACGTCTTGACAACTGAAAACTGAGCTTTAATAATGCTTTTTCCAATAATGTGATGTTCAATAGCTACAAAATATTGGGCGGCTCTTACAGCGCACAAAGCATCAGATCAATTTCATGTCTTTGTAAGTTTTACAAACAAAACTTGTTAAATTCCTTGATGGACCATTTGTTTTTATTTCCCCGAATTGGTTTTCAGCCAACTTATTGCTAAGGTTAACGTTTCTATTTTCGAAGATAAATTTCTTGAAAATTTCTGATTGTGTTTTTATTTTTTTTAGGTGATCTGTTTTTATATGGGGTCTGAGACTCTTTTACAGTTCATCCTTTGATTTTTAATCCATTGATTGTAGTAAATAAATAAATAAAACTTCCTGTGATACTCTTGGAACCAGTTCAATTTGGTATCACAATCGAGTACTACCCATCTCTTATCCTAAGTCGCAACCGTGAAATACTATTCATCAGAATACTATTCATCAGTGAACAATCAACTGCATTTTAACATCTTTATTGTGCTACCACGTTTACAACCATTGCCTACTTCATGTGCTAAGGCAGCATAAAGTCTACAGGTGCGAACATTACTAAACTGCAACTGAAAAGTGGTTTTCTGTGCTCAAGATGCAACCGAGGAAAAGAACCTTCAGTCATTTTCGGCCGTTCCATTAACGTCGGTCGGGGTGATATTTGAGAAAATATGATGTAGGGGTCCCCGCTTGGTATAGGGGACCGCTAAAGATGGAATAACGTCGGCCAGGCTGCTCCACTTTTGTTTCTATAAAGAAGGTGCCGAACATTAGAATGAAATTTTCTTTTAATTTTAAGGGGTATTTTTTATAGAAGTCTTTATACGAAGCATGTCAAATAGGAGCATAGGAACAAAAATTATTATCTACATAACAAGCAAGATATCGAGGTATTGTACAGTTTTCTGCAAGAAGTTGTACACACCTCGTCTGCCATTGTGCTTATCGGGAATGGCATAGCCGATGTGGTAGTGGTAAGGGAACCGAAAATCTCGGCGGCCAGGCTCCTTCAGTTCCGGCTCTGTAAAGAACAAGTGCCAAAAATTTCTAATTGTGTGAAACTCACTACCTTTCCTTACTATAGAAGGCTTTTTAAATGAAGAAAGCCAGAAAGAAACTTCGGAATTCTCTTCAAGTCTCTATCACTAGTCAACTACCGCTTTCCCCGGTTAAGGATTTTATTGAAATAATACTGATTGGCCAAGCCGCACATGCACGGTAATGAACAATATTGATAATCGATCTGGCCTCCCTTTTAACCTTCGTGGTTCTTTGGCGGTCTCCTTGCCCTGTTTAAGTTTCTGTGTGACAAATAAATATATATAAATAAATATTATCCTGTTTTAAGACCAAAATATGATTATGATGATAATGATGCGTTTCGTTCTGTAAAACATAGGCCACATCACAGCTGGTGAATTAAATCGACAGTTTTGCTTAAACACAGAGGGCTTTAAAGGGTATATAGGCCAGGTTAGTCTCATTTTTAATAATGACATTGAAAGTCAACAAAGATCAAGTGTCGATAAGATCGACAAATTTTCGCAAAAGAAGTCACATTAGCGCGAGAAAATAAAAATGCTATTATATCTGGTTGGCAAGTGTACAATACCATCAAACCCAAGAGCAAGCTAAATACAGTACAAATGTTACTTTCAAAAGTCAAATGAAAACGGCTGCTAGCTATAGCAATAAACTGACGGACATACCGGTCATCTGGTTTTCAAACTCCTCAGCATCACGGTATTGAGGGTAAGGGAATGCCATCGCCAGGCCCAAAGAGATGAAGAAAAAAACAAAGCACTTCATATTCCTTCAGAGAAACGCAACAGAAATTAGTAGAATTCTGCTAGTATATCAATACAAATGCTGCAATCCGATTGGTTGAGCTATTGCACACTATTTAATATAGTCATAATAACTGAATTACCATTATGCGATGAGTATCAGTACTACGTGCACAGCTACAGTGTTTCAAATGACAATTTAGTCCGGAGGGCGCGGCAGCGCTGATAAAACATGAGGCCATAGTTCATTTGATCGTCTGCCTCGTTGCCTATCACTGATCTCAAAGAAATGTCTCCCTAAGTGGGCTCTTGTTTATTTTTTTCATTAAAAACATTAAGTTTTGCTTCAAGCTAGAGAAGTATATTCCTCACGAATGAACAGGTAGAGATATTTTATTTTATAGTCACGGCACCGTTATCTTGCACAAAAATTATGGAATGCCTTTCCAAATGCATCCAGATGCGGAAAACAATTAAGATTTCAAAACCTCTTGTATCTGTTGCATGCGATGAATTGTCTGTCAGTAACTTTGTTCGTTTTCTCTTGGAAGAGGAGTATTCAATCGACTTTAAACTCGGTACGGTTGAACCGCAGGATTCGGATGCATGAAGCTTCCTAGTACAAGATCAGAGTTGCAAATGACAGTCGTTTTAGCTTGGAGCGTTTGAAAAACAATTCCTCAATTCGTTTTAGCCTGACCAGCCATCAACATTTTTCGCAATTATCCGAAATTGAAATAAGCCAACGAGGCCATTTCTCCAAGTAATAGTTGTTGCAGTTTTCAGCGGTGAGACATTCAGACGAGGCGAAAACTTGGTCAATACAAAGCCTTTTAATTTTATAGCGGCTTTTTTTTTTGATAACACACTCTTCTTTATATAAGATCGTCTAATTTTGGAGCTGAAGCTGAGCGTTCTTCTTTTTTTCGCGATTTGAGCCGGAAAATACGATGTTCTTAAATTTACATGATATACACAGTATTTCAATAAATTAATGCCGAGAGGAAAACTACCTGGATAATACTTCAGACTTTGTATCACCTAATGACTTTGATGGTGTGGAAGTTATTTTGGAACAATTATAACTAAAAGAACTGCTGATTATTACAAACCGAGATATGTGTGATACAATAAGAAGACCATTGTTAATGTTTTACAAAACATGCGCTTAAGTATTTGGGTTAATTTGGGTTAATGAAACGAACTGGAAAATTCGTTATTTGATTATTTGAAGAAATTAAATGATGTTGTGATCACCACAGTCTGCGTATTTTGAGAGTGAGAATAGTTGAATTTTTTAAACAAATAAATATCATAAACATTTTGCTTATTGGGTTTGTTAAATTAGAAAAAAACCAACGTGAAATGATTCCTGAAGATAACGTTCGTTTAGTCTCGCTCGATTGCCGACTGAGACTGCTCCATTATTTTTTCTGAGTCATTATTTTCTAAAAAACTCGAACGGCTTTTTGTTTCTTCTTCCTGCTTCTCGTACCTGATCACGGTCTCGACAAGATTTTTTGGTACTTATCGTTTGCTCTGTCACGTCAAATGTCGAATTTCTTCCAGTTTTCCAATAGCTGGCAACTTAGAATTGAAGGCAAGTGTAAAATGTGGCGTAAAATGTAGTAACAAGAATACGTACTGCGCTAGAATCGTCTCCTTGAAATAATGTCTTCGTTTAAAGTACGTACTCTTCCGAGAAGGTCCAAATCTTCTCAACAGCTTAGCTCCTTGTGAAGAACTGAATATTGTCTGTTGCTTTACCTTGTTTAAGTAAGGCCTAATAATGCAATTGTTGCATACGAAATTGACATCTGTGAATTTGAAAAGTCATATTACTGAAGCTCAAGTTGCAACTGCCAATACCTGCCGACCCTTGTAGAGACTGAAAAACAGCGCATGTCCACCTACATTTATCTGGGGTACGCTCCTTAATATTCACTTAACGAAAAATTTTCATCGAGTGGGAAAAACTGAAAATTTGTTCTTATGCTAGGGATTTTAAGAAACTTCAGACCATCCACAATAAATGTCAACATCAACAAAAACTCTAGCGTTCCCAATGTCAATTTTAAGGCTAATATTGTGTGTAAAAATTGGACTCAAAGATTATAGTCGCAAACAAAAGATGACAAAAATGCGAGGGAGTAGCGTCGACTAGGAAAGTTTGTCATCTGCACTTAGGGGAATTTAATATCATTTCAGTTCGGAAATGTTTTCAGTGAAAATTGAGCTTCAGATGAAAAGGCCGCAAAACTTGACAATAAAAAAGAACTTAAAACACTTTGAAAACTGATATTTTCGCACTAATGTGACATCTCAAGCAAACATGTTATTAATACGTTCAAATTGGTGTCCAAATAGTCTTTAATTATCGTTCATTGAATTGTCTATGAGCTAAAAGCTTGTTAAAATACAAAAGTGCTAACAGAGGACAAAAGAGTGCCGCCAATTTGAAAAACTGAAATGAAATTTCAAAAATTAAAAGCTATGAAATGGATGGATAATGAATGGTTGTCAGTCTTAGCCTGATACTCTCCCGGTTTGCCTTATACGTTTTTCAAAATTTATGTCGTGGACAAAAATTTCCAGTCGTTCACGCGTGACGAAATGTTCTGATTATAGAACCCTACTCTAGACAAATCCAGCTACGCATGCGTTTTTTCATGTTTAAGACGGACAGGCGCGCCTTGGCAACTGTAAACTGAGGTTCAAAAACAATTTTTCCAATAATGTGATGTTCAATAGCTACAAAATATTGGGCGGCTCTTACAGCCCACAAAGCATCAGATTAATTTCAAGTCTTTTTAACTTTTACAAACAAAACTTGTAAAACTCCTTGATGGACGATTTGTTTTTATTTCCCCAAAAAGTTTTTTAACCAACTTATTGCTAAGGTTAACGTTTTTATTTTGGAAGGCGAATTTCTTTTTAAAAAAAATCCGATTTCAGTCTTACAACGAGCCAAGCCGTTTTTTATTTTGGACAGCTGTTATTTCTGGTAGCCAGTAGTGATACATATTTGTAATTTTGTAAATCTATGTAAATATTCAACTTAGGTTTTCATAGCTGTAGTTTTATTTCAATAATGATTAAGGCTAATATTGATAAAGGAAAAATTACAATACACGAGCACAGTTGTTAACAAAAGAATATAAAGTAGGGTGTTCTAGGCAAGTTAGTCACCTGCTTCTAAAGGAATTATTGTTTTGCTTCGGAAATCAGCTTTTCTTTTATCAAAACTGAGTACCAAGACGACGAAACGGGACCATTGAAAGAGCTCAACATAAAACGAAAGCGAAGGTTGTCAAATTATAGTTACATTTCAAGCTCATGCGATAATTATTGGAAAAAGATTGGAATCGGAATATTCAATGTTATTAAAGTAATATTTCCAACTACTCTTCCGAGATAGTCCAAATCTTCTCAACAGCTTAGCTTTCTGTTGAGAACTTGATTTAAGAAGGTTTGATAATGAAATTGTTGAATCCAAAATTGAGAGCTGTAACAAGTTTGAAAAGTCCTATTATTTGAAGCTCAAATTATAACTGCCAATATCTGCCGGCACTTGTAGAGACTGAAAAACAGCGCATGGCCCATTAACACTTATTTGGGGTAGGCATCTTGATATTTACTTAACGAAAAATTTCTTCGTTCTTAAACGCAGAGATATATTTTAAAAATCTTTATTTAAAACACATTTAGACTAGTTAGCAGTTTTACTAAAACAATTAGATTACTCGCTCTCGACTTCGGTGAGGTAAAACTTATGACGCCGACGTTTTCTCGTTTTTCCAAAGTTGTAGAGGGACCGAGTTAGAAACGTTTATGAATAATTAAAGCAATGATTTCTTAGAACAACGAAAGAAGGTCATTCTCCGTTACTTGAAATAAAGAACTTTAAATTGTCTAAAATACTGACGAGCGCTCGAAAACGACCGCCAATTCAAATGACAATTCATTCATCGCCAATTTTGGTAAAGCGTGAAATTTAAACTATACGTTAAGAAATAATCCCAGTGTCAATTTATGAGCAATGTCTTTTTAAAATAACCACTTTTCCCCTTTTTTTTGTAAAATATAAAAGGAACATTTAGAAAACTTCTCAGGATAATTTTATAAGTTCCGGAATAAAAATAAAAGAAGAACATTTACCATTTCCTCGACTTGAACCTGAGTTAAAGAACATTAAATTGTTTAAAATACCTGATGGGCATGTATGCAGACCTAACTTTACTCTGGACAAATGAAGCTGCGCATGCGCTGTTTTCATGTTCAATACGTGCAGGTACGTCTCGATAACTGAAAACTGAGTTTTAATAATACTTTTTCCAATAATGTGATCTTCAATAGCTACAAAATATTGCACGGCTCTTACAGCGCACAAAGCATCAGATCAATTTCATGTCTTTGTTAGTTTTACAAACAAAACTTGTTAAATTCCTTGATGGACGATTTGCTTTTATTTCCCCGCATTGGCTTTTATCCAACTTATTGCTAAGGTTAACATTTCTATTTTCGAAGATAAATTTCTTGAAAATTTCCGATTTCAGCCTTACAACGAGCCAAGCCGTTTTTTATTTTGACAGTAGTTACTCTGGCAGCCAGTAGTGATACATATATGTAACAAGTAATAGCTACAAACAATAGCCTTTTGTAAATCTATGTAAATATTCAACTTAGTTTTTCATAATTGTAGTTTTATTTCAGTAATGTTTAAGGCTAATATTGATACAGGAAAATTACAATAAACGAGCACAGTTATTAACAAAAGAATATGAAGCACGGTGTACTAGGCAAGTTTGTCACCTGTTCTAAAGGAATTATCGTTTCGTTTCGGAAATCAGCTTTTCTTTTATCAAAACTGAGTACCAAGACGACGAAACGTGACCATTGAAAGAGCTTAACATAAAACGAAAGCGAAGGTTGTCTAATTATATTTACATTTCAAGCTCATGCGATAATTATTGGAGAAATATTGGAATCGGAATATTGGTTAAATATCATTCATTGTTATTAAGGTGATATTTCCAACTACTCTTCCGAGATAGTCCAAATCTTCTGAACAGCTTAGCTTTCTGTTGAGAACTTGATTTAAGAAGGTTTAATAATGAAATTGTTGAATCCAAAATTGAGAGCTGTAACAAGTTTGAAAAGTCCTATTATTGCACCTCAAATTATAACTGCCAATATCTGGCGGTACTTGTAGAGACTGAAAAACAGCGCATGGCCCATTAACACTTATTTGGGGTAGGCATCTTGATATTTACTTCGTTTTTAAACGCAGAGAAATATTTTAAAAATCTTTATTTAAAACACATTTAGACCAGTTAGCAGTTTTAATAAAACAATTAGATTATTTGCTCTCGACTTCTGTGAGGTAAGAATTAATGACGCCGACGTTTTCTCATTTTTCCAACGTTTCAGTGGAAGCAATTTAGAGACGTTACTGAATAATGTAGTTTCTTTAAAAAACCAAAGAAGGTCATTTTCCGTTACTTGAAATAAAGAACTTTAAATTGTTTAAAATACTGATGAGGGTTAACAAACGACCGCTAATTCAAATGACAATTCATTCAGCGCCAATTTTGCTATAGCGTGAAATTTAAACTATACATTAAGAAATAATCTCAGTGTCAATTTATGAGCCATGTCTTTATAAAATAAGGCTTTTTCCCTTTTTTTCTAAAATTTAAAAGGAACATTTAGAAAATTTCTCCGGATAATTTGATAGGTTCCTGAATAAAAATAAAAGAAGAACATTTGACATTTCCTCGACTTGAACCTGAGTTAAAGAACATTAAATTGTTTAAAATACCTGATGGGCATGTATGCAGACCTAACTTTACTCTAGACAAATGCAGCTGCGCATGCGCTGTTTTCATGTTCAATACGTGCAGGTACGTCTTGACAACTGAAAACTGAGCTTTAATAATGCTTTTTCCAATAATGTGATGTTCAATAGCTACAAAATATTGGGCGGCTCTTACAGCGCACAAAGCATCAGATCAATTTCATGTCTTTGTAAGTTTTACAAACAAAACTTGTTAAATTCCTTGATGGACCATTTGTTTTTATTTCCCCGAATTGGTTTTCAGCCAACTTATTGCTAAGGTTAACGTTTCTATTTTCGAAGATAAATTTCTTGAAAATTTCTGATTTCAGTCTTACAACGAGCGAAGCCGTTTTTTATTTGGAAAGTGGTTATTTCTGGCAGCCAGTAGTGATACATATATGTAATAAGTAATAACTACGAACAATAGCCTTTTGTAAATCTATGTAAATATCCAACTTAGTTTTTCATAGTTGTAGTCTTATTTCAGTAATGATTAAGGCTAATGTTGATACAGGAAAATTACAATAAACGAGCACAGTGTTAACAAAAGAATGTGAAGTAGGGTGTACTAGGCAAGTTTGTCACCTGTTCTAAAGGAATTATTGTTTCGTTTGGAAAATCAGCTTTTCTTTTATCAAAACTGAGTACCAAGACGACGAAACGTAACCATTGAAAGAGCTTAACATAAAACGAAAGCGAAGGTTGTCTAATTATAGTTACATTTCAAGCTCATGCAATAATTATTGGAGAAATATTGCAATCGGAATATTGCCATAGAATAACCACTTTTCCCCTTTTTTTTGTAAAATATAAAAGGAACATTTAGAAAACTTCTCAGGATAATTTTATAAGTTCCGGAATAAAAATAAAAGAAGAACATTTACCATTTCCTCGACTTGAACCTGAGTTAAAGAACATTAAATTGTTTAAAATACCTGATGGGCATGTATGCAGACCTAACTTTACTCTGGACAAATGAAGCTGCGCATGCGCTGTTTTCATGTTCAATACGTGCAGGTACGTCTCGATAACTGAAAACTGAGCTTTAATAATACTTTTTCCAATAATGTGATGTTCAATAGCTACAAAATATTGCACGGCTCTTACAGCGCACAAAGCATCAGATCAATTTCATGTCTTTGTTAGTTTTACAAACAAAACTTGTTAAATTCCTTGATGGACGATTTGCTTTTATTTCCCCGCATTGGCTTTTATCCAACTTATTGCTAAGGTTAACATTTCTATTTTCGAAGATAAATTTCTTGAAAATTTCCGATTTCAGCCTTACAACGAGCCAAGCCGTTTTTTATTTTGACAGTAGTTACTCTGGCAGCCAGTAGTGATACATATATGTAACAAGTAATAGCTACAAACAATAGCCTTTTGTAAATCTATGTAAATATTCAACTTAGTTTTTCTAAATTGTAGTTTTATTTCAGTAATGTTTAAGGCTAATATTGATACAGGAAAATTACAATAAACGAGCACTGTTATTAACAAAAGAATATGAAGCACGGTGTACTAGGCAAGTTTGTCACCTGTTCTAAAGGAATTATCGTTTCGTTTCGGAAATCAGCTTTTCTTTTATCAAAACTGAGTACCAAGACGACGAAACGTGACCATTGAAAGAGCTTAACATAAAACGAAAGCGAAGGTTGTCTAATTATATTTACATTTCAAGCTCATGCGATAATTATTGGAGAAATATTGGAATCGGAATATTGGTTAAATATCATTCATTGTTATTAAGGTGATATTTCCAACTACTCTTCCGAGATAGTCCAAATCTTCTGAACAGCTTAGCTTTCTGTTGAGAACTTGATTTAAGAAGGTTTAATAATGAAATTGTTGAATCCAAAATTGAGAGCTGTAACAAGTTTGAAAAGTCCTATTATTGCACCTCAAATTATAACTGCCAATATCTGGCGGTACTTGTAGAGACTGAAAAACAGCGCATGGCCCATTAACACTTATTTGGGGTAGGCATCTTGATATTTACTTCGTTTTTAAACGCAGAGAAATATTTTAAAAATCTTTATTTAAAACACATTTAGACCAGTTAGCAGTTTTAATAAAACAATTAGATTATTTGCTCTCGACTTCTGTGAGGTAAGAATTAATGACGCCGACGTTTTCTCATTTTTCCAACGTTTCAGTGGAAGCAATTTAGAGACGTTACTGAATAATGTAGTTTCTTTAAAAAACCAAAGAAGGTCATTTTCCGTTACTTGAAATAAAGAACTTTAAATTGTTTAAAATACTGATGAGGGTTAACAAACGACCGCTAATTCAAATGACAATTCATTCAGCGCCAATTTTGCTATAGCGTGAAATTTAAACTATACATTAAGAAATAATCTCAGTGTCAATTTATGAGCCATGTCTTTATAAAATAAGGCTTTTTCCCTTTTTTTCTAAAATTTAAAAGGAACATTTAGAAAATTTCTCCGGATAATTTGATAGGTTCCTGAATAAAAATAAAAGAAGAACATTTGACATTTCCTCGACTTGAACCTGAGTTAAAGAACATTAAATTGTTTAAAATACCTGATGGGCATGTATGCAGACCTAACTTTACTCTAGACAAATGCAGCTGCGCATGCGCTGTTTTCATGTTCAATACGTGCAGGTACGTCTTGACAACTGAAAACTGAGCTTTAATAATGCTTTTTCCAATAATGTGATGTTCAATAGCTACAAAATATTGGGCGGCTCTTACAGCGCACAAAGCATCAGATCAATTTCATGTCTTTGTAAGTTTTACAAACAAAACTTGTTAAATTCCTTGATGGACCATTTGTTTTTATTTCCCCGAATTGGTTTTCAGCCAACTTATTGCTAAGGTTAACGTTTCTATTTTCGAAGATAAATTTCTTGAAACATCACGAGCCAGAGAGAACCGGAAGTTCAAAAATTCGTTCAGTCTGGTTGCTACGGAGTGACGTCATAAGTCGGTCTTGTAGCTATCATCGAGCTTGATTTGCGGTTTTATACCGCCGAGTTCGGCAATTAGTTTATCAACAGTATTGCATAAAGTCATGTGGAGAGAGGCATGTTTATTTTGAGGGGCTGGATTACTAGGTTGACGTTTTATGAGGTTGGATTTAATTTAACGCTGGGAAAAGTGCCTTCATTCAGAAGTGTAGGTATTCGACGAGCTGAGATCGTCGAATGTCCAACGAACGATTCGAGTGATTGGTTCCTCAATTCTAAGATATCCGGCGCTTTGGCGCGTTTTATGGCGACCAGCCCGTTAGTTGCAAGCTTTCCTGGTGAATTTAGCACGGTTTCACTCGATGGCGCGCGTTTGGATCGAGGTGTTTACAAAGATGTTGTTCCTACTGCCTTTTCATTCGGTGTTGTTTCCGCCATTCTGCCCGAAACCAGACGAAGGAGACGCGTACAGCTGGTTGGTTGACGCGATTAATAGCCTAAAGATAGAGTCAATACCAGAGACCAGCGAGAGCAGCGATCGCAAAGACGAAACGACACCCCAAACGTGTGCGGATAGCACTACAAATAGCTTCAGTGATATTACCTTAAGGTTACAAAATATCCAAGAGGAAAACCGTATAAACTGAAGACTGAGGTTGTTGCTGTATGCCTTAGTTTTTCTGGGATATAAAACATGATTTACCGGTGTTTATTTTTGTGACGTTCATAGACGGTTAATAGGGAAATGTTATATATCCTTTCTGGTTCAACCACGTTGAAGTCCTGGCATCACTGTATGCCTGAGTATTTCTGGGATATATAACATGATTTACCAGTGTTTTTTCGACGTTCATAGACGTTTAATATACAAATGTTATATATCCTTTCTGGTTCATCCAGGTTGAAGTCCTGGCATCACTGTATGCCTGAGTATTTCTGGGATATATAACATGATTTACCAGTGTTTTTTCGACGTTCATAGACGGTTAATAGACAAATGTTATATATCCTTTCTGGTTCATCCAGGTTGAAGTCCTGGCATCACTGTATGCCTGAGTATTTCTGGGATATATAACATGATTTACCAGTGTTTTTTCGACGTTCATAGACGGTTAATAGACAAATGTTATATATCCTTTCTTGTTCATCCAGGTTGAAGTCCTGGCATCACTGTATGCCTGAGTATTTCTGGGATATATAACATGATTTACCAGTGTTTTTTCGACGTTCATAGACGGTTAATAGACAAATGTTATATATCCTTTCTGGTTCATCCAGGTTGAAGTCCTGGCATCACTGTATGCCTGAGTATTTCTGGGATATATAACATGATTTACCAGTGTTTTTTCGACGTTCATAGACGTTTAATAGACAAATGTTATATATCCTTTCTGGTTCATCCAGGTTGAAGTCCTGGCATCACTGTATGCCTGAGTATTTCTGGGATATATAACATGATTTACCAGTGTTTTTTCGACGTTCATAGACGGTTAATAGACAAATGTTATATATCCTTTCTGGTTCATCCAGGTTGAAGTCCTGGCATCACTGTATGCCTGAGTATTTCTGGGATATATAACATGATTTACCAGTGTTTTTTCGACGTTCATAGACGGTTAATAGACAAATGTTATATATCCTTTCTGGTTCATCCAGGTTGAAGTCCTGGCATCACTGTATGCCTGAGTATTTCTGGGATATATAACATGATTTACCAGTGTTTTTTCGACGTTCATAGACGGTTAATAGACAAATGTTATATATCCTTTCTGGTTCATCCAGGTTGAAGTCCTGGCATCACTGTATGCCTGAGTATTTCTGGGATATATAACATGATTTACCAGTGTTTTTTTTTCGACGTTCATAGACGGTTAATATACAAATGTTATATATCCTTTCTGGTTCATCCAGGTTGAAGTCCTGGCATCATCTGTATGCCTGAGTATTTCTGGGATATATAACATGATTTACCAGTGTTTTTTTTCGACGTTCATAGACGGTTAATATACAAATGTTATATATCCTTTCTGGTTCATCCAGGTTGAAGTCCTGGCATCTCTGCATCCTCTTTCCCCCAAAAAGTTGATAATAAAATGAGTTCACTTTTCTTTTTGACGAGAATATTTTCTGATGAGAATATCGAGGCTGTAGTCTTAAGAATATTTCAGGAATAAACCCGAGTCTGAGATTATGAAAAGATTATATTTTTTGTGTAAATTTTGTAAAGAAAAGAAGAAAAAACATGTCGAATGGACTATGTAGTCCATATTTTTTTTATTTTCTGTCCCTGTTCTTCACCCGGATGTTGCGTGTGCAATAAGGTCGCATGCATGTGAAAAGAAGCATTTACGCTCGAGTCACTCAGAGGCAGGGCGCCCCGGCTGGGTGAAGTTGTTTCAGTACACTCCTCCCGGGTGCATATGGATAAACGCGACCAGCAGTTCACGGTAACAGGAAATTACTTTACATATTAAAGTACTCGTACAATACCCTAATTTGATTCATCTTGTAGTCAAGGGTCTGACCGAAATCACCCTTCGAGCAGAGTCTCTGTGAACGCTTTTTTGAGCTGATAGGAGACGGTACAAAGCATATGTACCGTAAGAAAAGGCTCTGCTTGCAGGGTGGACCGAAATAAACATGCTATTTTACAGTATACTGCTCAGATGATGGGTTTTCCGGAATCGCTTAACTAATATTTCTAAAGAAAGATAGAATACTCGAGAGGTTTGAAAAAAGTCTGTGATAATTTTTGTGATTATTTCTGACTGGCCCCGTCCATAAAATTAACCGATTTTCAAAGTGTCGGTACATATTTTCGAGTTCGACTACTAGAATAATCAAATTATCTTTGGAATCACTAGGCGTTTACGAACCGAAACATATATTCAGAGATACACTGGCAGGTTTGAATTAGTTTTTCTGTGGAAAATCTGAAATTATCTTTGGAATCACTAGGCGTTTTGAAGAACCGAAACATATATTCACTGAAAAGAGATACCCTCGCATGTTTGAATAGACTTTCCGTGGAAAATATCACAACATTTCTTACTTCTCGGATATTTCTTGGCTGCCGGTCATGATCGGCTTCGGTTAAAAAAAAAATAGCAGTGATAACTGAGATAAGCTAAAACGCTTCAGCTATACATGTTACAGGCATAGCTTTACAAGAGTAAGAAATATATCAAAGCGCCAAAGTTTTAACCCGGCGGTTGCGCGCCAGCCTAGAAAACATATTGTCCCGGCGACGTTAAAAAAAAAAGCAACGCTTTTCTTTGAATCGAAACTATTCGTGTCGATGGACTTCCCGAATCGTCGACTAATTAATATGTTTTGTACATTTCTGACACGTTTTTAATGGCACAATGGAGTTTTGTTAGGATAAATGCATTTTCACACTTTAGGATTATGACACATTCGCGCTAAACGTGACACTTCATGAGGACCACAAACGATCACCGCCAGGAATATGATTACACTGGAATGTTACAAGCCACTGGATATCCCGTGGAGATCATAGACTAAAAGTCTATGATCTCCACGGGATCCCGGGTCTGTTTTTTGGTTGTTAAGAACGTCTGGCTCGTTATGTTTCTGATTTCAGTCTTACAACGAGCGAAGCCGTTTTTTATTTGGAAAGTGGTTATTTCTGGCAGCCAGTAGTGATACATATATGTAATAAGTAATAACTACGAACAATAGCCTTTTGTAAATCTATGTAAATATCCAACTTAGTTTTTCATAGTTGTAGTCTTATTTCAGTAATGATTAAGGCTAATGTTGATACAGGAAAATTACAATAAACGAGCACAGTGTTAACAAAAGAATGTGAAGTAGGGTGTACTAGGCAAGTTTGTCACCTGTTCTAAAGGAATTATTGTTTCGTTTGGAAAATCAGCTTTTCTTTTATCAAAACTGAGTACCAAGACGACGAAACGTAACCATTGAAAGAGCTTAACATAAAACGAAAGCGAAGGTTGTCTAATTATAGTTACATTTCAAGCTCATGCAATAATTATTGGAGAAATATTGCAATCGGAATATTGCCATAGAATAACCACTTTTCCCCTTTTTTTTGTAAAATATAAAAGGAACATTTAGAAAACTTCTCAGGATAATTTTATAAGTTCCGGAATAAAAATAAAAGAAGAACATTTACCATTTCCTCGACTTGAACCTGAGTTAAAGAACATTAAATTGTTTAAAATACCTGATGGGCATGTATGCAGACCTAACTTTACTCTGGACAAATGAAGCTGCGCATGCGCTGTTTTCATGTTCAATACGTGCAGGTACGTCTCGATAACTGAAAACTGAGCTTTAATAATACTTTTTCCAATAATGTGATGTTCAATAGCTACAAAATATTGCACGGCTCTTACAGCGCACAAAGCATCAGATCAATTTCATGTCTTTGTTAGTTTTACAAACAAAACTTGTTAAATTCCTTGATGGACGATTTGCTTTTATTTCCCCGCATTGGCTTTTATCCAACTTATTGCTAAGGTTAACATTTCTATTTTCGAAGATAAATTTCTTGAAAATTTCCGATTTCAGCCTTACAACGAGCCAAGCCGTTTTTTATTTTGACAGTAGTTACTCTGGCAGCCAGTAGTGATACATATATGTAACAAGTAATAGCTACAAACAATAGCCTTTTGTAAATCTATGTAAATATTCAACTTAGTTTTTCATAATTGTAGTTTTATTTCAGTAATGTTTAAGGCTAATATTGATACAGGAAAATTACAATAAACGAGCACAGTTATTAACAAAAGGAAATGAAGCACGGTGTACTAGGCAAGTTTGTCACCTGTTCTAAAGGAATTATCGTTTCGTTTCGGAAATCAGCTTTTCTTTTATCAAAACTGAGTACCAAGACGACGAAACGTGACCATTGAAAGAGCTTAACATAAAACGAAAGCGAAGGTTGTCTAATTATATTTACATTTCAAGCTCATGCGATAATTATTGGAGAAATATTGGAATCGGAATATTGGTTAAATATCATTCATTGTTATTAAGGTGATATTTCCAACTACTCTTCCGAGATAGTCCAAATCTTCTGAACAGCTTAGCTTTCTGTTGAGAACTTGATTTAAGAAGGTTTAATAATGAAATTATTGAATCCAAAATTGAGAGCTGTAACAAGTTTGAAAAGTCCTATTATTGCACCTCAAATTATAACTGCCAATATCTGGCGATACTTGTAGAGACTGAAAAACAGCGCATGGCCCATTAACACTTATTTGGGGTAGGCATCTTGATATTTACTTCGTTTTTAAACGCAGAGAAATATTTTAAAAATCTTTATTTAAAACACATTTAGACCAGTTAGCAGTTTTAATAAAACAATTAGATTATTTGCTCTCGACTTCTGTGAGGTAAGAATTAATGACGCCGACGTTTTCTCATTTTTCCAACGTTTCAGTGGAAGCAATTTAGAGACGTTACTGAATAATGCAGTTTCTTTAAAAAACCAAAGAAGGTCATTTTCCGTTACTTGAAATAAAGAACTTTAAATTGTTTAAAATACTGATGAGGGTTAACAAACGACCGCTAATTCAAATGACAATTCATTCAGCGCCAATTTTGCTATAGCGTGAAATTTAAACTATACATTAAGAAATAATCTCAGTGTCAATTTATGAGCCATGTCTTTATAAAATAAGGCTTTTTCCCTTTTTTTCTAAAATTTAAAAGGAACATTTAGAAAATTTCTCCGGATAATTTGATAGGTTCCTGAATAAAAATAAAAGAAGAACATTTGACATTTCCTCGACTTGAACCTGAGTTAAAGAACATTAAATTGTTTAAAATACCTGATGGGCATGTATGCAGACCTAACTTTACTCTAGACAAATGCAGCTGCGCATGCGCTGTTTTCATGTTCAATACGTGCAGGTACGTCTTGACAACTGAAAACTGAGCTTTAATAATGCATTTTCCAATAATGTGATGTTCAATAGCTACAAAATATTGGGCGGCTCTTACAGCGCACAAAGCATCAGATCAATTTCATGTCTTTGTAAGTTTTACAAACAAAACTTGTTAAATTCCTTGATGGACCATTTGTTTTTATTTCCCCGAATTGGTTTTCAGCCAACTTATTGCTAAGGTTAACGTTTCTATTTTCGAAGATAAATTTCTTGAAAATTTCTGATTTCAGTCTTACAACGAGCGAAGCCGTTTTTTATTTGGAAAGTGGTTATTTCTGGCAGCCAGTAGTGATACATATATGTAATAAGTAATAACTACGAACAATAGCCTTTTGTAAATCTATGTAAATATCCAACTTAGTTTTTCATAGTTGTAGTCTTATTTCAGTAATGATTAAGGCTAATGTTGATACAGGAAAATTACAATAAACGAGCACAGTGTTAACAAAAGAATGTAAAGTAGGGTGTACTAGGCAAGTTTGTCACCTGTTCTAAAGGAATTATTGTTTCGTTTGGAAAATCAGCTTTTCTTTTATCAAAACTGAGTACCAAGACGACGAAACGTAACCATTGAAAGAGCTTAACATAAAACGAAAGCGAAGGTTGTCTAATTATAGTTACATTTCAAGCTCATGCAATAATTATTGGAGAAATA
This sequence comes from Micromussa lordhowensis, assembly GCA_964020085.1. Lineage (NCBI taxonomy): Eukaryota > Metazoa > Cnidaria > Anthozoa > Scleractinia > Lobophylliidae > Micromussa > Micromussa lordhowensis. Next base: position 6,265,866 of record OZ026607.1, read on the forward strand.
TTGCAATCGGAATATTGCCATAGAATAATTGACCAATGGAATCAGCTACCCTTAGATATTCGTGTTTCCGATAAGATAAATACTTTTAAGACTAGGGTAAGACATTTCTTAGTAATTTTTAAGTAGTTTATAGATGTTAATGTATTTTATGTAACTATTGCTATATTGTGTTTTTATATATTTTTAGGTGATCTGTTTTTATATGGGGTCTGAGACTCTTTTACAGTTCATCCTTTGATTTTTAATCCATTGATTGTAGTAAATAAATAAATAAAACTTCCTGTGATACTCTTGGAACCAGTTCAATTTGGTATCACAATCGAGTACTACCCATCTCTTATCCTAAGTCGCAACCGTGAAATACTATTCATCAGAATACTATTCATCAGTGAACAATCAACTGCATTTTAACATCTTTATTGTGCTACCACGTTTACAACCATTGCCTACTTCATGTGCTAAGGCAGCATAAAGTCTACAGGTGCGAACATTACTAAACTGCAACTGAAAAGTGGTTTTCTGTGCTCAAGATGCAACCGAGGAAAAGAACCTTCAGTCATTTTCGGCCGTTCCATTAACGTCGGTCGGGGTGATATTTGAGAAAATATGATGTAGGGGTCCCCGCTTGGTATAGGGGACCGCTAAAGATGGAATAACGTCGGCCAGGCTGCTCCACTTTTGTTTCTATAAAGAAGGTGCCGAACATTAGAATGAAATTTTCTTTTAATTTTAAGGGGTATTTTTTATAGAAGTCTTTATACGAAGCATGTCAAATAGGAGCATAGGAACAAAAATTATTATCTACATAACAAGCAAGATATCGAGGTATTGTACAGTTTTCTGCAAGAAGTTGTACACACCTCGTCTGCCATTGTGCTTATCGGGAATGGCATAGCCGATGTGGTAGTGGTAAGGGAACCGAAAATCTCGGCGGCCAGGCTCCTTCAGTTCCGGCTCTGTAAAGAACAAGTGCCAAAAATTTCTAATTGTGTGAAACTCACTACCTTTCCTTACTATAGAAGGCTTTTTAAATGAAGAAAGCCAGAAAGAAACTTCGGAATTCTCTTCAAGTCTCTATCACTAGTCAACTACCGCTTTCCCCGGTTAAGGATTTTATTGAAATAATACTGATTGGCCAAGCCGCACATGCACGGTAATGAACAATATTGATAATCGATCTGGCCTCCCTTTTAACCTTCGTGGTTCTTTGGCGGTCTCCTTGCCCTGTTTAAATTTCTGTGTGACAAATAAATATCAATAAATAAATATATATAAATAAATATTATCCTGTTTGAAGACCAAAATATGATTATGATGATAATGATGCGTTTCGTTCTGTAAAACATAGGCCACATCACAGCTGGTGAATTAAATCGACAGTTTTGCTTAAACACAGAGGGCTTTAAAGGGTATATAGGCCAGGTTAGTCTCATTTTTAATAATGACATTGAAAGTCAACAAAGATCAAGTGTCGATAAGATCGACAAATTTTCGCAAAAGAAGTCACATTAGCGCGAGAAAATAAAAATGCTATTATATCTGGTTGGCAAGTGTACAATACCATCAAACCCAAGAGCAAGCTAAATACAGTACAAATGTTACTTTCAAAAGTCAAATGAAAACGGCTGCTAGCTATAGCAATAAACTGACGGACATACCGGTCATCTGGTTTTCAAACTCCTCAGCATCACGGTATTGAGGGTAAGGGAATGCCATCGCCAGGCCCAAAGAGATGAAGAAAAAAACAAAGCACTTCATATTCCTTCAGAGAAACGCAACAGAAATTAGTAGAATTCTGCTAGTATATCAATACAAATGCTGCAATCCGATTGGTTGAGCTATTGCACACTATTTAATATAGTCATAATAACTGAATTACCATTATGCGATGAGTATCAGTACTACGTGCACAGCTACAGTGTTTCAAATGACAATTTAGTCCGGAGGGCGCGGCAGCGCTGATAAAACATGAGGCCATAGTTCATTTGATCGTCTGCCTCGTTGCCTATCACTGATCTCAAAGAAATGTCTCCCTAAGTGGGCTCTTGTTTATTTTTTTCATTAAAAACATTAAGTTTTGCTTCAAGCTAGAGAAGTATATTCCTCACGAATGAACAGGTAGAGATATTTTATTTTATAGTCACGGCACCGTTATCTTGCACAAAAATTATGGAATGCCTTTCCAAATGCATCCAGATGCGGAAAACAATTAAGATTTCAAAACCTCTTGTATCTGTTGCATGCGATGAATTGTCTGTCAGTAACTTTGTTCGTTTTCTCTTGGAAGAGGAGTATTCAATCGACTTTAAACTCGGTACGGTTGAACCGCAGGATTCGGATGCATGAAGCTTCCTAGTACAAGATCAGAGTTGCAAATGACAGTCGTTTTAGCTTGGAGCGTTTGAAAAACAATTCCTCAATTCGTTTTAGCCTGACCAGCCATCAACATTTTTCGCAATTATCCGAAATTGAAATAAGCCAACGAGGCCATTTCTCCAAGTAATAGTTGTTGCAGTTTTCAGCGGTGAGACATTCAGACGAGGCGAAAACTTGGTCAATACAAAGCCTTTTAATTTTATAGCGGCTTTTTTTTTTGATAACACACTCTTCTTTATATAAGATCGTTTAATTTTGGAGCTGAAGCTGAGCGTTCTTCTTTTTTTCGCGATTTGAGCCGGAAAATACGATGTTCTTAAATTTACATGATATACACAGTATTTCAATAAATTAATGCCGAGAGGAAAACTACCTGGATAATACTTCAGACTTTGTATCACCTAATGACTTTGATGGTGTGGAAGTTATTTTGGAACAATTATAACTAAAAGAACTGCTGATTATTACAAACCGAGATATGTGTGATACAATAAGAAGACCATTGTTAATGTTTTACAAAACATGCGCTTAAGTATTTGGGTTAATTTGGGTTAATGAAACGAACTGGAAAATTCGTTATTTGATTATTTGAAGAAATTAAATGATGTTGTGATCACCACAGTCTGCGTATTTTGAGAGTGAGAATAGTTGAATTTTTTAAACAAATAAATATCATAAACATTTTGCTTATTGGGTTTGTTAAATTAGAAAAAAACCAACGTGAAATGATTCCTGAAGATAACGTTCGTTTAGTCTCGCTCGATTGCCGACTGAGACTGCTCCATTATTTTTTCTGAGTCATTATTTTCTAAAAAACTCGAACGGCTTTTTGTTTCTTCTTCCTGCTTCTCGTACCTGATCACGGTCTCGACAAGATTTTTTGGTACTTATCGTTTGCTCTGTCACGTCAAATGTCGAATTTCTTCCAGTTTTCCAATAGCTGGCAACTTAGAATTGAAGGCAAGTGTAAAATGTGGCGTAAAATGTAGTAACAAGAATACGTACTGCGCTAGAATCGTCTCCTTGAAATAATGTCTTCGTTTAAAGTACGTACTCTTCCGAGAAGGTCCAAATCTTCTCAACAGCTTAGCTCCTTGTGAAGAACTGAATATTGTCTGTTGCTTTACCTTGTTTAAGTAAGGCCTAATAATGCAATTGTTGCATACGAAATTGACATCTGTGAATTTGAAAAGTCATATTACTGAAGCTCAAGTTGCAACTGCCAATACCTGCCGACCCTTGTAGAGACTGAAAAACAGCGCATGTCCACCTACATTTATCTGGGGTACGCTCCTTAATATTCACTTAACGAAAAATTTTCATCGAGTGGGAAAAACTGAAAATTTGTTCTTATGCTAGGGATTTTAAGAAACTTCAGACCATCCACAATAAATGTCAACATCAACAAAAACTCTAGCGTTCCCAATGTCAATTTTAAGGCTAATATTGTGTGTAAAAATTGGACTCAAAGATTATAGTCGCAAACAAAAGATGACAAAAATGCGAGGGAGTAGCGTCGACTAGGAAAGTTTGTCATCTGCACTTAGGGGAATTTAATATCATTTCAGTTCGGAAATGTTTTCAGTGAAAATTGAGCTTCAGATGAAAAGGCCGCAAAACTTGACAATAAAAAAGAACTTAAAACACTTTGAAAACTGATATTTTCGCACTAATGTGACATCTCAAGCAAACATGTTATTAATACGTTCAAATTGGTGTCCAAATAGTCTTTAATTATCGTTCATTGAATTGTCTATGAGCTAAAAGCTTGTTAAAATACAAAAGTGCTAACAGAGGACAAAAGAGTGCCGCCAATTTGAAAAACTGAAATGAAATTTCAAAAATTAAAAGCTATGAAATGGATGGATAATGAATGGTTGTCAGTCTTAGCCTGATACTCTCCCGGTTTGCCTTATACGTTTTTCAAAATTTATGTCGTGGACAAAAATTTCCAGTCGTTCACGCGTGACGAAATGTTCTGATTATAGAACCCTACTCTAGACAAATCCAGCTACGCATGCGTTTTTTCATGTTTAAGACGGACAGGCGCGCCTTGGCAACTGTAAACTGAGGTTCAAAAACAATTTTTCCAATAATGTGATGTTCAATAGCTACAAAATATTGGGCGGCTCTTACAGCCCACAAAGCATCAGATTAATTTCAAGTCTTTTTAACTTTTACAAACAAAACTTGTAAAACTCCTTGATGGACGATTTGTTTTTATTTCCCCAAAAAGTTTTTTAACCAACTTATTGCTAAGGTTAACGTTTTTATTTTGGAAGGCGAATTTCTTTTTAAAAAAAATCCGATTTCAGTCTTACAACGAGCCAAGCCGTTTTTTATTTTGGACAGCTGTTATTTCTGGTAGCCAGTAGTGATACATATTTGTAATTTTGTAAATCTATGTAAATATTCAACTTAGGTTTTCATAGCTGTAGTTTTATTTCAATAATGATTAAGGCTAATATTGATAAAGGAAAAATTACAATACACGAGCACAGTTGTTAACAAAAGAATATAAAGTAGGGTGTACTAGGCAAGTTAGTCACCTGCTTCTAAAGGAATTATTGTTTTGCTTCGGAAATCAGCTTTTCTTTTATCAAAACTGAGTACCAAGACGACGAAACGGGACCATTGAAAGAGCTCAACATAAAACGAAAGCGAAGGTTGTCAAATTATAGTTACATTTCAAGCTCATGCGATAATTATTGGAAAAAGATTGGAATCGGAATATTCAATGTTATTAAAGTAATATTTCCAACTACTCTTCCGAGATAGTCCAAATCTTCTCAACAGCTTAGCTTTCTGTTGAGAACTTGATTTAAGAAGGTTTGATAATGAAATTGTTGAATCCAAAATTGAGAGCTGTAACAAGTTTGAAAAGTCCTATTATTTGAAGCTCAAATTATAACTGCCAATATCTGCCGGCACTTGTAGAGACTGAAAAACAGCGCATGGCCCATTAACACTTATTTGGGGTAGGCATCTTGATATTTACTTAACGAAAAATTTCTTCGTTCTTAAACGCAGAGATATATTTTAAAAATCTTTATTTAAAACACATTTAGACTAGTTAGCAGTTTTACTAAAACAATTAGATTACTCGCTCTCGACTTCGGTGAGGTAAAACTTATGACGCCGACGTTTTCTCGTTTTTCCAAAGTTGTAGAGGGACCGAGTTAGAAACGTTTATGAATAATTAAAGCAATGATTTCTTAGAACAACGAAAGAAGGTCATTCTCCGTTACTTGAAATAAAGAACTTTAAATTGTCTAAAATACTGACGAGCGCTCGAAAACGACCGCCAATTCAAATGACAATTCATTCATCGCCAATTTTGGTAAAGCGTGAAATTTAAACTATACGTTAAGAAATAATCCCAGTGTCAATTTATGAGCAATGTCTTTTTAAAATAACCACTTTTCCCCTTTTTTTTGTAAAATATAAAAGGAACATTTAGAAAACTTCTCAGGATAATTTTATAAGTTCCGGAATAAAAATAAAAGAAGAACATTTACCATTTCCTCGACTTGAACCTGAGTTAAAGAACATTAAATTGTTTAAAATACCTGATGGGCATGTATGCAGACCTAACTTTACTCTGGACAAATGAAGCTGCGCATGCGCTGTTTTCATGTTCAATACGTGCAGGTACGTCTCGATAACTGAAAACTGAGTTTTAATAATACTTTTTCCAATAATGTGATCTTCAATAGCTACAAAATATTGCACGGCTCTTACAGCGCACAAAGCATCAGATCAATTTCATGTCTTTGTTAGTTTTACAAACAAAACTTGTTAAATTCCTTGATGGACGATTTGCTTTTATTTCCCCGCATTGGCTTTTATCCAACTTATTGCTAAGGTTAACATTTCTATTTTCGAAGATAAATTTCTTGAAAATTTCCGATTTCAGCCTTACAACGAGCCAAGCCGTTTTTTATTTTGACAGTAGTTACTCTGGCAGCCAGTAGTGATACATATATGTAACAAGTAATAGCTACAAACAATAGCCTTTTGTAAATCTATGTAAATATTCAACTTAGTTTTTCATAATTGTAGTTTTATTTCAGTAATGTTTAAGGCTAATATTGATACAGGAAAATTACAATAAACGAGCACAGTTATTAACAAAAGAATATGAAGCACGGTGTACTAGGCAAGTTTGTCACCTGTTCTAAAGGAATTATCGTTTCGTTTCGGAAATCAGCTTTTCTTTTATCAAAACTGAGTACCAAGACGACGAAACGTGACCATTGAAAGAGCTTAACATAAAACGAAAGCGAAGGTTGTCTAATTATATTTACATTTCAAGCTCATGCGATAATTATTGGAGAAATATTGGAATCGGAATATTGGTTAAATATCATTCATTGTTATTAAGGTGATATTTCCAACTACTCTTCCGAGATAGTCCAAATCTTCTGAACAGCTTAGCTTTCTGTTGAGAACTTGATTTAAGAAGGTTTAATAATGAAATTGTTGAATCCAAAATTGAGAGCTGTAACAAGTTTGAAAAGTCCTATTATTGCACCTCAAATTATAACTGCCAATATCTGGCGGTACTTGTAGAGACTGAAAAACAGCGCATGGCCCATTAACACTTATTTGGGGTAGGCATCTTGATATTTACTTCGTTTTTAAACGCAGAGAAATATTTTAAAAATCTTTATTTAAAACACATTTAGACCAGTTAGCAGTTTTAATAAAACAATTAGATTATTTGCTCTCGACTTCTGTGAGGTAAGAATTAATGACGCCGACGTTTTCTCATTTTTCCAACGTTTCAGTGGAAGCAATTTAGAGACGTTACTGAATAATGTAGTTTCTTTAAAAAACCAAAGAAGGTCATTTTCCGTTACTTGAAATAAAGAACTTTAAATTGTTTAAAATACTGATGAGGGTTAACAAACGACCGCTAATTCAAATGACAATTCATTCAGCGCCAATTTTGCTATAGCGTGAAATTTAAACTATACATTAAGAAATAATCTCAGTGTCAATTTATGAGCCATGTCTTTATAAAATAAGGCTTTTTCCCTTTTTTTCTAAAATTTAAAAGGAACATTTAGAAAATTTCTCCGGATAATTTGATAGGTTCCTGAATAAAAATAAAAGAAGAACATTTGACATTTCCTCGACTTGAACCTGAGTTAAAGAACATTAAATTGTTTAAAATACCTGATGGGCATGTATGCAGACCTAACTTTACTCTAGACAAATGCAGCTGCGCATGCGCTGTTTTCATGTTCAATACGTGCAGGTACGTCTTGACAACTGAAAACTGAGCTTTAATAATGCTTTTTCCAATAATGTGATGTTCAATAGCTACAAAATATTGGGCGGCTCTTACAGCGCACAAAGCATCAGATCAATTTCATGTCTTTGTAAGTTTTACAAACAAAACTTGTTAAATTCCTTGATGGACCATTTGTTTTTATTTCCCCGAATTGGTTTTCAGCCAACTTATTGCTAAGGTTAACGTTTCTATTTTCGAAGATAAATTTCTTGAAAATTTCTGATTTCAGTCTTACAACGAGCGAAGCCGTTTTTTATTTGGAAAGTGGTTATTTCTGGCAGCCAGTAGTGATACATATATGTAATAAGTAATAACTACGAACAATAGCCTTTTGTAAATCTATGTAAATATCCAACTTAGTTTTTCATAGTTGTAGTCTTATTTCAGTAATGATTAAGGCTAATGTTGATACAGGAAAATTACAATAAACGAGCACAGTGTTAACAAAAGAATGTGAAGTAGGGTGTACTAGGCAAGTTTGTCACCTGTTCTAAAGGAATTATTGTTTCGTTTGGAAAATCAGCTTTTCTTTTATCAAAACTGAGTACCAAGACGACGAAACGTAACCATTGAAAGAGCTTAACATAAAACGAAAGCGAAGGTTGTCTAATTATAGTTACATTTCAAGCTCATGCAATAATTATTGGAGAAATATTGCAATCGGAATATTGCCATAGAATAACCACTTTTCCCCTTTTTTTTGTAAAATATAAAAGGAACATTTAGAAAACTTCTCAGGATAATTTTATAAGTTCCGGAATAAAAATAAAAGAAGAACATTTACCATTTCCTCGACTTGAACCTGAGTTAAAGAACATTAAATTGTTTAAAATACCTGATGGGCATGTATGCAGACCTAACTTTACTCTGGACAAATGAAGCTGCGCATGCGCTGTTTTCATGTTCAATACGTGCAGGTACGTCTCGATAACTGAAAACTGAGCTTTAATAATACTTTTTCCAATAATGTGATGTTCAATAGCTACAAAATATTGCACGGCTCTTACAGCGCACAAAGCATCAGATCAATTTCATGTCTTTGTTAGTTTTACAAACAAAACTTGTTAAATTCCTTGATGGACGATTTGCTTTTATTTCCCCGCATTGGCTTTTATCCAACTTATTGCTAAGGTTAACATTTCTATTTTCGAAGATAAATTTCTTGAAAATTTCCGATTTCAGCCTTACAACGAGCCAAGCCGTTTTTTATTTTGACAGTAGTTACTCTGGCAGCCAGTAGTGATACATATATGTAACAAGTAATAGCTACAAACAATAGCCTTTTGTAAATCTATGTAAATATTCAACTTAGTTTTTCTAAATTGTAGTTTTATTTCAGTAATGTTTAAGGCTAATATTGATACAGGAAAATTACAATAAACGAGCACTGTTATTAACAAAAGAATATGAAGCACGGTGTACTAGGCAAGTTTGTCACCTGTTCTAAAGGAATTATCGTTTCGTTTCGGAAATCAGCTTTTCTTTTATCAAAACTGAGTACCAAGACGACGAAACGTGACCATTGAAAGAGCTTAACATAAAACGAAAGCGAAGGTTGTCTAATTATATTTACATTTCAAGCTCATGCGATAATTATTGGAGAAATATTGGAATCGGAATATTGGTTAAATATCATTCATTGTTATTAAGGTGATATTTCCAACTACTCTTCCGAGATAGTCCAAATCTTCTGAACAGCTTAGCTTTCTGTTGAGAACTTGATTTAAGAAGGTTTAATAATGAAATTGTTGAATCCAAAATTGAGAGCTGTAACAAGTTTGAAAAGTCCTATTATTGCACCTCAAATTATAACTGCCAATATCTGGCGGTACTTGTAGAGACTGAAAAACAGCGCATGGCCCATTAACACTTATTTGGGGTAGGCATCTTGATATTTACTTCGTTTTTAAACGCAGAGAAATATTTTAAAAATCTTTATTTAAAACACATTTAGACCAGTTAGCAGTTTTAATAAAACAATTAGATTATTTGCTCTCGACTTCTGTGAGGTAAGAATTAATGACGCCGACGTTTTCTCATTTTTCCAACGTTTCAGTGGAAGCAATTTAGAGACGTTACTGAATAATGTAGTTTCTTTAAAAAACCAAAGAAGGTCATTTTCCGTTACTTGAAATAAAGAACTTTAAATTGTTTAAAATACTGATGAGGGTTAACAAACGACCGCTAATTCAAATGACAATTCATTCAGCGCCAATTTTGCTATAGCGTGAAATTTAAACTATACATTAAGAAATAATCTCAGTGTCAATTTATGAGCCATGTCTTTATAAAATAAGGCTTTTTCCCTTTTTTTCTAAAATTTAAAAGGAACATTTAGAAAATTTCTCCGGATAATTTGATAGGTTCCTGAATAAAAATAAAAGAAGAACATTTGACATTTCCTCGACTTGAACCTGAGTTAAAGAACATTAAATTGTTTAAAATACCTGATGGGCATGTATGCAGACCTAACTTTACTCTAGACAAATGCAGCTGCGCATGCGCTGTTTTCATGTTCAATACGTGCAGGTACGTCTTGACAACTGAAAACTGAGCTTTAATAATGCTTTTTCCAATAATGTGATGTTCAATAGCTACAAAATATTGGGCGGCTCTTACAGCGCACAAAGCATCAGATCAATTTCATGTCTTTGTAAGTTTTACAAACAAAACTTGTTAAATTCCTTGATGGACCATTTGTTTTTATTTCCCCGAATTGGTTTTCAGCCAACTTATTGCTAAGGTTAACGTTTCTATTTTCGAAGATAAATTTCTTGAAACATCACGAGCCAGAGAGAACCGGAAGTTCAAAAATTCGTTCAGTCTGGTTGCTACGGAGTGACGTCATAAGTCGGTCTTGTAGCTATCATCGAGCTTGATTTGCGGTTTTATACCGCCGAGTTCGGCAATTAGTTTATCAACAGTATTGCATAAAGTCATGTGGAGAGAGGCATGTTTATTTTGAGGGGCTGGATTACTAGGTTGACGTTTTATGAGGTTGGATTTAATTTAACGCTGGGAAAAGTGCCTTCATTCAGAAGTGTAGGTATTCGACGAGCTGAGATCGTCGAATGTCCAACGAACGATTCGAGTGATTGGTTCCTCAATTCTAAGATATCCGGCGCTTTGGCGCGTTTTATGGCGACCAGCCCGTTAGTTGCAAGCTTTCCTGGTGAATTTAGCACGGTTTCACTCGATGGCGCGCGTTTGGATCGAGGTGTTTACAAAGATGTTGTTCCTACTGCCTTTTCATTCGGTGTTGTTTCCGCCATTCTGCCCGAAACCAGACGAAGGAGACGCGTACAGCTGGTTGGTTGACGCGATTAATAGCCTAAAGATAGAGTCAATACCAGAGACCAGCGAGAGCAGCGATCGCAAAGACGAAACGACACCCCAAACGTGTGCGGATAGCACTACAAATAGCTTCAGTGATATTACCTTAAGGTTACAAAATATCCAAGAGGAAAACCGTATAAACTGAAGACTGAGGTTGTTGCTGTATGCCTTAGTTTTTCTGGGATATAAAACATGATTTACCGGTGTTTATTTTTGTGACGTTCATAGACGGTTAATAGGGAAATGTTATATATCCTTTCTGGTTCAACCACGTTGAAGTCCTGGCATCACTGTATGCCTGAGTATTTCTGGGATATATAACATGATTTACCAGTGTTTTTTCGACGTTCATAGACGTTTAATATACAAATGTTATATATCCTTTCTGGTTCATCCAGGTTGAAGTCCTGGCATCACTGTATGCCTGAGTATTTCTGGGATATATAACATGATTTACCAGTGTTTTTTCGACGTTCATAGACGGTTAATAGACAAATGTTATATATCCTTTCTGGTTCATCCAGGTTGAAGTCCTGGCATCACTGTATGCCTGAGTATTTCTGGGATATATAACATGATTTACCAGTGTTTTTTCGACGTTCATAGACGGTTAATAGACAAATGTTATATATCCTTTCTTGTTCATCCAGGTTGAAGTCCTGGCATCACTGTATGCCTGAGTATTTCTGGGATATATAACATGATTTACCAGTGTTTTTTCGACGTTCATAGACGGTTAATAGACAAATGTTATATATCCTTTCTGGTTCATCCAGGTTGAAGTCCTGGCATCACTGTATGCCTGAGTATTTCTGGGATATATAACATGATTTACCAGTGTTTTTTCGACGTTCATAGACGTTTAATAGACAAATGTTATATATCCTTTCTGGTTCATCCAGGTTGAAGTCCTGGCATCACTGTATGCCTGAGTATTTCTGGGATATATAACATGATTTACCAGTGTTTTTTCGACGTTCATAGACGGTTAATAGACAAATGTTATATATCCTTTCTGGTTCATCCAGGTTGAAGTCCTGGCATCACTGTATGCCTGAGTATTTCTGGGATATATAACATGATTTACCAGTGTTTTTTCGACGTTCATAGACGGTTAATAGACAAATGTTATATATCCTTTCTGGTTCATCCAGGTTGAAGTCCTGGCATCACTGTATGCCTGAGTATTTCTGGGATATATAACATGATTTACCAGTGTTTTTTCGACGTTCATAGACGGTTAATAGACAAATGTTATATATCCTTTCTGGTTCATCCAGGTTGAAGTCCTGGCATCACTGTATGCCTGAGTATTTCTGGGATATATAACATGATTTACCAGTGTTTTTTTTTCGACGTTCATAGACGGTTAATATACAAATGTTATATATCCTTTCTGGTTCATCCAGGTTGAAGTCCTGGCATCATCTGTATGCCTGAGTATTTCTGGGATATATAACATGATTTACCAGTGTTTTTTTTCGACGTTCATAGACGGTTAATATACAAATGTTATATATCCTTTCTGGTTCATCCAGGTTGAAGTCCTGGCATCTCTGCATCCTCTTTCCCCCAAAAAGTTGATAATAAAATGAGTTCACTTTTCTTTTTGACGAGAATATTTTCTGATGAGAATATCGAGGCTGTAGTCTTAAGAATATTTCAGGAATAAACCCGAGTCTGAGATTATGAAAAGATTATATTTTTTGTGTAAATTTTGTAAAGAAAAGAAGAAAAAACATGTCGAATGGACTATGTAGTCCATATTTTTTTTATTTTCTGTCCCTGTTCTTCACCCGGATGTTGCGTGTGCAATAAGGTCGCATGCATGTGAAAAGAAGCATTTACGCTCGAGTCACTCAGAGGCAGGGCGCCCCGGCTGGGTGAAGTTGTTTCAGTACACTCCTCCCGGGTGCATATGGATAAACGCGACCAGCAGTTCACGGTAACAGGAAATTACTTTACATATTAAAGTACTCGTACAATACCCTAATTTGATTCATCTTGTAGTCAAGGGTCTGACCGAAATCACCCTTCGAGCAGAGTCTCTGTGAACGCTTTTTTGAGCTGATAGGAGACGGTACAAAGCATATGTACCGTAAGAAAAGGCTCTGCTTGCAGGGTGGACCGAAATAAACATGCTATTTTACAGTATACTGCTCAGATGATGGGTTTTCCGGAATCGCTTAACTAATATTTCTAAAGAAAGATAGAATACTCGAGAGGTTTGAAAAAAGTCTGTGATAATTTTTGTGATTATTTCTGACTGGCCCCGTCCATAAAATTAACCGATTTTCAAAGTGTCGGTACATATTTTCGAGTTCGACTACTAGAATAATCAAATTATCTTTGGAATCACTAGGCGTTTACGAACCGAAACATATATTCAGAGATACACTGGCAGGTTTGAATTAGTTTTTCTGTGGAAAATCTGAAATTATCTTTGGAATCACTAGGCGTTTTGAAGAACCGAAACATATATTCACTGAAAAGAGATACCCTCGCATGTTTGAATAGACTTTCCGTGGAAAATATCACAACATTTCTTACTTCTCGGATATTTCTTGGCTGCCGGTCATGATCGGCTTCGGTTAAAAAAAAAATAGCAGTGATAACTGAGATAAGCTAAAACGCTTCAGCTATACATGTTACAGGCATAGCTTTACAAGAGTAAGAAATATATCAAAGCGCCAAAGTTTTAACCCGGCGGTTGCGCGCCAGCCTAGAAAACATATTGTCCCGGCGACGTTAAAAAAAAAAGCAACGCTTTTCTTTGAATCGAAACTATTCGTGTCGATGGACTTCCCGAATCGTCGACTAATTAATATGTTTTGTACATTTCTGACACGTTTTTAATGGCACAATGGAGTTTTGTTAGGATAAATGCATTTTCACACTTTAGGATTATGACACATTCGCGCTAAACGTGACACTTCATGAGGACCACAAACGATCACCGCCAGGAATATGATTACACTGGAATGTTACAAGCCACTGGATATCCCGTGGAGATCATAGACTAAAAGTCTATGATCTCCACGGGATCCCGGGTCTGTTTTTTGGTTGTTAAGAACGTCTGGCTCGTTATGTTTCTGATTTCAGTCTTACAACGAGCGAAGCCGTTTTTTATTTGGAAAGTGGTTATTTCTGGCAGCCAGTAGTGATACATATATGTAATAAGTAATAACTACGAACAATAGCCTTTTGTAAATCTATGTAAATATCCAACTTAGTTTTTCATAGTTGTAGTCTTATTTCAGTAATGATTAAGGCTAATGTTGATACAGGAAAATTACAATAAACGAGCACAGTGTTAACAAAAGAATGTGAAGTAGGGTGTACTAGGCAAGTTTGTCACCTGTTCTAAAGGAATTATTGTTTCGTTTGGAAAATCAGCTTTTCTTTTATCAAAACTGAGTACCAAGACGACGAAACGTAACCATTGAAAGAGCTTAACATAAAACGAAAGCGAAGGTTGTCTAATTATAGTTACATTTCAAGCTCATGCAATAATTATTGGAGAAATATTGCAATCGGAATATTGCCATAGAATAACCACTTTTCCCCTTTTTTTTGTAAAATATAAAAGGAACATTTAGAAAACTTCTCAGGATAATTTTATAAGTTCCGGAATAAAAATAAAAGAAGAACATTTACCATTTCCTCGACTTGAACCTGAGTTAAAGAACATTAAATTGTTTAAAATACCTGATGGGCATGTATGCAGACCTAACTTTACTCTGGACAAATGAAGCTGCGCATGCGCTGTTTTCATGTTCAATACGTGCAGGTACGTCTCGATAACTGAAAACTGAGCTTTAATAATACTTTTTCCAATAATGTGATGTTCAATAGCTACAAAATATTGCACGGCTCTTACAGCGCACAAAGCATCAGATCAATTTCATGTCTTTGTTAGTTTTACAAACAAAACTTGTTAAATTCCTTGATGGACGATTTGCTTTTATTTCCCCGCATTGGCTTTTATCCAACTTATTGCTAAGGTTAACATTTCTATTTTCGAAGATAAATTTCTTGAAAATTTCCGATTTCAGCCTTACAACGAGCCAAGCCGTTTTTTATTTTGACAGTAGTTACTCTGGCAGCCAGTAGTGATACATATATGTAACAAGTAATAGCTACAAACAATAGCCTTTTGTAAATCTATGTAAATATTCAACTTAGTTTTTCATAATTGTAGTTTTATTTCAGTAATGTTTAAGGCTAATATTGATACAGGAAAATTACAATAAACGAGCACAGTTATTAACAAAAGGAAATGAAGCACGGTGTACTAGGCAAGTTTGTCACCTGTTCTAAAGGAATTATCGTTTCGTTTCGGAAATCAGCTTTTCTTTTATCAAAACTGAGTACCAAGACGACGAAACGTGACCATTGAAAGAGCTTAACATAAAACGAAAGCGAAGGTTGTCTAATTATATTTACATTTCAAGCTCATGCGATAATTATTGGAGAAATATTGGAATCGGAATATTGGTTAAATATCATTCATTGTTATTAAGGTGATATTTCCAACTACTCTTCCGAGATAGTCCAAATCTTCTGAACAGCTTAGCTTTCTGTTGAGAACTTGATTTAAGAAGGTTTAATAATGAAATTATTGAATCCAAAATTGAGAGCTGTAACAAGTTTGAAAAGTCCTATTATTGCACCTCAAATTATAACTGCCAATATCTGGCGATACTTGTAGAGACTGAAAAACAGCGCATGGCCCATTAACACTTATTTGGGGTAGGCATCTTGATATTTACTTCGTTTTTAAACGCAGAGAAATATTTTAAAAATCTTTATTTAAAACACATTTAGACCAGTTAGCAGTTTTAATAAAACAATTAGATTATTTGCTCTCGACTTCTGTGAGGTAAGAATTAATGACGCCGACGTTTTCTCATTTTTCCAACGTTTCAGTGGAAGCAATTTAGAGACGTTACTGAATAATGCAGTTTCTTTAAAAAACCAAAGAAGGTCATTTTCCGTTACTTGAAATAAAGAACTTTAAATTGTTTAAAATACTGATGAGGGTTAACAAACGACCGCTAATTCAAATGACAATTCATTCAGCGCCAATTTTGCTATAGCGTGAAATTTAAACTATACATTAAGAAATAATCTCAGTGTCAATTTATGAGCCATGTCTTTATAAAATAAGGCTTTTTCCCTTTTTTTCTAAAATTTAAAAGGAACATTTAGAAAATTTCTCCGGATAATTTTATAGGTTCCTGAATAAAAATAAAAGAAGAACATTTGACATTTCCTCGACTTGAACCTGAGTTAAAGAACATTAAATTGTTTAAAATACCTGATGGGCATGTATGCAGACCTAACTTTACTCTAGACAAATGCAGCTGCGCATGCGCTGTTTTCATGTTCAATACGTGCAGGTACGTCTTGACAACTGAAAACTGAGCTTTAATAATGCATTTTCCAATAATGTGATGTTCAATAGCTACAAAATATTGGGCGGCTCTTACAGCGCACAAAGCATCAGATCAATTTCATGTCTTTGTAAGTTTTACAAACAAAACTTGTTAAATTCCTTGATGGACCATTTGTTTTTATTTCCCCGAATTGGTTTTCAGCCAACTTATTGCTAAGGTTAACGTTTCTATTTTCGAAGATAAATTTCTTGAAAATTTCTGATTTCAGTCTTACAACGAGCGAAGCCGTTTTTTATTTGGAAAGTGGTTATTTCTGGCAGCCAGTAGTGATACATATATGTAATAAGTAATAACTACGAACAATAGCCTTTTGTAAATCTATGTAAATATCCAACTTAGTTTTTCATAGTTGTAGTCTTATTTCAGTAATGATTAAGGCTAATGTTGATACAGGAAAATTACAATAAACGAGCACAGTGTTAACAAAAGAATGTAAAGTAGGGTGTACTAGGCAAGTTTGTCACCTGTTCTAAAGGAATTATTGTTTCGTTTGGAAAATCAGCTTTTCTTTTATCAAAACTGAGTACCAAGACGACGAAACGTAACCATTGAAAGAGCTTAACATAAAACGAAAGCGAAGGTTGTCTAATTATAGTTACATTTCAAGCTCATGCAATAATTATTGGAGAAATATTGCAATCGGAATATTGCCATAGAATAATTGACCAATGGAATCAGCTACCCTTAGATATTCGTGTTTCCGATAAGATAAATACTTTTAAGACTAGGGTAAGACATTTCTTAGTAATTTTTAAGTAGTTTATAGATGTTAATGTATTTTATGTAACTATTGCTATATTGTGTTTTTATATATTTTTAGGTGATCTGTTTTTATATGGGGTCTGAGACTCTTTTACAGTTCATCCTTTGATTTTTAATCCATTGATTGTAGTAAATAAATAAATAAAACTTCCTGTGATACTCTTGGAACCAGTTCAATTTGGTATCACAATCGAGTACTACCCATCTCTTATCCTAAGTCGCAACCGTGAAATACTATTCATCAGAATACTATTCATCAGTGAACAATCAACTGCATTTTAACATCTTTATTGTGCTACCACGTTTACAACCATTGCCTACTTCATGTGCTAAGGCAGCATAAAGTCTACAGGTGCGAACATTACTAAACTGCAACTGAAAAGTGGTTTTCTGTGCTCAAGATGCAACCGAGGAAAAGAACCTTCAGTCATTTTCGGCCGTTCCATTAACGTCGGTCGGGGTGATATTTGAGAAAATATGATGTAGGGGTCCCCGCTTGGTATAGGGGACCGCTAAAGATGGAATAACGTCGGCCAGGCTGCTCCACTTTTGTTTCTATAAAGAAGGTGCCGAACATTAGAATGAAATTTTCTTTTAATTTTAAGGGGTATTTTTTATAGAAGTCTTTATACGAAGCATGTCAAATAGGAGCATAGGAACAAAAATTATTATCTACATAACAAGCAAGATATCGAGGTATTGTACAGTTTTCTGCAAGAAGTTGTACACACCTCGTCTGCCATTGTGCTTATCGGGAATGGCATAGCCGATGTGGTAGTGGTAAGGGAACCGAAAATCTCGGCGGCCAGGCTCCTTCAGTTCCGGCTCTGTAAAGAACAAGTGCCAAAAATTTCTAATTGTGTGAAACTCACTACCTTTCCTTACTATAGAAGGCTTTTTAAATGAAGAAAGCCAGAAAGAAACTTCGGAATTCTCTTCAAGTCTCTATCACTAGTCAACTACCGCTTTCCCCGGTTAAGGATTTTATTGAAATAATACTGATTGGCCAAGCCGCACATGCACGGTAATGAACAATATTGATAATCGATCTGGCCTCCCTTTTAACCTTCGTGGTTCTTTGGCGGTCTCCTTGCCCTGTTTAAATTTCTGTGTGACAAATAAATATCAATAAATAAATATATATAAATAAATATTATCCTGTTTGAAGACCAAAATATGATTATGATGATAATGATGCGTTTCGTTCTGTAAAACATAGGCCACATCACAGCTGGTGAATTAAATCGACAGTTTTGCTTAAACACAGAGGGCTTTAAAGGGTATATAGGCCAGGTTAGTCTCATTTTTAATAATGACATTGAAAGTCAACAAAGATCAAGTGTCGATAAGATCGACAAATTTTCGCAAAAGAAGTCACATTAGCGCGAGAAAATAAAAATGCTATTATATCTGGTTGGCAAGTGTACAATACCATCAAACCCAAGAGCAAGCTAAATACAGTACAAATGTTACTTTCAAAAGTCAAATGAAAACGGCTGCTAGCTATAGCAATAAACTGACGGACATACCGGTCATCTGGTTTTCAAACTCCTCAGCATCACGGTATTGAGGGTAAGGGAATGCCATCGCCAGGCCCAAAGAGATGAAGAAAAAAACAAAGCACTTCATATTCCTTCAGAGAAACGCAACAGAAATTAGTAGAATTCTGCTAGTATATCAATACAAATGCTGCAATCCGATTGGTTGAGCTATTGCACACTATTTAATATAGTCATAATAACTGAATTACCATTATGCGATGAGTATCAGTACTACGTGCACAGCTACAGTGTTTCAAATGACAATTTAGTCCGGAGGGCGCGGCAGCGCTGATAAAACATGAGGCCATAGTTCATTTGATCGTCTGCCTCGTTGCCTATCACTGATCTCAAAGAAATGTCTCCCTAAGTGGGCTCTTGTTTATTTTTTTCATTAAAAACATTAAGTTTTGCTTCAAGCTAGAGAAGTATATTCCTCACGAATGAACAGGTAGAGATATTTTATTTTATAGTCACGGCACCGTTATCTTGCACAAAAATTATGGAATGCCTTTCCAAATGCATCCAGATGCGGAAAACAATTAAGATTTCAAAACCTCTTGTATCTGTTGCATGCGATGAATTGTCTGTCAGTAACTTTGTTCGTTTTCTCTTGGAAGAGGAGTATTCAATCGACTTTAAACTCGGTACGGTTGAACCGCAGGATTCGGATGCATGAAGCTTCCTAGTACAAGATCAGAGTTGCAAATGACAGTCGTTTTAGCTTGGAGCGTTTGAAAAACAATTCCTCAATTCGTTTTAGCCTGACCAGCCATCAACATTTTTCGCAATTATCCGAAATTGAAATAAGCCAACGAGGCCATTTCTCCAAGTAATAGTTGTTGCAGTTTTCAGCGGTGAGACATTCAGACGAGGCGAAAACTTGGTCAATACAAAGCCTTTTAATTTTATAGCGGCTTTTTTTTTTGATAACACACTCTTCTTTATATAAGATCGTCTAATTTTGGAGCTGAAGCTGAGCGTTCTTCTTTTTTTCGCGATTTGAGCCGGAAAATACGATGTTCTTAAATTTACATGATATACACAGTATTTCAATAAATTAATGCCGAGAGGAAAACTACCTGGATAATACTTCAGACTTTGTATCACCTAATGACTTTGATGGTGTGGAAGTTATTTTGGAACAATTATAACTAAAAGAACTGCTGATTATTACAAACCGAGATATGTGTGATACAATAAGAAGACCATTGTTAATGTTTTACAAAACATGCGCTTAAGTATTTGGGTTAATTTGGGTTAATGAAACGAACTGGAAAATTCGTTATTTGATTATTTGAAGAAATTAAATGATGTTGTGATCACCACAGTCTGCGTATTTTGAGAGTGAGAATAGTTGAATTTTTTAAACAAATAAATATCATAAACATTTTGCTTATTGGGTTTGTTAAATTAGAAAAAAACCAACGTGAAATGATTCCTGAAGATAACGTTCGTTTAGTCTCGCTCGATTGCCGACTGAGACTGCTCCATTATTTTTTCTGAGTCATTATTTTCTAAAAAACTCGAACGGCTTTTTGTTTCTTCTTCCTGCTTCTCGTACCTGATCACGGTCTCGACAAGATTTTTTGGTACTTATCGTTTGCTCTGTCACGTCAAATGTCGAATTTCTTCCAGTTTTCCAATAGCTGGCAACTTAGAATTGAAGGCAAGTGTAAAATGTGGCGTAAAATGTAGTAACAAGAATACGTACTGCGCTAGAATCGTCTCCTTGAAATAATGTCTTCGTTTAAAGTACGTACTCTTCCGAGAAGGTCCAAATCTTCTCAACAGCTTAGCTCCTTGTGAAGAACTGAATATTGTCTGTTGCTTTACCTTGTTTAAGTAAGGCCTAATAATGCAATTGTTGCATACGAAATTGACATCTGTGAATTTGAAAAGTCATATTACTGAAGCTCAAGTTGCAACTGCCAATACCTGCCGACCCTTGTAGAGACTGAAAAACAGCGCATGTCCACCTACATTTATCTGGGGTACGCTCCTTAATATTCACTTAACGAAAAATTTTCATCGAGTGGGAAAAACTGAAAATTTGTTCTTATGCTAGGGATTTTAAGAAACTTCAGACCATCCACAATAAATGTCAACATCAACAAAAACTCTAGCGTTCCCAATGTCAATTTTAAGGCTAATATTGTGTGTAAAAATTGGACTCAAAGATTATAGTCGCAAACAAAAGATGACAAAAATGCGAGGGAGTAGCGTCGACTAGGAAAGTTTGTCATCTGCACTTAGGGGAATTTAATATCATTTCAGTTCGGAAATGTTTTCAGTGAAAATTGAGCTTCAGATGAAAAGGCCGCAAAACTTGACAATAAAAAAGAACTTAAAACACTTTGAAAACTGATATTTTCGCACTAATGTGACATCTCAAGCAAACATGTTATTAATACGTTCAAATTGGTGTCCAAATAGTCTTTAATTATCGTTCATTGAATTGTCTATGAGCTAAAAGCTTGTTAAAATACAAAAGTGCTAACAGAGGACAAAAGAGTGCCGCCAATTTGAAAAACTGAAATGAAATTTCAAAAATTAAAAGCTATGAAATGGATGGATAATGAATGGTTGTCAGTCTTAGCCTGATACTCTCCCGGTTTGCCTTATACGTTTTTCAAAATTTATGTCGTGGACAAAAATTTCCAGTCGTTCACGCGTGACGAAATGTTCTGATTATAGAACCCTACTCTAGACAAATCCAGCTACGCATGCGTTTTTTCATGTTTAAGACGGACAGGCGCGCCTTGGCAACTGTAAACTGAGGTTCAAAAACAATTTTTCCAATAATGTGATGTTCAATAGCTACAAAATATTGGGCGGCTCTTACAGCCCACAAAGCATCAGATTAATTTCAAGTCTTTTTAACTTTTACAAACAAAACTTGTAAAACTCCTTGATGGACGATTTGTTTTTATTTCCCCAAAAAGTTTTTTAACCAACTTATTGCTAAGGTTAACGTTTTTATTTTGGAAGGCGAATTTCTTTTTAAAAAAAATCCGATTTCAGTCTTACAACGAGCCAAGCCGTTTTTTATTTTGGACAGCTGTTATTTCTGGTAGCCAGTAGTGATACATATTTGTAATTTTGTAAATCTATGTAAATATTCAACTTAGGTTTTCATAGCTGTAGTTTTATTTCAATAATGATTAAGGCTAATATTGATAAAGGAAAAATTACAATACACGAGCACAGTTGTTAACAAAAGAATATAAAGTAGGGTGTTCTAGGCAAGTTAGTCACCTGCTTCTAAAGGAATTATTGTTTTGCTTCGGAAATCAGCTTTTCTTTTATCAAAACTGAGTACCAAGACGACGAAACGGGACCATTGAAAGAGCTCAACATAAAACGAAAGCGAAGGTTGTCAAATTATAGTTACATTTCAAGCTCATGCGATAATTATTGGAAAAAGATTGGAATCGGAATATTCAATGTTATTAAAGTAATATTTCCAACTACTCTTCCGAGATAGTCCAAATCTTCTCAACAGCTTAGCTTTCTGTTGAGAACTTGATTTAAGAAGGTTTGATAATGAAATTGTTGAATCCAAAATTGAGAGCTGTAACAAGTTTGAAAAGTCCTATTATTTGAAGCTCAAATTATAACTGCCAATATCTGCCGGCACTTGTAGAGACTGAAAAACAGCGCATGGCCCATTAACACTTATTTGGGGTAGGCATCTTGATATTTACTTAACGAAAAATTTCTTCGTTCTTAAACGCAGAGATATATTTTAAAAATCTTTATTTAAAACACATTTAGACTAGTTAGCAGTTTTACTAAAACAATTAGATTACTCGCTCTCGACTTCGGTGAGGTAAAACTTATGACGCCGACGTTTTCTCGTTTTTCCAAAGTTGTAGAGGGACCGAGTTAGAAACGTTTATGAATAATTAAAGCAATGATTTCTTAGAACAACGAAAGAAGGTCATTCTCCGTTACTTGAAATAAAGAACTTTAAATTGTCTAAAATACTGACGAGCGCTCGAAAACGACCGCCAATTCAAATGACAATTCATTCATCGCCAATTTTGGTAAAGCGTGAAATTTAAACTATACGTTAAGAAATAATCCCAGTGTCAATTTATGAGCAATGTCTTTTTAAAATAACCACTTTTCCCCTTTTTTTTGTAAAATATAAAAGGAACATTTAGAAAACTTCTCAGGATAATTTTATAAGTTCCGGAATAAAAATAAAAGAAGAACATTTACCATTTCCTCGACTTGAACCTGAGTTAAAGAACATTAAATTGTTTAAAATACCTGATGGGCATGTATGCAGACCTAACTTTACTCTGGACAAATGAAGCTGCGCATGCGCTGTTTTCATGTTCAATACGTGCAGGTACGTCTCGATAACTGAAAACTGAGTTTTAATAATACTTTTTCCAATAATGTGATCTTCAATAGCTACAAAATATTGCACGGCTCTTACAGCGCACAAAGCATCAGATCAATTTCATGTCTTTGTTAGTTTTACAAACAAAACTTGTTAAATTCCTTGATGGACGATTTGCTTTTATTTCCCCGCATTGGCTTTTATCCAACTTATTGCTAAGGTTAACATTTCTATTTTCGAAGATAAATTTCTTGAAAATTTCCGATTTCAGCCTTACAACGAGCCAAGCCGTTTTTTATTTTGACAGTAGTTACTCTGGCAGCCAGTAGTGATACATATATGTAACAAGTAATAGCTACAAACAATAGCCTTTTGTAAATCTATGTAAATATTCAACTTAGTTTTTCATAATTGTAGTTTTATTTCAGTAATGTTTAAGGCTAATATTGATACAGGAAAATTACAATAAACGAGCACAGTTATTAACAAAAGAATATGAAGCACGGTGTACTAGGCAAGTTTGTCACCTGTTCTAAAGGAATTATCGTTTCGTTTCGGAAATCAGCTTTTCTTTTATCAAAACTGAGTACCAAGACGACGAAACGTGACCATTGAAAGAGCTTAACATAAAACGAAAGCGAAGGTTGTCTAATTATATTTACATTTCAAGCTCATGCGATAATTATTGGAGAAATATTGGAATCGGAATATTGGTTAAATATCATTCATTGTTATTAAGGTGATATTTCCAACTACTCTTCCGAGATAGTCCAAATCTTCTGAACAGCTTAGCTTTCTGTTGAGAACTTGATTTAAGAAGGTTTAATAATGAAATTGTTGAATCCAAAATTGAGAGCTGTAACAAGTTTGAAAAGTCCTATTATTGCACCTCAAATTATAACTGCCAATATCTGGCGGTACTTGTAGAGACTGAAAAACAGCGCATGGCCCATTAACACTTATTTGGGGTAGGCATCTTGATATTTACTTCGTTTTTAAACGCAGAGAAATATTTTAAAAATCTTTATTTAAAACACATTTAGACCAGTTAGCAGTTTTAATAAAACAATTAGATTATTTGCTCTCGACTTCTGTGAGGTAAGAATTAATGACGCCGACGTTTTCTCATTTTTCCAACGTTTCAGTGGAAGCAATTTAGAGACGTTACTGAATAATGTAGTTTCTTTAAAAAACCAAAGAAGGTCATTTTCCGTTACTTGAAATAAAGAACTTTAAATTGTTTAAAATACTGATGAGGGTTAACAAACGACCGCTAATTCAAATGACAATTCATTCAGCGCCAA
The DNA here is from genome assembly GCA_964020085.1 of Micromussa lordhowensis. Classification (NCBI taxonomy): domain Eukaryota; kingdom Metazoa; phylum Cnidaria; class Anthozoa; order Scleractinia; family Lobophylliidae; genus Micromussa; species Micromussa lordhowensis. The sequence continues at coordinate 6,290,294 of OZ026607.1, forward strand.
TTTTGCTATAGCGTGAAATTTAAACTATACATTAAGAAATAATCTCAGTGTCAATTTATGAGCCATGTCTTTATAAAATAAGGCTTTTTCCCTTTTTTTCTAAAATTTAAAAGGAACATTTAGAAAATTTCTCCGGATAATTTGATAGGTTCCTGAATAAAAATAAAAGAAGAACATTTGACATTTCCTCGACTTGAACCTGAGTTAAAGAACATTAAATTGTTTAAAATACCTGATGGGCATGTATGCAGACCTAACTTTACTCTAGACAAATGCAGCTGCGCATGCGCTGTTTTCATGTTCAATACGTGCAGGTACGTCTTGACAACTGAAAACTGAGCTTTAATAATGCTTTTTCCAATAATGTGATGTTCAATAGCTACAAAATATTGGGCGGCTCTTACAGCGCACAAAGCATCAGATCAATTTCATGTCTTTGTAAGTTTTACAAACAAAACTTGTTAAATTCCTTGATGGACCATTTGTTTTTATTTCCCCGAATTGGTTTTCAGCCAACTTATTGCTAAGGTTAACGTTTCTATTTTCGAAGATAAATTTCTTGAAAATTTCTGATTTCAGTCTTACAACGAGCGAAGCCGTTTTTTATTTGGAAAGTGGTTATTTCTGGCAGCCAGTAGTGATACATATATGTAATAAGTAATAACTACGAACAATAGCCTTTTGTAAATCTATGTAAATATCCAACTTAGTTTTTCATAGTTGTAGTCTTATTTCAGTAATGATTAAGGCTAATGTTGATACAGGAAAATTACAATAAACGAGCACAGTGTTAACAAAAGAATGTGAAGTAGGGTGTACTAGGCAAGTTTGTCACCTGTTCTAAAGGAATTATTGTTTCGTTTGGAAAATCAGCTTTTCTTTTATCAAAACTGAGTACCAAGACGACGAAACGTAACCATTGAAAGAGCTTAACATAAAACGAAAGCGAAGGTTGTCTAATTATAGTTACATTTCAAGCTCATGCAATAATTATTGGAGAAATATTGCAATCGGAATATTGCCATAGAATAACCACTTTTCCCCTTTTTTTTGTAAAATATAAAAGGAACATTTAGAAAACTTCTCAGGATAATTTTATAAGTTCCGGAATAAAAATAAAAGAAGAACATTTACCATTTCCTCGACTTGAACCTGAGTTAAAGAACATTAAATTGTTTAAAATACCTGATGGGCATGTATGCAGACCTAACTTTACTCTGGACAAATGAAGCTGCGCATGCGCTGTTTTCATGTTCAATACGTGCAGGTACGTCTCGATAACTGAAAACTGAGCTTTAATAATACTTTTTCCAATAATGTGATGTTCAATAGCTACAAAATATTGCACGGCTCTTACAGCGCACAAAGCATCAGATCAATTTCATGTCTTTGTTAGTTTTACAAACAAAACTTGTTAAATTCCTTGATGGACGATTTGCTTTTATTTCCCCGCATTGGCTTTTATCCAACTTATTGCTAAGGTTAACATTTCTATTTTCGAAGATAAATTTCTTGAAAATTTCCGATTTCAGCCTTACAACGAGCCAAGCCGTTTTTTATTTTGACAGTAGTTACTCTGGCAGCCAGTAGTGATACATATATGTAACAAGTAATAGCTACAAACAATAGCCTTTTGTAAATCTATGTAAATATTCAACTTAGTTTTTCTAAATTGTAGTTTTATTTCAGTAATGTTTAAGGCTAATATTGATACAGGAAAATTACAATAAACGAGCACTGTTATTAACAAAAGAATATGAAGCACGGTGTACTAGGCAAGTTTGTCACCTGTTCTAAAGGAATTATCGTTTCGTTTCGGAAATCAGCTTTTCTTTTATCAAAACTGAGTACCAAGACGACGAAACGTGACCATTGAAAGAGCTTAACATAAAACGAAAGCGAAGGTTGTCTAATTATATTTACATTTCAAGCTCATGCGATAATTATTGGAGAAATATTGGAATCGGAATATTGGTTAAATATCATTCATTGTTATTAAGGTGATATTTCCAACTACTCTTCCGAGATAGTCCAAATCTTCTGAACAGCTTAGCTTTCTGTTGAGAACTTGATTTAAGAAGGTTTAATAATGAAATTGTTGAATCCAAAATTGAGAGCTGTAACAAGTTTGAAAAGTCCTATTATTGCACCTCAAATTATAACTGCCAATATCTGGCGGTACTTGTAGAGACTGAAAAACAGCGCATGGCCCATTAACACTTATTTGGGGTAGGCATCTTGATATTTACTTCGTTTTTAAACGCAGAGAAATATTTTAAAAATCTTTATTTAAAACACATTTAGACCAGTTAGCAGTTTTAATAAAACAATTAGATTATTTGCTCTCGACTTCTGTGAGGTAAGAATTAATGACGCCGACGTTTTCTCATTTTTCCAACGTTTCAGTGGAAGCAATTTAGAGACGTTACTGAATAATGTAGTTTCTTTAAAAAACCAAAGAAGGTCATTTTCCGTTACTTGAAATAAAGAACTTTAAATTGTTTAAAATACTGATGAGGGTTAACAAACGACCGCTAATTCAAATGACAATTCATTCAGCGCCAATTTTGCTATAGCGTGAAATTTAAACTATACATTAAGAAATAATCTCAGTGTCAATTTATGAGCCATGTCTTTATAAAATAAGGCTTTTTCCCTTTTTTTCTAAAATTTAAAAGGAACATTTAGAAAATTTCTCCGGATAATTTGATAGGTTCCTGAATAAAAATAAAAGAAGAACATTTGACATTTCCTCGACTTGAACCTGAGTTAAAGAACATTAAATTGTTTAAAATACCTGATGGGCATGTATGCAGACCTAACTTTACTCTAGACAAATGCAGCTGCGCATGCGCTGTTTTCATGTTCAATACGTGCAGGTACGTCTTGACAACTGAAAACTGAGCTTTAATAATGCTTTTTCCAATAATGTGATGTTCAATAGCTACAAAATATTGGGCGGCTCTTACAGCGCACAAAGCATCAGATCAATTTCATGTCTTTGTAAGTTTTACAAACAAAACTTGTTAAATTCCTTGATGGACCATTTGTTTTTATTTCCCCGAATTGGTTTTCAGCCAACTTATTGCTAAGGTTAACGTTTCTATTTTCGAAGATAAATTTCTTGAAACATCACGAGCCAGAGAGAACCGGAAGTTCAAAAATTCGTTCAGTCTGGTTGCTACGGAGTGACGTCATAAGTCGGTCTTGTAGCTATCATCGAGCTTGATTTGCGGTTTTATACCGCCGAGTTCGGCAATTAGTTTATCAACAGTATTGCATAAAGTCATGTGGAGAGAGGCATGTTTATTTTGAGGGGCTGGATTACTAGGTTGACGTTTTATGAGGTTGGATTTAATTTAACGCTGGGAAAAGTGCCTTCATTCAGAAGTGTAGGTATTCGACGAGCTGAGATCGTCGAATGTCCAACGAACGATTCGAGTGATTGGTTCCTCAATTCTAAGATATCCGGCGCTTTGGCGCGTTTTATGGCGACCAGCCCGTTAGTTGCAAGCTTTCCTGGTGAATTTAGCACGGTTTCACTCGATGGCGCGCGTTTGGATCGAGGTGTTTACAAAGATGTTGTTCCTACTGCCTTTTCATTCGGTGTTGTTTCCGCCATTCTGCCCGAAACCAGACGAAGGAGACGCGTACAGCTGGTTGGTTGACGCGATTAATAGCCTAAAGATAGAGTCAATACCAGAGACCAGCGAGAGCAGCGATCGCAAAGACGAAACGACACCCCAAACGTGTGCGGATAGCACTACAAATAGCTTCAGTGATATTACCTTAAGGTTACAAAATATCCAAGAGGAAAACCGTATAAACTGAAGACTGAGGTTGTTGCTGTATGCCTTAGTTTTTCTGGGATATAAAACATGATTTACCGGTGTTTATTTTTGTGACGTTCATAGACGGTTAATAGGGAAATGTTATATATCCTTTCTGGTTCAACCACGTTGAAGTCCTGGCATCACTGTATGCCTGAGTATTTCTGGGATATATAACATGATTTACCAGTGTTTTTTCGACGTTCATAGACGTTTAATATACAAATGTTATATATCCTTTCTGGTTCATCCAGGTTGAAGTCCTGGCATCACTGTATGCCTGAGTATTTCTGGGATATATAACATGATTTACCAGTGTTTTTTCGACGTTCATAGACGGTTAATAGACAAATGTTATATATCCTTTCTGGTTCATCCAGGTTGAAGTCCTGGCATCACTGTATGCCTGAGTATTTCTGGGATATATAACATGATTTACCAGTGTTTTTTCGACGTTCATAGACGGTTAATAGACAAATGTTATATATCCTTTCTTGTTCATCCAGGTTGAAGTCCTGGCATCACTGTATGCCTGAGTATTTCTGGGATATATAACATGATTTACCAGTGTTTTTTCGACGTTCATAGACGGTTAATAGACAAATGTTATATATCCTTTCTGGTTCATCCAGGTTGAAGTCCTGGCATCACTGTATGCCTGAGTATTTCTGGGATATATAACATGATTTACCAGTGTTTTTTCGACGTTCATAGACGTTTAATAGACAAATGTTATATATCCTTTCTGGTTCATCCAGGTTGAAGTCCTGGCATCACTGTATGCCTGAGTATTTCTGGGATATATAACATGATTTACCAGTGTTTTTTCGACGTTCATAGACGGTTAATAGACAAATGTTATATATCCTTTCTGGTTCATCCAGGTTGAAGTCCTGGCATCACTGTATGCCTGAGTATTTCTGGGATATATAACATGATTTACCAGTGTTTTTTCGACGTTCATAGACGGTTAATAGACAAATGTTATATATCCTTTCTGGTTCATCCAGGTTGAAGTCCTGGCATCACTGTATGCCTGAGTATTTCTGGGATATATAACATGATTTACCAGTGTTTTTTCGACGTTCATAGACGGTTAATAGACAAATGTTATATATCCTTTCTGGTTCATCCAGGTTGAAGTCCTGGCATCACTGTATGCCTGAGTATTTCTGGGATATATAACATGATTTACCAGTGTTTTTTTTTCGACGTTCATAGACGGTTAATATACAAATGTTATATATCCTTTCTGGTTCATCCAGGTTGAAGTCCTGGCATCATCTGTATGCCTGAGTATTTCTGGGATATATAACATGATTTACCAGTGTTTTTTTTCGACGTTCATAGACGGTTAATATACAAATGTTATATATCCTTTCTGGTTCATCCAGGTTGAAGTCCTGGCATCTCTGCATCCTCTTTCCCCCAAAAAGTTGATAATAAAATGAGTTCACTTTTCTTTTTGACGAGAATATTTTCTGATGAGAATATCGAGGCTGTAGTCTTAAGAATATTTCAGGAATAAACCCGAGTCTGAGATTATGAAAAGATTATATTTTTTGTGTAAATTTTGTAAAGAAAAGAAGAAAAAACATGTCGAATGGACTATGTAGTCCATATTTTTTTTATTTTCTGTCCCTGTTCTTCACCCGGATGTTGCGTGTGCAATAAGGTCGCATGCATGTGAAAAGAAGCATTTACGCTCGAGTCACTCAGAGGCAGGGCGCCCCGGCTGGGTGAAGTTGTTTCAGTACACTCCTCCCGGGTGCATATGGATAAACGCGACCAGCAGTTCACGGTAACAGGAAATTACTTTACATATTAAAGTACTCGTACAATACCCTAATTTGATTCATCTTGTAGTCAAGGGTCTGACCGAAATCACCCTTCGAGCAGAGTCTCTGTGAACGCTTTTTTGAGCTGATAGGAGACGGTACAAAGCATATGTACCGTAAGAAAAGGCTCTGCTTGCAGGGTGGACCGAAATAAACATGCTATTTTACAGTATACTGCTCAGATGATGGGTTTTCCGGAATCGCTTAACTAATATTTCTAAAGAAAGATAGAATACTCGAGAGGTTTGAAAAAAGTCTGTGATAATTTTTGTGATTATTTCTGACTGGCCCCGTCCATAAAATTAACCGATTTTCAAAGTGTCGGTACATATTTTCGAGTTCGACTACTAGAATAATCAAATTATCTTTGGAATCACTAGGCGTTTACGAACCGAAACATATATTCAGAGATACACTGGCAGGTTTGAATTAGTTTTTCTGTGGAAAATCTGAAATTATCTTTGGAATCACTAGGCGTTTTGAAGAACCGAAACATATATTCACTGAAAAGAGATACCCTCGCATGTTTGAATAGACTTTCCGTGGAAAATATCACAACATTTCTTACTTCTCGGATATTTCTTGGCTGCCGGTCATGATCGGCTTCGGTTAAAAAAAAAATAGCAGTGATAACTGAGATAAGCTAAAACGCTTCAGCTATACATGTTACAGGCATAGCTTTACAAGAGTAAGAAATATATCAAAGCGCCAAAGTTTTAACCCGGCGGTTGCGCGCCAGCCTAGAAAACATATTGTCCCGGCGACGTTAAAAAAAAAAGCAACGCTTTTCTTTGAATCGAAACTATTCGTGTCGATGGACTTCCCGAATCGTCGACTAATTAATATGTTTTGTACATTTCTGACACGTTTTTAATGGCACAATGGAGTTTTGTTAGGATAAATGCATTTTCACACTTTAGGATTATGACACATTCGCGCTAAACGTGACACTTCATGAGGACCACAAACGATCACCGCCAGGAATATGATTACACTGGAATGTTACAAGCCACTGGATATCCCGTGGAGATCATAGACTAAAAGTCTATGATCTCCACGGGATCCCGGGTCTGTTTTTTGGTTGTTAAGAACGTCTGGCTCGTTATGTTTCTGATTTCAGTCTTACAACGAGCGAAGCCGTTTTTTATTTGGAAAGTGGTTATTTCTGGCAGCCAGTAGTGATACATATATGTAATAAGTAATAACTACGAACAATAGCCTTTTGTAAATCTATGTAAATATCCAACTTAGTTTTTCATAGTTGTAGTCTTATTTCAGTAATGATTAAGGCTAATGTTGATACAGGAAAATTACAATAAACGAGCACAGTGTTAACAAAAGAATGTGAAGTAGGGTGTACTAGGCAAGTTTGTCACCTGTTCTAAAGGAATTATTGTTTCGTTTGGAAAATCAGCTTTTCTTTTATCAAAACTGAGTACCAAGACGACGAAACGTAACCATTGAAAGAGCTTAACATAAAACGAAAGCGAAGGTTGTCTAATTATAGTTACATTTCAAGCTCATGCAATAATTATTGGAGAAATATTGCAATCGGAATATTGCCATAGAATAACCACTTTTCCCCTTTTTTTTGTAAAATATAAAAGGAACATTTAGAAAACTTCTCAGGATAATTTTATAAGTTCCGGAATAAAAATAAAAGAAGAACATTTACCATTTCCTCGACTTGAACCTGAGTTAAAGAACATTAAATTGTTTAAAATACCTGATGGGCATGTATGCAGACCTAACTTTACTCTGGACAAATGAAGCTGCGCATGCGCTGTTTTCATGTTCAATACGTGCAGGTACGTCTCGATAACTGAAAACTGAGCTTTAATAATACTTTTTCCAATAATGTGATGTTCAATAGCTACAAAATATTGCACGGCTCTTACAGCGCACAAAGCATCAGATCAATTTCATGTCTTTGTTAGTTTTACAAACAAAACTTGTTAAATTCCTTGATGGACGATTTGCTTTTATTTCCCCGCATTGGCTTTTATCCAACTTATTGCTAAGGTTAACATTTCTATTTTCGAAGATAAATTTCTTGAAAATTTCCGATTTCAGCCTTACAACGAGCCAAGCCGTTTTTTATTTTGACAGTAGTTACTCTGGCAGCCAGTAGTGATACATATATGTAACAAGTAATAGCTACAAACAATAGCCTTTTGTAAATCTATGTAAATATTCAACTTAGTTTTTCATAATTGTAGTTTTATTTCAGTAATGTTTAAGGCTAATATTGATACAGGAAAATTACAATAAACGAGCACAGTTATTAACAAAAGGAAATGAAGCACGGTGTACTAGGCAAGTTTGTCACCTGTTCTAAAGGAATTATCGTTTCGTTTCGGAAATCAGCTTTTCTTTTATCAAAACTGAGTACCAAGACGACGAAACGTGACCATTGAAAGAGCTTAACATAAAACGAAAGCGAAGGTTGTCTAATTATATTTACATTTCAAGCTCATGCGATAATTATTGGAGAAATATTGGAATCGGAATATTGGTTAAATATCATTCATTGTTATTAAGGTGATATTTCCAACTACTCTTCCGAGATAGTCCAAATCTTCTGAACAGCTTAGCTTTCTGTTGAGAACTTGATTTAAGAAGGTTTAATAATGAAATTATTGAATCCAAAATTGAGAGCTGTAACAAGTTTGAAAAGTCCTATTATTGCACCTCAAATTATAACTGCCAATATCTGGCGATACTTGTAGAGACTGAAAAACAGCGCATGGCCCATTAACACTTATTTGGGGTAGGCATCTTGATATTTACTTCGTTTTTAAACGCAGAGAAATATTTTAAAAATCTTTATTTAAAACACATTTAGACCAGTTAGCAGTTTTAATAAAACAATTAGATTATTTGCTCTCGACTTCTGTGAGGTAAGAATTAATGACGCCGACGTTTTCTCATTTTTCCAACGTTTCAGTGGAAGCAATTTAGAGACGTTACTGAATAATGCAGTTTCTTTAAAAAACCAAAGAAGGTCATTTTCCGTTACTTGAAATAAAGAACTTTAAATTGTTTAAAATACTGATGAGGGTTAACAAACGACCGCTAATTCAAATGACAATTCATTCAGCGCCAATTTTGCTATAGCGTGAAATTTAAACTATACATTAAGAAATAATCTCAGTGTCAATTTATGAGCCATGTCTTTATAAAATAAGGCTTTTTCCCTTTTTTTCTAAAATTTAAAAGGAACATTTAGAAAATTTCTCCGGATAATTTGATAGGTTCCTGAATAAAAATAAAAGAAGAACATTTGACATTTCCTCGACTTGAACCTGAGTTAAAGAACATTAAATTGTTTAAAATACCTGATGGGCATGTATGCAGACCTAACTTTACTCTAGACAAATGCAGCTGCGCATGCGCTGTTTTCATGTTCAATACGTGCAGGTACGTCTTGACAACTGAAAACTGAGCTTTAATAATGCATTTTCCAATAATGTGATGTTCAATAGCTACAAAATATTGGGCGGCTCTTACAGCGCACAAAGCATCAGATCAATTTCATGTCTTTGTAAGTTTTACAAACAAAACTTGTTAAATTCCTTGATGGACCATTTGTTTTTATTTCCCCGAATTGGTTTTCAGCCAACTTATTGCTAAGGTTAACGTTTCTATTTTCGAAGATAAATTTCTTGAAAATTTCTGATTTCAGTCTTACAACGAGCGAAGCCGTTTTTTATTTGGAAAGTGGTTATTTCTGGCAGCCAGTAGTGATACATATATGTAATAAGTAATAACTACGAACAATAGCCTTTTGTAAATCTATGTAAATATCCAACTTAGTTTTTCATAGTTGTAGTCTTATTTCAGTAATGATTAAGGCTAATGTTGATACAGGAAAATTACAATAAACGAGCACAGTGTTAACAAAAGAATGTAAAGTAGGGTGTACTAGGCAAGTTTGTCACCTGTTCTAAAGGAATTATTGTTTCGTTTGGAAAATCAGCTTTTCTTTTATCAAAACTGAGTACCAAGACGACGAAACGTAACCATTGAAAGAGCTTAACATAAAACGAAAGCGAAGGTTGTCTAATTATAGTTACATTTCAAGCTCATGCAATAATTATTGGAGAAATATTGCAATCGGAATATTGCCATAGAATAATTGACCAATGGAATCAGCTACCCTTAGATATTCGTGTTTCCGATAAGATAAATACTTTTAAGACTAGGGTAAGACATTTCTTAGTAATTTTTAAGTAGTTTATAGATGTTAATGTATTTTATGTAACTATTGCTATATTGTGTTTTTATATATTTTTAGGTGATCTGTTTTTATATGGGGTCTGAGACTCTTTTACAGTTCATCCTTTGATTTTTAATCCATTGATTGTAGTAAATAAATAAATAAAACTTCCTGTGATACTCTTGGAACCAGTTCAATTTGGTATCACAATCGAGTACTACCCATCTCTTATCCTAAGTCGCAACCGTGAAATACTATTCATCAGAATACTATTCATCAGTGAACAATCAACTGCATTTTAACATCTTTATTGTGCTACCACGTTTACAACCATTGCCTACTTCATGTGCTAAGGCAGCATAAAGTCTACAGGTGCGAACATTACTAAACTGCAACTGAAAAGTGGTTTTCTGTGCTCAAGATGCAACCGAGGAAAAGAACCTTCAGTCATTTTCGGCCGTTCCATTAACGTCGGTCGGGGTGATATTTGAGAAAATATGATGTAGGGGTCCCCGCTTGGTATAGGGGACCGCTAAAGATGGAATAACGTCGGCCAGGCTGCTCCACTTTTGTTTCTATAAAGAAGGTGCCGAACATTAGAATGAAATTTTCTTTTAATTTTAAGGGGTATTTTTTATAGAAGTCTTTATACGAAGCATGTCAAATAGGAGCATAGGAACAAAAATTATTATCTACATAACAAGCAAGATATCGAGGTATTGTACAGTTTTCTGCAAGAAGTTGTACACACCTCGTCTGCCATTGTGCTTATCGGGAATGGCATAGCCGATGTGGTAGTGGTAAGGGAACCGAAAATCTCGGCGGCCAGGCTCCTTCAGTTCCGGCTCTGTAAAGAACAAGTGCCAAAAATTTCTAATTGTGTGAAACTCACTACCTTTCCTTACTATAGAAGGCTTTTTAAATGAAGAAAGCCAGAAAGAAACTTCGGAATTCTCTTCAAGTCTCTATCACTAGTCAACTACCGCTTTCCCCGGTTAAGGATTTTATTGAAATAATACTGATTGGCCAAGCCGCACATGCACGGTAATGAACAATATTGATAATCGATCTGGCCTCCCTTTTAACCTTCGTGGTTCTTTGGCGGTCTCCTTGCCCTGTTTAAATTTCTGTGTGACAAATAAATATCAATAAATAAATATATATAAATAAATATTATCCTGTTTGAAGACCAAAATATGATTATGATGATAATGATGCGTTTCGTTCTGTAAAACATAGGCCACATCACAGCTGGTGAATTAAATCGACAGTTTTGCTTAAACACAGAGGGCTTTAAAGGGTATATAGGCCAGGTTAGTCTCATTTTTAATAATGACATTGAAAGTCAACAAAGATCAAGTGTCGATAAGATCGACAAATTTTCGCAAAAGAAGTCACATTAGCGCGAGAAAATAAAAATGCTATTATATCTGGTTGGCAAGTGTACAATACCATCAAACCCAAGAGCAAGCTAAATACAGTACAAATGTTACTTTCAAAAGTCAAATGAAAACGGCTGCTAGCTATAGCAATAAACTGACGGACATACCGGTCATCTGGTTTTCAAACTCCTCAGCATCACGGTATTGAGGGTAAGGGAATGCCATCGCCAGGCCCAAAGAGATGAAGAAAAAAACAAAGCACTTCATATTCCTTCAGAGAAACGCAACAGAAATTAGTAGAATTCTGCTAGTATATCAATACAAATGCTGCAATCCGATTGGTTGAGCTATTGCACACTATTTAATATAGTCATAATAACTGAATTACCATTATGCGATGAGTATCAGTACTACGTGCACAGCTACAGTGTTTCAAATGACAATTTAGTCCGGAGGGCGCGGCAGCGCTGATAAAACATGAGGCCATAGTTCATTTGATCGTCTGCCTCGTTGCCTATCACTGATCTCAAAGAAATGTCTCCCTAAGTGGGCTCTTGTTTATTTTTTTCATTAAAAACATTAAGTTTTGCTTCAAGCTAGAGAAGTATATTCCTCACGAATGAACAGGTAGAGATATTTTATTTTATAGTCACGGCACCGTTATCTTGCACAAAAATTATGGAATGCCTTTCCAAATGCATCCAGATGCGGAAAACAATTAAGATTTCAAAACCTCTTGTATCTGTTGCATGCGATGAATTGTCTGTCAGTAACTTTGTTCGTTTTCTCTTGGAAGAGGAGTATTCAATCGACTTTAAACTCGGTACGGTTGAACCGCAGGATTCGGATGCATGAAGCTTCCTAGTACAAGATCAGAGTTGCAAATGACAGTCGTTTTAGCTTGGAGCGTTTGAAAAACAATTCCTCAATTCGTTTTAGCCTGACCAGCCATCAACATTTTTCGCAATTATCCGAAATTGAAATAAGCCAACGAGGCCATTTCTCCAAGTAATAGTTGTTGCAGTTTTCAGCGGTGAGACATTCAGACGAGGCGAAAACTTGGTCAATACAAAGCCTTTTAATTTTATAGCGGCTTTTTTTTTTGATAACACACTCTTCTTTATATAAGATCGTTTAATTTTGGAGCTGAAGCTGAGCGTTCTTCTTTTTTTCGCGATTTGAGCCGGAAAATACGATGTTCTTAAATTTACATGATATACACAGTATTTCAATAAATTAATGCCGAGAGGAAAACTACCTGGATAATACTTCAGACTTTGTATCACCTAATGACTTTGATGGTGTGGAAGTTATTTTGGAACAATTATAACTAAAAGAACTGCTGATTATTACAAACCGAGATATGTGTGATACAATAAGAAGACCATTGTTAATGTTTTACAAAACATGCGCTTAAGTATTTGGGTTAATTTGGGTTAATGAAACGAACTGGAAAATTCGTTATTTGATTATTTGAAGAAATTAAATGATGTTGTGATCACCACAGTCTGCGTATTTTGAGAGTGAGAATAGTTGAATTTTTTAAACAAATAAATATCATAAACATTTTGCTTATTGGGTTTGTTAAATTAGAAAAAAACCAACGTGAAATGATTCCTGAAGATAACGTTCGTTTAGTCTCGCTCGATTGCCGACTGAGACTGCTCCATTATTTTTTCTGAGTCATTATTTTCTAAAAAACTCGAACGGCTTTTTGTTTCTTCTTCCTGCTTCTCGTACCTGATCACGGTCTCGACAAGATTTTTTGGTACTTATCGTTTGCTCTGTCACGTCAAATGTCGAATTTCTTCCAGTTTTCCAATAGCTGGCAACTTAGAATTGAAGGCAAGTGTAAAATGTGGCGTAAAATGTAGTAACAAGAATACGTACTGCGCTAGAATCGTCTCCTTGAAATAATGTCTTCGTTTAAAGTACGTACTCTTCCGAGAAGGTCCAAATCTTCTCAACAGCTTAGCTCCTTGTGAAGAACTGAATATTGTCTGTTGCTTTACCTTGTTTAAGTAAGGCCTAATAATGCAATTGTTGCATACGAAATTGACATCTGTGAATTTGAAAAGTCATATTACTGAAGCTCAAGTTGCAACTGCCAATACCTGCCGACCCTTGTAGAGACTGAAAAACAGCGCATGTCCACCTACATTTATCTGGGGTACGCTCCTTAATATTCACTTAACGAAAAATTTTCATCGAGTGGGAAAAACTGAAAATTTGTTCTTATGCTAGGGATTTTAAGAAACTTCAGACCATCCACAATAAATGTCAACATCAACAAAAACTCTAGCGTTCCCAATGTCAATTTTAAGGCTAATATTGTGTGTAAAAATTGGACTCAAAGATTATAGTCGCAAACAAAAGATGACAAAAATGCGAGGGAGTAGCGTCGACTAGGAAAGTTTGTCATCTGCACTTAGGGGAATTTAATATCATTTCAGTTCGGAAATGTTTTCAGTGAAAATTGAGCTTCAGATGAAAAGGCCGCAAAACTTGACAATAAAAAAGAACTTAAAACACTTTGAAAACTGATATTTTCGCACTAATGTGACATCTCAAGCAAACATGTTATTAATACGTTCAAATTGGTGTCCAAATAGTCTTTAATTATCGTTCATTGAATTGTCTATGAGCTAAAAGCTTGTTAAAATACAAAAGTGCTAACAGAGGACAAAAGAGTGCCGCCAATTTGAAAAACTGAAATGAAATTTCAAAAATTAAAAGCTATGAAATGGATGGATAATGAATGGTTGTCAGTCTTAGCCTGATACTCTCCCGGTTTGCCTTATACGTTTTTCAAAATTTATGTCGTGGACAAAAATTTCCAGTCGTTCACGCGTGACGAAATGTTCTGATTATAGAACCCTACTCTAGACAAATCCAGCTACGCATGCGTTTTTTCATGTTTAAGACGGACAGGCGCGCCTTGGCAACTGTAAACTGAGGTTCAAAAACAATTTTTCCAATAATGTGATGTTCAATAGCTACAAAATATTGGGCGGCTCTTACAGCCCACAAAGCATCAGATTAATTTCAAGTCTTTTTAACTTTTACAAACAAAACTTGTAAAACTCCTTGATGGACGATTTGTTTTTATTTCCCCAAAAAGTTTTTTAACCAACTTATTGCTAAGGTTAACGTTTTTATTTTGGAAGGCGAATTTCTTTTTAAAAAAAATCCGATTTCAGTCTTACAACGAGCCAAGCCGTTTTTTATTTTGGACAGCTGTTATTTCTGGTAGCCAGTAGTGATACATATTTGTAATTTTGTAAATCTATGTAAATATTCAACTTAGGTTTTCATAGCTGTAGTTTTATTTCAATAATGATTAAGGCTAATATTGATAAAGGAAAAATTACAATACACGAGCACAGTTGTTAACAAAAGAATATAAAGTAGGGTGTACTAGGCAAGTTAGTCACCTGCTTCTAAAGGAATTATTGTTTTGCTTCGGAAATCAGCTTTTCTTTTATCAAAACTGAGTACCAAGACGACGAAACGGGACCATTGAAAGAGCTCAACATAAAACGAAAGCGAAGGTTGTCAAATTATAGTTACATTTCAAGCTCATGCGATAATTATTGGAAAAAGATTGGAATCGGAATATTCAATGTTATTAAAGTAATATTTCCAACTACTCTTCCGAGATAGTCCAAATCTTCTCAACAGCTTAGCTTTCTGTTGAGAACTTGATTTAAGAAGGTTTGATAATGAAATTGTTGAATCCAAAATTGAGAGCTGTAACAAGTTTGAAAAGTCCTATTATTTGAAGCTCAAATTATAACTGCCAATATCTGCCGGCACTTGTAGAGACTGAAAAACAGCGCATGGCCCATTAACACTTATTTGGGGTAGGCATCTTGATATTTACTTAACGAAAAATTTCTTCGTTCTTAAACGCAGAGATATATTTTAAAAATCTTTATTTAAAACACATTTAGACTAGTTAGCAGTTTTACTAAAACAATTAGATTACTCGCTCTCGACTTCGGTGAGGTAAAACTTATGACGCCGACGTTTTCTCGTTTTTCCAAAGTTGTAGAGGGACCGAGTTAGAAACGTTTATGAATAATTAAAGCAATGATTTCTTAGAACAACGAAAGAAGGTCATTCTCCGTTACTTGAAATAAAGAACTTTAAATTGTCTAAAATACTGACGAGCGCTCGAAAACGACCGCCAATTCAAATGACAATTCATTCATCGCCAATTTTGGTAAAGCGTGAAATTTAAACTATACGTTAAGAAATAATCCCAGTGTCAATTTATGAGCAATGTCTTTTTAAAATAACCACTTTTCCCCTTTTTTTTGTAAAATATAAAAGGAACATTTAGAAAACTTCTCAGGATAATTTTATAAGTTCCGGAATAAAAATAAAAGAAGAACATTTACCATTTCCTCGACTTGAACCTGAGTTAAAGAACATTAAATTGTTTAAAATACCTGATGGGCATGTATGCAGACCTAACTTTACTCTGGACAAATGAAGCTGCGCATGCGCTGTTTTCATGTTCAATACGTGCAGGTACGTCTCGATAACTGAAAACTGAGTTTTAATAATACTTTTTCCAATAATGTGATCTTCAATAGCTACAAAATATTGCACGGCTCTTACAGCGCACAAAGCATCAGATCAATTTCATGTCTTTGTTAGTTTTACAAACAAAACTTGTTAAATTCCTTGATGGACGATTTGCTTTTATTTCCCCGCATTGGCTTTTATCCAACTTATTGCTAAGGTTAACATTTCTATTTTCGAAGATAAATTTCTTGAAAATTTCCGATTTCAGCCTTACAACGAGCCAAGCCGTTTTTTATTTTGACAGTAGTTACTCTGGCAGCCAGTAGTGATACATATATGTAACAAGTAATAGCTACAAACAATAGCCTTTTGTAAATCTATGTAAATATTCAACTTAGTTTTTCATAATTGTAGTTTTATTTCAGTAATGTTTAAGGCTAATATTGATACAGGAAAATTACAATAAACGAGCACAGTTATTAACAAAAGAATATGAAGCACGGTGTACTAGGCAAGTTTGTCACCTGTTCTAAAGGAATTATCGTTTCGTTTCGGAAATCAGCTTTTCTTTTATCAAAACTGAGTACCAAGACGACGAAACGTGACCATTGAAAGAGCTTAACATAAAACGAAAGCGAAGGTTGTCTAATTATATTTACATTTCAAGCTCATGCGATAATTATTGGAGAAATATTGGAATCGGAATATTGGTTAAATATCATTCATTGTTATTAAGGTGATATTTCCAACTACTCTTCCGAGATAGTCCAAATCTTCTGAACAGCTTAGCTTTCTGTTGAGAACTTGATTTAAGAAGGTTTAATAATGAAATTGTTGAATCCAAAATTGAGAGCTGTAACAAGTTTGAAAAGTCCTATTATTGCACCTCAAATTATAACTGCCAATATCTGGCGGTACTTGTAGAGACTGAAAAACAGCGCATGGCCCATTAACACTTATTTGGGGTAGGCATCTTGATATTTACTTCGTTTTTAAACGCAGAGAAATATTTTAAAAATCTTTATTTAAAACACATTTAGACCAGTTAGCAGTTTTAATAAAACAATTAGATTATTTGCTCTCGACTTCTGTGAGGTAAGAATTAATGACGCCGACGTTTTCTCATTTTTCCAACGTTTCAGTGGAAGCAATTTAGAGACGTTACTGAATAATGTAGTTTCTTTAAAAAACCAAAGAAGGTCATTTTCCGTTACTTGAAATAAAGAACTTTAAATTGTTTAAAATACTGATGAGGGTTAACAAACGACCGCTAATTCAAATGACAATTCATTCAGCGCCAATTTTGCTATAGCGTGAAATTTAAACTATACATTAAGAAATAATCTCAGTGTCAATTTATGAGCCATGTCTTTATAAAATAAGGCTTTTTCCCTTTTTTTCTAAAATTTAAAAGGAACATTTAGAAAATTTCTCCGGATAATTTGATAGGTTCCTGAATAAAAATAAAAGAAGAACATTTGACATTTCCTCGACTTGAACCTGAGTTAAAGAACATTAAATTGTTTAAAATACCTGATGGGCATGTATGCAGACCTAACTTTACTCTAGACAAATGCAGCTGCGCATGCGCTGTTTTCATGTTCAATACGTGCAGGTACGTCTTGACAACTGAAAACTGAGCTTTAATAATGCTTTTTCCAATAATGTGATGTTCAATAGCTACAAAATATTGGGCGGCTCTTACAGCGCACAAAGCATCAGATCAATTTCATGTCTTTGTAAGTTTTACAAACAAAACTTGTTAAATTCCTTGATGGACCATTTGTTTTTATTTCCCCGAATTGGTTTTCAGCCAACTTATTGCTAAGGTTAACGTTTCTATTTTCGAAGATAAATTTCTTGAAAATTTCTGATTTCAGTCTTACAACGAGCGAAGCCGTTTTTTATTTGGAAAGTGGTTATTTCTGGCAGCCAGTAGTGATACATATATGTAATAAGTAATAACTACGAACAATAGCCTTTTGTAAATCTATGTAAATATCCAACTTAGTTTTTCATAGTTGTAGTCTTATTTCAGTAATGATTAAGGCTAATGTTGATACAGGAAAATTACAATAAACGAGCACAGTGTTAACAAAAGAATGTGAAGTAGGGTGTACTAGGCAAGTTTGTCACCTGTTCTAAAGGAATTATTGTTTCGTTTGGAAAATCAGCTTTTCTTTTATCAAAACTGAGTACCAAGACGACGAAACGTAACCATTGAAAGAGCTTAACATAAAACGAAAGCGAAGGTTGTCTAATTATAGTTACATTTCAAGCTCATGCAATAATTATTGGAGAAATATTGCAATCGGAATATTGCCATAGAATAACCACTTTTCCCCTTTTTTTTGTAAAATATAAAAGGAACATTTAGAAAACTTCTCAGGATAATTTTATAAGTTCCGGAATAAAAATAAAAGAAGAACATTTACCATTTCCTCGACTTGAACCTGAGTTAAAGAACATTAAATTGTTTAAAATACCTGATGGGCATGTATGCAGACCTAACTTTACTCTGGACAAATGAAGCTGCGCATGCGCTGTTTTCATGTTCAATACGTGCAGGTACGTCTCGATAACTGAAAACTGAGCTTTAATAATACTTTTTCCAATAATGTGATGTTCAATAGCTACAAAATATTGCACGGCTCTTACAGCGCACAAAGCATCAGATCAATTTCATGTCTTTGTTAGTTTTACAAACAAAACTTGTTAAATTCCTTGATGGACGATTTGCTTTTATTTCCCCGCATTGGCTTTTATCCAACTTATTGCTAAGGTTAACATTTCTATTTTCGAAGATAAATTTCTTGAAAATTTCCGATTTCAGCCTTACAACGAGCCAAGCCGTTTTTTATTTTGACAGTAGTTACTCTGGCAGCCAGTAGTGATACATATATGTAACAAGTAATAGCTACAAACAATAGCCTTTTGTAAATCTATGTAAATATTCAACTTAGTTTTTCTAAATTGTAGTTTTATTTCAGTAATGTTTAAGGCTAATATTGATACAGGAAAATTACAATAAACGAGCACTGTTATTAACAAAAGAATATGAAGCACGGTGTACTAGGCAAGTTTGTCACCTGTTCTAAAGGAATTATCGTTTCGTTTCGGAAATCAGCTTTTCTTTTATCAAAACTGAGTACCAAGACGACGAAACGTGACCATTGAAAGAGCTTAACATAAAACGAAAGCGAAGGTTGTCTAATTATATTTACATTTCAAGCTCATGCGATAATTATTGGAGAAATATTGGAATCGGAATATTGGTTAAATATCATTCATTGTTATTAAGGTGATATTTCCAACTACTCTTCCGAGATAGTCCAAATCTTCTGAACAGCTTAGCTTTCTGTTGAGAACTTGATTTAAGAAGGTTTAATAATGAAATTGTTGAATCCAAAATTGAGAGCTGTAACAAGTTTGAAAAGTCCTATTATTGCACCTCAAATTATAACTGCCAATATCTGGCGGTACTTGTAGAGACTGAAAAACAGCGCATGGCCCATTAACACTTATTTGGGGTAGGCATCTTGATATTTACTTCGTTTTTAAACGCAGAGAAATATTTTAAAAATCTTTATTTAAAACACATTTAGACCAGTTAGCAGTTTTAATAAAACAATTAGATTATTTGCTCTCGACTTCTGTGAGGTAAGAATTAATGACGCCGACGTTTTCTCATTTTTCCAACGTTTCAGTGGAAGCAATTTAGAGACGTTACTGAATAATGTAGTTTCTTTAAAAAACCAAAGAAGGTCATTTTCCGTTACTTGAAATAAAGAACTTTAAATTGTTTAAAATACTGATGAGGGTTAACAAACGACCGCTAATTCAAATGACAATTCATTCAGCGCCAATTTTGCTATAGCGTGAAATTTAAACTATACATTAAGAAATAATCTCAGTGTCAATTTATGAGCCATGTCTTTATAAAATAAGGCTTTTTCCCTTTTTTTCTAAAATTTAAAAGGAACATTTAGAAAATTTCTCCGGATAATTTGATAGGTTCCTGAATAAAAATAAAAGAAGAACATTTGACATTTCCTCGACTTGAACCTGAGTTAAAGAACATTAAATTGTTTAAAATACCTGATGGGCATGTATGCAGACCTAACTTTACTCTAGACAAATGCAGCTGCGCATGCGCTGTTTTCATGTTCAATACGTGCAGGTACGTCTTGACAACTGAAAACTGAGCTTTAATAATGCTTTTTCCAATAATGTGATGTTCAATAGCTACAAAATATTGGGCGGCTCTTACAGCGCACAAAGCATCAGATCAATTTCATGTCTTTGTAAGTTTTACAAACAAAACTTGTTAAATTCCTTGATGGACCATTTGTTTTTATTTCCCCGAATTGGTTTTCAGCCAACTTATTGCTAAGGTTAACGTTTCTATTTTCGAAGATAAATTTCTTGAAACATCACGAGCCAGAGAGAACCGGAAGTTCAAAAATTCGTTCAGTCTGGTTGCTACGGAGTGACGTCATAAGTCGGTCTTGTAGCTATCATCGAGCTTGATTTGCGGTTTTATACCGCCGAGTTCGGCAATTAGTTTATCAACAGTATTGCATAAAGTCATGTGGAGAGAGGCATGTTTATTTTGAGGGGCTGGATTACTAGGTTGACGTTTTATGAGGTTGGATTTAATTTAACGCTGGGAAAAGTGCCTTCATTCAGAAGTGTAGGTATTCGACGAGCTGAGATCGTCGAATGTCCAACGAACGATTCGAGTGATTGGTTCCTCAATTCTAAGATATCCGGCGCTTTGGCGCGTTTTATGGCGACCAGCCCGTTAGTTGCAAGCTTTCCTGGTGAATTTAGCACGGTTTCACTCGATGGCGCGCGTTTGGATCGAGGTGTTTACAAAGATGTTGTTCCTACTGCCTTTTCATTCGGTGTTGTTTCCGCCATTCTGCCCGAAACCAGACGAAGGAGACGCGTACAGCTGGTTGGTTGACGCGATTAATAGCCTAAAGATAGAGTCAATACCAGAGACCAGCGAGAGCAGCGATCGCAAAGACGAAACGACACCCCAAACGTGTGCGGATAGCACTACAAATAGCTTCAGTGATATTACCTTAAGGTTACAAAATATCCAAGAGGAAAACCGTATAAACTGAAGACTGAGGTTGTTGCTGTATGCCTTAGTTTTTCTGGGATATAAAACATGATTTACCGGTGTTTATTTTTGTGACGTTCATAGACGGTTAATAGGGAAATGTTATATATCCTTTCTGGTTCAACCACGTTGAAGTCCTGGCATCACTGTATGCCTGAGTATTTCTGGGATATATAACATGATTTACCAGTGTTTTTTCGACGTTCATAGACGTTTAATATACAAATGTTATATATCCTTTCTGGTTCATCCAGGTTGAAGTCCTGGCATCACTGTATGCCTGAGTATTTCTGGGATATATAACATGATTTACCAGTGTTTTTTCGACGTTCATAGACGGTTAATAGACAAATGTTATATATCCTTTCTGGTTCATCCAGGTTGAAGTCCTGGCATCACTGTATGCCTGAGTATTTCTGGGATATATAACATGATTTACCAGTGTTTTTTCGACGTTCATAGACGGTTAATAGACAAATGTTATATATCCTTTCTTGTTCATCCAGGTTGAAGTCCTGGCATCACTGTATGCCTGAGTATTTCTGGGATATATAACATGATTTACCAGTGTTTTTTCGACGTTCATAGACGGTTAATAGACAAATGTTATATATCCTTTCTGGTTCATCCAGGTTGAAGTCCTGGCATCACTGTATGCCTGAGTATTTCTGGGATATATAACATGATTTACCAGTGTTTTTTCGACGTTCATAGACGTTTAATAGACAAATGTTATATATCCTTTCTGGTTCATCCAGGTTGAAGTCCTGGCATCACTGTATGCCTGAGTATTTCTGGGATATATAACATGATTTACCAGTGTTTTTTCGACGTTCATAGACGGTTAATAGACAAATGTTATATATCCTTTCTGGTTCATCCAGGTTGAAGTCCTGGCATCACTGTATGCCTGAGTATTTCTGGGATATATAACATGATTTACCAGTGTTTTTTCGACGTTCATAGACGGTTAATAGACAAATGTTATATATCCTTTCTGGTTCATCCAGGTTGAAGTCCTGGCATCACTGTATGCCTGAGTATTTCTGGGATATATAACATGATTTACCAGTGTTTTTTCGACGTTCATAGACGGTTAATAGACAAATGTTATATATCCTTTCTGGTTCATCCAGGTTGAAGTCCTGGCATCACTGTATGCCTGAGTATTTCTGGGATATATAACATGATTTACCAGTGTTTTTTTTTCGACGTTCATAGACGGTTAATATACAAATGTTATATATCCTTTCTGGTTCATCCAGGTTGAAGTCCTGGCATCATCTGTATGCCTGAGTATTTCTGGGATATATAACATGATTTACCAGTGTTTTTTTTCGACGTTCATAGACGGTTAATATACAAATGTTATATATCCTTTCTGGTTCATCCAGGTTGAAGTCCTGGCATCTCTGCATCCTCTTTCCCCCAAAAAGTTGATAATAAAATGAGTTCACTTTTCTTTTTGACGAGAATATTTTCTGATGAGAATATCGAGGCTGTAGTCTTAAGAATATTTCAGGAATAAACCCGAGTCTGAGATTATGAAAAGATTATATTTTTTGTGTAAATTTTGTAAAGAAAAGAAGAAAAAACATGTCGAATGGACTATGTAGTCCATATTTTTTTTATTTTCTGTCCCTGTTCTTCACCCGGATGTTGCGTGTGCAATAAGGTCGCATGCATGTGAAAAGAAGCATTTACGCTCGAGTCACTCAGAGGCAGGGCGCCCCGGCTGGGTGAAGTTGTTTCAGTACACTCCTCCCGGGTGCATATGGATAAACGCGACCAGCAGTTCACGGTAACAGGAAATTACTTTACATATTAAAGTACTCGTACAATACCCTAATTTGATTCATCTTGTAGTCAAGGGTCTGACCGAAATCACCCTTCGAGCAGAGTCTCTGTGAACGCTTTTTTGAGCTGATAGGAGACGGTACAAAGCATATGTACCGTAAGAAAAGGCTCTGCTTGCAGGGTGGACCGAAATAAACATGCTATTTTACAGTATACTGCTCAGATGATGGGTTTTCCGGAATCGCTTAACTAATATTTCTAAAGAAAGATAGAATACTCGAGAGGTTTGAAAAAAGTCTGTGATAATTTTTGTGATTATTTCTGACTGGCCCCGTCCATAAAATTAACCGATTTTCAAAGTGTCGGTACATATTTTCGAGTTCGACTACTAGAATAATCAAATTATCTTTGGAATCACTAGGCGTTTACGAACCGAAACATATATTCAGAGATACACTGGCAGGTTTGAATTAGTTTTTCTGTGGAAAATCTGAAATTATCTTTGGAATCACTAGGCGTTTTGAAGAACCGAAACATATATTCACTGAAAAGAGATACCCTCGCATGTTTGAATAGACTTTCCGTGGAAAATATCACAACATTTCTTACTTCTCGGATATTTCTTGGCTGCCGGTCATGATCGGCTTCGGTTAAAAAAAAAATAGCAGTGATAACTGAGATAAGCTAAAACGCTTCAGCTATACATGTTACAGGCATAGCTTTACAAGAGTAAGAAATATATCAAAGCGCCAAAGTTTTAACCCGGCGGTTGCGCGCCAGCCTAGAAAACATATTGTCCCGGCGACGTTAAAAAAAAAAGCAACGCTTTTCTTTGAATCGAAACTATTCGTGTCGATGGACTTCCCGAATCGTCGACTAATTAATATGTTTTGTACATTTCTGACACGTTTTTAATGGCACAATGGAGTTTTGTTAGGATAAATGCATTTTCACACTTTAGGATTATGACACATTCGCGCTAAACGTGACACTTCATGAGGACCACAAACGATCACCGCCAGGAATATGATTACACTGGAATGTTACAAGCCACTGGATATCCCGTGGAGATCATAGACTAAAAGTCTATGATCTCCACGGGATCCCGGGTCTGTTTTTTGGTTGTTAAGAACGTCTGGCTCGTTATGTTTCTGATTTCAGTCTTACAACGAGCGAAGCCGTTTTTTATTTGGAAAGTGGTTATTTCTGGCAGCCAGTAGTGATACATATATGTAATAAGTAATAACTACGAACAATAGCCTTTTGTAAATCTATGTAAATATCCAACTTAGTTTTTCATAGTTGTAGTCTTATTTCAGTAATGATTAAGGCTAATGTTGATACAGGAAAATTACAATAAACGAGCACAGTGTTAACAAAAGAATGTGAAGTAGGGTGTACTAGGCAAGTTTGTCACCTGTTCTAAAGGAATTATTGTTTCGTTTGGAAAATCAGCTTTTCTTTTATCAAAACTGAGTACCAAGACGACGAAACGTAACCATTGAAAGAGCTTAACATAAAACGAAAGCGAAGGTTGTCTAATTATAGTTACATTTCAAGCTCATGCAATAATTATTGGAGAAATATTGCAATCGGAATATTGCCATAGAATAACCACTTTTCCCCTTTTTTTTGTAAAATATAAAAGGAACATTTAGAAAACTTCTCAGGATAATTTTATAAGTTCCGGAATAAAAATAAAAGAAGAACATTTACCATTTCCTCGACTTGAACCTGAGTTAAAGAACATTAAATTGTTTAAAATACCTGATGGGCATGTATGCAGACCTAACTTTACTCTGGACAAATGAAGCTGCGCATGCGCTGTTTTCATGTTCAATACGTGCAGGTACGTCTCGATAACTGAAAACTGAGCTTTAATAATACTTTTTCCAATAATGTGATGTTCAATAGCTACAAAATATTGCACGGCTCTTACAGCGCACAAAGCATCAGATCAATTTCATGTCTTTGTTAGTTTTACAAACAAAACTTGTTAAATTCCTTGATGGACGATTTGCTTTTATTTCCCCGCATTGGCTTTTATCCAACTTATTGCTAAGGTTAACATTTCTATTTTCGAAGATAAATTTCTTGAAAATTTCCGATTTCAGCCTTACAACGAGCCAAGCCGTTTTTTATTTTGACAGTAGTTACTCTGGCAGCCAGTAGTGATACATATATGTAACAAGTAATAGCTACAAACAATAGCCTTTTGTAAATCTATGTAAATATTCAACTTAGTTTTTCATAATTGTAGTTTTATTTCAGTAATGTTTAAGGCTAATATTGATACAGGAAAATTACAATAAACGAGCACAGTTATTAACAAAAGGAAATGAAGCACGGTGTACTAGGCAAGTTTGTCACCTGTTCTAAAGGAATTATCGTTTCGTTTCGGAAATCAGCTTTTCTTTTATCAAAACTGAGTACCAAGACGACGAAACGTGACCATTGAAAGAGCTTAACATAAAACGAAAGCGAAGGTTGTCTAATTATATTTACATTTCAAGCTCATGCGATAATTATTGGAGAAATATTGGAATCGGAATATTGGTTAAATATCATTCATTGTTATTAAGGTGATATTTCCAACTACTCTTCCGAGATAGTCCAAATCTTCTGAACAGCTTAGCTTTCTGTTGAGAACTTGATTTAAGAAGGTTTAATAATGAAATTATTGAATCCAAAATTGAGAGCTGTAACAAGTTTGAAAAGTCCTATTATTGCACCTCAAATTATAACTGCCAATATCTGGCGATACTTGTAGAGACTGAAAAACAGCGCATGGCCCATTAACACTTATTTGGGGTAGGCATCTTGATATTTACTTCGTTTTTAAACGCAGAGAAATATTTTAAAAATCTTTATTTAAAACACATTTAGACCAGTTAGCAGTTTTAATAAAACAATTAGATTATTTGCTCTCGACTTCTGTGAGGTAAGAATTAATGACGCCGACGTTTTCTCATTTTTCCAACGTTTCAGTGGAAGCAATTTAGAGACGTTACTGAATAATGCAGTTTCTTTAAAAAACCAAAGAAGGTCATTTTCCGTTACTTGAAATAAAGAACTTTAAATTGTTTAAAATACTGATGAGGGTTAACAAACGACCGCTAATTCAAATGACAATTCATTCAGCGCCAATTTTGCTATAGCGTGAAATTTAAACTATACATTAAGAAATAATCTCAGTGTCAATTTATGAGCCATGTCTTTATAAAATAAGGCTTTTTCCCTTTTTTTCTAAAATTTAAAAGGAACATTTAGAAAATTTCTCCGGATAATTTTATAGGTTCCTGAATAAAAATAAAAGAAGAACATTTGACATTTCCTCGACTTGAACCTGAGTTAAAGAACATTAAATTGTTTAAAATACCTGATGGGCATGTATGCAGACCTAACTTTACTCTAGACAAATGCAGCTGCGCATGCGCTGTTTTCATGTTCAATACGTGCAGGTACGTCTTGACAACTGAAAACTGAGCTTTAATAATGCATTTTCCAATAATGTGATGTTCAATAGCTACAAAATATTGGGCGGCTCTTACAGCGCACAAAGCATCAGATCAATTTCATGTCTTTGTAAGTTTTACAAACAAAACTTGTTAAATTCCTTGATGGACCATTTGTTTTTATTTCCCCGAATTGGTTTTCAGCCAACTTATTGCTAAGGTTAACGTTTCTATTTTCGAAGATAAATTTCTTGAAAATTTCTGATTTCAGTCTTACAACGAGCGAAGCCGTTTTTTATTTGGAAAGTGGTTATTTCTGGCAGCCAGTAGTGATACATATATGTAATAAGTAATAACTACGAACAATAGCCTTTTGTAAATCTATGTAAATATCCAACTTAGTTTTTCATAGTTGTAGTCTTATTTCAGTAATGATTAAGGCTAATGTTGATACAGGAAAATTACAATAAACGAGCACAGTGTTAACAAAAGAATGTAAAGTAGGGTGTACTAGGCAAGTTTGTCACCTGTTCTAAAGGAATTATTGTTTCGTTTGGAAAATCAGCTTTTCTTTTATCAAAACTGAGTACCAAGACGACGAAACGTAACCATTGAAAGAGCTTAACATAAAACGAAAGCGAAGGTTGTCTAATTATAGTTACATTTCAAGCTCATGCAATAATTATTGGAGAAATATTGCAATCGGAATATTGCCATAGAATAATTGACCAATGGAATCAGCTACCCTTAGATATTCGTGTTTCCGATAAGATAAATACTTTTAAGACTAGGGTAAGACATTTCTTAGTAATTTTTAAGTAGTTTATAGATGTTAATGTATTTTATGTAACTATTGCTATATTGTGTTTTTATATATTTTTAGGTGATCTGTTTTTATATGGGGTCTGAGACTCTTTTACAGTTCATCCTTTGATTTTTAATCCATTGATTGTAGTAAATAAATAAATAAAACTTCCTGTGATACTCTTGGAACCAGTTCAATTTGGTATCACAATCGAGTACTACCCATCTCTTATCCTAAGTCGCAACCGTGAAATACTATTCATCAGAATACTATTCATCAGTGAACAATCAACTGCATTTTAACATCTTTATTGTGCTACCACGTTTACAACCATTGCCTACTTCATGTGCTAAGGCAGCATAAAGTCTACAGGTGCGAACATTACTAAACTGCAACTGAAAAGTGGTTTTCTGTGCTCAAGATGCAACCGAGGAAAAGAACCTTCAGTCATTTTCGGCCGTTCCATTAACGTCGGTCGGGGTGATATTTGAGAAAATATGATGTAGGGGTCCCCGCTTGGTATAGGGGACCGCTAAAGATGGAATAACGTCGGCCAGGCTGCTCCACTTTTGTTTCTATAAAGAAGGTGCCGAACATTAGAATGAAATTTTCTTTTAATTTTAAGGGGTATTTTTTATAGAAGTCTTTATACGAAGCATGTCAAATAGGAGCATAGGAACAAAAATTATTATCTACATAACAAGCAAGATATCGAGGTATTGTACAGTTTTCTGCAAGAAGTTGTACACACCTCGTCTGCCATTGTGCTTATCGGGAATGGCATAGCCGATGTGGTAGTGGTAAGGGAACCGAAAATCTCGGCGGCCAGGCTCCTTCAGTTCCGGCTCTGTAAAGAACAAGTGCCAAAAATTTCTAATTGTGTGAAACTCACTACCTTTCCTTACTATAGAAGGCTTTTTAAATGAAGAAAGCCAGAAAGAAACTTCGGAATTCTCTTCAAGTCTCTATCACTAGTCAACTACCGCTTTCCCCGGTTAAGGATTTTATTGAAATAATACTGATTGGCCAAGCCGCACATGCACGGTAATGAACAATATTGATAATCGATCTGGCCTCCCTTTTAACCTTCGTGGTTCTTTGGCGGTCTCCTTGCCCTGTTTAAATTTCTGTGTGACAAATAAATATCAATAAATAAATATATATAAATAAATATTATCCTGTTTGAAGACCAAAATATGATTATGATGATAATGATGCGTTTCGTTCTGTAAAACATAGGCCACATCACAGCTGGTGAATTAAATCGACAGTTTTGCTTAAACACAGAGGGCTTTAAAGGGTATATAGGCCAGGTTAGTCTCATTTTTAATAATGACATTGAAAGTCAACAAAGATCAAGTGTCGATAAGATCGACAAATTTTCGCAAAAGAAGTCACATTAGCGCGAGAAAATAAAAATGCTATTATATCTGGTTGGCAAGTGTACAATACCATCAAACCCAAGAGCAAGCTAAATACAGTACAAATGTTACTTTCAAAAGTCAAATGAAAACGGCTGCTAGCTATAGCAATAAACTGACGGACATACCGGTCATCTGGTTTTCAAACTCCTCAGCATCACGGTATTGAGGGTAAGGGAATGCCATCGCCAGGCCCAAAGAGATGAAGAAAAAAACAAAGCACTTCATATTCCTTCAGAGAAACGCAACAGAAATTAGTAGAATTCTGCTAGTATATCAATACAAATGCTGCAATCCGATTGGTTGAGCTATTGCACACTATTTAATATAGTCATAATAACTGAATTACCATTATGCGATGAGTATCAGTACTACGTGCACAGCTACAGTGTTTCAAATGACAATTTAGTCCGGAGGGCGCGGCAGCGCTGATAAAACATGAGGCCATAGTTCATTTGATCGTCTGCCTCGTTGCCTATCACTGATCTCAAAGAAATGTCTCCCTAAGTGGGCTCTTGTTTATTTTTTTCATTAAAAACATTAAGTTTTGCTTCAAGCTAGAGAAGTATATTCCTCACGAATGAACAGGTAGAGATATTTTATTTTATAGTCACGGCACCGTTATCTTGCACAAAAATTATGGAATGCCTTTCCAAATGCATCCAGATGCGGAAAACAATTAAGATTTCAAAACCTCTTGTATCTGTTGCATGCGATGAATTGTCTGTCAGTAACTTTGTTCGTTTTCTCTTGGAAGAGGAGTATTCAATCGACTTTAAACTCGGTACGGTTGAACCGCAGGATTCGGATGCATGAAGCTTCCTAGTACAAGATCAGAGTTGCAAATGACAGTCGTTTTAGCTTGGAGCGTTTGAAAAACAATTCCTCAATTCGTTTTAG
This sequence comes from Micromussa lordhowensis, assembly GCA_964020085.1. Taxonomy (NCBI): domain Eukaryota; kingdom Metazoa; phylum Cnidaria; class Anthozoa; order Scleractinia; family Lobophylliidae; genus Micromussa; species Micromussa lordhowensis. The sequence goes on from OZ026607.1 coordinate 6,319,605, forward strand.
CCTGACCAGCCATCAACATTTTTCGCAATTATCCGAAATTGAAATAAGCCAACGAGGCCATTTCTCCAAGTAATAGTTGTTGCAGTTTTCAGCGGTGAGACATTCAGACGAGGCGAAAACTTGGTCAATACAAAGCCTTTTAATTTTATAGCGGCTTTTTTTTTTGATAACACACTCTTCTTTATATAAGATCGTCTAATTTTGGAGCTGAAGCTGAGCGTTCTTCTTTTTTTCGCGATTTGAGCCGGAAAATACGATGTTCTTAAATTTACATGATATACACAGTATTTCAATAAATTAATGCCGAGAGGAAAACTACCTGGATAATACTTCAGACTTTGTATCACCTAATGACTTTGATGGTGTGGAAGTTATTTTGGAACAATTATAACTAAAAGAACTGCTGATTATTACAAACCGAGATATGTGTGATACAATAAGAAGACCATTGTTAATGTTTTACAAAACATGCGCTTAAGTATTTGGGTTAATTTGGGTTAATGAAACGAACTGGAAAATTCGTTATTTGATTATTTGAAGAAATTAAATGATGTTGTGATCACCACAGTCTGCGTATTTTGAGAGTGAGAATAGTTGAATTTTTTAAACAAATAAATATCATAAACATTTTGCTTATTGGGTTTGTTAAATTAGAAAAAAACCAACGTGAAATGATTCCTGAAGATAACGTTCGTTTAGTCTCGCTCGATTGCCGACTGAGACTGCTCCATTATTTTTTCTGAGTCATTATTTTCTAAAAAACTCGAACGGCTTTTTGTTTCTTCTTCCTGCTTCTCGTACCTGATCACGGTCTCGACAAGATTTTTTGGTACTTATCGTTTGCTCTGTCACGTCAAATGTCGAATTTCTTCCAGTTTTCCAATAGCTGGCAACTTAGAATTGAAGGCAAGTGTAAAATGTGGCGTAAAATGTAGTAACAAGAATACGTACTGCGCTAGAATCGTCTCCTTGAAATAATGTCTTCGTTTAAAGTACGTACTCTTCCGAGAAGGTCCAAATCTTCTCAACAGCTTAGCTCCTTGTGAAGAACTGAATATTGTCTGTTGCTTTACCTTGTTTAAGTAAGGCCTAATAATGCAATTGTTGCATACGAAATTGACATCTGTGAATTTGAAAAGTCATATTACTGAAGCTCAAGTTGCAACTGCCAATACCTGCCGACCCTTGTAGAGACTGAAAAACAGCGCATGTCCACCTACATTTATCTGGGGTACGCTCCTTAATATTCACTTAACGAAAAATTTTCATCGAGTGGGAAAAACTGAAAATTTGTTCTTATGCTAGGGATTTTAAGAAACTTCAGACCATCCACAATAAATGTCAACATCAACAAAAACTCTAGCGTTCCCAATGTCAATTTTAAGGCTAATATTGTGTGTAAAAATTGGACTCAAAGATTATAGTCGCAAACAAAAGATGACAAAAATGCGAGGGAGTAGCGTCGACTAGGAAAGTTTGTCATCTGCACTTAGGGGAATTTAATATCATTTCAGTTCGGAAATGTTTTCAGTGAAAATTGAGCTTCAGATGAAAAGGCCGCAAAACTTGACAATAAAAAAGAACTTAAAACACTTTGAAAACTGATATTTTCGCACTAATGTGACATCTCAAGCAAACATGTTATTAATACGTTCAAATTGGTGTCCAAATAGTCTTTAATTATCGTTCATTGAATTGTCTATGAGCTAAAAGCTTGTTAAAATACAAAAGTGCTAACAGAGGACAAAAGAGTGCCGCCAATTTGAAAAACTGAAATGAAATTTCAAAAATTAAAAGCTATGAAATGGATGGATAATGAATGGTTGTCAGTCTTAGCCTGATACTCTCCCGGTTTGCCTTATACGTTTTTCAAAATTTATGTCGTGGACAAAAATTTCCAGTCGTTCACGCGTGACGAAATGTTCTGATTATAGAACCCTACTCTAGACAAATCCAGCTACGCATGCGTTTTTTCATGTTTAAGACGGACAGGCGCGCCTTGGCAACTGTAAACTGAGGTTCAAAAACAATTTTTCCAATAATGTGATGTTCAATAGCTACAAAATATTGGGCGGCTCTTACAGCCCACAAAGCATCAGATTAATTTCAAGTCTTTTTAACTTTTACAAACAAAACTTGTAAAACTCCTTGATGGACGATTTGTTTTTATTTCCCCAAAAAGTTTTTTAACCAACTTATTGCTAAGGTTAACGTTTTTATTTTGGAAGGCGAATTTCTTTTAAAAAAAAATCCGATTTCAGTCTTACAACGAGCCAAGCCGTTTTTTATTTTGGACAGCTGTTATTTCTGGTAGCCAGTAGTGATACATATTTGTAATTTTGTAAATCTATGTAAATATTCAACTTAGGTTTTCATAGCTGTAGTTTTATTTCAATAATGATTAAGGCTAATATTGATAAAGGAAAAATTACAATACACGAGCACAGTTGTTAACAAAAGAATATAAAGTAGGGTGTTCTAGGCAAGTTAGTCACCTGCTTCTAAAGGAATTATTGTTTTGCTTCGGAAATCAGCTTTTCTTTTATCAAAACTGAGTACCAAGACGACGAAACGGGACCATTGAAAGAGCTCAACATAAAACGAAAGCGAAGGTTGTCAAATTATAGTTACATTTCAAGCTCATGCGATAATTATTGGAAAAAGATTGGAATCGGAATATTCAATGTTATTAAAGTAATATTTCCAACTACTCTTCCGAGATAGTCCAAATCTTCTCAACAGCTTAGCTTTCTGTTGAGAACTTGATTTAAGAAGGTTTGATAATGAAATTGTTGAATCCAAAATTGAGAGCTGTAACAAGTTTGAAAAGTCCTATTATTTGAAGCTCAAATTATAACTGCCAATATCTGCCGGCACTTGTAGAGACTGAAAAACAGCGCATGGCCCATTAACACTTATTTGGGGTAGGCATCTTGATATTTACTTAACGAAAAATTTCTTCGTTCTTAAACGCAGAGATATATTTTAAAAATCTTTATTTAAAACACATTTAGACTAGTTAGCAGTTTTACTAAAACAATTAGATTACTCGCTCTCGACTTCGGTGAGGTAAAACTTATGACGCCGACGTTTTCTCGTTTTTCCAAAGTTGTAGAGGGACCGAGTTAGAAACGTTTATGAATAATTAAAGCAATGATTTCTTAGAACAACGAAAGAAGGTCATTCTCCGTTACTTGAAATAAAGAACTTTAAATTGTCTAAAATACTGACGAGCGCTCGATAACCGAAAACTGAGCTTTAATAATACTTTTTTCAATAATGCGATGTTCAATAGCTACAAAATATATTACAGCGCACAAAACATTAGGTCAATTTCACGTCTTTGTTTCGTTTTACAAACAAAACTTGTTAAATTCCTTGATGGACCAATTGGTTTTGAAGGTCAGTTTACAGTCGCCAATACGCACCTATCCGTCTTGAACATGAAAACAAGCATGCGTAGCTGCATTTGTCTAGAGTAGGGTTCTATAATCAGAACATTTCGTCACGCGTGAACAACTGTAAAGTTTTGTTCACGACAGAAATTTTGAAAAAAGTATAACGCCAACCGGGAGTGTGTCAAGCTAAGACTGACAACCATTCTTGCATAATTTCAATTTCGAGCTTTTAATTTTTGAAATTTTATTTCAGTTTTTCAAATTCGCGGCACTCTTTTATCCTCTGTTAGCACTTTTTTTATTTGAACTAGCTTTTCGCTCATAGACAATTCAAGGAACGATAATTAAACACTATTTGGACACCAATTTGAACATATCAATAACACGTTTGCTTGAGATGTCACGTTAGTGCGAAAATATCAGTTTTCAAAGTGTTTTAAGTTCTTTTTCATTGTCATGTTTGGCCTTTTCATCTGAAGCTCAATTTTCACTGAAAACATTTCCGAACTGAAATGATATTAAATTCCCCTAAGTGCGGATGACAAACTTTCCTAGTTTTTCAGTTTTTCCCACTCGATGAAAATTTTTCGTTAAGTGAATATTAAGAAGCGTACCCCGGATAGCTCAGTCAGGGCCGTTTTTAATCAATACAACGGCCCTAATCAATACAACGGCCCTAAACCTGAGCTATACCGTCGCTACATTGACGATTGTGTCGGCGCCACTTCCTCTACCAGAGAGGAACTCAATCAATTTATAACTGCTGTTAATTCGTTTCATCCGGCTCTTAAGTATACCTGGGAAATTTCCAATACTTCTTTGGCATTTCTAGATATCAAAGTTTCAGTCGAAGGCAACGGTTTATGCACCAGTGTGCACTACAAACCCACAGATTCTCATAGCTATTTGTTGTATTCATCTTCACATCCATCACACGTCAAGAATTCTATTCCTTATTCTCAGTTTCTTAGACTTCGTCGCCTTTGTAGTGAGGACTCTGATTTTTCCTTTAAATCAGAGGAAATGTGCAATTTTTTCGACAAACGTGGATATCCTGCCTCTGTTGTTCAAGCAGGCCATCATCGTGCCCAACAAATTGATCGGCAGTCAGCACTACAAACGTCTCAGAAGGAGAATGATAATAGAATTCCGTTCACCCTCACATTTCACCCTCACAATCACTCAGTAAAATCCATCATTCTCAAAAACTTTAAATTACTTCAAAATGATCCCGATACTGGTAGAATCTTTTCGCAACCGCCATTAATTTCATTCAAACGCGACAAAAACATAGGTAACTTTTTAGTTAGAAATGCATTCAAAACGAGTGAACAACCTGGAACTTTTAAATGCGCACGCGCGCGATGTAAAACATGTCCTTTCATTTACAACGTTGAGAAATTGTCGGGACCCAAGCGATCCATTAAGATCACAGATCAATTTACCTGTACCTCAGCCAATGTCATCTACTGTATAACTTGCACTCTTTGCAAAAAGTTATATATCGGCGAAACAGGTAGACGACTAGGCGACCGTTTCCGAGAACACCTTCGCGACGTAGAGAAAGACGATAAAGACGCTTCTAAACCGGTTGCTAGACACTTTAATCTGCCGAATCATTCTAAGCAACACATGGCAGTCTGCGGCCTCTCCCTACATCAAGGAGGCACAGAAAGCCGCAAAACTCTTGAACAAAGATTTATCACTCTTAATCCTCACGGTATCAACGAACGCTTTTCATTCAACTAATTCATTCTGTTGTTTTTCACGTTGCCAGGCACCAACCAATAGCGTAGCTCCACATTTCTGTATATAAACCACACACAACCCACAATTCCTTGATTCGCTCCGACGAAGGGCTAACGCTCGAAACGTCAGCTTCCGAATCTCTTTACGGTGGACAATTCACATTATCAACCCAGTTGATAAAACCAAATTATCTTGTAATACTCCCACCGACGCAGCACCACAGTTTCTTTAGAAACTTGCCCCCCGGATAAATGTAGGTGGACATGCGCTGTTTTTCAGTCTCTACAAGGGCCGGCAGGTATTTGCAGTTGCAACTTGCATTGAGCTTCAGTAATATGACTTTTCAAATTCACAGATGTCAATTTCGTATGCAACAATTGCATTATTAGGCCTTACTTAAACAAGGTAAAGCAACAGACAATATTCAGTTCTTCACAAGGAGCTAAGCTGTTGAGAAGATTTGGACTTTCTCGGAAGAGTACGTACTTTAAACGAAGGAGACGATTCTAGCGCAGTACGTATTCTTGTTACTACATTTTACGCCCCATTTTACACTTAGCTTGCCTTCAATTCTAAGCTGCCAGCTATTGGAAAACTGGAAGAAATTCCATATTTTACGCGACAGGGCGAAAGATAAGTACCAAAAACTCTTGTCGAGACCGTGAACAGGTACGAGAAGCAGGAAGAAGAAACAAAAAGCCGTTCGAGTTTTTTAGAAAATAATGACTCAGAAAAAATAATCGAGCAGTCTCAGTCGGCAATCGAGCAAGACTAAACGAACGTTAACTGACAATATTGGTCTTCAGAAATTATTTCACGTTAAGAAACCGTTGGTTTCTTTCTAATTTAACTAACCCAATAAGCAAAACTTTTAAGATATTTATTTGTTTAAAAAATTCAACTTTTCTCACTCTCAAAATACGCAGACTTTGGTGATCACAACATCATTTAATTTCTTAAAATAAACAAATAACGAATTTTCCAGTCCGTTTCATTAACCCAAATTAACCCAAATACTTAAGGGCATGTTTTGTAAAACATTAACAATGGTCTTCTTATTGTATCACACATATCTCGGATTTTAATAATCAGCATTTTTTTAGTTATAATTGTTCCAAAATAACTTCCACACCATCAAAGTCATCAGACGATACAAAGTCTGAAGTACTATCAAGGTAGTATCCCTCTCAGCATTTATTGAAATACTGTATATCATCTAAATTTAACAACATCTTAAGCCGCCTCCAGTCGCGAAAAAAAAAAGAAGAACGCTCAGCTTCAGCTCCAAAATTAGACGATCTTATATAAAAGAAGAGCGTCATTAAAAAGGCGCTACAAAAAAGCTTTGTATTGACCAAGTTTTGGCCTCGTCTGAATGTCTCACCGCTGAAAACTGCAACAACTATTACTTGGAGAAATGGCCTCGTTGGCTTATTTCAATTTCGGATAATTGCGAAAAATGTTTATGGCTGGTCAGGCTAAAACGAATTGTGGAATTGTTGTTCAAACGCTCCAAGCTAAAACGACTGTCATTTGCAACTCTGATCTTGTACTGGGAAGCTTCATGCATCCGAATCCTGCGGTTCAACCGAGTTTAAAGCCGATTGGATACTCCTCTTCCAAGAGAAAACGAACAAACTTACTGACAGACAATTCATCGCATGCAACAGATACAAGAGGTTTTGAAATCCTAATTGTTTTCCGCATCTGGATGCATTTGGAAAGGCATTCCATAATTTTTGTGCAAGATAACGGTGCCGTGACTATAAAATAAAATATCTCTACCTGTTCATTCGTGAGGAATATACTTCTCTAGCTTGAAGCAAAACTTAATGTTTTTAATGAAAAAAATAAACAAGAGCCCACTTAGGGAGAAATGTATTTGAGATCAGTGATAGGCAATGAGGCAGACGACCAAATGAACTATGGCCTCATGTTTTATACGCGCTGCCGCGCCCTCCGGACTAAATTGTCATTTGAAACACTGTAGCTGTGTATGTAGTACTGATACTCATCGCATAACGGTAATTCAGTTATTATGACTAAATTAAATAGTGTGCAATAGCTCAACCAACCGGATTGCAGCATTTGTATTGGTATACTAGCAGAATTCTACTAATTTCTGTTGCGTTCTTCTGAAGGAATATGAAGTGCTTTGTTTTTTTCTTCATCTCTTTGGGCCTGGCGATGGCATTTCCTTACCCTCAATACCGTGATGCTGAGGAGGTTGAAAACCAGATAACCGGTATGTCCGTCAGTTTATTGCTCATGGATGTTACGTAACATCCATGAGCTTAGAAGGCAGTCGGATGGCACTCGATCACTCACTCACTCACTCACTCACTCACTCACTCACTCACTCACTCACTCACTCACTCACTCACTCACTCACTCACTCACTCACTCACTCACTCACTCACTCACTCACTCACTCACTCACTCACTCACTCACTCACTCACTCACTCACTCACTCACTCACTCACTCACTCACTCACTCACTCACTCACTCACTCACTCACTCACTCACTCACTCACTCACTCACTCACTCACTCACTCACTCACTCACTCACTCACTCACTCACTCACTCACTCACTCACTCACTCACTCACTCACTCACTCACTCACTCACTCACTCACTCACTCACTCACTCACTCACTCACTCACTCACTCACTCACTCACTCACTCACTCACTCACTCACTCACTCACTCACTCACTCACTCACTCACTCACTCACTCACTCACTCACTCACTCACTCACTCACTCACTCACTCACTCACTCACTCACTCACTCACTCACTCACTCACTCACTCACTCACTCACTCACTCACTCACTCACTCACTCACTCACTCACTCACTCACTCACTCACTCACTCACTCACTCACTCACTCACTCACTCACTCACTCACTCACTCACTCACTCACTCACTCACTCACTCACTCACTCACTCACTCACTCACTCACTCACTCACTCACTCACTCACTCACTCACTCACTCACTCACTCACTCACTCACTCACTCACTCACTCACTCACTCACTCACTCACTCACTCACTCACTCACTCACTCACTCACTCACTCACTCACTCACTCACTCACTCACTCACTCACTCACTCACTCACTCACTCACTCACTCACTCACTCACTCACTCACTCACTCACTCACTCACTCACTCACTCACTCACTCACTCACTCACTCACTCACTCACTCACTCACTCACTCACTCACTCACTCACTCACTCACTCACTCACTCACTCACTCACTCACTCACTCACTCACTCACTCACTCACTCACTCACTCACTCACTCACTCACTCACTCACTCACTCACTCACTCACTCACTCACTCACTCACTCACTCACTCACTCACTCACTCACTCACTCACTCACTCACTCACTCACTCACTCACTCACTCACTCACTCACTCACTCACTCACTCACTCACTCACTCACTCACTCACTCACTCACTCACTCACTCACTCACTCACTCACTCACTCACTCACTCACTCACTCACTCACTCACTCACTCACTCACTCACTCACTCACTCACTCACTCACTCACTCACTCACTCACTCACTCACTCACTCACTCACTCACTCACTCACTCACTCACTCACTCACTCACTCACTCACTCACTCACTCACTCACTCACTCACTCACTCACTCACTCACTCACTCACTCACTCACTCACTCACTCACTCACTCACTCACTCACTCACTCACTCACTCACTCACTCACTCACTCACTCACTCACTCACTCACTCACTCACTCACTCACTCACTCACTCACTCACTCACTCACTCACTCACTCACTCACTCACTCACTCACTCACTCACTCACTCACTCACTCACTCACTCACTCACTCACTCACTCACTCACTCACTCACTCACTCACTCACTCACTCACTCACTCACTCACTCACTCACTCACTCACTCACTCACTCACTCACTCACTCACTCACTCACTCACTCACTCACTCACTCACTCACTCACTCACTCACTCACTCACTCACTCACTCACTCACTCACTCACTCACTCACTCACTCACTCACTCACTCACTCACTCACTCACTCACTCACTCACTCACTCACTCACTCACTCACTCACTCACTCACTCACTCACTCACTCACTCACTCACTCACTCACTCACTCACTCACTCACTCACTCACTCACTCACTCACTCACTCACTCACTCACTCACTCACTCACTCACTCACTCACTCACTCACTCACTCACTCACTCACTCACTCACTCACTCACTCACTCACTCACTCACTCACTCACTCACTCACTCACTCACTCACTCACTCACTCACTCACTCACTCACTCACTCACTCACTCACTCACTCACTCACTCACTCACTCACTCACTCACTCACTCACTCACTCACTCACTCACTCACTCACTCACTCACTCACTCACTCACTCACTCACTCACTCACTCACTCACTCACTCACTCACTCACTCACTCACTCACTCACTCACTCACTCACTCACTCACTCACTCACTCACTCACTCACTCACTCACTCACTCACTCACTCACTCACTCACTCACTCACTCACTCACTCACTCACTCACTCACTCACTCACTCACTCACTCACTCACTCACTCACTCACTCACTCACTCACTCACTCACTCACTCACTCACTCACTCACTCACTCACTCACTCACTCACTCACTCACTCACTCACTCACTCACTCACTCACTCACTCACTCACTCACTCACTCACTCACTCACTCACTCACTCACTCACTCACTCACTCACTCACTCACTCACTCACTCACTCACTCACTCACTCACTCACTCACTCACTCACTCACTCACTCACTCACTCACTCACTCACTCACTCACTCACTCACTCACTCACTCACTCACTCACTCACTCACTCACTCACTCACTCACTCACTCACTCACTCACTCACTCACTCACTCACTCACTCACTCACTCACTCACTCACTCACTCACTCACTCACTCACTCACTCACTCACTCACTCACTCACTCACTCACTCACTCACTCACTCACTCACTCACTCACTCACTCACTCACTCACTCACTCACTCACTCACTCACTCACTCACTCACTCACTCACTCACTCACTCACTCACTCACTCACTCACTCACTCACTCACTCACTCACTCACTCACTCACTCACTCACTCACTCACTCACTCACTCACTCACTCACTCACTCACTCACTCACTCACTCACTCACTCACTCACTCACTCACTCACTCACTCACTCACTCACTCACTCACTCACTCACTCACTCACTCACTCACTCACTCACTCACTCACTCACTCACTCACTCACTCACTCACTCACTCACTCACTCACTCACTCACTCACTCACTCACTCACTCACTCACTCACTCACTCACTCACTCACTCACTCACTCACTCACTCACTCACTCACTCACTCACTCACTCACTCACTCACTCACTCACTCACTCACTCACTCACTCACTCACTCACTCACTCACTCACTCACTCACTCACTCACTCACTCACTCACTCACTCACTCACTCACTCACTCACTCACTCACTCACTCACTCACTCACTCACTCACTCACTCACTCACTCACTCACTCACTCACTCACTCACTCACTCACTCACTCACTCACTCACTCACTCACTCACTCACTCACTCACTCACTCACTCACTCACTCACTCACTCACTCACTCACTCACTCACTCACTCACTCACTCACTCACTCACTCACTCACTCACTCACTCACTCACTCACTCACTCACTCACTCACTCACTCACTCACTCACTCACTCACTCACTCACTCACTCACTCACTCACTCACTCACTCACTCACTCACTCACTCACTCACTCACTCACTCACTCACTCACTCACTCACTCACTCACTCACTCACTCACTCACTCACTCACTCACTCACTCACTCACTCACTCACTCACTCACTCACTCACTCACTCACTCACTCACTCACTCACTCACTCACTCACTCACTCACTCACTCACTCACTCACTCACTCACTCACTCACTCACTCACTCACTCACTCACTCACTCACTCACTCACTCACTCACTCACTCACTCACTCACTCACTCACTCACTCACTCACTCACTCACTCACTCACTCACTCACTCACTCACTCACTCACTCACTCACTCACTCACTCACTCACTCACTCACTCACTCACTCACTCACTCACTCACTCACTCACTCACTCACTCACTCACTCACTCACTCACTCACTCACTCACTCACTCACTCACTCACTCACTCACTCACTCACTCACTCACTCACTCACTCACTCACTCACTCACTCACTCACTCACTCACTCACTCACTCACTCACTCACTCACTCACTCACTCACTCACTCACTCACTCACTCACTCACTCACTCACTCACTCACTCACTCACTCACTCACTCACTCACTCACTCACTCACTCACTCACTCACTCACTCACTCACTCACTCACTCACTCACTCACTCACTCACTCACTCACTCACTCACTCACTCACTCACTCACTCACTCACTCACTCACTCACTCACTCACTCACTCACTCACTCACTCACTCACTCACTCACTCACTCACTCACTCACTCACTCACTCACTCACTCACTCACTCACTCACTCACTCACTCACTCACTCACTCACTCACTCACTCACTCACTCACTCACTCACTCACTCACTCACTCACTCACTCACTCACACACTCACTCACTCACTCACTCACTCACTCACTCACTCACTCACTCACTCACTCACTCACTCACTCACTCACTCACTCACTCACTCACTCACTCACTCACTCACTCACTCACTCACTCACTCACTCACTCACTCACTCACTCACTCACTCACTCACTCACTCACTCACTCACTCACTCACTCACTCACTCACTCACTCACTCACTCACTCACTCACTCACTCACTCACTCACTCACTCACTCACTCACTCACTCACTCACTCACTCACTCACTCACTCACTCACTCACTCACTCACTCACTCACTCACTCACTCACTCACTCACTCACTCACTCACTCACTCACTCACTCACTCACTCACTCACTTCACTCACTCACTCACTCACTCACTCACTCACTCACTCACTCACTCACTCACTCACTCACTCACTCACTCACTCACTCACTCACTCACTCACTCACTCACTCACTCACTCACTCACTCACTCACTCACTCACTCACTCACTCACTCACTCACTCACTCACTCACTCACTCACTCACTCACTCACTCACTCACTCACTCACTCACTCACTCACTCACTCACTCACTCACTCACTCACTCACTCACTCACTCACTCACTCACTCACTCACTCACTCACTCACTCACTCACTCACTCACTCACTCACTCACTCACTCACTCACTCACTCACTCACTCACTCACTCACTCACTCACTCACTCACTCACTCACTCACTCACTCACTCACTCACTCACTCACTCACTCACTCACTCACTCACTCACTCACTCACTCACTCACCACTCACTCACTCACTCACTCACTCACTCACTCACTCACTCACTCACTCACTCACTCACTCACTCACTCACTCACTCACTCACTCACTCACTCACTCACTCACTCACTCACTACTCACTCACTCACTCACTCACTCACTCACTCACTCACTCACTCACTCACTCACTCACTCACTCACTCACTCACTCACTCACTCACTCACTCACTCACTCACTCACTCACTCACTCACTCACTCACCCTCACTCACTCACTCACTCACTCACTCACTCACTCACTCACTCACTCACTCACTCACTCACTCACTCACTCACTCACTCACTCACTCACTCACTCACCACTCACTCACTCACTCACTCACTCACTCACTCACTCACTCACTCACTCACACTCACTCACTCACTCACTCACTCACTCACTCACTCACTCACTCACTCACTCACTCCACTCACTCACTCACTCACTCACTCACTCACCTCACTCACTCACTCACTCACTCACTCACTCACTCACTCACTCACTCACTCACTCACTCACTCACTCACTCACTCACTCACTCACTCACTCACTCACTCACTCACTCACTCACTCACTCACTCACTCACTCACTCACTCACTCACTCACTCACTCACTCACTCACTCACTCACTCACTCACTCACTCACTCACTCACTCACTCACTCACTCACTCACTCACTCACTCACTCACTCACTCACTCACTCACTCACTCACTCACTCACTCACTCACTCACTCACTCACTCACTCACTCACTCACTCACTCACTCACTCACTCACTCACTCACTCACTCACTCACTCACTCACTCACTCACTCACTCACTCACTCACTCACTCACTCACTCACTCACTCACTCACTCACTCACTCACTCACTCACTCACTCACTCACTCACTCACTCACTCACTCACTCACTCACTCACTCACTCACTCACTCACTCACTCACTCACTCACTCACTCACTCACTCACTCACTCACTCACTCACTCACTCACTCACTCACTCACTCACTCACTCACTCACTCACTCACTCACTCACTCACTCACTCACTCACTCACTCACTCACTCACTCACTCACTCACTCACTCACTCACTCACTCACTCACTCACTCACTCACTCACTCACTCACTCACTCACTCACTCACTCACTCACTCACTCACTCACTCACTCACTCACTCACTCACTCACTCACTCACTCACTCACTCACTCACTCACTCACTCACTCACTCACTCACTCACTCACTCACTCACTCACTCACTCACTCACTCACTCACTCACTCACTCACTCACTCACTCACTCACTCACTCACTCACTCACTCACTCACTCACTCACTCACTCACTCACTCACTCACTCACTCACTCACTCACTCACTCACTCACTCACTCACTCACTCACTCACTCACTCACTCACTCACTCACTCACTCACTCACTCACTCACTCACTCACTCACTCACTCACTCACTCACTCACTCACTCACTCACTCACTCACTCACTCACTCACTCACTCACTCACTCACTCACTCACTCCTCACTCACTCACTCACTCACTCACTCACTCACTCACTCACTCACTCACTCACTCACTCACTCACTCACTCACTCACTCACTCACTCACTCACTCACTCACTCACTCACTCACTCACTCACTCACTCACTCACTCACTCACTCACTCACTCACTCACTCACTCACTCACTCACTCACTCACTCACTCACTCACTCACTCACTCACTCACTCACTCACTCACTCACTCACTCACTCACTCACTCACTCACTCACTCACTCACTCACTCACTCACTCACTCACTCACTCACTCACTCACTCACTCACTCACTCACTCACTCACTCACTCACTCACTCACTCACTCACTCACTCACTCACTCACTCACTCACTCACTCACTCACTCACTCACTCACTCACTCACTCACTCACTCACTCACTCACTCACTCACTCACTCACTCACTCACTCACTCACTCACTCACTCACTCACTCACTCACTCACTCACTCACTCACTCACTCACTCACTCACTCACTCACTCACTCACTCACTCACTCACTCACTCACTCACTCACTCACTCACTCACTCACTCACTCACTCACTCACTCACTCACTCACTCACTCACTCACTCACTCACTCACTCACTCACTCACTCACTCACTCACTCACTCACTCACTCACTCACTCACTCACTCACTCACTCACTCACTCACTCACTCACTCACTCACTCACTCACTCACTCACTCACTCACTCACTCACTCACTCACTCACTCACTCACTCACTCACTCACTCACTCACTCACTCACTCACTCACTCACTCACTCACTCACTCACTCACTCACTCACTCACTCACTCACTCACTCACTCACTCACTCACTCACTCACTCACTCACTCACTCACTCACTCACTCACTCACTCACTCACTCACTCACTCACTCACTCACTCACTCACTCACTCACTCACTCACTCACTCACTCACTCACTCACTCACTCACTCACTCACTCACTCACTCACTCACTCACTCACTCACTCACTCACTCACTCACTCACTCACTCACTCACTCACTCACTCACTCACTCACTCACTCACTCACTCACTCACTCACTCACTCACTCACTCACTCACTCACTCACTCACTCACTCACTCACTCACTCACTCACTCACTCACTCACTCACTCACTCACTCACTCACTCACTCACTCACTCACTCACTCACTCACTCACTCACTCACTCACTCACTCACTCACTCACTCACTCACTCACTCACTCACTCACTCACTCACTCACTCACTCACTCACTCACTCACTCACTCACTCACTCACTCACTCACTCACTCACTCACTCACTCACTCACTCACTCACTCACTCACTCACTCACTCACTCACTCACTCACTCACTCACTCACTCACTCACTCACTCACTCACTCACTCACTCACTCACTCACTCACTCACTCACTCACTCACTCACTCACTCACTCACTCACTCACTCACTCACTCACTCACTCACTCACTCACTCACTCACTCACTCACTCACTCACTCACTCACTCACTCACTCACTCACTCACTCACTCACTCACTCACTCACTCACTCACTCACTCACTCACTCACTCACTCACTCACTCACTCACTCACTCACTCACTCACTCACTCACTCACTCACTCACTCACTCACTCACTCACTCACTCACTCACTCACTCACTCACTCACTCACTCACTCACTCACTCACTCACTCACTCACTCACTCACTCACTCACTCACTCACTCACTCACTCACTCACTCACTCACTCACTCACTCACTCACTCACTCACTCACTCACTCACTCACTCACTCACTCACTCACTCACTCACTCACTCACTCACTCACTCACTCACTCACTCACTCACTCACTCACTCACTCACTCACTCACTCACTCACTCACTCACTCACTCACTCACTCACTCACTCACTCACTCACTCACTCACTCACTCACTCACTCACTCACTCACTCACTCACTCACTCACTCACTCACTCACTCACTCACTCACTCACTCACTCACTCACTCACTCACTCACTCACTCACTCACTCACTCACTCACTCACTCACTCACTCACTCACTCACTCACTCACTCACTCACTCACTCACTCACTCACTCACTCACTCACTCACTCACTCACTCACTCACTCACTCACTCACTCACTCACTCACTCACTCACTCACTCACTCACTCACTCACTCACTCACTCACTCACTCACTCACTCACTCACTCACTCACTCACTCACTCACTCACTCACTCACTCACTCACTCACTCACTCACTCACTCACTCACTCACTCACTCACTCACTCACTCACTCACTCACTCACTCACTCACTCACTCACTCACTCACTCACTCACTCACTCACTCACTCACTCACTCACTCACTCACTCACTCACTCACTCACTCACTCACTCACTCACTCACTCACTCACTCACTCACTCACTCACTCACTCACTCACTCACTCACTCACTCACTCACTCACTCACTCACTCACTCACTCACTCACTCACTCACTCACTCACTCACTCACTCACTCACTCACTCACTCACTCACTCACTCACTCACTCACTCACTCACTCACTCACTCACTCACTCACTCACTCACTCACTCACTCACTCACTCACTCACTCACTCACTCACTCACTCACTCACTCACTCACTCACTCACTCACTCACTCACTCACTCACTCACTCACTCACTCACTCACTCACTCACTCACTCACTCACTCACTCACTCACTCACTCACTCACTCACTCACTCACTCACTCACTCACTCACTCACTCACTCACTCACTCACTCACTCACTCACTCACTCACTCACTCACTCACTCACTCACTCACTCACTCACTCACTCACTCACTCACTCACTCACTCACTCACTCACTCACTCACTCACTCACTCACTCACTCACTCACTCACTCACTCACTCACTCACTCACTCACTCACTCACTCACTCACTCACTCACTCACTCACTCACTCACTCACTCACTCACTCACTCACTCACTCACTCACTCACTCACTCACTCACTCACTCACTCACACTCACTCACTCACTCACTCACTCACTCACTCACTCACTCACTCACTCACTCACTCACTCACTCACTCACTCACTCACTCACTCACTCACTCACTCACTCACTCACTCACTCACTCACTCACTCACTCACTCACTCACTCACTCACTCACTCACTCACTCACTCACTCACTCACTCACTCACTCACTCACTCACTCACTCACTCACTCACTCACTCACTCACTCACTCACTCACTCACTCACTCACTCACTCACTCACTCACTCACTCACTCACTCACTCACTCACTCACTCACTCACTCACTCACTCGATTCTGATTAATTTATTCATTAAACCGGATTAAATCGTTTCTCCCAACCCTCCCCTGCTTAGTATGGTTCTTTTCCTAGGCACTTCATGGTGTAGGTTCAGCAGGTTTTAGCGGCAGCAGGTTTTAGCGGGGTACTAGAAAGACGAATTTTTTGTCCGACAACATGGAGTTCGTACATATGGCGGCTAACGCGGCACGAAGATGGTTTTTGGTTCAACTCGTGGAGTTGTAAAATTGAAATTTGTCAAGCTAAGCAGCAGTAGCTGTAACAAATGGACATGGAAAGACAAGAAGCATAGCGCTCGTCAAAAACCCATGTGTAAATTCATAAGGTCAAGGTGTTTTTTCATTAGACGTAAACAAAATTCTCCGATTACAAGTCACGCTAAACTCACGCTATGCAAAGAATGTAATCAGATACTCTTTTTTTCGTATATTTGCTGAAGGGCAAGAGAGTCACGTTTCGCAGAAAATGTAAGTTTCGTGACCTGAAGGTTTTGCGTGATCCGTGAAGAACCTGAAATATTAACCGATATTCTTGATTTTACCACACAACTCTACGTGATTTTGAGACACAAGTTCACCGAATAGTTACAGTGGTCTATCGAGAGTGCCTTAGCCATGCAATATGCAATACGGAGCCTTGATTTAGCCATTCGCGATTTTGCTTCCTACAAACACTGTTTTTAATGTAAGAACAGGTCCTTACTTTCTTATTTTTGTAATTCGGGAAATCGAATTTTTTTTATCCGTGAACCGTGATCCTCTGTATTTTAGGTTCGTGAACCGTGCCAGAGACTTCCCTGTACGACCCTCTTGATATCTAAAGCTTTTAATCGGACATTGTAAACAGACCACGAGAAGATCGATGGTAAATTGTTTTTTTGTTAGATTATTTTTTATCAGTGCTGGCCTGATGGGCCGCTTGGCACAAATGTAGACTTTGACTTCCACCGTCTGAGTTTCTATTTGCAGAACGAGTGCTTTTGCCAAACGTTTCCCATGAAAATCACTTGATTTTCATGCGAATGACCGTGCAGGTGACATATATTTTCATACCAATAGTTTCGCTCAAAGACTCGTTTTGCTACAGTGCCAAAAGTAAACTTGGCATTGGGCTATTCATCCATGAGCTGCTCAGAGAGCCTTTGATTACTATAGCTAGCAGCCGTTTTCATTTGACTTTTGAAAGTAACAATAGTACTGTATTTAGCTTGTTCTTGGGTTTGATGGTACTGTACACTAGCCAACCAGATTTAATAGCATTTTTATTTTCTCGCGCTAATGTGATTTCTTTTGCGAAAATTTGTCGATCTTATCGACACTTGATCTTTGTTGACTTTCAATGTCATTATTAAAAATGAGACTAACCTGGGCTATATACCCTTTTAAGCCCTCTGTGTTTAAGCAAAACTGTCGATTTAATTCACCAGCTGTGATGTGGCCTATGTTTTACAGAACGAAACGCATCATTATCATCATAATCATATTTTGGTCTTATAAAAGGATTATATTTAATTATATATATTTTTTTATTGATAGTTATTTGTCACACAGAAATTTAAACAGGGCAAGGAGACCGCCAAACAACCACGAAGCTGAAAAGGGAGGCCAGATCGATTAATATGGTTCATTACCGTGCATGTGCGGCTTGGCCAATCAGTATTATTTCAATAAAATCCTTAACCGGGGAAAGCGGTAGTTGAGTAGTGATAGAGACTTAAAGAGAATTCCGAAGTTTCTTTCTGGCTTTCTTCATTTAAAAGGCCCTCTATAGTAAGGAAAGGTAGTGAGTTTCACACAATAAGAAATGTTTGGCACTTGTTCTTTACAGAGCCGGAACTGAAGGAGCCTGGCCGCCGAAATGATATGAAGTTCGACAACACCGCAGGCAGTGTTGGCCAGCAGGGAACCAACTCGGGAAATGTTGCTGTTAGAACTCATTGGAACAAAAAAATGCCCTACAACCATTACTTGCCCATTCCTTACAAGGGCAGACGAGGTGTGTACAACTTCTTGAAGAAAACTTTACAATGCCTTGATATCTTGCTTGCTATGTAGATAATAATTTTTGTTCCTATGCTCCTATTTGACATGCTTCGTATAAAGACTTCTATAAAAAATACCCCTAAGCGCTTAAAATTAAAAGAAAATTTCATTCTAATGTTCGGCGCCTTCTTTATAGAAACAGACGAGGAGGAGCCTGGCCGACGTGATATCAGCTTTGGCGGCCCCGGTGGCCCCGGTGGCAATGTTGGCCAAATGGGGACCAATACAGGAAATTTTAAAGTTCACCTCGGTCGACGTTAATGGAACAGCCGAAAATGACTGAAGGTTCTTTTCCTCGGTTGCATCTTGAGCACAGAAAACCACTTTTCAGTTCCAGTTTAGTAATGTTCGCACCTTTAGACTTTATGCTGCCTTAGCACATGAAGTAGGCAATGGTTGTAAACGTGGTAGCGCAATAAAGATGTTAAAATGCAGTTGATTGTTCACTGATGAATAGTATTCTGATGAATAGTATATAGAGATGGGCAGTACTCGATTGTGATACGAAAATTTTACATGAGGAGAACTGGGTCCAAGAGTATCACAGGAAGTTTTATTTATTTATTTATTTATTTATTTATTACAATCAATGGATTAAAAACCAAAGAATGAACTGTAATAGAGTCCCAGATCACCTAAAAATATATAAAAACACAATATAGCAATAGTTACATAAAATACATTAACATCTATAAACTACTTAAAAGTCACAAAGAAATTTCTTAACCCTAGTCTTAAAAGTATTTATGTTATCGGAAACACGAATATCTAAGGGTAGCTGATTCCATTGGTCAATTATTCTATGGGAGAAACTGTACTTCAAAACATTAGTTCTAGCATATTTCTTCTTTAAAGTTAAAAAGTCCATAGACCTAAGTGGGAATCGGTCAGCTTCTGAGTGGAAATCTATAATTTTGCTGATGTCAATATCAATGTTGCCATTAAGTACTTTATATAAGAAAGTCACGTCGGTCAGTGATCTCCTCTTCTCCAGTGACACGAGGTTTAACTTCTTCAAACGAATATCATAGGGATCATCAGTTTTTAAGATAAATTTATTCGCTCTTCTCTGTACTCTCTCCAGCTTATCAGTATTTCTTTTTGTATATGGGGACCATACCACTGAACAATATTCCAAATTTGAGCGGACCAATGAGCAGTAAAGAGTACACAAGGTGCTAGGGTCATCCAGGCCTTTACAAGTTCTCTTAATCAGACCGAGCATTCTGTTAGCCTTAGATACTACGTGATCTATATGTGGGTTCCATGATAAGTGATAATTTGTAATAATCCCTAAGTCCTTAAACTCTTTAACATCCTCCAGTTCGGAGTTTTCCAGTAAAAAACTAGACGTGAGTGGTTGAATCTTCTTAGTAATTTTCATAATTTTGCATTTCTTTACATTTAAATTCATGAAATTCCGAACACTCCACCGGTGCAAACTATCCAGGTCACGTTGAAACAATTCAAAGTCACCAACCGTGTCAATGATTCTAGAACATTTGCAGTCATCAGCATAAAGAGCAATAGTACTACCAGAAAGTACTACTTCAGGAAGGTCACTAATAAATATAACAAAAAATAAAGGCACTAATAAAGAGCCCTGCATGAGGAACTCCAGATGAGACATTGGACCAGGAAGAGGATATACCATCCAACACTACTCTCTGTCGGCGATTGCTTAAATAACTTTCGCACCATTGTAATAATGAGCCAGTGATCCCAAAGTTGCACAACTTTTGCAACAAAACTACATGGTTCAATTTGTCAAAGGCTTTAGAAAAGTCTAAACAGACTACATCAACTTGTCTGCCTTGGTCAAGGGCAGTAGCCCATTGATGATGGGTTAAAATCAGTTGAGTCTCACAAGATCTACCTTTAACAAAACCATGTTGCCGCTCAGTTAAAAATGGTGAAACATGATCATAGATAGCAGAATGAACAATACGTTCTAAGCACTTGGCCGGAATTGGCAATAAAGAGGTGGATCTGTAGTTGGTAAAGAGCTCCCTACTATCACCCTTATGAATTGGGGTAATAGTGGTTGATTTCCATAAAGTGGGCATTTTCCCGGTTCTCAGGGATAAATTAAGCAAACGGCAAGTGGAATAGAGATCTCTTTTGCACAAGTACGTAAAATACGAGCTGGTAAGTTGTCCACACCAGGTGCCTTGTTTACATTAATCCTACTTAGAATTCCTTCAAGCTCTGAAGCTAATGTTGTAACTTCAAATAACAAGTTCGGATTAACAACATCTGTGGCCAACAGTTTAACATCAGTAGTACATTTAGAGTAGACGGAATGAAAAAAACACATTGAATAACTCCACCTTCGAATTCAAGTCTCTAGCCCTGGTGTCTTCACAGATAACAAATTCAGGAATTCGTTTTGTCTTAGATTTGATAGAATAGAATGCCCAGAAATGCTTGGGATTTTCCTGGAGTTTTCCAGACAGAAACTGGAGATACTGTTAATAACTTGAATTAACCTTAAATTTCAGAAATAAATCAGCAGAACCATTAGTCTTCAAACGTTTCCAAAGTTTCTTCTTCTTTCTAATTGATTTCATAATTTCATTGCCAATCCAAGGAGGCCTAGAACGTCGTTTAAGAGTTCTTTGTGGTATGTGATGGTCAATTGCACAAAACAACATACCCTGAATTTGTCTAAACTTCTATCAATGCTAGTATCTGAAGTTACCGGGTCCCAGGATAAGGTTCTTAATGTCTCTCGTAAACCATTAAAATTCCCTGTTCTGTAGCAATAAACTTTACGTTGAGCATTTCTTGGCCTTGTTTTCTTAACATGTAACTTAAATGTTAGAGGTTGATGATCAGAGTCGAAGGCATTTGGATGCACCAAGACGTCTTCGACAAGAAACTCATCATTGGTAAGCACAAGATCAAGGATATTTCCATGTGAGCCAGAATTACTAGTATCACGAGTCACATGAAGATTCTTCTGCAGAAGAAAGAAATCATCCAAAACATTACAGAACTCCACAGTTTCAGGGTCAGACCCAGTGGGGCATCCAAGGTTCCAATCGATGTTAGGAAAATTGAAGTCTCCTACAACTACTAAGTTTGTCAAGCCGGTGCCTGAATATTTATCCAGGAAATTTCTAAAATCGACAAGAATGATTCATCTGCATTCGGAGGTCTTTAAAACACCCCAAGAAGAATACTACAAGTGGGATTTGGATGGATTTCAAGAGCTAACATCTCAGATTCCGTTTCCAGGTCTGTCCCTTGTATGCAGGAAATCTGATCTTTGATAGCCAGAAGCACTCCACCACCGCGACGATTAGACCTGTCCTTCCTAAAAATATTATAATCATTAAGATGGAGTTCAGAGTCAAGAAAATTATTGTCAAGTCTTAGCAAAATATCCCTCACGATCGGAGTGTTGTGGAGAACTGGATCTAGTGTCAGTATCTTCATGTACAATAAAGCTCCAAATCCATGCTCTTCCTCGACTTTGGATATAAGCCCCGTTAAATATTGGCCCTGTAATCTCAATTGCAAAAAAACCTGACTTCTCTTATTTAGCGTGTCCTCCCTCCTTCTTACTCAAGATAGTGGTATAAAAGTTAGATTCAGACAAATTTCCCACTGATCTCAGATTTCTCCATTGATCTCAGATTTCTCCATTGATCTCAAAAGAAAATCAAAAATTCGGCTGCAAGCCTGAAGAAACAGTCAGTGATTCAATGATTTATCAGTGATTAATTTCACGCGATACCACCACGTAATTAAATAAAATCAAAGAAGCCCTCTTCCTATCCTCTCTGACAGTTCTGTCTTACCCAGTAGAGGAGCTGTGTTATTATACAAACTGAACTGTGCTCGTCATAGTAATTGAACACCTCTCTCTCCTCTGCAGAGGCTCTAAGGGCTCTAAGAGGATCCGCTGAGTAATGTTAGTGCAGGCACAAGGTTACCGGCGACGGCGGAAAGCGCGGGAGCCTCTGCCTGATGTAAGTCGATCTCGTACATCCTTCGTACATCGATAAATTTCTCAGCTTTGGCTTCATTTGACAGCTTGAAACTCACAGAAACTCATTGCTAATTATGTCGTTACAGTTTGCATGAGTTTTTTTGCGATCTAATTTCTTATTTTCCAAGAAAAGAAGCAAACCTGTTTTACTTCGAAGGACCCCCGGAAACCCACGAGGGGTAGTCTTGCATGTCCTCTTTTTCTCTAGGAAAAACAATAATGTGGCGGATGATTCGGATCAGCTGGACTGTCCTCTTCAAGAGCTGTCTCTTCAAGGTAAATCTCAACTTAAATAAAGTCTTGCAATCTATATATCTTATATTTATTTATTTTTTGCTATTATTTGCAAACGTTGAATTTAGAGCTTCTGTAAAAATCCCGTAAATAAAAAGAAGTAAACAAAAGGATAAGCTTAATCATCGTTTGGTTCTCACCACTGAAATATTGTTATCTACCTCTACATCTATTATATGTAATCTGCAAAGGGATTTACCCATCACCGCACATGTAAAAGAGAAAAAAGTTACTTTCCTTTAAACAAATGTATGCTAAGATTAAACTCAATTTAAGAAGAAAATTGTTCAGTTCGCTGAGCAGACAAACTTTAAAAAGACTTAGTTGTTCTTGTCTCTTTAAAGACTGAATTGTTCAGAGTTTCACTAGCCGCGAGTTTGCCGCTTCATTTCTTCATCACCACATACACGATCTCGAGAATGTTGAATTCGATAGTGATGGCTCAACCCCTCGGAGCTAAACAATAGACGCTTAGAAAAACAGTTTTCATGAGAGCAACAGCCTTTTCCCGATTTTCATGCATTCAAGTATGTTTTAGCTCATCACTTAACCTCAAAATCTTGCACGCCATTTTTACTGATACAACAAGGTACGCAAGCCACCCTGCGAAATTGCCTCCCACGGATGGCGGCCATGTTGGGCGTGGTATCTGGCAGAGGTTCTGCGCCTAATCGATACATTCGACTTTGCGCCTGCACTCACTTCGCACAACGGATTTATACAACGAACGTTCGAACCTCTGCAGAGCTCGAGGAGAGAGATTGAACACTCAAATCAAGGATTTCTGAAAGCTCTCCTGAAATTCTGAACAGGTCATGGTGGGAAGTTTTCAATGCAAATAGGTTGCGTTCATTTTGAAATTCCACTTAAACTTGAACTAGGCCAGCAAGGAACCAACTCACGGAATGTTGCTGTTGGACATCAGCGGAACGGCCGAATATGAACTGTAGGTACTTTAATTACTCGGTTGCATCTTGAGCATGGAAAACAGACTACACTTGCAGTTTAGTAATACACCTGTAGACTTAATGTTATCCTAGCAAATGAAGTAAAGCAACTAAGGGGTTTAAAATGCAGTTTACTGTTTGCTGGTGAATGCTACTTTGATTAGCCTTTAGATATTTTAAGAGGCGGGTAGTACTCGATTTCCCTGGCCAGAAATTGAAAAGAACTGGATGCATGAGTGTCACTTGACATATTACTAAAATATCCTTCATGATTGGAGTTGATTCCAACAGATTTTTGTATATAGTGTTTATTTTATGTGCCATGAAGTTCCAGACTCATGCTTCTCCTCGACTTGTTATTTGTATCGAGCACTCCTACGATTGTGTGAAACGAATTTTTCTTTGTCTACGTACAGACATACATTTTATTTAAACAGAGTAAAAGCATTCTGTTTAGAAGTTAAAAAAGAAAAATGATGTTTCGCTTGTGGGAGAACGAGTAGGACATAAGGTGATAAAAAATCTGGTAGTTCTTACATTAGGTGGAAGGCTACTCCATGCCCTACTGTACTGGAAATTACGTTTTATATAATTAAAAACTCTTCTTTGTTTTCTAACTGTACGTATACCGAAGGGTTTATAAAAGGCTGTCAGGAAGTGCTCCATAGTTTCATCACTCATAATTTAAGGCATTAATTTAAATGCTTGTGGGATGCGCGTTGGACACATGGTTAGTGTGCTTGACTCCAGAGCGGGCGCTCTGGTTCGAGCCCTGGCCGGGTACATTGTCCAGGAGGTGGAGTAGAAATACTTCCAGCTGCTTTTCATGCTACAGAAACCGGGATATAGAGCTCCGGCAGCTGAGCCCGTCATCAAAAACATGACTTCCATTTTTCCCTCAATGTGATAAAACAATTATTAGGTTCGGTTTTTGTGATATCCAGAATAAGGGTTTTGATTATTCTGGATATCACAGAAACCTCATCCAATAATTGTTTATCATTCAGGCATTTTGATTGGCTCACATTTAATGATCTACTAGAGTACAGACGGATAGATGACGTCATTATAACAAACGTTTTTCTACTACTTTTTTTAATAGCGGAGAGTTTTCAGAATTTAGAAAATATTTAAGGTGAAATGGCGAAAGATAAGTATCAAAACGTCTTGCCGAGGCCGTGAACAGGTACGAGAAGCATGAAGAAGAAACAAAACGCCGTTTCTTTTTCAGAAAATGACTCAAAAAAATACTCGACCAGTCTTAGTCGGCAGTTGAGCGAGACTAAACCAACTGACAACATTGGTCTTCAGAAATCATTTCACGTTAAAGAACCGTTGGTTTAATTAACAAACCCAATAAGCAAAATGTTTATGACACTATTTATTTAAAAATTTCAACTTTTCTCACTCTCCAAATACGCAGACTGTGGTGTAAGGAAAGAAACATCACAACATCATTTAATTTTTTAAATGGAAATACATAACCTTGCTTTCCGACGCGAATTGATTTTCCAGTCCGTTTCAGGGCACAGCAACGAGCAAAGTATAGCTCACTACGGCTCATGCGTGACGGCAAGAGATAAGTGACGGCCGTCTGTATCGCAGCCGGCCACAAAGAGTCTCCGACACTATTTCAAATGCACTCGAGAATCACTAATCACAGAGGACAAAAATTTCCACCGTCACAACCCTTCATTAAAAACTCCAATTGAATGGCCTCCAACGTGTCGATGTTGACCGCAACCACAAGTTTTCCGAGCGTGTCTTTCAACTCCTACAATATTCAAGGCAACATCCAGGTTTTTCAGCTCATAGGGGTGCTTTGATGACAAAATCTGACTTGAACGTTCCAGCATTTTCTAAGATTTGTGGATTTCAAAGTTCAATTGTGCTTTCGCGCTAAGTTTTTATTCCACGAGAAGCCACGCTCGAAATCCGTCGTTTAGTTATTTTAAAGGGCCTTTATTTAAATTCTTTCGAACAGACGCACCTAATGGCAGTATCATCTCATTTATTAGGCACTACATAAAATGACAAGAGGACTTAATTTCTTTTTTGGCGACTTTTTCATAACATAGACCAGTTATGAAAGTATGTGAAAGGGACACCTTTTTGAATGAATTAAAGATGTATGATTATACGAAAGGAGTACCTTTTCTGTCAAAATGGTATACAAAAGAGTCTCCCCGGCCGTTAAACACTCTGTAGAGTACCCCCTCCCCCTTCCTGAAATGTTCATTACCTGATTTGAATTTTCTAAACTAGCAATCGTATTTCAATCGTATTTCGTTGATTTACTTCACTTGGTAAATACATTCGCTCCCATTGTGAAGTCGAAATATTTTATTGATCTATTGAATATGGGTTATTGATCAAGCTGATGAGATATTGGCATTTTTACGTGTTTATTGTCCAAGACTCGCAGTGGGGTCCATAAATATCCATATTATATATATACACAACATCCAATAATATTGAGCGAACAAGCTTGTTCGAGAAAGGATTTATCATAAAGAACACCATTTCGTTGCGGGAATCAGTGAGTGAATCCAAGCGGCAAAGACCGCCCCATCTTGCCTAGTTGAGTGTGTGGGTTGTTTGTTTGTTTTATTTTTCTTTTAATATTTTCAAGGTTCGTTGAATTTCGTTGTAACTATGAATGATGGCAGCGAAAAAATCGCACTCATTAGTTAGGATTTGAGCTTCTGAATTTGTGTACACTCTTTTTTTATATAAGAACCTCTCTGTATGATTAACCAAAATTTTACGAACGTATTAAGGGCATGTTTTGTATAACTTTAACAATGGTTTTGTCATTGCATGACAACCATCTCGGTTTGTAATAATCAGCAGTTCTTATTTATAACTGTTCCAAATAACTTCCACACCATCAAAGTCATCAGGTGATACAAAGTCTGAAGAATTGTCAAGATAGATTTCCTCACAGCATTGATTTATTGAAATACTGACTAAAATTAGACGTTCTTATATAAAAGAAAGAGTATTATCAAAAAAAGAGCGCTATAAAAAGGTTTTGTATTGACCCACTTTTCGCCTCGTCTGAATGTCTAACCGCTGAAACCTGCAACAACTATTAGTTGGATAAATGGCCTCGTTGGCTTCTTTACATTTTGGATGATTACGAAAAATGTTCACGGTTGGTCAGGCTGAAACGAATTGTGGAATTGTTTTTCAACCGTTCTAAGTCATAACGACTGCCGGTCTGCAACTCTGTTGTTGTACTGGGAAGTTTCATGCATCCGAATTCAACCGGTTCAACCGAGTTTAAAGCCCACTGCATACTCTTCTTCTCAGAGACCACGAACAAACCTACTGACAGACAATTCATCGCATGCAACAGGTACAAGAGGTCTTGAAATCTCAATTATTTTCCGTTGCCTGTAGTTCGCGAGCCAAAATATTTGATGGATTATAATCACCATTGTCGGATAAATTGCGCCAAATGTTCAGCATAGGCATGAATGAATGGCATCATGACAGGTCAAATCTACAAGGTGGGGTGAGGGGCGATGGGTGACGAGGGGTGATAGGCGACAACGGGTGCTTAAGATAGGGGGTACACATAAAAAAAAACAACATTTTTGAACTTTTTCATGGCTAAGAAATGTTTCTCAAGTAAAACTTTAACGCCTTAAGAGTCTCTGCCAGTAAGGATCGAGCAAAGTTGGAAATCGACCCAAAAATCAAAAATTTGAAACTTTGTCAGAATAAAGCCTATCATATGCCTGATTAATTGACATAATTTGTTTTCTCCAAAACAAGAAAAAATTATTATGGGATGCGTTTGCTTTAAGGGAGCATTTTTTTGCTGTGAAAATCGAAAATATGTAGATTAAAAAAAACGGTAAAAATTTGTCGATAACAACGTAGCCAATGAAACTTAGTCCAGTTGTTAATGATCATTTACAGATGCCATCCATGTATATTTCACTGGGATCAACAATGTTTTTGGCAAAGAAAAGTATGTTAAAAGATGGCTCCTTTCTTCCAATACTTTTACAGTTAAAGACTATGTTTTTTTACCCGGGATATTTCTTGGGTAGGAGAAGGACTTTGGAAAATTTGTTTGTAAGTTGTGAAAGGACTTTGAATAAAGTAGTTTTTGATACAAAAATTTCAGCGGGCAGTCATTGTGCGTTTGCTTGAGAGCGCCTCAAATATTCATAAAATTCGATTTTTTTCGGTACGCGTTCTGGGGACATGGTCTAAAGGACTGGTTCCGAGTCACGGAACAGCCAGCTGTGGCACTTAAAGTCAAACATTCTGCCTTGTTTTTTCTTGTATGAAAGTTTCTCGGTTTTAGTGCCAAGATTTTTTTGGCTGGTCTGATGAGTCTTACAGGTTACACGCGCCGTTACTCCCTACTCTGGTGTCGGCGAAACCTGTGCACGCCGTGACACACGAGCACTTCTTCCTCCATATTAATGGTAACGGTTTTGGTCACTGGTAAAGAATTGCCTATATAAGGACCGGCACCACATTAGTATACAGCATATGTTGAACTGTTTGACTGGTAAGTCTGCTTGGAAAATTCATTAGGAAATCCCATGTGATAAAAATACCGACTTTTTGATCTAAGCGTGGAGACGTGACGAAAAGTGTTTTTTAAACTGCTTGCAAATGTGACAAACTTTACTGTTGAGCAAACGTTCGCTAGAAAATTTTGTCTGATTCAAACAAATTCAAGCGTGTGCTTATAGATCGTTTTCACTGTCACGCAATAAAAAAATAAATCGAAAACCATTCAATGGATAAAGTCAAGAAATTGTGATCTTATTGGAAATACGTAAAGAAGACACTTCTCCGAGTTTTAGGTCTGTGCGTTTACCCAAACCGCAGATATTCGTCGAAATGTTTCGCAAAAATTTACAGAGCTTAGTATGGAAACGCCATGTTGGTGCACATCAGATGTGCACCAACATGGCGGCCGGAAAATAGTGTAAACATCTGGAACTTACTTTGGCCATCTAGGCGACTGATTATCTGGACTTAACAAACAAGCATTTACATAAGCACTTTTCCTAATGCTCTAACTTCTAAAAAGGCTACAAATCATGAGATAGGTGTATATTTTTCGACATATGCGATCGCAGCTTTGTGTCACGCACCGACATAACTCTGAAATTCAAAATGCTCTGATTTCCAGACGAAGCACGCTATTGAGCTGTAAAATTGTAAACAGATATAAATATACGTTCTCTTATGCCCGATGAGGATAAAAACTTTGGTGGCTCTTTAGTTTCGGATTTTAGAAAGCGATGACGTCACGTGAAAACGATCTATAGAGTTGCACTGGCCTCACGACAGTAGGAAATGTCAACCGTGAGAACAGCTAAATTTGATTGGTTTCTTCTCTTTTTTAACTTAATTACGTTTTAATAATTATGTTGACTCACAATTAGCGGCGCAGAGATAGAAGCACTTTAGTAATTTTCAAAGGCCAAGGAAGGATAAGTTTAGAACTAAAAGTCTTCATTAATTCTTAGTGCTATTTAATTAAGCAAAAACTACACGCACACCCTTCAAATTCCAGACGTTTGGTGACAAAAACATATTAGTGTGCACGATTAGATGAAAACGAAACTTCACTTGGCACATAGTTTTACTTATTTACTGTTAAGACTTTATCTTTTGAAGGAGCTGAGTAATCGGGGCGGAAGGAGTCTGTTTATTTGCCACTTGGATGCGTAGGAAAGTTTAGTCTTGTAATTTAATTTCAGGTTATTTTGTTACCGTACTGGTGTAACCTCCGTACAGGTATAGCTTCCCCGGAAAACACATTATGGGAATTCATGAGGGATCGGTATATTGACTGTTTATAAATATAAAGTTCTTTCACAATTTTGCTTTTCTTGTGGGATAGTTCCAAGTTATTAAATCCACCGAGAAAACCTCGCGCAGATCTTCTACTATTCACCTGTCAATCAAATGCAAAACAAATCTGCTCGATAGACGCGCGCGAATACCCATAGCGCATTCAAGCATTTCGCAGATGAAGCACGTGAATATTGTGTAAAGCAAAACAAGTTGTTCGTAAAAGCGCCAAAAATGGATAAATGCGGAATTGGAATACTTTCCGGGACAAATTGTGGTTCAGTTACTGTGAAAGAAAATATGATCACTGAATATCAAGCGTTGAGTGATTGTCAGCGTGACATAACAGGGCACTTAGAGATGTTGAAAATGCGGGGAGACGACGTGTTGTCCGAGA